>CM076574.1:1098516557-1099230269 GCA_034641835.2 Pinus albicaulis | reverse complement strand
TAGCCGAACCCAGACCGGGACAGCCGAAGGAACGTCCTGAGTTGGGTCAAAGTCCGGGGACCATTTGTTAAGGTATAAGCCCTGAGGGCCCATGAAATAAGGCCCATTTCTAAATATTAATCCTTTATCATCTGAGTTTTCGAAGACAAAAACAAAGTAGCCCTTACCGACGAAGTAGCTTTTGACTCCCTCTTTAATGAGTGGTTTCCAGTTTCGTTGAGTCCATTCCTCAACCGATTTTGGCGATGGCCAGAGGCCCGTGAACTGGCCTATGAGCCCTCTATCGGCCAGATTCAGCGCAGCTCTGCATGTATCTTCTTCAGGGAGAGCTACTGTTGGGATTGTATCCATCTTCTTCACGAACTTCTTCAGGGACTCAGAGAGAGGTCTCTTTGTTCCAGATGCGACTAAGGTTTTGAAAGCCTGCACCTCCGGAGGCAGAGGAGGGGAGGCAGACTCCCCAATGGCCTCCATGGAGAACGATCACCCGGATCAGGCCTTGCTAGGAATGCGGAGGCAGTCACGGGGCCATCCACGAACCCAGCGCAAAACAACAAAGGAACCAACGAAAAGGACAGCAGCAAGCAGAAGAGCGAGCCTCCAAGAAAACGCAGCGCGAATAGCGGTGAAACCACCGGAAAGAGCAGCAGCCGGAAGAGGGGCGAGCCTCCAGAAAACGAAGCCTGCAAACAAGAGACAGGAGGAATGCCCCAGGGCCGGGCCTGAGCGCCTCTCCGGCAGCCCAGCAAACCGAGCCGAGCAACCAGGTTTTCAAATCTCGGACAAAGTTGCAGAGAAAAAAAACTAGTCAAACTTTGTAAACCAAACTCCTTAATATGTTTCCCAAGCTCCTATTCACCAATTTAGTTTTTCCATTCATCTGAGGATGATAGGTTGAACTGAAACTAAGGTTTGTACCTAGCTTCTTCCATAGAGTCCTCCAGAAGTGTCCTACGAACTTTGTATCTCTGTGTGAAACAATCCTCACAGGTAGTCCATGTAATATTATAACTTCAAATAAGAAAAAATTAGCAATATGAGTTGCATCACTAGTTTTCTTACAAGCAATAAAATGTGCCATTTTAGAAAACCTATCTACAACAACATAGATAGAATCATGTCCTCTTTGAGTCTTTGGCAAACCTAAAACAAAATCCATGTTGACAGTATCCCAAGGTCTATTAGGTATTGTCAATGGCTCATATAACCCAGTGTTTTGGCTTCTTCCTTTGGCATGTTGACAAATCCTGCACTTCTCAACAAACTTTTTGATATCACTTTGCATTTTTTGGCCAATAATAAAAAGCACTTACTTGAGCAAATGTTTTATCCTCTCCAAAGTGTCCAGACAGTCCTCCACTGTGTTTCTACTTAATCAGATTCTCCCTCATGGAACACTTAGGTATACACAATTTATTATTCTTGAACAACAATCCTCCTTGAATCGAGTAGTCCATTCACTGGCTTCTATTATGAATCACAGGATTTTTAACAGCTGCATATATTTCTTTGAAATCTAGGTCTTCTATTTCTCTTCCTCGCCCTCTACCTCTGGGTACAAATATTCCTCTACCAAAGTCTCCTCTTTGTGGTGGTCTGCTGCTTGAACCTCCTGCTTCATTCTGAGAGTGTTGAAATTTTGGTATGAAAGTTTCTCTGCCTCTTACTACATTTTTACCTCTATTATTCTGACTTTGTTTCCTCAACATCTTCTCCTCTACCTTCAAAGTTTTTTGATAGGAATCCTCAATTGTCTTCAGACTCAATAAACCTTAAACCTTAAACCATTGATGTATCTGACTACTTTCTCCATATCATCTTCAGCATGTTCTGCTCTAATGCTCAACTTATAGAATTCCTTTGTATACTCTTTGACAATCATTCCTTTCTGTTTCAAATTCTACAACTGTTTGAAAAGATTCAATTGATAGTATTTTTGCATAAAATTTTTCTTCAATTTACTTACCATTTTATCCCATTACTTAACCTTAGGATTTCCCTTTCTAATCCCGGATGTTTGTATTTCACCCCACCAGATAGATGCATGGCCCTTCAACTTGGTAGCTGCAAACTTTACCTTACTCTTATCTTCGACCTCTTCTAAGTCGAAATACTTATCCATTAAACTGATCCAATCTATCAGCTCGTCCACATTAAGGTTCCCCTCATACGAAGGAATCTCTATTCGTGGTTTTCCTCTAACCTTTGCTAATATCTTGAAAACTTTAGCTTCCTCTCTTTCTTCTTCTTCTTCTTCCTCAGAAGATTCTTCTGTTGCGCTGACATCTCCTTCATCAGGTGCTCTCTTCTGAGAAGTCTCCATTGTCGTTATTCTTGCACGAAGGTGTTGAATCTCTTCGAGTAAAGTTTCATTTGTTGTAAGTCTTCCTCGACCCATGCCAGCTCCTCTCCTGGGTGGCATATTTACTACAATCCTTGAGAACATAACTCAACTTCTGCTCCGACACCAAATGATGCAGTATGGCTGCAAATATCAGAATAAACGGGCGGAACTTGTGGTATTATGGTTCACACAAACGGTGACTAATCACAGCCAAATACAACTTCACAACTTTACAAACTTTCCTCTTCGCAAATTTTACAACTTACCTCCCGATGTTTCGCAACTTTAACACTTATCGCAATGTTGTGAACCTGCGATTTCGAACTTCGCAGCAAACTCCACGCCGCTTGTCGCAACTTTTAGAGTTTAGCGATAAATGTATTCCTTATCCCTTGCGATATGCGATATGCATAGTATCACATCACACTCACTTTACCTTACCGCAATTTCCACTTTTTACCGCACCGCAAATAATGTAACTTACCGGGTTTAACACCTTACCGCACCGCAAAGAAAATAGCTTACCATGCGATGTCTTAAACACAAATCACAAAAATCTATGATGTGCGAATTTGCAATTTACTCCTCACTGTTGATCTACGCCCAAATCTAACAGTCTTCACTGCTCCTTAACTCCTCCACTTCGCATCGTAATTCAAACAACTTATTGTGTAAAGCCTTAACGCATAATTCAAAATTTGCGATGTGCATTGTCGATGTACGAACCTTCTAAGTTTAAAAGAATCAACGACTTCACATAAGTCTTTCCACATAGAACTTCGTCGTGTCTTTGCTTGTTCGCACCGCCAATCGGCTTTATTGAATGAGTTGTGCGATAACGTGATATTCAACTCCATAGAGAAATAAAACGATAATTAACACAGACATGAGAGTTAAACACACAAACACTTGGAATTTATCAGAAAGGTAAATACATAGAGTCGAACCCTTCGATGGATGGATTTTATATTCAATGACTTATCCTCTTTGTCTACTCCTTTGTTCACTGCTCACACACTTCTATCACACTTCTCTCTGTCTAACACAATTCACACCTATCTACACTTCTATCTAAGTGAAAGTGTTTCATCATTTATTAGCTTTCAAACAAACTCTATCTTATCCTCATATCTAATCTATTTGGCTAAATCTTGTCGCAGGGAGAACCAAAGTGCTACTTTTATTCCTATTTAACCTAGGAAATCCAACAAACTAAATTCTCACAATTTAAAGCTAACTAAAAGATTAATTATTAGTCTTTCCACCTCTTGTTAGCCACAACATGTGGACACGTAATCACATTGCTGGCTAATTTCCGGATGCTCCTGCATCACCAACCCATTGACGAATCTCTGAATCTTGGCCTTCTCCTTGAGATAAGGCACATATCTCAATAACTCCAAGAACCTGCTAGTATACTCACCCTCTGTCATGGAACCCATCTTTAGCTCATAAAACTCTTTTGCCCTGTCATCATAGTATCTCTCTGATAGATACTTATTTTGGAATAACCTCTCGAACTCACTCTGAGTTAGTTCCTACTCATAAATATCTTTGACATTCTTCACATATTCCCACCAAATATTTGCTTTATATCTAAGGCTGGATGTAGCTATTTTGGCTTTCATATTTTCTGAGTAATCATGCAACCTGAAGAACTTCTTCATACCGAGCAACCATGCCTCTGCGTCCCGTGGTTTCTTCATCTCTCCGTCAAATGTAGGTGGTTTTGCTTTCTTAAACTCATCTGAAAAATATCCCCTGTCACTCTTCTTGTAAGGATGATAATGATGACAATCATGATGCATGTCCGAACCATAACTAGAATGATACATGTGTCTATCACCTTCCTATCCGGAGTGTCCAAGAACATGCTATCTCTAATCGTGTCATCTCTATCCGACCTGTGACCACCAGGAGACCCACTGCCATATGCCCCATTAGTCCCATCCTTCTATCCATAGCTGATTCGAAGTGGTCCTTGTTTCTGCAAATCTGACAAACTTTGAAGGATGAATGCATTAACCTCTGCTTGCTTTTCCTGTGCCTGTATGAGTCTGTCATCATCTACCTTGCAACTCCTTATTTATTCCTTTAAACTTCTCAGTGTGTCTGCCAAGTCAGAAGAGTTCCCAACACCATGCTCCTCATCTGATTCATAGGGAGAATATTTGTAGTCTATCATCTTGCTATTCATTTTTTATTTCTTTCCTACAATGCATACTATGTCAGCTAAACCAAATCACAATAAACCAACATACCTTAGCATAATTCAGGGAGGATATCTCATCTACAAGACCAACCAATTAGCGTAATGCATGTATAGATATAATCATATCAACATATAAACATGTAAGACATAGGTGTACCAATGATATAAACATCATTCTAGCTATAATCCAGTCATCAATGCATGACCATATCACTACACATACCATGACCTCATGTATGACAACATTCACCATAACAATGTAAACAGACAATACTCAAGCATAAACACAGAGAATACATCAACATAAACACAGATGATACACAAGCGTAAACACAGACAATACACAATCATAAACAACATGTAACCAAGCATAAATAGACAATACCTGTGACAACATGTAACCAAGCATAAACAGACAATACCTGTGACAACATGTAACAACATGTAACCAAGCATACACATAAAACACATGTAAGCACTTGACATGTATAAGCAACACGTAACTAGTCATACACTCATGATGACACATTCTGCAACAACAACATCCTTTTCCACATGGCAACATAAGCACAATCATGACCGACACCATGCATATACAACAATCATATATATCTGCAAGGATGATTAACACGCGTGGAATCGACATGACTGCATGACCAAAATACACCACCCATCCAGTCCAAGGGGTGAAACACGCTCTGTAACACCTTCCTCCCACATCTACCCAAGTAATCGACCAAACGAGGTAAACATGTGACAAAGAGTTACTTTGATATGATTCAACCTCCTAGGTGACCTCAAGGAAGTGGAATCAATAGAAACACATCAAACATACCATCGACATCAGCAACAAAAATCTCAGGAGCCAACCCAACCACTCAAGCATCTAGCCCCTCGGTCCCACTGAGGTTTTTGACCTTCAAACCCCCAAACGGTCCCACAATATAGGCATGGGTGTGTCTCGGAGGCTCTGGATGCTCCCACAACATATGCATGCGTGCGTCTAGGGAATTTTCCCACAGAACTGTGCAATTGTCCCCGAGATTTGAGCCACTTTTTCAGGCCCAGAGCCCAGGTCACTGCCCATAACTCAATGACAAGTTCAAAAAATAAATATAATAGTGAAACAATGGTGCATAAGCAAACATTCGAACAAGGACTTGACTAGACCCCTACTAGCCATGACAGGCATTTCGTCAACATGTCACAAGGATGCAATCTATAGGTTTAAAGAACAAATCTGAGCACAGGGGTATCATACTTATCTGAGAATCTCTAAGAAGCATTGTTGCCTCGTCACATTAACTGCATTACCATCTAATTGAGCATAGATATATTGTTCATTCATTTACAAATCAAAACATGATGAGAGCCATACATCATCACCATCATAAAACATATTCACAACCAACATATAAACAATAAAAATGACAAGCACATAACAACCATATAAGCCGCATAATAAAAAAACAAATTTACCCATCAATACAAGAGGAAAAGAGCTCTTATTTGCATAAGCAAAATGCAACCAAGTCTGGGACTTCCACGTTCCACCCAACCATAGACATGGTTGAGCCAAATCTCTCTTCAGTCAGCCACCCTCGTGCCATATTCCAAGCATGAATGTGGGATCTCATAAAACAAATCCATCAAAACCAAGCCAAGGCTACCAGAGGCAAAACCACCTCAACCCTCAATAGTGATTCTACCTCACGACTGGACATCACAACCATCACGGATTGGTCTCTACCCAAACTTCTCTAGGGCTCCAGAGCGTTTGTTCCAACTAGGGCTTCTAACACTAGTAACTCAACCCCACTTGTTACAGGGCTTCCAAAGCGTTTGTCCAACCTAGGATTCCAGGACTAGTAACTCAACCCACCCAGGGATTCCAGAGCATTTTTCCAACCAAGGCTTCCAGGACTAGTAACTCAACCCACAACTGTCTGCCGGGCTTCCAAAGCATTTGTCCAACCAAGGCTTCCAAGAACTAATAACTGAACCCACAGTTAAAGGAACATGAGAACCAACTAGAAAAAAAATAATGAAACTGAACCCACAACACCATGGCTATCCAGGAAATGGAAAGGCTAGGAAAATCCACTGTCAATCCAGGAAATCCTCCATGTCAATGACAAATCATGACCAAGGAACCACATGCATACACCATGCATGCCAAAAATAGTGAGGAAAACATACATGCAACTCGATACCTGCAACCAAAACTTGCTGTAGCTATTGATCTTGATATCCTCTTGCGTTTTCCTGCTCTTCCTTTGCCTTCTTGCTCCAAATCACCAAGTATGCCACACTCTCCAAGAGTGCTCAAAGAAATCTCCAAGTATCCAAGAGTATGAGAGAGAGAGGGAGAACAATGAGAGCTCCAAAGCTGCACTGAACAAAATCCATGATTCATTGATGCTTGACGCTATGTGATTCATTTCACTAGTTTCAATCCCACATCTTCACCCCTGTGAGCATCACCCGACGCAATGAGTGCTAAGTGGACTATTCAAAAATCATGAGAAATTAGTCAGTTATGGCTACCTCTCATGGAAATGGTAATAGATGAATGACTTAATTAACGTAGTTGAATCCCAAAAATGATATCTAATATAATGCACTGTGGAAACCCATCATACTTAAAAGCCATGAACTGATTCTCATAAGCCTTTCTATTAATGAGGCCTCTATTTTCTTCATTTTCCATTATTTTCCTTCATTGTCCTCCTCACATGCAACCTATGACCTTTCCACTCCCTTCTCTCCTATTTTCCATTATTTCATAAATAAAATGCCAATTAATGCCACTTTGCCTTTCCAAAGCCTTAGTCATTGCCTTTGCCCATTTCCATAGCCATAATAAACCATGTGAACACATGCACTAGGATTTTTTCCAAACATTCAACTTGGAATACGTGTACCATGACCTTGGTTATTATTTTGCCTTTATTAACTTTTATTACATGGGATTTTCACTAGGGCTGTTTCGAGGAGCTTGGGCCAATACAAAGAATACTAAGGTGTGGAGAATAGGATGTTGTTACTTTGCATATTTTCCAACTTATACATTTCCATTTTTGTAATGATAGTTTGCTATTAATGAAATGATAGATCTTTTTGCAAGTTTCCTCGGTTGATTTTGCTTGAGGTTCCTAAGCACCTTGGGGAGGGCCCACCCGTAGGCACTTTGGAACCCTTATAGTATTTTTTGTACCTTATTTCCACATGTTTCTTCAAGAAGTTATGATTTTTGTTTGTTGAGCATTGAGATCGACATAATTTCGTGTTCTTGTAGATTCTAATAGACAACATTTCTTATTTGTTGAGTGTTGATCTTAGTTTACATTCGCTATTGGTAGTCTCACATGTTTGATTTCACCTTTCTTTTACTTATTTGTTGGATTTATATCATCTTTGGGATTTCTCGTAGAATTACATGATTTCTTATAGAAATATAGGGTTTCCTGTAGAACATATTTGAGAGCACTCTTTTGCTTGATTCTTTAGGTTCTCATATTGGTTATTTGTAGAACATCTTAGTTAGTTAGTTTAGTATGATTAAGTGAATGAAGAGGGACTAAGAAATAAGTTGTTACAACTACTAGATTGTTTGCAGGATTGTGTTATTTTAGTTTGCTGACTGGCTTGCTTTACTTTATTTTGTAGCATTGGCGTATCATTGTTTTCCTTCCAACATAGAGTAGTAGTCTGAATTCTTGCAACTTGACTTTCTAATACTTTTTTTTTGTAGTTATGTTTTCCTTGATTTACTGTAACATTCATTTATGCACTTAGGTACTTAAATCTTCACCTCCTGTTAGGTTAACCAAATTAGTGACAACTATTTAATATTACCACTTTGTTCACATGATCAAGAACGTCAAATATACCATAGATTAATGTGCATTAACATAAAGAAAAAAAAATGCAAACTACATATATAATGCACGATACCTCTTAAGTTTGTATGAACCTTGGGTTGATATATTAAAGCCGAGAACCTGAGGGCTACACTATTGTTTCTCAAGTATCGAGGACCATCATCAGCACTCTCATTCTTGGCCATGTGTAGTGTAAACAACTCTACATGGATACCAATTATGAGACATAATTGGTTTTTGAGGTATTAGCCATAGGTAATGCATTACCAACTACATGCTAGTTATGGGAGGGAGATCACTAGGTCAATGCGATAACATTCTCTCTCACTACGACACTAACATTATTGACAATTTTAATGTTTTTTCTTTTGGGTTTTCTTCCTATAATGTCATATTCCTTGAAAGGATTTGTTCCACTAGGTTAACACTCTCCTCTTATTATAATGACATATTTATATGAAAGGATTTAATTCCATCATGTAGACACTCTCCTCCTATACACATCCTTGAGATTATCCTTATGTCCATACAAAAGGATTTAGTTACGCCGAATTGATACTCTCTTCTTCCTCATCTCCATGGAATATTGGTTAAGAGTTTAATCTACACTTTGATCTAGGAAATTTCGAAGTATGTTTTTTAAAGTAATCACTGCCTATCAAAAAGTAGAACATTATATTTTATATAGGCGTAGTCTAACGAGACCACAATTTTGCTTGGAAAATAGTTGAAATTACAACAAATTTTTGACAAAAGTCGATAGAAATTTTAAGAAATCCAGATTATAATTGCGCAGCTTCATGATTTTGAGTATTCGAGAGATTTTTGATGCTACTGAATCCGTTTCCACCATAAAAAACAAGATTAAAACACTCCTTTGGTTAGATTTTTTGAATTAAAAAAATTAAATTCCAATGAAAAATAACTTTCCAAACAAAATTGTAACCTCGATAAACTATACCTCCTAAAGAGATAAAGTACATGACTTTCTAACCACATGTAATGACCATACGGTGTTTGTTGAACTATAACCCTTTATGAGAGAATATTATGAGAAAGAAAACGCGTAGTCTAAAGAGACAACGAAATGGCCCAGAATCCGGCAATGATTTTCAAAAAATCCGGCAAAGATTTGTCCAAAATCTTTTTTTACAGTTGTTAAAATTTATTATTTTGATTGCTCTAAAAGTTTTTGATAATGCTGAATCCATTTCCACTATCATAAATAGATTCCAAACACTCCAACTACCTGATTTTTTGAATTTTAGTAATTCCTAGCTATTTTCTGCCATCCTAGCTATTTCAATGCGTGGATAAACAACTTCGAAAGAAAATATATCACTTGCAAAAATTTTTTTATAACATTAAACTACATCTCTATTGATTATAACGTGAGAAACTCATTGCCACAGCAAGCTTCACTTTTATTTATTGTAATTCGCCCTAGAGAGTGGGCGACAGCACCCACTGTAAACCTAAAAATATACTTCATCCCGCAGTTTGAATTCGGGAAACTTTTGTGTATCGGGTGCCATATTTTCACATTCGGGTCGTTTCGCAGCGTTCTCAGTATGCTCGGGTGACTAAAATTGGTTTGATTCGAAGCAAGCACAGGCGACGGCAGCCTTCTTATAGATACTATAGAATGGCATCCTCTGGAAACTCACAGGTATTTTCGATTCTATCATCCAGTTCATTTTTTCATGAGCCACATAAAGCAGAGGATAGCTACACACAATAATGATGCTGAGCAGGCCTCTTTTTATCTCTGAGTTTCTGAAGCGCAAATCAATCTACCCATTAGTATTTTCATATGCATTCATATCGCACTTTGTCCTGCTGCAAATGCGCTTTCTCCCATTCTGATAGATGTTAGGCTTATTGTAAGTGCGCCTTTTTCTCATCTCTAATCTTGTGCACACTCGAACTTCATATTACTGTACTGACCGCAGTTTCCTTGCCGTGATTGTGCTGCGAAATGAGATGAACTCTACTCATTCCATCGTAGTCTACTCTTGTTCCTTTCCTCTATCTCGGTCACAGGGTCATTGACTTCTTTACTGATGTATTTTCCCGCCGTTCGATTCCAATCGCACATTCCCTTTGATTTTTGCAAAGAGATTGAAGCCATCTGTCTTACATCCCCGAAGGAACGTTACACGATGATGGTTTGTGATCGCAAGTTCCTCAGGTTCTCTGCGATGAACTAATTCAATGTCGTTTGTTGGATAATCCGATTACCGCGTTCCACTTCACGCAGGCAACCAGTCGTCCCGTCTATCGACTTCGGGTCGCAATTTCTGGGTGAATATTGCGACAGGTCATACCAAACCAGAGCTCCTTCTCCTAAATTTGCTTCTCACCCGTTCGTAGATCTCTACAACGAGACCTGTACAGTCTCCAAAATATAATGAAACCCAAGCCAACATTTCCTAATCACTAGGATTCTGCAATTGGCTAATGGCAACTCCTGTGTAAATTTCATAGCAACTCCAGATTTCTAGAATGGTATCATTCCTAATTCATTAACTTGTCAACATACACGTGCGGAAGTCAATTCAATGCGGTATTTATTTGACACAGAATGCCTACACAGAAAAATTCCCCTTCTTTTGATACAACCAATGAGTCCTTTGAAGTTAGACTTGATCAACCTTGATCATAAACCAAGTCCATCATCCAACCCGTTCAACTCATTCAACTGAATTCCGTCCAGTATTCATCACATTAAAGAGTAATTCAAGCTAATAGAGCTTCGAATGTTCCTTGCTTGGGCTTTGCTTCACTATGGACGATTCCCTTGCTTTACAAAAGACTTCCCATTCTCCAACATATTTCCTGGAATTTCCTGTACCTACAGGTCATTATCAAACCAATTCACTAGCAAGCCTGCATTCATATTTCCATCACAGACATCATATGAACATTCCAGGCTATACAACATTGGATCCAGCTCGAAGTATAGAAGGTCATTTAGTACCTAATTGCAGCAATAATCTCAGACTTGTGTGCAGCAAGGATTTCGGACTTGTGTGCAGCAACAAGATAGGTGCAGAACGGTGCAGGAGGGTGCAGAAAGGAAGGATCAACTTAAGGAGTCAAGGAATAAGCAGAGACAAGGTCTGGAGACATACAAGGGTCAAGGGTTTGTGTCATGGTCATGGTACTTGTCAACTGAAAGTCGATAAGAAGAATTTCTTGTGGGTTTTCCTCTCCAAGAGGGAGAGGTTTTGGCCCTGGCTCGAAGAGCCTAAATTTGTGTCTCTTGTGTTTTGGTGATTGACTTGATGAGAGACATGATAAGCTAAGAAGAGAAGACATAAGTAACAGTAGTAAGTTCACAAGTAATTATCAAGTAGAGAATTTGAATTAAACCTAGCCCTACCTAATTCTCAACAAAATGTTCCCGAGATCTATCTGATTACAATTTCAAACCTATTTACACATTTCCTTAGATTGCATAAGAATTACAAGAAATACAAATAATTAAATAGTTGCACTCAATTCAGGAACCCACTCCCTTAGTAAATGGAAGACTCTAAGTCTAGTCAAAATGTGGTTTTATGTTGGAGGTAAGATGCTCCTGCATCAAATAGATCCAAACCGAAGAGCAGAGATGAGATTAATGGATGTTCGCAAGTATTACTGTAACAAAATACCCATAATACAATGATACCATTATCGAGAAATGGGCTGGCTTCTTTGAATCCAAGATCCATTTAATGGTTCTCTTCTTTACATACAACAACGATGCAGAATTTCAGAACAACTTTAATTCCATTAGCTTTAGCTTTAGCCATAAATATAGCCACGAGAAACACACACGCACACACAGAGTTGCCTCATTGCCAGACACAATAAAACATACTAAGTGTGAAAAAATGCCAACCGGCAAGGCAGTAACTCACTGCAGAAATCTCTGATTCTTTTGTTGTATTTCTTTCCTGATCCTAGATACAGCAAAGGTCATCACTCCAGCATTGATAATATGATAAATAATCACGGGTTAATCTCAAGTGACTGAGATAACTAGTGGAACTTAGGTAGCCGAGATAACTAATTTTCCACAACGCCCACTTAAAGATATGTGTCTGGACTCTGTCTGCATGCATGTTTTGCCTCCAAGGTTAAGAAAGTTGCTTGGAACGTGGGTCTGGAGTATCCATGTGTTGAGTTGGCTAAAATATTTTACAAGACTACAGAACCATCATTCTCAATAGAGGAAAACATATGAGATGTCTGACTATACAAAAAATTTGCAAGGGACTCATCCAGGCGATTTGATCACAGTACCTTTTTTGTCCTTTCTAAGACAATTTTAGTCCTCCGGGGAGATGGAGACCATGATAGCAACTTCAGAAGCCTATATTGTTGGAATAAAATGCTTCCTCTAAACTTTATCAATATAAAAAACATGTACATGGCATTTTACACACAAAAACTGGTTGCAAACAACAACTTCTATGAGCAAAATAACGTAGTATCTATCAATTGCTACAATGGCCACATCAAAACTCAAGAGTCCATGCACCGGGTGTTGGAAAGTGTAACTAGGTTTGGTTTTCATATTGACTATGTAATTATGTATTTTTGTTATGCGTGCTTCATGGGTTTCATGAGCAAGGTTCTTATTATAGGTCAAAAGACTTCTTCTTGATGTCTTTTAGGGATTTGTCATCTTGTCATAAATGTACTAATTAAGAGTCATGTATATGAAGAGTCAAGTCAAAGAAGTATGCCTCAAGACCTTGTCATATTAAGCTTGAAGACATAACTCAATATGGTGCTCAAGATCAGCATTGAATATCTTCACAAGACAACCTATGAGCAGTGGACAAGTTGGCTCACATACCCCTGAACAAGTCGACCTATAAACATATTGAAAGTTCGGCCTAAAGAGCAGGAAGGATGTCACTATAAAAGGATGGGTCTGCGGTTCATTTAGACATAAAACTTCGGTCAAGTGTGAGATCACTGCGGTCATACATATCTGCAATAAGTCCGAAGTAAGGACTACATTCAAGTGTGAAGAAGGGACTGTGTTAAGTGCGGGATTAGGATTGTGTGAAGAAGGACGACTGTGTTAAGTGCAGAAATAGGACTATGTCAAGTGCGAGAACATGGTTGTGTTAAAGTGGTTACATGACTGAGTTAAGTATAAGATATAATAAGTATGCTCAATAGTACAAGTAAGGATCTCCTTATCGTATGAAAGGGGTGGACTTCTCATCAAAGGGTGGACTTCTCATGCGTATGTTGAAGACCAACCTGCAATGTTAAGTAAACGTGCAAGGTGTGCATAGGACAACCTATAACAAGGTGTTGATATCACAGTAAGGAACACATATAACTAAAGAAGGAAGAATACAAGTAAAAATCGAGCTCTCTAGTCTTGGTGCAGAAAGGTGCAAATCGGTGCAGGAAAGAAGGATTAGCTCAAGGAGTCAATGAAGAAGTAGTGACAAGGTCTTGGAGACATACAAGGATCAACTGTCTATGTCATGGTCATGGTACTTGTCATCTGAAAGTCTATAAGAAGAATTTCTTGTGGGTTTTCCTCTCCAAGAGGGAGAGGTTTTGGCGCTGGCTTGAAGAGCCTAAATTTGTGTCTCTTGTATTTTTGGTAATTGACTTGATGAAAGACATAATAAGCTAAGAAGAGAAGACATAAATAAAAGAAGTAAGCTCACAAGTAATTATCAAGAAGAAAATTTGAATTAAACCTAGCCTTACCTAATTCTCAATACCAGGGACTTAAACAAAACAAAGTGAAACTGTTATTAGGGCTAGAAACCAAGAGCAATGTAAACATAATAGGTGGCCATTTCATCACAATAAAGATAGACATCAAGAGGCGGTAGTTAGAAACCCCATGTCTAGGGAGGCTGTATGTATCACAATTTGGGTCCTATCCATTAAGTGCTAGCTATTAACAAGTGGAGCAGGTTCCCATCCGTCATTTTCTTCTTGGTTACTACACTTCTCTATGGAAAGGGGAACTTCAGTTGGGAAAATTTATCATTTTCAGATATAGGAGGGGCAGGCCAGCTATGGTGCTCATTGCATTCAGTCACTATTCGACTTGCCATGTGGCGTGGTCTACTGCCAGATCCATGAGATTGGACTGAACAAGGCTAAGAATGAATCTTTGGGGGGTCTCACCTGATTGTTCATGGAGCCTGTTACCCACCAAAAGTGGGTGAACCCTAAAGAGAAACTTTTCTCCTATTCATCTCTTCTAGTCGGCAGGCAACAACCCTTTACAACCACCTTGTAGTCATTGTGATGTGCCATTCATATCTCTGCCACCTGCATTAGTGATTTGTTTCCTTGCCCATTTGTCAAGAGCACATGTTGGAAGGTGGGCTTATGATCAAAAGGTACTTTATTCAATTTGTAATTCGGTGCTTATGCTTGTTTGTATTTGGGCATAGATTATGAAGTAACTTGGAAGAAAGAAGGGTTTTGGTTGTAGTCTTGTTCCATCACCATAAATGGGGGGTTAATTTTCAATCCTAGTTTAGTAGGTTTTGGCCGTAGTCTTGTTCTATCACCTTAAATTAGGGGTTAATTTTCAATCCTAGTCCAGTGGGACCACCCCTAATGACCCATGGCTTTAGGAAAGGGCACTACTTGGGATACCATCATTGAAATAGCATGCCCCCATCTCTCCCTATTTCATACTTACCACTTTCCATCTTACATTATAAACCCTTATTCACCTCCTTCCAATGATTAGTTAGCGTTAATAATATTTAGTATATTTAAGCAATTAAACAAAAGAAAATTTCAACCATAAAACATGAAAGAGTAGTAAAGATAACCATGAGACAGTAAGACAAGAACACAAAAATTTGAGGCCTGAGGCCAGGGCAACACCCACAAGGGGAAAACCCAATTCATCAATACATTAGAAATAACCATAGCAAAAGATTCATCAATACATTAGAAATAACCATAGCAAAATAATAACCAAACCAGTAACCAAGAACAAGAGAGATCCCAAGCAAAGTGCCAAGCCTTCCTTCCTTTAGATTTCAACCTCTTGCTTCTGCTCCCAACTTTGCTAGATCAGAGCTCAACAAAAGATTGATTGATGTCCCAAATAAGGAGGATACCTCTCCTTTATATAGAATTCCAACGAGGTCAAATGGGTGCCTCTTGGGGGCCCAACCAACCTAAAATAATAGGAGGTTGACTCAAATATATTTTGGAGGCAAAAAAATAAAAATTCAAAATTTTCAATTTTCTTCATAATGAAAATGTGATCATGATTACTATATTTTCCAACACTCCCTCTTAGCCAGGGAGGTGCTTTATATTCTCTCTCTCGAGATCAATCCTCCCGAGCAATCATAGGTCTCACAGCTCCCAGCCCAAGGATGACATCACAAATACAAATCAAGATCAATCTCCCTGACCAATCCATAAGTTTCACAGCCACAACCTAAGGGAGAGATCACAAGTTTCATCATAAGGAAAGATACATAGCATCCAACTCATCTCAATGCATCTCCCCGACCACAAGGTCTCACAACATAGAGCCTAAGGGGGGAACAATCTTCTCGACCAATTCATTGGTCTCACAACCATAGCCTAAGGAAGATTCATGATGCTATGTAATCAATGCTCCCTCTCCAAAGGGATTCTTAGCCATTTCAGTTTCTTCACATAAACATCAACAACCAACTCAACAACAAAAAAAGTAGCCATGGTGGATCTCAGTACTTTATCAAATATTCCAGTAAACAACAACATCCAACTGTTCATTCAACTTCTAGCGGGACTTCTCACAGTAACAATCATCAACAACAAAGGACGAATCCAACAAACAAAAGGTAACTTCTCACAAAAGCAGGTATCAACAATAATATCAACAACAATGATTGAATTTAGCAGATGACAAGAGGCTTCTCACAGAAGCAGGCAACCTGCACATTGATAGACACATATATCATAATCGATTTCAAAACAAGATCCAATGGATCTGCAACCAATTTCACAAATCAACTACGTTTCCAACTTCAATGCAACAGACCATCCATGTTATTAAGACCAATGGAGTTAACAATTTCATGCATTAGGTGTTTCAACGAGCGAATTAGAGGGATTCATCAACTCACCGGCAAAATATCGCGACCTTTTCAAATTTTCTTTGAGCAAGTGTCCATGGACTCGCAGTCCATATGTTGAGAATCTAGTAGGGCAATGTTTAATTCAATTCTTCTTACTTGATAACTTCTTTTGTTATACTTGTTATACTTGTTATGCTTCTTTTACTTAGATATTATCTTTTATAACTTATTATGTCTTTCATCAAGTTAATTATCAAAACACAAGAGACACAAAGTTTAGGCTCTTCAAGCTAGGGCCAAAACCTATCCCTCTTGGAGAGGAAAACCCAAAAGTAATTCTTCTTATAGACCTTCAATTGACGAGAACTAAGACCATGACAAAGACCCTTGACTTCAGTATGCCTCCAAGACCTTGCCATTTCTCTTCTAGGCTCCTTCTATTGATCTTCTCTTTTCCTGCACTGCTCTGCACCAATACTAGAAACGCTTGGTTTCTACACAGTGAGCTTCCTCGAACTAGCCTCGACCTCCTAGAGACTTGCACCAAGATACACGAGGCTTCTTCTTTGCTGTAGTATATACTTCTGAGATATAGATCAAGGCTTGTATATAGCCTTACCTTGCTGTTGTAGGGACCCTTGAGATGAGCGAGGTATAGGACGTATCCACACCTGAGATGATTGTTCTCCTTCTTCAGTAAGCAACCTTCCTTACGCACTGTAGTTTGGGTTTTTATCGCAGATTTAGCCCAAGATGAATATGGCTTTCTGCTCTGCTAAGATATGGCTCTCCTTCGCATGAACCTCAAACTTTGTCTCGCATTGAAGACCCTTCACCGAGATGAGTAGACCCAAGACTGAAATATACTAGCCTTTCTTCTTTGCTAAACTGTCCTCACTTTCGCACCCAAAACCAGAACTTTATCTCGCACTTTATTTCAGAGCTTGATCCGAACAGGTGGTGTACAATGAGGCTGAGAGATAAAGATCGGTTGGAGGGTGTGTCCAACTATGTGATTTGGAAGGCAAGGTGAAACACACATGCAGAAACAAGATCTGAAACAAACCCTTAGCTGCTGCACTGGTTTTCTCGCATTGCGTTTTTCTGGGGACTTAGTCCAAAACAACGGTGTCATGTGTGTTTAATTTCTTGCTTAGATCTTGTTTTTGCATTTAATTTCCGTAGTTTATTTAATGAAGGTTGCAGTGTATTTGCTTCAATATTTACTTCTAGAACACAGTAAATAACTTGCATAAATTATCAAGTAGGAGAAGTAATATCAGTTTGCTGCAATAGGATTCTGGGAGTTAGGAATTTTCACATGGTATCAGAGGAGTGCAGGTGAAACAAGAGAGCAAATCGGAAGATCTCAGCGTTGAAGAGAAAGAGGGAGATCGAATAGTTGCGTAGTTAGCAGATCGAATCCCCAAGGGATTGCGCAGTCCAAGGCGGAAGGGCAAGATTCTCGAGGAAAATCTCTCTCTGAGTGAGTCGACAGAAGTAATAGAAGTAAGATTTCCAGTTCGTGATTTGTCAGTGACAGAGGGAGCAACGCAACAGGAGCTTTGGCGTAGAGTAACTTTTTGTGGGATGTAGTTTTCTGCAGCGTTTTTGTGGGCAGAAAAGCGCCAGAAGAAGGAAGAAGACACTTTTTGAGGGAATTTTCTTCCTCAAAAAATTTCGAGCCAAGGAATTCTAATTCTCAGTTGCTGAGCAGCAGTAGCGAGGAGCAGATCTACTAACTCCAGCAGGGAGTGCGTAGGCTAGCCTATCAGCTGCACGGAGGAGAGAGAGGAAGTAGTTCGATATTATTCAGACGACAGAGGTGGCAACAAATGGGCTGAGAGATCAAGATCGGTTGGAGGGTGCGTCCAACTATGTGATTTGGCAGGCAAGGTGAAACACACATGCAGAAACAAGGTGGTGTCATGTGTGTTTAATTTATTGCTCATATCTTGTGTCCGCATTTAATTTTTGTAGTTCATTTAGTGACGATTGCAGTGTATTTGCTTCAGTATTTACTTGTAGAACACAATAAATAACTTGCATAAATTATCAAGTAGGAGAAGTAATATCAATTTGCTGCAATAGGATTCCAGGAGTTAGGAATTTTCACATTGATCTCCCTCAACTAAATCCTCTGCCTTCTTGGCTCGAACTTTCCCTATACTAGATGTATTTGACTGAGTGGTTGCCTCCACTCGCCCTGGGCTATGGTCCTCATCATCATCACCCTGCTGGTTAACCCAAGTGCCAACTAGCTTAACCTGAAACTAAGATACTGGCTGATGCTCCATCTTGAGAGCTCTAACCCGTTGTTGCTCAACTACCACATCTCTACTCTGAGAACTCCTTGCCTTGCTGCTCAAGGCTGCACCTGTCTCTACCTGCAACTTGTAGAGATTCTTCACCCCCACACCTATCTGCTTCTTACATCCGAAAACTAAGTGTTAGAGGTACGCTTACCTGTGCTGAAGATGACATCATATCCCTTGCCCTCAAGGGTAGCTACCAAAACAAGATTCTGCCTCAATCTTGGAACGTAGAGAACATCTCTGTGATGAAGAGGATTACCTGACTCCCTTTGAAAGTTGACTGTACCAACTCCTCTAGCTGCATACTGACAATCATCTCCTAGCTCAATCTAAAACTGCATGTCCTTCTCCTTCATGTGGCTGAAACTCTTCTTATTCCTGATCATGTGGAAGGATGCTCCTGAATCAATATACCATATATTGCTATTTGCTGAGCTTGCCATGCAAGCAATCAATGAGAAATCTTTCTCGAACTGGGCATAAAAGTCATCGACCTCTGCTGATGCAACAACATGATCCTTCCCGACCCCCTTGTTCTTACCAAGACACTTAGAAGCATAGTGTCCAAACTCATGGCAATGAAAACACTTGATCTTGCTTAGATCCTTCTTCTTGTCCTTCTGGCTGGACCTGACCTCTCCTTGGCACTTCTTACCCTTGCTGCTCTTGCCTGCCAGGGCACAGTTCTCCTCGTCCCTTGTCATAAATAATCTCCAGTTTATCTCCGGATCTCTTCCTGTATGCAGGTAGTCCAAAACCTTTCTCACTTTGGGAAGTTCTCTCTCCGACTAACATCCTGGTACCCTTTCCACAACTTGTGAAGTCCAAGTAAGGCAAAACTCACAAGATCACGATTAGATACAACCACACCCACCCCACCTAGTTCATCTTGTACCTTAGTGAACCTTGACAAATATGGGACGATGGGCTCATTCAGATACTTCTCAACTTCTTGTATCGTACATCTCATATGCTGCCTTCTTCTCATGGATATGAGGCACTATATGATCTTTGACCCCTTCTAGAATGACCCTCCTTGCCTTGATATCATTCTTATTATGCTGGGCCAATTATTGGGCATCTTGTGGTGGTGGGATAGCTTGCTTCACAAATTCTCGCACACCATTATCTTCCAACACTATCATAAGCCTCCCTTTCCAAGCTATGAAGTTCGATGCTCCCTCTAGACAGTGATATGCTCTCCACTCTTGGTAAGCCATCCCACTTCCCCTGAGAGCTTTCTAAAACCTGCCCACTAACATCCTGTAATCCTTCACAAAAGATTGTACTTAGGGCTTTGGAGGCTGCCCACTTCACTACTCCTTTAGTCCATCAAAGTCTGCAATTTTTTGGGCTTGAATATTTCTGCCACTGCTAACACTCTTGTTGTCCTTCAAAATATCTGCTCTTTGGCCACAATTAGGCACCTACTAACAACCCTCCACCTGTGTTGAAGATGCCACCAAAACTGTCCAAACTGGACTCTATCCTCTAGCAGAATTGTTGAGATTTTGGGGTAGCATCAGGTGCGCTCTAGCTCCGAAACTTTGTGGAGGGACTAAGATACACGAGATCTCCAAGACCCAGAAAGCATTTGGAGAAATTTCATTCGGTGTAATAGTTATTCAAATAATATATGTGATTATATGTGATTATATGTGACAACGTTCCATTATATGTGATTATTACCGAAAGAAATTTTACAATTTTATATGGATCACAGAAGCATAGATTCTAAAAAGTTATTCAAATAATTGAATTTTTTAATGGGGACCCTAAGTCTAACTTAGGGAAATTGAAAAATTAAAGTGAATAAATTACACATGTGATGAAATGTTCTAAGTGATGTGGATCACGCTTTCTTTTAATCTCAGCCTTTGATGAGAGATTAAATCACGACTGTTGGTTTGCCAACGATAAAAGTATAAAGGAAGGGCTTGGAGTCAGTTGGAGAACACACACACATTGCAGAGCACTGAAGCTAAGTCGAATTTTTGGGGCGGGGTTTGCTGAGGAATTCGAAGTGAGTTTGCAGTGCAGTGAGGGGCAGAGATCGGCAAGGGATGATCGGATCCGAGGCCGAGAATACAACAACAGAGAGGCAGCTTGTACCAGGCAGCGCAGAGGCCAGCCAGAGGGACGTAGTCTAGACAAGACCACACAGAGGCTGCGTAAGCCTAGTCAGGGTGACGTAGGCACAACCAGGGCAGTGCAGGGGCAACAGAGACCCAACCAGGGTAACACAGGCCCAGCTAGGGCAACACAGAGGCAACGCAATACCAGTCAGGGCGACGCAGTGGGTACGCTAGCCAGTAGGGGCTGACGCAGAGGCTACATAGGCAACACTGAGGGTTCGAGTGGGCCAGAAAGGGCTCAAATTTGTAATTCCCCGCAGAGGGTTGGATCAGCCATATTTTCTGTCTCCAAGTGAAAGCTATAACTGCTGTGTAATTTCTCTGTAGGGCATACCTTTGCTGGTGCCCAGATTGTTGTATTCAGATTTTGCATAATAATAAAACCCTCTAGAGTTGCTCCATCGGTTATCCCACATTGGGTTTTTCTGAGGACATTTGTCATAAAAATCTGTGTGTAATTTTGTCACATGTGCGTGTTGTTCAATAAATGATCTATAGATGTGTAGGTTGCAGTTTGTATTTGCTTTAATGTTTTTTTGAATACTTCAGATTAATAACTTGTTAATTAATCAAACAAGTAGGCAAAGTAGATCAAGACACTGCAGTAGGGTTTCTATTTTGGAACTTTCACAAGAACAACATCAACAAAAGGAGACACACATACCTTATTTCTACTCCCTTTGTCCTTGGCAACTATACACTTTTCTTGAACTATGATAGAACTGGTTAGGGAAAACGTCAACCCTAACTCACTGCTGTTACCTTCTGTGTATACCCTCCAAAACAGGCCTAAACTAAACTGCTCACTCTTCCTTCTTGTGTATGCGGCCTAGGTTGGACTGGCTCCTAGGCTTATTGACCTCCTTCAAAACTAAGATGCAAACCTGCTGTCACCTCAGAAAGGTCTGTAGCCTAGACCAAAACCATAACGCAACTCATATGTGCTCCAAACATGCCCAAATCTCACCTCAAATACTCGGCTTCCTGCCTAGGGAACTTGACACTCCAAACAGTTTAGAAAAGTCACAAAATCTTGCTCCTTTCCACCTTTGCTGGAGTCCTTCAAGTCTGTGGTCACTTTAAAGATCTTCCTTGATGTGTTTTGCACTTTGGATGTGTTATCTTTATTCTGATTCAGGCTCTGATACCATGTAGAAAATCCACGAAATTTTGATCTGCTAATATGAGCAATCTAAAATAAATCTCTTCACATAAACACAAAATTTCTCTACTAGATGCAGCAAAATAGGAATAGAAATAAAATCACAGTCACACAATTCAACAACACAGAATTGTGTAGGGAACCCAACTGGGAAAACCTTCTTCTTGTTATTGAGAATTTTATTGATAGAAAAAGCTGAGCAATTGATATCTTACAAAATAATTGTTTCAGTATGAAAACACCCTAGTTTTCCTGCCTTGAACTAGGCTTGAAACCCTCGCAAGACTGCTATTTCTGCTGCCCTCTACCAATCTGTGCACAATCTTCTCTTGCACACTCTTCCTCTCACAAACTCCACACACAAATTTGTGCTTCCTATTTCTTGGTTTCACCAACTCATGTTCACCAAAACAATGATTAAACTTGTGCCATAGTTCCTCCTTTTAAAGGCAATTTGAATGGTCAAAATTAGTGAGTTCTATATTAGTGAAATTGAACTGGTAGTTCACAAGTTAACAAAGGCTCATTGCTAGTGTTAACTCGTCCTTACTAAATTTTAGGAGGCTAACTCAAACTCTTCATCCTGTTCCTGATACAACTCACACTATAAGATAAATAACTCGAGCTTCTATTTTAACACATTGGTTAACTGCTTCATAACTCATCCTAGACTCCTATTTTTTTGGAGCTCAAGCATGCCAAAGAAGAAACTCGTTCTGGCTCCTATGATTAAGGCACAAATCAAGAAACCCTTTTCTCGCTAGTATTGTCAACAATAATAGAAAAATCACGGGCTCTTCTTCAACAGATTTGGATTGTCATTAAGAATTCAAACTATCTTGGATCAAAACATGCTTTAATCAGGTTGATCTTGTCTACTCCCTCTAAATCCAAAGACTCATCCAATCACAAGTCTTTGTCACTTGTTCTTTCATATTTTCAATGATGCCACATCCTTGACATATTTCATCATGTTTCTGCAATCCTCACTAGGAGGCCAAACAAATACAACCAAGCAAGATATACAAATACTATAGACTCCTAATGAAACAACAATAGAAACAATCAAGAAAGTGTCAGCGCCCTCCTGAGAATGTGTCAGCGCCCTCTTGATCTTAGTCTTCTTGGGGCCAGTCAACCTAGTTCAATACATCAAGGAGTTAATCTTGTCCATATTATCAAGGAATCAAGGAGTCCATATCATCATCAAGAAATTTATTGTCCACATCATCAACAAGGAGTCCACATCATCAAGGAGTCCATATCATCATCATCATCATCATATCATCATGAAGTCCATGTCATTATTATCAAGGAGTTCACATCATCGTCATCAAAGAGTCCACATCAAGGAGATAACTTCATTATCATTAAAGAATCTACATTATCATTATTATGTTAAATTTGGACAACTAGGTCCAAACTCCATATTAAGATGCTCAGATTAAGAGGCTAATATTTTTGTTGGATTCCTCTTTCTGAGAGGTGTAAAATCCATATAAAATATGTCTTAATCCGATGAGCAGATCTTATATTTTGAATTTATTATTTTTAATGAATTATATGTGCAAGGTCGGCCAGTTTTGTAATGTAGGCTCGGATGCCCAACAGATGTGTCACACACCCTCATGATGGATATATATACAGGAAAAGTTGGAGAGATTTTCATGATTATCACAACTCACATCTTCCTCTCTCATCTAGGAATACGAGCTACCAAGAAGGACGAATTTAATCCACACGTGTGAAGGACGAAGAGGACAAACTGTACAGTCAAGCTGAAGTACGGATTTGCTGCTGCTAGGGTTTCGCAGTAACTTTGACCAGCGTTGACTTTGGTCAACGCTTGGTCCAAACAAGCTGAAAATTGGTGGAAGGTTCGATTTATGAAGGCCGTACTACCTGGCACAAAAATCGAGGTCAAAGGGTTGACCGTTTTGCTGCTGTGTTGACTTTTAGCTTGCTGTCCCTGCGTTGACTTTTCAGGACAACGTTGACTTTTGCAGAGTTGACTTGGGTTGACTCATCTACTGGTTGGAGGGTTGTTGTGACACATGCTGGGCTGGCTGACCAAAGGAGACTTTGCTGGTTGAAGCATCCTTTTGACCGCCGAAACGAATAAACACATTTTTCCTGTTTCTGATTTGTCTTCTGTAAGATCTACTTATATGTTCTATCTGCATTTTGCTTACCTACTTGTATGATTGCTGAAATAAAAGTGAAATTGCTTCTAGCATAGAACATCTACAAAACTTTACAGGGAGTCCACATCAAGCAATTATTCTTGTCCATATTATCAAATTTTTTTTGACCTCATCCATATTATAAGCATAGTTAATAGAACTGAACCGGTCATTGAATCGATAGACACCCTGGACCGGGAACCATTCAAAATTAGACAGAAACCGGTAAAAAGACCGGACCAAAAAACCAGTCAACCAAGAACACATAAAATATTCAAATGTTAAAGAAAAACATATATATTCATGTGCATCCACATGAATCCAAACCATTTATATACAAATAAGCAAAAATTCTCATTTATATAGCATGTAACGGTGCACATAACCAAAGTGGCACCGAGTGCAATCCATCTCTAAATCGAAAATACATCATCAAACAAGCTCCACATTGTCTCTAGCATCCAAAAAAACTATGCTATAGCAAATAACTACATATCATCAAAATCATTGTCTATATTGGGATATTCGTCATCAATATCACCCTTTAAGCATTAAAATAAGATAGAAAAAGCATAGGAAGTCGAGATTTTGTTTGAGTGATTGGTACTTTTTTTAGTGTGCTCATGATAGAGGAGTTCGACAACCAATGCCACTAGCATCAAGGTATATAGAGGGCTTGGTGATCTTGATTAAATACTAGTTTCATACCCTCGTACATGACACTATGAGATGGGGCTGTCATCTATTCCCATTTCTCTTTGTTAAAGCTCTCTCCTAGTCAAAGCTAAGTAAGAGGGGTGGTCCCTAAATGAAGGTTAGATGAAAATGTGAGTTTTCTAGGAGACTAAGGTTAATGGAAGGCTTGTCAAAAATAACTTGATTTCAAAGATATGAGTATGTAAATAGACATATATGAGCAATATTTGAAGATTCGTTTAAAAGATAAGAACATAGACCAGTGCTTGAACAATTAATAGCTCAAAGAAAATAACACGCACTTGCTCAAAAGAAAGTGTAATGACAAGCAATCCTACATAGTAGAACAATGTTAGATGAAATATGTAATATCACTTGCAAGATACAAAAGTACTTGAAAAAATGCTCAAGTAAAAGATGATATCATTCCATGATCATAAGCATAAACATCAAATACATGTGATAGCAATCTGGCAAGTAAAGTAAAGATACTGAGATGAAAATCCACACCACTTGCTAGATGCTACTTTGAAAGGAAAAATAACTTGATTTGCAAATGAGATTTAATGGATATAAAAGTACTTTTTGCAAAATGTAAATAGATATGCACTTGCTAAAGGGAATAATCAACAACAAGAGATAATTTCATCAAGGAAAATGAAATCATTCATCATAACAAGTACATGAAGCAAATCATATTGCAAATAAATCTAAACGTACCCAAGATGATTTGATTATTATGAAATGAAAGTCTATTTAATGTGAAATGCAATTATCTTGGTAAATTTTAAGCTAAATGCTTATCTAGATGTGGCCTTTCTGTTAATTTTAGTTAGCAATGGTACATTCTATGCTTAAGACAATTACTTCAATGTTCCTTTAGCAACCCAATGACAATTTCCAATAGCAATCACATTAACCATAAATCACATTGACAATAGTTGTAGATAGAACATAAAATAAAATGTAGAAGACAAGCCAAGACAAGAGGACACCAGATTTGGTGCATGCCAGTGGAAAACCCCAAGATGGGAAAAACCCTTTGATCATTTCTTTTTATTAGGATATCAAATATTCAACAGAGGGAGAGTACAAAAGTCAAAGTTGACTTGCCAAATCAAAGTCAAAACAACCCTGTCAAATCTACAGTCAACTGCAGTCAAATTCAACCCTAACCAGAAAGTCAACATTGGTCAAAGTAGTAACAAAATGTCCTTAAAGTAGCTCGGTCATACTTAGTCAAACTCGACCTAAACAGGAGGTCAAAGTCAACCCAAAACAGTCCCAAAGTTGACGGCCAAACAAAAGTCAAAGTTGAGTTGCCAAATCAAAGTCAAAACAACCATGTTAAATCTGTAGTCAACTGAAGTCAAATTCAACCCTAACCAGACAGTCAACACTGGTCAAAGTAATATCAAAATGTCCTTAAAGCAGCTCAGTCATACCCAGTCAAACTCGGCTTGAACAAGTGGTCAAAGTCAACCCAAAACTGTCCTAAAGTCGGCGGTCAAACTTGGTCAAACTCTGTCCTAAAGTCTGTGGTCAACCTGCAATTTATCTTTGCAATCAAAGTGCTTAGAACACCTCGGTTTATGTGCCAAAGAGGGCATCCTGCCCAAAACAAAACTATCCAAAAGATCGAACTCAAAATCTTCCTGGGAAGTCCAAGTTAACGTTGGTCAAACTACAGGAAAGACTGAAATTTTTGGCCTTGTAATTCTGTCTGAAATTCGTCCTCCTTGCCACACGTGTGAGAGAAAGAATATGCCCAATAACTGTACAAACCAATGAGAGGAGAGAGAGGAATATGTGAGTGATGATCATGCCAAATGAGGTGAGAGGCCACTTATATTTATACAAGTCGTTGAGGGCGAGGTGACATGTCTCTTGGGCTTCATGAGCCTACATGATGATGTGGCCAACATTGACAATTTACACATGTGTGGGCATAAATTCAAAAACACATTTTTGCTTCTCCAAATTTGATGATCTTTAGGTTCATTTTGGTCCTCTCGAAAAGAGGAATTCAGTGCAATTATCCTCTTCATCAAATGAGCTATCCAATAGTGGAATTTGGCCCTAGTTTCCAATTTTAACACTTCCTCTCAATTAGGGAGAATTCCACCTGCCAATCCATCCATCATCATCGATCATCATGCCATCCTGTTGTCATGTATCATCTCTGTATCTCGTCTCAACTCTGTTGTACAATGATGTAATAATGAAGAAAAATTGATCGAGAGTGAGTCACAAGACCTTGCCACTCTCCACTGACAAAAGTGTTAATTTTGGGCAACTAGGTCCAAACTCCATGTTGTACTGCTCATATGATGATGATTATATTTTTGTTGGATTCCTCTTTCGGAGAGGTGCAAGATTGATCTAAAGATCATCTTGATTGGATGAGCAGAGCTTATATTTTGATTTTATTTTCCACACATGTGCAAATTGTCAAGGTTAGCCATATTTGTAATGTAGGCTCACAAGCCCAACAAATGTGTCACACACCCTCATTGATGGATATAAATAGGAGAGAGATGATGCTTATTTCATCATCATCTCATCACACATTCTTCTTGTGATTTGATTGGTTCGTACATCCTAGGAGAGGCTTCTATCCCTCACAAGTGTGAATATGAAGCTAGACAAATTGCGGACTGTTTTAGGGCTTTTGGTGAAGCGTTGACCATGGGTCAGCTCTTGGAGTTTGACCTTCATTCTTGGACAGAAATTTCGATTTCTTGAGGCCGCATTGGAGGGCACACAGATCGAGGTTGGATGTTGACTTTGACTTCAGAGTGTTGACCACATTGTTGACCAGTGTTGACTTCTTTGTTGACTGATTTTTGTTGACTTGCGTTGACTTTTTGGGGCGATGTCTTTGAGGGGTGTGTGTGACACTTGGAGAGAGGTTGTTCTGGTATGTTGGAGAAGTTGGTTTGACCAACTAAAGCCTTTGCTGGCTAGGGCATCCTATTGACTGCTGTAACAAACATTCCTCTCTATATTTGCTAGACAAGAAGAATTACAAATTTTGATATATTACTTGGCTCGTCTTCTGTTGATCTATTATTATGTTATATCAGCGTTTTACTTTCATGTTTATGTGATTGCTAAATTGAATTGGGCCGATACAAAAGATTGAAGTAAAACTGCATTAAGCATAAAACATACCATGGTTATTTAAAATTAACATGCTATCAGAGTTAAGGTGAAGACAAAGCCCAAGCTAGTGTGAAAAGCAATCGCCGAAGAAGTTGTCTTAACAAGGACAAATGGTCTCCTCAACCTACAAGGGTTTAAAATATGATGATAATTCTGATTATCATGCTTGGAAGATGTCTTTGGATTTGTTATTAGAAGATCAAGATGTCGTGGATTATGTGTCGGGGAAGATAAATGAGCCTCCATCAAATGCACCAGCTGCCACAAAGACGAAGTATAGAAGAGGGGAAGTGTTAATTTTGGGCAACTAGGTCCAAACTCCATGTTGCACTGCTCATATGACGATGGTCATATTTTTGTTGGATTCCTCTTTCGGAGAGGTGTAAGATTGATCTAAAGATCATCTTGATCGATGAGCAAAACATTGATTTTTAATTTATTTTTCACATGTGCAAGGTCGGCCAGATTTATCCCACATGCCTATGAGATGTGTCACACATCCTCATTGATGAATATAAATTGGAGAGA
Source organism: Pinus albicaulis (assembly GCA_034641835.2). Classification (NCBI taxonomy): domain Eukaryota; kingdom Viridiplantae; phylum Streptophyta; class Pinopsida; order Pinales; family Pinaceae; genus Pinus; species Pinus albicaulis. The sequence goes on along the minus strand of CM076574.1, from coordinate 1,099,201,570 downwards.
CTTGGAGGTCATTTTCTCATCATCTCATCACACATTCTCTCATTGTGATCTGATTGGTTCGATAGTCTTTGGAGGCCTTTTTCCCTCACACGTGTGGAGAGAAGCTGTTGTTTTCTGCGTTGATCTGTTTAGGGCTTTCCGTTTTCTGCGCTGATATGTTTAGGGCTTTTTCTGTTGCAGCGTTGACTAGTGTTGACCGTGGTCAACCCTTGGTCATTTGACCTCAATCTTTTGTAGAAATTCCGATTTTAGGAGGCCGTACAACTGGGCACTAAAATCGAGGAATTCTGCGCTGTTTGATCGAAGCTCTAGTTTGTTGCGTTGACTTTTCTGAAGCTGCATGCGTTGACTTTTCTGTGCTGTCCTTGGTTTGACTTGCGTTGACTTGTGATGAGCTGTCTTTGAGGGCTGTGGGTGTGACACATGAAAGTGCTGGCTGACCGAGAAAGACTTTGTTGGTTGAAGCATCCTGCTGACCATCGTAACGCCACAATATCTCATATCTTTGCTGGACAAAAGGAATTGTAAATCTGATCTATATTTGGCTTGTCTTCTATTGATCTATTATTGTGTTCTATCAACATTTTACTTTCATGTTTATGTGATGTATTGGGCCTAAGAAAGATTGAAGTAAAAGTGCATCAAGCATAGAACACCATGGTTATCTAAATTTAACATGGTATCAGAGCTGAGGTGAAGACAAAGTCCAAGAGTCCACGCTGGTGTTAGAAGCTATCTCTGAAGGAAGAAATCCTATCAAGGACAAATGGCCTCAACTTACAAGGGTTTCAAAGCTGATGATAAATTGACTGATAAGTTTGATTATCATGCATGGAAGATGTCCTTGGATTTGGCGCTAGAAGATTAAGATGTCATGGACTATGTACAGGGGAATATTCAAGAGTCTCCATCAAATGCAACTGTTGCCACGAAGACGAAGTATAGAAAAGGGGAAATCAAAGCAAAGATGATTATTCGGGATTCTATTCATAAGCACTTGGTTGCTTACATTTCTGAGCTGAAGACATCTAAGGAGATGTATGATAAGCTGGTGAGCATGTTCAGGGCTAGCAATGCTAATCAAATCGTCTTCTTCAAGAATCAAATGAAGAATATCAAGAAGGGTAAGGATGAATCTATTCAATCCTATTTTATGAGGCTCACTGAAATCAGGAATAACCTCCTAGCTAGTGGGGAAGCAATATCTGATCGAGAGATGGTTCTTATTGCACTTAGAGGTCTCCACCGTGATTGGCATGCATTCAATACCACTATTGTCAATAATAATGTGATTCTTGATTTTGATGAAATATTGACGAGATGCACTCAAGAGGAAACAAGAATGATGGAGTTTGCCTCTAATGGTAATGGAAGTGACCCTACTCCCTTTGCCGCTCATGCAAAGAAGAAGAACCATGGTGGCTCGAGAAATCAAAACCATGGTAGAGCGGGGCCCAAAGGAAGGAAGGGAAGATGTTACACTTGTAACAAGACTGGCCACTATGCAAGAGAGTACCCTAGTAGAAGGGACTCTCCTAGGGATGATGACAACAACTCAAGAAGGAATGGCAGGAACAACAGGTTCCAAGGAAAAAGGAAGGCTCCCTCTGATCGTAATGGAAATGGGTAACCTTTCAAGAGGTTAAGAAATTCCAGGTACGATGAGTCTAATGTTGTTGATAATAAGAGAAATGATTCTATTCTTGTATCTGCCCTCTCTGCTGCATCTCCACCTGACACCCTGGATGTCTGGTTAATTGATAGTGGTGCTTCAAGGCACCTCACTGGTTATAAAGAAGCCCTTTCTGATTTGGTTGAGAAGGATACTAATATGGAAATTATGCTTGGAGATAATGCCACCTATCTTGTGAAAGGGACTGGGACTGTGACCCTCCATTTATCTCAAGGTCAAGTCATCTGATTACAAGATGTGTTGTATGTACCTAATTTGAAGAAGAACCTTGTGTCCATTTCAACAATGGAAGACAAAGGGTTCAAGGTGGCATTCGTTGATGAAAAGGTACTTATATGGAAGAACTTCAAGGAAGCTCTTTCTATTAGTTTTAGAGGTGATACACTCTACCAGGTGGAGGAAGTCCATTGGGGGCTATGACATGTGATACAACTCTTCAAATAGAGTTATTGCACCGGAGGTTTGCACACCTTCATTACAAATCCCTTCCCGAAGCAAGGAAGGTGGTGACAGGGATGCTTGAATTGCGAGATGATCATGAAGGTATATGTCAAGGTTGTGCCGAAGGGAAACATACAAGGGGAACATTCCCCTCAAGTGTCACAAAGACATTTGATATCTTGCAGTTGATACATTTTGACTTATCTGGTATACTACCTGTGACATCCTTGGGAGGATGTTCCTATTACATGACTTTTACAGATGACTTCTCTCCCAAGACCTGGATATATTTTTTGAAGAAGGTTGAAGCATTCAAATGGTTTCGCACCTTCAAGGCCTTGGTGGAAAATCAAACTGAGAAGAAAATCAAAGTTTTGAGGGCCGACAATGGGGTCGAGTATGAGTCAAATGAGTTTAATGACTTTTGTAGAGGATTTGGCATTAAGAGGGAGACCACAACTGCGTACACTACTGAGAAAAATGGTGTTGCTGAAAGAAAGAACAGGACCATTGTGGAAGCTGCCTGCACCATGCTATGTAACCAAGGTCTTCTGAAGTTTCTATGGGGAGAAGCTGCGAACACTGTTATGTATGTTCAAAATAGATGCCCGCATTTCGCTATGGACTCCAAAACTCTCGAAGAAGTCTTCTCTGGTAAAAAATTTGATGTTTCTCATTTTAGAGTTTTTGGTTGTCCAGTTTACTTTCATGTGCCGAAAGAAAAGAGAAGCAAGCTGGATGCTTCTGGAAAGAAGGGAATGTTTGTGGGCTACAGTGAAACTTCGAAGGCATATAGAATCTATGTGCTTGGTCAAAGAGAAGTGGAGATATTCCACGATGTCACCTTCGATGAAGATGCTGCCCTCAAGAAAGTAAGAAATCTTCCTAGCTCCAAGGAAGACAAAGAAGATGAAGAAGCAGGGAAGTTGGAAGAGCCAAAGGATGACTTGATGCCCAATGCTGAAGGACCTATGGATCCCATTGATCCACCTCCTTCAAATAAGAGAAGGCCCTCATGGCTTAGGGATACTCTCGAAGATGCCAAGAGACATATTGCCCCAAGGGGGACATTCCGTGAATGCAAGAAGCCGAAGAGATACCAAGGGTATCTAGCAGCCATGAGTACGACAGTACAATCTGAGCCTGGAACATTTGAAGAAACCGTAAAGCATCAAGTTTGGAAGGATGCTATGCATCAAGAATATGAGTCCATTATGAAGAATGATGTTTGGGAGGTGGTCCCAAGATCGGAGGACAAATCTGTTGTCACCTCGAAATGGCTCTATAAGATCAAGCATGGATTTGATGGAAGTGCTGAAAAGTACAAGGCAAGATTCGTTGCCTGAGGCTTCTCTCAAAAAGAAGGCATAGATTATGATGATATATTTTCACCTGTGGCCCGTTATACCACCATCCGATCTATTATTTCCCTTGCTGCTACGCAAGGATGGAGTCTACATCGAATGGATGTGAAGGCCGCTTTTCTGCATGGATCTATAAAAGAAGAGGTGTATGTGGAGAAACCTCTGGTGTTCAAAGTCCGAGATAGAAAGACCCATGTATGCAGGTTGAAGAAAGCCCTCTATGGGTTGAAGCAAGCCCCCAGGGCTTGGTACGAGAGGATAGATAGCTACTTGATGAAGCTGGGCTTCACTCAAAGTAATGCTGATCCGAACCTTTATTTTAAGGTTGATAGAGAAAGGCCTCTCATTTTGGTTCTCTATGTGGACGATCTCTTCCTGACAGGTGCTGACCCTCTCATTCATCAATGTAAGAGGGAGCTAGCTTCCGAGTTTGAGATGAAAGACCTAGGATTGATGCACTACTTCCTAGGCTTGGAGGTCTAGCAGAGGCCAGGCGAGATTTTCCTTTCTCAAGAAAAATATGTCGTGAAGCTGCTGGAGAGATTTGGTATGGTGGACTGTAAGTCTGTGTCGACACAGATGGAACTCAACTTTAAGAAGTTGAGTGGAAACGTTGCTGGGCCCGTGCTAGCAAATCCTACCGAGTATCGACAACTCGTGGGGGCCCTGATGTTCTTAGTGAACTCCTGTTCGGACGTATGTTTTGCAGTGAACACTTTGAGTCAACATATGGTTGATCCTCATCACATTCACTGGATTGGTGCCAAGAATCTGTTGAGATATCTTCAGGGCACAATCAACCATGGGCTGAGATACACTGCCGGGAGTTTGAAACTCCATGGATATTCTGATGCCGATTGGGTTGGCAGTGTGGTGGATCGCAAGAGCACATCTGGATGCTGCTTCACCTTGGGTTCTGCTTTGATATCTTGGATGAGCAGGAAGCAGAAATCGGTGGCTTTAAGCATCGCTGAGGCCGAATACATTACAGCGAGTATGGCTTGTTGTGAAGTTGTTTGGTTGCGAAAGCTCTTCAGTGAGCTATTTTGGTATGTGCTAGATACCACTGTTATCCTTTGTGATAACCAGAGTGGGATTCATCTTTCTGAGAATCCCGTGTTCCACGATCGATCCAAGCATATTGATATCAGGTACCACTTTATTCGGGATATGGTACAACGAGGCGTCGTAAGGCTCGATCATATAGGAACTAATGAGCAACTTGCGGATATTCTCACGAAGCCCTTGGGGAAGGTCAAGTTCCTAACCTTCTGTGAGAAGCTTGGAATCGTGGAAAGACCCTATTGTGAGGGTCCTGCTTGAGTTAGACTATGAGCTCTGAGAGCTCCAAGGGGCTTAGGGATAGCTTCTTGGAGCTATAAGCACTCACAGGGCTAGGCTTGCTGAACTTTGTGGTGCTTCTGTCCCACCGTTATGATATTGAGTTGGTTCGCCTCTCTCTGATTTGTGCCCTGCACGCATCCTACCCATGGAGTTTCAGACTCATGGGAAGTACCTCTCATTTGGCCAATGAGGTGGGAAATGTGGATAAATACCATAGCAAGTCTGATGGACGCATCGAAGATTGTCGTACTCTCTATGTCTAGGATGACACGTGTCCAACACCTTGCTCTGTGATCAAGTATGATGAGGGTTTATCCTCTAAACTGACTTCGGGTCAATAAACTAACTTCGGGTTAGTATGAGACTCTTTTGAGTCTGAGAGACGTTTTTACCTCTAAGCTGGCTTCGGGTCAGCTGTGTGTGATGTCTTTGTGACTCACCTTTTGTTCTGAAATAGAGAGCCAACAAAGCAAGTTACGGCGGGATGACGCACGATGTTTGGTTTAGTACATGATGGATGGCACTTGTGGACAGATGGAGTTCTCCCTAGTTGAGAGGGAGTGTTAATTTTGGACAACTAGGTCCAAACTCCATGTTGCACTGCTCATATGACGATGGTCATATTTTTGTTGGATTCCTCTTTCAGAGAGGTGCAAGATTGATCTAAAGATCATCTTGATCGGATGAGCAGAACGTTGATTTTGAATTTATTTTCCACATGTGCAAGGTTGGCCAGATTTATCCCACATGTCTAAGAGATGTGTCACACACCCTCATTGATGAATATAAATTGGAGAGACTTGGAGGTCATTTTCTCATCATCTCATCACACATTCTCTCATTGTGATCTGATTGGTTCGATAGCGTTTTGAGGCTTTTTTCCCTCACACGTGTGGAGCGAAGCTGTTGTTTTTTGCGTTGATCTGTTTAGGGATTTCTGTTTTCTGCACTGATCTGTTTAGGGCTTTTTCTGCTGCAGCATTGACCAGCTTTGACCGTGGTCAACCCTTGGTCGTTTGACCTCAATCTTCTGCAGAAAATCTGATCGTACAGCTGGGCACTAAAATCGAGGAATTTCGGGCTGTTTGATGGAAGCCATAGTTTGTTGCGTTGACTTTTCTGTGTTGTCCCTGGTTTGACTTGCGTTGACTTGTGATGAGTTGTCTTTGAGGGCTGTGGGTGTGACACATGAAAGTGCTGGTTGATCGAGAAAGACTTTGCTGGTTGAAGCATCCTGCTGACCATCGTAACCTCACAATATCTCATATCTTTGTTGGACAAAAGGAATTGTAAATTTGATCTATATTTGTCTTGTCTTCTATTGATCTATTATTGTGTTCTATCAACATTTTACTTTCAATTTTATGTGATGTATTGGGCCTAAGAAAGATTGAAGTAAAAGTGCATCAAGCATAGAACACCATGGTTATCTAAATTTAACAGGAAGTCAAGGCGAAGATGATCATCAGGGACTCTATTCATAAGCACTTGGTTGCTTATATCCGAGTTGGGTACATCTAAAGAGATGTATGATAAGTTGGTTAGTATGTTCAGAGCTAGCAATGCTAATCAAGTTCTCTTATTTAAGAACAAGTTGAAGAATATCAAGAAGGGAAAATATAAATCCATTCAATCATATTTTATGAAGCTCACAGAAATTAGGAATGATCTCCTAGCTATTAGAGAAGAAGTAGCCAGCTGAGAGCTCGTTCTCATTGCTCTTGGAGGACTCCCCCGTGAATGGTATGTATTCAACACTACTATTCTCAATAATAATGTGATTCCTGATTTTGATGAATTGTTGACGAGATGCACTCAAGAGTAGACAAGGATGATGGAGAGAGATCATCCCTCGAATGGGAATGGAGGTGACCCTACTGCCTTCATCGCTCATGCAAAGAAGAGGAATAATGGTGGTCTGAGAAATCAAAACCATGGAAGAGCGGGTCCCAAAGGAAGAAAAGGAAGATGTTACAATTGTAACAGGTTTGGTCACTATGCAAGAGAGTGCCCAATAGAAGGGACTCTCTTAGAGATGATGACAACAACAACTTCAGGGGGAATGGAAATCAAAGGAACAACAGGTTCAAAGGAAATAGGAAGGCTCCCTCTGATCGAAGTGGAAATGGGCAACCTTTCAAGAGGTCAAGAAATTCCAGGTATGATGAATCAAATGTTGATAATAAAATAAATGAATATAATCTTATATCTGCCGTCTCTGCTGCACCTCTTTTCGATACGCTGGATAATTGGTTGATTGATAGTGGTGGCTCAAGGCACTTCACTAGATATAAGGAAGCCCTCTTTGATTTGATTGAAAATGATACTAATTTGGAAATTATCCTTGGAGACAATGCCACCTATCCCGTGAAAGGGACAGGGACTGTAACCCTTCATCTAAATCAAGGTCAAGTCTTCCGCTTGCAAGATTTTTTGTACGTACTTGACTTGAAGAAGAATCTAGTGTCTATCTTGGCAATGGAAGACAAAGGATTTAAGGTGGCATTCATCGATGGAAAGATACACATTTGGAAAAGGAACTTCAAAGAAGCGTTCACTCTTGGTTTTATAGTTGATACACTCTATCAGGTTGGTGGAAGTCCATTGGGGGCCATGACATGTGACACAACTCTTCAATCCGAGTTATGGCACCGAAGGTTTGCACACCTTCATTTCAAAGCCCTTCTCGAAGCAAGGAAGGTGGTGACAGGGATGCCCGAATTCAAAGATGATCATGAAGGTGTATGTCAGGGTTGTGCCGAAGGGAAGCATACAAGGGGACCATTCCCCTCAAGTGTCACAGAGACATTTGATATTTTGCAATTGATTCATTCTAATCTATCTGGTATGCTGCTCATAACATCCTTGGGAGGATGCTTATATTATATCACTTTTATAGATGACTTCTCCTGCAAGACTTGGATATATTTCTTGAAGAAGAAGGACGGATCATTCAAATGGTTTTGTACTTTCAAGGCCTTGGTTGAAAATCAAATAGGGAAGAAGATCAAAATTTTGAGGACCGATAATGGGACCGAGTATGAGTCAAATGAATTCAATGACTATTGCAGGGAAGTTGACATTAAGAGGGAGATCACAACTGTGTATACTCCTGAGAAAAATGGTGTTGCTGAAAGGAAGAATAGAACCATTTTGGAAGCTGCCCGTGCCATGCTTTATAACCAAGGTCTTCCAAAGTTTCTATGGGGAGAAGCTGCCAACATTGCTGTGTACGTTCAAAATAGATGCCCACATTCTGCATTGGACTCCAAAACTCCCGAATAAGTCTTCTTTGGTAAGAAGCTCGATGTCTCTCATTTTAGAGTTTTTGGAAGTCCCGTTTATTTTCATGTACCGAAAGAAAAGAGAAGCAAGCTGGATGCTTTTGGGAAGAAGGGAATGTTTGTGACATGTGTGCATTGCTTGTGAGTTTTGCTGCACTTGTGGGCTGGATCTACTGCATAAAATCAGTCCTTGATTTCCTGTTGTTGAATTTCCTCCTTGCTGCAATTCCTCGTTTTTTTTCTCTGGCAACTCTGCACACTCGAGTGAATTTCCTTCTCTACCCTATCACCGAAATCCTCACTCTCACTGTGTCTTCTGCTCAAGATTGTCTTCTTCCTTAGCCCGACCTTTTTTCTATAAGTTTGAGTTTATGACTCAATCAACAACCCTAATCTCCAAAGTGATTGATGACTGAGATTAGATCTCAATGTCACTTGAGTTCAATGGTTGAGTTTCATCTAATTCACTAATGCAAATCACCTTTGCATCTCATTAGATTAAACTCACTTTTCATATAAAAAGAAATTATTTAAATAAATAAAGTAATTTCTAATTCTAAGAGGTAATTAGGCAACTTCTACATGTCTTGAAGCTTAGGCCTGTGCAGAAGTATGTGCTTCAGCTACAAACATCAACATGTTTTTGGCCACACCACCTACCAAAATGGTAGAAAAACTAATAATCCTCCTTGCAGTGAGCCAAAATTTGTAATACCAGTACAGAACTGACATGAATTGCTAAATAACAAAGCCTGTAACTGTGGTTGTATAAAAATCCATATCCACGTTTGAAGTCTGCTTCTATGTGCAACAACCATGGTCCTGCAGTACTTATCCCACCTTAGGTAGTCTTGAAGGTGAACCTTTGAGGGCATTTATAGCCTGCAAATGGCTTTTGAATTCTCTTGTAGGATTGTATAAGCACTACACCACCAATCCCTTAAATTTTTGCTTGGTGCTTGGAGTTTTCCTCTTGTGAGGCACCCTCTATTTCACCCTGATCGGTCTTTAGATTTGTGCGTTTTCTCTATATTAGACCTGTCTTTTATGTCCACGTTGCTGCCACCTTTTCTTTTTTCTAATTACTTTTTTCCATGGGTAATATCTTTATATTCCATATCAGGAATATACATCTTATTGTCCTCATACTCTGCTGATACTCAACAACGCTTGAAGCCATTACAACAATGCTCATCATGCCACTTGCAGGAATTGAACTTGGGTGGGGAGGATAACAATCATTCCTCCCAACTAACCAAGATAAACCCAATTGACTGCTACCCAAACTGTGTTATACTTCTGTTCATTTATTTATAAATCTTTTATGTATGCAATGGAGACTGGATAAAGTTGAAAAGGCTGTGTGGATAAACAAATAGTATACAACATCCAATGAACGATTGCAGGACTCTCTGAAATATGGTCAAAACAATTCCATGGCATTTTTTTTGAACAAGAAATATTGCACTTGAGTCTGAATCATCTCCCCACTTGTTTGTCCATCCCATTTCCAATAATTTCAGTAGACTGAGCTGTTCATGGTTGCTTATTTTGGTAAAAACACATTTTGTCATTTTCTAAATGAAAAACGTCTGTTACAGGTGGTAACCAATGCTATTGAGTCGGTTCAATTCACCTTCTATACAGATGAGGAGGTGCGAGCTTCTAGTGTGAAGAGCATTATAAGTCCAATTTTATTTGATAACATGAACAGGCCTGCTCCTGAGGGACTTTATGATCCAGCTCTTGGTCCAGTGGATCAGTATGGAAGGTGAGAAATTAAGATCTTGCAGTTGTGATATTTATTGATAAATGTTTCCTGTGGTTTGAAACAATAGTTTTCCGATTTCTCTATCCATGCATAGAGAGGGGGAAATAAAGGTTATATTTCAGTTTCAAATCAGAACTGTTATGACAAACCATTTTAGTATTTACTAACAAAGTTCAAATAATCTGATTTAGATTCTGGAAACTGCTAGTTATGGTGTCAATCTTATTCTTGGAAATGAATCAACATACTTCGAATATTAGTTTTAATATCATGTTATATTGGTATTTCTGCCCAGGCTTGACAGTTCCTTGTGCTTCTTCGCATCCTGGTTACTTGAAGATACCAGGGAATATCTCTGTTTGGGTGGGTGCTGTCCCCTAGTGTAGGGTACACCATCTACAGTACCCAGTATTGCCAATAGATGTCCCTACTGTACTGTAGATGATGTTTGGACTTTACAACCTCCAATATGCTCTTATATTAACCAAGAAAATAATGAATTGAAACAAAATAACATATAAATAATATTAGCCAATTTTACAAGCAGAAGAAGATAACTGTCAGATAATTCATGCAGGCAGAGTGTTTATTCTGTAATATTAAGTTTATGATGCCAACCATTCTCAGAAACACCAGCTTGAAATTACCAATAGCTTGAAACCCTCTTTTTACCAATACTGTTGAACAGACTGACCTCGGAAAAACTAGAATTCAAAATTTTCATATGATTGAATAATACAAATTCAGCATATGCTTTTTAGAGCCGCCTTATATTTTTTCTTGACATCTTCAACATTTGAAAAAAAAAATAAAAAACGTTAAAACTTGTTAATTTGGAAGCTTAGGGATAAATTCCCTTCATTGGACAAAATTCCTCATTAAGAGAGACCCAAAATTGCCCCTTGAAGCACTTAATTTGGTTAAGGAAGAATATATTTTTGACGCAAAACCCACAATGGCACAAATGTCCAAGTCGGCTTAAAAGCAAAATTGGCACCCCTCAAACGCACATAAATACAAGTTAAGGCACACTTCATTTGGTATCACTTCAACTCAACATATCTTCTCTCTTCTTGTCATTGGTTCGTACAGCTCTAAAGATTGCAGGTTCTCTTCACACATGCGAGGGTTTTTGGGCAGATTTGAAATTTAAGCGTTGACTTCTTGAGAAGGAGGTGAGACTTTGACCAGCGTTGACCTTGATGTTTTGGTCATGATTTGACTTCGATCTTTTGGGAGAATTTCTGTTTTGTTAGGTCACACTTGTTGACTACGCACCTGTTGACTAAACAACAGGATGGATGTGATCCCTGCCATTTGATGGATCTCGCGTATTGTCATTGGATAGAGGGTTGTAGCTTGAGCTTCCCTATGATGTCAAATTCTTCTTATTTTAGATTCAAGAGTGTTCAACAGATGAGAAGAGAGGACATTTGTCTTGATGGTGACGAGATATTTGTGTTGGTACATATTTTGCAGTTGGAAATTTCTCCCTAGCTGAGAGGGTGTGTTAATTTGGCAGATCAGGGATAAATTCCCTTCATTGGACAAAATTCCTCATTCAAAGACACCCAAAATTGCCCCTGGAAGCACTCAATTTGGTCAAGGAAAAATATATTTTTGATGGTGCAAAACCCACAATGGCACAAATGTCCAAGTCAGCCTAAAAGCAAAATTGGCACCCCTCCAATGCATATAAATATTAAATACAAGTTAAGGCGCACCTCATTTGGCATCACATCAACTCAACATATCTTCTCTCTCCGCTTCTCATTGGTTCACACAACTCTAAAGATTGCAAGATCTCTTCACATGTGCGAGGGTTTTTGGGCATATCTGAAAATTCAGTGTTGACTTCTTGAGCAGGAGACTTTGACCAGCGTTGACCTTGATGTTTTGGGCATGATTTGACTTCGATCCTTTGGGAGAATTTCTGTTTTGATAGGCCGCACTTTTTGGCACAAGAACCAAGGCATTCTGGGCACTTTGACTTGCATTGACCACAGGCTTGATTGCAGACTTTGACCGCAGAGATTCCTCCTCTCCGTTGACGTGGTTTAGCTGCTTGGATTGGGACTGTTTTGACCTCTATTTGACCAGCAATGAAAGCTGAGTTTGTGGACTTCTGACCAAGCTTTTGGAAGACTGTTTTGACCATTGACTTTGACTGGTTAGGGCACACTTTGACTGCTGTTAACTTGGACAGAATTGCAGAATTTGACAGTTGACCATAATTGACTTTTGAGTCTCATCATTGGTTCGATATTGGTTTGTCTACTTGGATAGTCAAAGGTTGACTTTAACTCTTTGTTGAATTGGATTATTGTACTGTCTGCTGAACATTTTATGACAATCTAATAAGAAGAAGAATTTCAAAAGTTTTCCCCTCTTGTGGGGTTTTTCTTTGGTCTTTGACCAATTTGGTGTCTCTTGTCATTGCTTCTGATTGTCTCTTACTGTTCTATCTACAATTGCCATTGATTACTGAAACATTAAATTGATTGCTAATTGAAATTAAGAATGAGGCTAAAGTAATTGTGACAACATAGAATAGTGGAAAATTAACAAAAGTTCTTTTATGTAGATCCAACGTATTTGTCTAATTACCGAGCAAAACATTTCTGTTAATTATTGGAGGCCATTGTGGAATTCATGAAAATGGCCAATTAGTGGAAAATTATTAATACTATTCCTTCAAAATCTGGTCTGAATCAATTAAGAATGCCATTGGTCATCTCTTTATTCTCTACATTAGGAATGCATATTCAGTGCATGACAATTGCAAATAGTATTAGACTATTGCTTACTTCTTCCTTGGGAAATTTAGGAAGGCAGAGTTCTTGATAGTTTGTGGATAGCAGCAGATAGTTCAGATTCCATTCAAAATATGCCTTCATACATCAGATATTTCAAGAAGGAATCTGAACTATGCATATTTTGAATGGAGCTCTACGCATAATAGTCTATGTTGAGAAATCAATGCTAGAAAAATTAGGGTTTTGATTCCTCTTTCTTGATAATTACTTGTGAATTATGTTGGTTTCTTTTACTTCTTTGTTATATTGTCTTTCATCAAGCAAGTACCAAATTATGTGTGTGTGAAGATCACAAAAACAAGAGAGACAAGATGTAGGCACTCTGCCAGGGCAAAACCCCTAGCTAGGGGAAAACCCGGTCAAAATCTCTTTCCTTCAATAGTTTTCTTGAGATAATCCAAGACTCTTCAACCTAGACACAAACTTCCTCCAACCACCAAGTCAGCCATTCCTTCCAACAACTTCGATCTAGACCTTGGACCTTGTAGCAACAAAACTTCGATCTATGCAGCAGCTACACTTCGACCCCAACAACTTTGACCTCTTGCAGCTTCGACCTCCTGCGACTGCATAATATAGATCCTGCAACAGTTGCAACTTTGATCCTGCAACTGCCTAGTAATTTTGTAGGAGAGAGAGAGATAAAATAGCCCAAGAACTTCGGTCCTGCAATTCTCTTTGTCCTTCCTGCACTTTGCACTTTTTCTTGCATTGCTTCTTGAATATCGAACTTGTCGAGTTTGTGTGCAAGTAGATCGAACTACACTTGTATATAAAGGCTTCTTGTTGGTTGAATTGCTTCCTTCTGGGCCGACTTCATCAAGCAAGGGCCAACTTGGTGTGGAGGTGACAAAATTCAATTTTGACTTGACAATAATTAATTTTACATGATTTAAAAGCCCAAGAAGGGTCTCATAAAATGTACAATGACTCTAATAACTCAATGCAATTCCTAGGAGTCCTTAATGTGGACTTTGAGTAATAAAATGATGATTCAAGCATGAAACCCATGCTTTAATAAGTCAATATAATAATAATAATTTTTTTTCTTTTTTCATTCTTTTGATAATTAAATTTCGTAATGACTCAAATACAATTATGAAAACTGACCTAGTTACATTTTTCAACACTCCCTCTTAACTAGGGAGGTATTCATTGTTGATTTTTGGTAGCATCGGATGTGCTCTAAGTCTCAAATAACCTAGAAATCGTTTTGGGAAATTCCACCGAGAAACAATTTTATAAGAAAAATTAATTACTTTTAATGAGGACCCTAAGTCTAACTTAGGAAATTAAAATAATTAATCAGTTTTAATGTAAACTGTGGGTGAAACTTCTAGATAAAGCAGATCAAGTCTAATATAATCTTAGCCGTTGATTGGTGATGTTTAATTGTTAATGTCTAATTGTTAAAATTAGATTAATGTCTAATTGTTAAAAATTGGCAACTAGGGCCAAATACCATTTTGGTTAGCTCCTATGAGGAAGATAATTGCATCATTGAATTCCTCTCGTCGAGAGGACCAAAATCGATGTAAAGATCATTAAATTTAGACAAGGAAAATATTTGTTTATTCAAAAGGAAGTTCTATAGGTCATGATTTTTTTTTAGGCAGGGAAAGTTGAAAATTTGAAATTCAAATTTGGCCTCCATTTGTCAAGATAAAATTACTATATATATTGGCATCCCTCATCCTCAAGAAGATCCATAAAAGGAGTGCGTTCATCTCTTGGGTAATCACAACTTAGAAAAGCAAGGAAGTTGTAATTGTTTGGGTCTGTTCATTAGCACGTTGGTCTCCCACCAGTCCAAATTAGAAGCAGTCACGCTGTTGCAGTTCTGAGGGAAATTCTGGGTAATGTTTCTGGTATGGTTTCTGGGTTAGTATCTATCCAATGATCCAAGCATCTATGACAGAAGATCTCAGAGATCTAGCCGCACCCTTGAGAGGCCTAGTGAAGGCAAGAAGAAGACTTGTTTAGCTCGTGTTTCTCACACCCTTGTAGGTCGAGTTTGAGACAACCTGGCAGCGTTCAAGAAAAGCTATATGGCCAGATTTTCCTGCAAGATCCGTGGGCTTATTCTCTGTGATGGAAGTCGCTGTAGTTCTGAGTTAGTACAAGGAGGAATGTGCTGGAGCAAAGACATAGATTGGGATCTAGACCCTTACATATCAACGCTATATTTAAGGCTTAGAAAAGGAGGAATATCGCATAAGTTGAAGAGGTACTTAGGCATTGATTGAGGACAGTCATGGGTGTCGAAAGACCTAATCAGAGGGGTTGGATAATTCAGAAGTCTGCTCAAGATCGAGACCAAGAAAAGAAGAAGAAGTCTGCTTTGACCTTTGATTGGAACCAAAGTCTGAAGTGCAGACTTGATTGAGCTATCTTCTCTATATTTGATCCGTGGTATTGGCAAGTCAATCTAGACTCCTCATTGTACTCTCTCTCTCTCTCTGCTGAACATTTGATTAGAATAATAGGAAGAATTGTTTAAGGGTTTTCCCCATCATGGGGTTTTTCCCTAGCTTGTGCCATATCGTTGTGTTCTTGGCTTGTCTTTTGCGTTTTGCATTAATGTTTTTTCATCAGTTACTGTCATATCTTAATGGTGAATGTGATTAATGAAATTAATTATGGGCTAATGAAGTAACTGTCTTAAGCAAAGAACATGTTAACTCAAATTAACATCGTATCAGAGCTCAGGAGAGGACAAGCCCAAGTAAGATTCACTTAGAAGACTTTTTCAGGATGATGACTGCATCTCTGGGATTCAACAACAAAATGTCTTGTACAGTAAGCCTGTTTGCAATATTGAATTACAAGAGAAGACTGAATTCCTGGACTCCAATCTGGCCCCCATTTCAAAAGAATCTTTTGTGCTTCTTGGCCTAAAAGAAGAAAGTTGTTATGATGATCTCGTACTCCATTTGAAGGGAAGATATAAAAGTCTGGAATTAAGGCAACAAAGGATCAAGGCATCAAAACTTAGTAACCCTCGACCTCATCAAGATCAGTTAGTTATACCATAGTATCGTTTGTTTGGAAGACAATTGCATTCTCCCCGAATTCCTTCGATCCAATGGAATCAATGCTTAAACCGCACGAAGATCGAAAATAGTCCTTGGCATATCTTTTTTTTTTTTTTATTCTTGTAGGATTTTGTTGGCTCATATTGTAGGCAGCTTTGGGGGAATTTGTATGATTGCAACGATGATTTCTCCCTCCTTCAAATCTGATCTCAAGGTTGAGTAGAACTTTTGCTTACCTTTAAAACACTTCGATAGAAATTAAGGTGACAGTATTGAAGGTGGATACTAAAGGTGTTTTTGAAGATTGTCCGGATCATTTGCATTTAATAAGCGTTGTCATTCTCATGCATACATTTTTGATAGAATTTGGTACAAATCTCTTATAGACTTGGATCACTGATGCAGAGGTAAGTGAGGGTGTTTTTTTTTGGTATGTTTTATTATGGTTCGGATCTCAATTTAGGGTTGCAGGGGAAGCTGTAGATACAGCTGGTTGAGGAGGTCTGGTAGAAGGGCTGAGAGGACTAGGAAGGACCCTCCTCTCATGTGCAACCACTAAAATCATTAGCTCAGGCAAACAAGGGTGTGACCTTGTCTTAGAAGGCAGTGCTCCAGTATTCAATCGTGTTGTAGGATGCATACTTAAAGCAACGCGTTCTCAATTCCTTTTAGCTATATGAAGTGATCTCTGAACTTATATATTTCGTCCCTGAGGTTTGGATTCTGAAGAGAGGCATCTGTGGAAGTTTTGTTGTGGGTTTGATATGGTTTGGGTTCGTTTTCTTTAGAGTGTGTACCATATCTGAAGCAATGCTCTTATTTTGAGCTATATCTCAGAGAATATAAAGTCAAGATCATTTTGAAGGACGAAAGCCAATATTCATCGCAGGAGGCTTCACTTCAATCTGCCCAGGCTATTGGGATTTGAATTCCAGCTCTGTCCAAATCGAACAAAAGGTTCTTTTTGTTAAAATTTGGGTACCAGAGGACAAGTGGTTCCCTAAGGCTTTGATCTTTGGCCTAGGGAAAAGTGTCCAAATGTATTTTGTACTTTTCTCCTAAAGTGACTTTATAAGTGGTAAAGTCACTAATTTTAAAGTGACTTTGTAAGTGATAAAGTTACAAGTCCGATTTTAAAGTGACTTGATTAAAGTCAATGAAAAATTATAAAGTGAAAAAGTGACTATGGAAATAAAAGGCTAAGTGGGTCTTTATTTAAGTGGGGTGAATTAAAAAATAGAAAGTGAGAATTAAATGCACACTTATTCTCAGCCCTTGATTTAAAGCTATCATAGCCATTGCATTTAGGGATTCCCTAAAAGTCACTTAGGGTTGGGGTAAATGGAGAAAAAAAGAGAAAAGGTCATTCATTCTTTTCATGAGTAGATTGAGAGAAGGAGCAAGAGAGAGAAAGGAGAATTTCTAAGCAAGGAGAAGAAGGAGAGCAGAACCTTGGCACGAATCCCAAGGCATTTATTTTAGCAGTCCGTACAATAGTTTAGAGGCACGATTTTCAAGGCACCTTGGTACAATAGTCGAGGAGAGAGAAGGCAACATTTATTACAACAACAATGGGCATGAAAATCGAGGTTTGTACACCACAGATTTTGAGGGAAAGAAACAACAGTGGGAAACACGCATTTCGAGGCTGAGTGGGCATTGATTTCGAGGCTGAAAAGACAACTATACATTCCGTACAGTCTGTACAACAGCACGAAATTTTTGGGCACAAAAATCGAGACCGTACAACATTTAATGCTGATATCTCTTGCTGTAATTTTTTTGTTTTGACAGTTTTGCTGTTTGGCACATTTTTTGAGGTGGAGTCAAGCACAGAAAACGAGATAAGTCTGTTTTGTGGTTGCTGAAATTTTCTGTGTATTTCTGTTTCACTGTAAAAGCATTTTTCAGAAATAAAGAAGAGCTCTCAAACTGGTTTTCCCCAAGAGTTGTAGGGGGTTTTTCCAGGGTCACATTGACCAAAAATCACAGTGTTATTTTTCTGTGTGGTTGTAATATTTTCTGTGTTTTTATTTCTGCATTTCCAGCACTTGTGAAATTCCCAAATTTGTGTTTTCAGAAATTTATTTCATTTCCAGAATTTTGAATGTATGATTATGGGAATGGGCATTTAACTATATGGGAGTGATAAGATGAAACTGAAAACTGGAGTGGGGTCAAAATTTCTACATGGTATCAGAGGTTGGGTGGCTGAAAAGTGCAATTTGGGACAACAAGTGAAAAATTACAGCAAGATGATTTTTCACATAGAAAACTGAACCTTTACCACAATTTTGAAATTTTCAGTTTGTTAGGACAGCAAGCATGTCTTTGGGCTTGAGGGTTGAGGATAGGTTGGATGGGCAGAGCAACTATAGTGCATGGAGGGAGAGAATCCAAAGCATTTTTGAGGAGGCAGAAGTCTGGGGCATAATGGTTCAGACCACACAGCACCAGTGGCAGTACCTGCTGACCCTGTTCAGTTGGCAGAGTTTAACAGGAAGAATGCTAAGGGAAAAAGATTGATTCTGGATGGTGTTAAAGACCATGTCATTCCTCACGTGAGAGGAAAGACATGCACATGAGATGTGGACAGTCTTGACCAATCTTTACCAGAGCACCAATAAAAACAGAAAAATGGTCCTTAGGGAGAAGCTGAAGGCCATTAAAATGGCTAAGACTGATAGTGCTACAACATACCTCACAAAGATCACTTCTGTGAGAGATGAGTTGGCAGCTGTTGGAAAGACCATTCAACCCACTGAGTTGGTGCGGATTACGTTGAATGGTTTTCCCAAGACTTGGGAGAGTTTTGTGGATGGGATTGTTACACGGGAGAACCTTCCCAGCTGGGAGAGGTTGTGGGAAGATTGCATTCAGAATGAGATCAGAAAGAACTATCTTGGGGCAACGAAACAGGTGGAGGAAGATGACAATGTAGCATTGTTAACAAGGAGGCAAGAAGGGCAAAGGAAAGAAGCAAGCTCCCACAAGTGGTGGTGGGGGCAAAGGCAAAGGTAAAGGTAAGCAGGTAAACAAGGAGAAGGACTATTCCAAAGTCAAATGTTGGAATTGTCAGAAGTTGGGACACTATGCAGTTTTGTGTCTGGAGAAGAAGAAGAAGGGAAAGGAAAAGACCATGGTAGCTTTTGCAGAGATAGAGGACTTCTCGGAGAGCTTTGACCGGGAGTTTGGGTTCATAGCTTGTGAGTCTACTAGTGTAGGATCACATGCCACATAGGTTCAGAGGGAGTGTGCACTTCCCTCCACTAGTGGAGATCTTCAGGTATTTGGTATGTTGACAGTGGGGCTTCTTGTCATATGACAAGAGTCCGTGAGTACTTCTCGGAGCTTTCAGACAGTGGCACTGATATTGAGGTAGTACTTGGAGATGACAACATTGTCAGAGTAGTCGGTGTGGAGACATTAACATTTGATAGGGAACCCAAGCCTCCCTTGAAAGTGTCGGATGTTCTATATGTGCCAGGAATGAAGAAGAACCTTATATCCGTTTCAACATTGGAGGATAGAAGGTATGAGGTGTTGTTCAGGAGAGCGCAGGTGCTTATATATCCTAGGGGCACTCCAACTGATTCAGCTAGAGTGATTGGTGTGTGCCATGCCAAGGTGTACAAGTTTTCATTCAGATTTGTGCGAGATTTGGCACTGCAGGATGGGGCACATGTATCATGGGGCCTTGAGGTCATTGTGCGAGATCAACACAGGTGTGCCAGATTTGAGTTTTGATCACCTTGATACATGCAGAGGATGTGCTATGGGGAAGTTTTCCAAATCCCCTTTTCCCAATAGTGACAACAGATCGACAGTGATTCTTTACTTGATTCATACCGATGTGAGCCGTCGGATGTCTCATGTATCCTTGAGTGGCTATGAGTACTATGTTTTATTCATTGATGATCACTCCAAGAAGACCTGGATTTATTTCACGAAGACCAAGAGTGAGGTTTTCAAGTGGTTTCAAGAGTTCAAAGCTCTTGTGGAGACCCAAACAGGTCGGAAGCTCAAGGTCCTCAGATCGGACAATGGAGAGGAGTATACCCTTGGTGAGTTTGTTGATTATTGTGCGGAGGCAGGCATTAGGAGGGAGTTCACATTTCCTTACAACCCCCAACAGAACGGGGTTGCAGAGAGGAAAAACAGATCCATCGTTGGGGCTGCCAAAGCCATGCTTCATGATCAGGGGTTACCTTTGTTTTTGTGGGCAGAGGCCTGCAACACTATCGTGTACTTGCAGAACAGGAGTCCACATCGTGCTTGGGCAATGTGACTCTAGAGGAGGCTTTTTTTGGGAAGAAGCCTGATGTTGGTCACTTTCGTATCTTTGGGTGCATTACGTACTCCTATGTTCCCAAGGAGAAGAGGATCAAGCTAGAGCCCACTAGAGATAAGGGCATCTTTGTGGGTTACAGTGAGACCTCGAAAGCCTTTCGGATTTATATTCCTGCGAAGAGGAAAGTTGTTGTCAGGCGGGATTTGATGTTCGAGGAGGATAGGGCTTTCAGGAGGTCACGGGAGTTAGAGTATCTGGATTCACCAGACCTTCAGGAATAGTTGAGGCAGTCACAGGGATCCAGTGGATAGGGATCAGGAGGTACATCGATTACAGTGTCAGGTCCATCAGTGAGTAGTGGCTCTCAGAGTCAGATGGGTGGTGCTTCGGGCAGCATGCAGAGTAGTTCGCAGAGCAGTCCGCAAAGCAGTTCACAGGGTAGCCCACTGATGGACAGTTCACACGGTACTTCAACATCTACAGGCATAGGTTTAGGCATGAGGTCAATTGGCAGGCCTTCAGGAGTTCAGGCTTTTGATGATGACGAGGATTCTTTCACTCTGGTGGGAGAAGTGTGCTCAAGGAAGAGGAAGCCCAAGTGGCTTCAGGACACCTGAGGCCACATCTATTGCTGGTCCAAAGAGACAGGTTAGAGAGAGTAAACCACCTGAGCGGTTTTGTAGTTCTATGGCATTGATCACTAGCATCGTTGATTCTGAGTCTTCTAGCTATGAGGAGGCAGCTAGCCATCAGGTTTGGAGAGAGGCCATGCAGGAGGAGTATTCTTCTATTATGAAGAACGATGTTTGGGAGGTGGTGCAGAGGCCTGAAGGTAAATTAGTGGTTACTTCTAGATGGCTTTACAAGATAAAGCATGCTACAAATGGCAGCATCGAGAAGTTCAAGGCTCGGTTTGTGGCAAGAGGGTTCTCACAGGTAGAAGGAGTTGACTATGAGGAGACCTTATATCGATAACAGCAGAGATGGGTTGGAAGATCCACCAGATGGATGTGAAGACCAAATTTCTTAATGGCTTCATACAGGAGGAGGTTTATATTGAGCAGTCGCAGGGCTTTGAGGTGCATGGGAAGGAGTCCCATGTATGCAGATTGAAGAAGGCACTCTATGGCCTGAAGCAAGCTCCTAGAGCTTGGTACTCGAGGATTGATACATACTTGTAGGAGTTGGGTTTCACAAAGGGTGATGCAGTTCCGAACCTATACTTTATTGTGGTAGGTGAGGGGCCTCTCATTCTGGTGCTGTATGTGGATGACTTGGTTATTATAGGTGCAGAGAGACTCACTGAGGGCTGCAAGAGAGATCTTGCTTCAGAGTTTGAAATAAAGGACATTGGCTTGATGCATTACTTTTTGGGATTGGAGGTGTGGTAGGAGGAGGGGCATTTCTTCCCGGGACAGGGGAAGTATATTGTGGACATTCTTAGCAGATTTCACATGGAGGATTGCAAACCCAAGTCGACACCTATGATCACTAACTGGAAGAAGCTTCACGATTCAGATTCCGAGTTGGTGGACCCTACTTTGTACAAACAACTGATTGGTTCCTTGATGTATTTGGTCAACACTCGACCAGATATATGTTTTGCAGTCAACAAGATGAGCCAGTTCATGTGTGAGCCTAGGAGAGTGCACTGGGTTGCTGCAAAACACGTTCTTCGTTACTTGCAGGGGACAATGGATTTTGGTCTGGATTATAGACAGGGAGATGGAGTGAGACTGGCAGGGTACACTGATTCAGATTGGGCAAGTTGTGCTTCTGATAGGAAGAGCACTTCAGGGTGTTGCTTTGGGTTGGGTTCAGCAGTTGTGTCGTGGTTCAGCTGGAAGCAATAGTCAGTTGCATTGAGCTCAGCGGAAGCAAAGTACATGGCACCCAGTTTGGCTAGTTGTGAGGCCATATGGCTTTTCAAGATGTTGTTTGGCTTATTTGGTCAGGCGTTGAGACTTCGGTGATTTACTGTGATAATTAGAGTTGCATTAAACTCACGGAGAATCCAATTTTTCATGACAGGTCAAAGCATATCAGGATCAAATACCATTTCATCAGAGACTCTGTATATTCCCACAGATGAGCAGGTAGTGGACATATTCACCAAAGCCTTACCATGGGGCAAGCATATCTACTTCAAAGACAAGATGGGAGTGGTGAGGAACACTTTCTTCGGTAAGAGGGAGTGTTAAAATTTGGGTACCAGAGGACAAGTGGTTCCCTAAGGCTTTGATCTTTGGCCTAGGGAAAAGTGTCCAAATGTATTTTGTACTTTTCTCCTAAAGTGACTTTATAAGTGGTAAAGTCAAATGTAATTTTAAAGTGACTTTATAAGTGATAAAGTTACAAGTCTAATTTTAAAGTGACTTTATTAAAGTCAATGAAAAATTAGAAAGTGAAAAAGTGACTGGAAATAAAAGGCTAAGTAGGTCTTTATTTAAGTGGGGTGAATTAAAAAATAGAAAGTGAAAATTAAATGCACACTTATTTTCAGCCCTTGATCTAAAGTTATCTCAACCATTGGATTTAGGGATTCCCTGAAAGTCACTTAGGGTTAGGGTAAAAGGAGAAAAGAAGAGAAAAGGTCATTCATTCTTTTCATGAGCAGATTGAGAGAAGGAGCAAGAGAGAGTAAGGAGAATTTCTGAGCAGGGAGAAGGAGAGCAGAACTCAAGTACATAAGTCACCTCCGATACACGGTGGATTCCATCTGATGGATACAGATTCGAGAATCGGATTCGGGATACGGACCGAGAATTATTTAACTCCAGGATAATATACGTTAAAAATTATTTATTAAAAAAAATATATATTTAAAATATATATATATATATATATATATATATATATATATATATATATATATATATATATATATATATATATATATATATTAAAAATTAGATATTTTTGACACAAATTCATTGATTCAAACATAGATTTAAGATCTTAGATACTCATACATGATACATTGAAATTCGATACATTGATAAATCATACAGTTGTAAAATTTACTTAGAAAGACAAGATAGTAAGATACTGTAGTTTTCTCATTAAGTCATTAGAATCAAAATGTGTTACATAAGTACAATGCCAATGGAAAATAGAAATAGAAAGTACAAAAAAACTACAGTCTACAAGACTACAAGCCTGAAGCCTCAATGAGTCAGAGTCAATGAGTCATCAATCCTCATTATCACAATCATCATCATTGTCCTCATCTTGATCATCATGCTCACCACTGCTCTCCTCTGCTGCATCCTCCTCCTCTGTCATCTCTGCATCTACTGGTGTGGAGGATGACACCTCCACTGTATCGGCATCATCAAATGTGAGAGGCTCTAGCTAACCCTTTCTCCTTGCTAACCTTTGCTCCTTGCTCACTTCATAAACAAAAATCGGTGAGAAAGAATGAGTGAAATCCGTTTTTTATAACCCAAAATCACACTTTTTGGCACAGCGAATCCGACTGTGCGGGATTCGGCCATATCGTACAGGTACGGTCGGGATTCGCCGTACCTTGTACGGATACAACCGAATTTGGAGAATCGGGTACGAATACCACAATATTGTATCTGATACGTAGGATTCGGGATTCTTGGGCCTTGGGGGACGAATATGGTTTTAGAGCTTGGCACGAATCCCAAGGCATTTATTTCAGTAGTCCGTACATCAGTTTAGAGGCACGATTTTCAAGGCACCTTGGAATGAAAATCAAGGAGAGAGAAGGCAACATTTATTACAACAACAGTGGGCACGAAAATCAAGGTCTGTACAGCACAGATTTTGAGGGAAAGAAACAGCAGTGGGCAGCACATATTCCGAGGTTGAGTGGGCATGGATTTCGAGGTTGAAAAGACAACTGTACTTTTTGTACAGTCCGTATATCAGTACGAAATTTTAGGGCACAGAAATCGAGGAGACCGTACAGCATTTAATGCTGGTATTTCTTACTGTAATTTTTCTGTTTTGACAGTTTTGTTGTTTGGTACATTTTTCGAGGTGGAGTCAAGCACAGAAAATGAGATAAGTCTGTTTTGTGGTTGCTAGAATTTTCTGTGTATTTTTGTTTCACTGTCAAAACATTTTTTAGAAATAAAGAAGAGCTCTCAAACTGGTTTTCCCCAAGAGTTGTAGGGAGTTTTTCTGTGTGTGGCTATAATATTTTCTGTGTTTTTATTTCTGCCTTTCCAACACTGGTGAAATTCCCAAATTTGTGTTTTCAGAAATTTATTTCATTTCCAGAATTTTGAATGTATGATTATGGGAATGGGCATTTAACTATATGGGAGTGATAAGGTGAAACTGAAAACCGGAGTGGGGTCAAAATTTCTACACTTTTTTCAGCATTTATAATCTCTATGGTACTGTGTACCTCCTCAAGGACAGTAGCAATGACAAATAACCTGAGTGGAGTAAACTCATTCTTCCTAGTCACAGTTTAAACTATGATTCGGGGAAGCCAAGGTCAAATATCAGCTCTAAAAGGAAAACAACATCATATGTACCTGTGATGTGTTGGGAAAACATTAAGGAAGTTTGTTTGCTGCATGATCTTGTAATCGACCTTTTTGAGCAGTCTTACCATCTGAAATAAGCAGTGACCTAATTAACAATATAGTCACTCTCTGCAGCTCTCTTAGAGATTGTCATCTCGCAAGCCCTATACACAAGTTGAAATCTGAAGCAAGCATGATGTCAGTGACATAATCATGATCCCCTAAACAAATTTCTTAGATCAAGAAATTCTTTAGAAATTTGAATCAAAGTGCATTCAACAATTCTATAGGTCAATTCTGAATATAAATCTCTTACGAAATCTGAATGACTTTGTCACTTGTTTAGAAGTCAACCCTCAACATATAACATGCTTTCTATGGCAATTCTTCTGTGTTTGGTCTGCATTAGCAACAAAATCTGGGAGGCATTGAAAGCAGTTCTGTGTAGTAGTAAACATGGATCAATGATCATCTTTAAGCTAAGTCACCTGATACGGTGATACGGGGATACCGGGATTCGAAGAATCGGATACGGGTACGGTGACCCCGGAACAGGATACTTCTGGGATACGATACGTTATATATTATTTTATTAAAAATATATATATATATTTTAAAAATATATATGTATTAATATATTAAAAATTAGATATTTTTTACACAAATTCATACTTAATTCATTCATTTAAACATAGATTTATCTATCATCTTAGATAGTCAAGGTTTTGTTTGAGTGATGGGTACATTTTTAGTAGGGTCATGATAGAGGAGTTTGACAACCAATGTCACTAACATCAAGGTACATAGAGGGATTGGTGCTCTTGATTAAATACGAGTTCCATACCCTAATACATGACAAAATTCAATGGAAACATTGCAATAACCCAATCCTGAAATCCTGAAAAACTGATAAGTCTGTTGGATTTTGAATGAGATCTAAAATTCTACTTTCTCCATATGAAATCCAATGAGGTCGGAACCACTCTCAAACATCCCGAGTCATTTCATGGTAATGTTAAAAATTTAAGTAAAAGGATGAATGTCACTTTTACTTTAAGAATTTAACATTACCATGAATCACATATAAATACTAGGGCCATAGGCTTGATGCCCTCTCCTGAAAAATCCTCCTCAATTGGTGAAAAACAATGAAATTGGTGAAAAACAATGAGCAAAAGCCCCCCTTTATAAAAAAAAACAACGCTTTTTTGAACCCGCGAGCCCGGCCGTATCCGGTTTTACGGGATATGGCGTATCTGAACAGGGTATGGTCGGGATACGCCGTACCCCGTTCGGATACGCCGTATCCGTTGAATTGGGGCAGAATCCCGTACGTATACGTACCCGATATGGGGATTCGAGATTCGTGGCCCTTTTAGGCGAATCCGGTGACTTAGTCTTTAAGTAAAGCTTTAAGTATAACATACAGTGACCTATGTAAGGTACCCTCATGAGACAAGAAGAAATTAACAGAACAGTGATTGACAAGAGCTCTGTTGATTGAGAAATCTTAGTGTGTGATGATGTCCTGAAGCAGGAAAGAAAACGGTGATGAAGGTTGCAATATGAGCAACGTTGAAAGTTTTTAGGAACCAAGACCTGTCCCTTGCAGCAACCTTCTCATTGAAGAAGGAATCTGAGTCAACTTTGATCTTGGTTCAATCCTCCCTTCTTATCTTTCTTTGAAGATACGTCAGACATCTGCATATTGGATTAATAGTCGTCATGGAGTAGTTGGATAATTGAAAGGATATCTTTAGCCTGATTGAAATAGGACCTTGAAGAAGATTTTCTTTTTTGAAATTCTTTTGGGTCTATTATGAGGATCAGGATGATGAAGTTTGCATAACTATCTGAAGCAAGGCTTCAGAGGGAGCCATAGAATCCTTGGTAAAATATATAGATGACTATGGCACATGGACCCAAGTCGTATATCAGGAAAAGTAGCTAAGACTTGGGAAATGTCACTTTCCCATATTTAGAGGAGCAATGATTGTAAATACAGTTTTAATGATGTCTGTTATAAGTCTTTCACAGTCTGATGAAATGGAGAAACCGTTGATCCCTGGTTTTCTTGCATTCCGATATTGTCTCGGTTGGCAGAGTGATGATACATTACTCGATTCTGTGCATGACTTACTATGAAGCCACTCTATTGAAGCATCTCTTCAGTGAGTCATTTGTGCACACCGTCATGGTATGTTGAAGAAGATTCCGAGAATCCGATATTTCACAACAAAAGACATTCTTGTTTTTTTTTAAGACATGTTCAAATCTCATGATGAGAAGGTTGTCTGATGGACACTGCACCTTGAAAAGTCCAGCTTAGGTTGTGGTCTTCCTGAGTAAGAAGAAGTAAGAACAGACGCAGAGGATTACTAAGTTCTGTCAAAATATTTGCGGGAAATCAATTTGTTTGCTATACATCTGTATGCTGCTAAACGGAGCTATGAATCTCCCATTGATTCAGTTTTGATTCTCCGGAAGCAGCTTGATACTATTCCCAATATGAAGGGATTCTTGGTCGAAAAATTGAGCTCTCGAAGCTCTCGAAGTTGCTAACACTGCTGTCTATGTTCAAAATAGGACTCCTCACCAAGTCTTGGGTGACAAGACTCCCGAAGAAGCTTTCATAGGTATAAAGCTTGAGGTTGGACACTTGAGGATCTTTGGCTGCCCTGTCTACTTTCATGTGCCGAAGGAAAAGAGGACCAAGCTGGAAGCGTCTGGGAAGAAAGTCACTTTTGTTGGTTATTGTGAAAATTTTAAAGCTTATAGAATATATGCACCTGGTCAAAGGAATATATAGTTTAGCAGGGATGTGACATTTGATGAAGATGCTGCTCTTGGGAAAACAAGGGACACTCCTCCACCTGCCAATGTTGAGAGAAAAGATGATGCCATGGATGTACAGGAAGAGCATCCTATGCTTGAGCTTGAGCCTGATGCTGCTGATGATCCAATGTAACCCATGGACCCCTTGGATCCCCCTCCATGTGATCCTCCCTCTACTAGAAAGAGACCATTATGGCTTTGTGACACCTTATAGGATGTTGAGAGATGCTGCTGCAAGAGGAACCTTGAGGGAAAGCAAGAAGCGATGTCAATATCAGGGATATGTTGTAGCTATGAGCAACATTATATACGCTGAAGCATGCACTTTTGAAGACGCAGTGAAAAAACAAGTGTGGAAGGATGCTATGGCTAAAGAATATGAATCCATCATGAAGAATGATGATGTGGGAAGTGGTTTCGAGACCCGAAGGAAAGCCTGTTGTGACTTCTAAATGGATATACAAAATTAAGCATGGTGCAAATGGAAGTATCGAGAAGTACAAAGCAAGATTTGTGGCTAGAGGTTTCTCCCAGAAAGAGGGAGAGGACTATGATGAAATTTTTGCACCTGTTGCTCGATATACCACCATCCGATCTATCGTTGTTCTTGCTGCTAGCCAGGGAATGGACACTTCATCAGATGGATGTGAAGACCGCATTTCTACATGGCATACTTAGGGAAGAAGTATACTTGGGGCAACCACAAGGCTTTGAGGAGCATGACCGGAAGACTCATGTGTGTAGGCTGAACAAAGCTCTTTATGGATTGAAGCAAGCCCCTAGGGCTTGATATTCTTGCATTGATAACTATTTGATGAAGCTTGGATTTACGAGAAGCAATGCTGATCCGAATCTCTACTTCAAAGTTGTCTAAGGTATGCCTTTGATTTTGGTATTATTTGTTGATTTATTCTGGATAGACAGAGAGCCTCTTATTCTCTAATGTAAGAGGGAGTTGGCCTTTGAGTTTGAGATGAAAGACCTTCGTTTGATGCACTACTTCTTGGGCTTAGAGGTGTGGCAAAGACGTGGTGAGATTTTCCTTTCTCAAGGGAAATATGTTGTCAAGCTCTTGGAAAGATTTGGAATGGTGGAATGCAAGCCCATGACCTCACCGATGGAGATGAATTTTAAGAAGTTATGTGGTGAAGCTACTGGACTTGATTTGGCAAATCGTTTCGAGTACTGGCAGTTGATTGGGGCACTAATGTTCTTAGTGAACACTAGACCATACATATGTTTTGCTGTGAACACTCTGAGTCAATTTATGGTGGAGCCACTGCATGCACACTGGGCTGCTGCTAAGCATGTGCTGAGATACCTGCATGGGACTATTAATCATGGACTAAGATATACTGCTGGAGACATGAGACTTCATGGATACACCTGTGTTGATTGGGCTGGAAATGTTGTTGATAGGAAGAGGACATCCGGGTGCTGCTTTAGCTTGGGTTCTACAATGATATCTTCGATGAGCAGGAAGTAGAAGTCTGTTGCCCTTAGCACGGTTGAGGCTGAGTACATTGTTGCTAGCATGTCTGGCTGTGAGGGAGCAGGTACTTGATATGATTGTGATATACTGCGAAAAGAAGAGTGGGATCCGATTTTCAGAGAATTCTGTGTTTCATGACAGATCTAAGCACATTGAGATCATATATCATTATATTTGGGATACTGTGCAGAGAGGAGCTGTAGGACTCCCTCATATTTTGACGAAGAAGCAAATAACCGATATTCTTACCAAGCCTTTGCCGAAAGGGAAGTTCTTGGTCTTCAGAGAGAAACTTGGATTGGTGAATGTGACCCTTCCAGGAAGGGGTCACAACTAATTGAGAACATTGAGCTATGCTCTTCCCCCATATCTTTTGAATTCCATTAATTTGATTTTGGGGGGGGGGGGTGAGGGAATGGAGCCATAGAGCTCCTAGGGTTGCGGGTGCTAGGGTGTGTCTGATACTTGCCACTTGTGGCAAGTTGCATCTGTCCCATAGGCCCCTATTGTCATTGAAGGGGTGTCTGATCCTTACCACTTATGACAAGTTGTATTTGTCCCCTACTATAGGCGTGTCTGATCCTTACCACTTGTGACAAGTTGTATTTGTCCCCTACTATAGGCGTGTCTGATCCTTGCCATTTATGGCAAGTTGTATCTGTTGCCTAATGTCAAGTTCGGGACTTGACTTCGTATACCCCAGTGTGCATCCTACCCACAAGATGGGCTTGTCAGGATTGCCACCCATCTGGCCAATAGGTGAGGAGACTTGGGATGTGTCTGATCCTTATCCTTTGTGGTAAGTGGTATCTCCCCCAAGTGATTGGATGTAGGTGTTCTGCCACTTGATTCTTGAGGATCAAGGTGGGAAGATCAACATACAATAGGATGTGTTTGATCCTTACCTCTCATGGTAAGTGGTATCTCCTTTATTGTCATTTATATAGGGTTGTAGATTGATATCCCCTATGATGAATCTTCTTCTTCAGATCGAGACATCATTTTTCAACATATGAGTAGAGATGAGACGAGATGTGATATGATGCAGCGATGATGAGACAAGTACATCCGAGATGAGACTTATGATGCAGATGGAAATTCCTTACTAGTTGAGAGGGGTGATGAGAATTGGTAGTTGAGGGAGCAATTTCCCCACTGGGAAAGCTTGACAAACTCTAAGGAGACCCCTCTTGCACTTGGAAAAATGAAATTTGCACACGAAAATTTTAATGCTGGTCCAAGTCAACTTGAAAAGTACAAGTCAACCTAGAGAGAGAAATTCGACCCCGAAGATCTCATATAAATAGACCTAAGTTGACATCACTTGGAGGCATCACATCACACATCACGTCTTCCTCATTGGTTTGTACACTTTTGAAATTGCAGGGCTGGGTTCACACGTGCGAAGGAGAGAGAAGATATTATGTTTTGACTACGTTGACTATCTATTTTGGGCATATTTGACCAACATTGACTTGAGATTGATTTGACTTGGTTGACCGAATTTTCTGATCTATTTTGGAAGATCGAATTCAGGGAGACATTTATTGATTTTACCTGAGAAATTTGACCATCTTTGACCACATATATGAAGCTAGGGTTACTACGGGTTGACTATTTACTTAACCGAATTTACATGCTGATTTGAGGATTGTTTTGACTGAGTTTGATTGAGTAAGAGAGGCTGAATTGTTTGTTGCTTTGACTGAACTTTTCTGGGCACTTTGACCATTGACTTTAACTAGTTAAGGCCTATGTCACAATGTTTATCGAACTTTAACCTTGAGGTTCAAATTTTCATGAACCTTAAAAACATTTTGAGGTTCGGCGAACCTTATCGAACCTCATAGCCATTGAACAAGTCCATAGATCAAAACTCATAACTTCATGTCACAACTCAAGCTTGTAATTTATCCTTGGAGTTTCCATGTTCGTGATAGCTTTTTTGATGTTGGTTTCTTACTATTTTATCTTAGAATGCATTTTAAATTCATATATATATATAGACGGAGCTAATGGCGAACTTCATCCGAACCTCATCAAAAACTTTGTAATATTCCCAATTAGCCACTGCTACTTGGAATATTATAACTACTCCATTTTTGAAATAAAGAGAAGGAAGGATAATAAAAACCTATCCCAGTGTGAAAAGGGATTGGATTAGGAGGATATAATAAAGCCACTTTGGTGTGAAAGGAGTGCAAAACAATGAACTAGATCCAGTTGACCAAGTCAACAGCGCTGTAGCAAGAGGAGAGAGACTAGCTAGGGCAGCACAGTTTTGAAGGAGGAAACTTCTCAAGGAAGTCACATCACCAATGAGTGGGATCCGGGGGGAGGAAGCTCACCAAGGATAAAGAGGAGGAGATAGCAGCAAGAGGTTCATTCAGTATTCATTCTTATTTCGGTCTTTTGACTGATTGCAAGCTTCAGCTGTTTAGCTGGAGTTGCAGCACTGTTTAGTGCAAAGGATTCTCATGCGGGAATTCTACCTTCACCATTGGTATAGCTGATTGGGAGATCTAAGGAGGAGGTCCTGAGTTCAATTCTCATCATTTATTTTGAGGGGAACCATTCTTCATCCTAGACAACGTAGTCACTTCTAGGGATTGCGTTATTCCTGCAGTAGCTGGGGTTGCATCTTCCCATTTTGTGCTTGTTTTAGAGGAGGAGTTTATTTCACTCCAGGAGATCTATTGAGTAAGGCCTTGGGCCAATTATTGTATTGTTTGCCCATTTCAGATCACATTTGGTGTTTCTTAATACAGAGTTGCTGGGTACAGCGTTATTTTCTGCGGAGCTGCATTCTATGTTGCTATTTTGCCAGAAACCCTTGCCGGGGTATTTCGAGGTGCTTGTAAAAGAGGTCTAACCTCTCATTTATGATTCCATGATTAATGAAAGCTCTAGATCTGTATTAAATTATCTTTTGCTGTAGATGCCATAATAAAAATAACGCTGTTGCAGTCTTCGGCATTTCTATTTTATGAAGTAGTGGGTTTGGGGTGCTTTTGTGCATATATGAGCTGGGGAGATCTGTTTAGTGTAGCTAGAATGATTTGTTTCTGATGCCATTTCATATTTAAGCTACATACAACATATATTGAAGGATCCAAGTCTTGGTCTACGTTTTTATTGCATCGTTTTCCTTATACAGCGTCCTCATTGGAGATATTGCAGAAATTCCTGAAAAGGAATATTACAAACTCAAACCAAACCTAATCCTTGCCGAACCCGAACCATGTGACATTAGTTAAGGCTGCCATTGATTGTTGTTGACTGAACTTTGACGGGGACAAAAATTGCATGATTGGTACTTTGACCAGATTTGACTTTTATGCTCATCATTGATTGGGTATTGATTTGCTGAATTGGTTGGTCAAGGCTTTGACCTTTGATTAGTTGATAGATGTACTTGGACTATACATCTCTGCTGAACATTTGATGAAAATCTAATAGAAGAAGAATTTGGTTGGGTTTTCCCCCTTGTGGGGTTTTTCCTTGGTCTTTGACCTAAATCTCGTGTCTCATTGATCTTGGCTATCTTCTATTGTGTATATTGTTTACTGTTCTATCTATGATTGCTTACTGTTATTGGGTGATTGAAAATAAATTGAAAAGTGATTGCTACTGGAAGAAGAAATTGTCTAGGTGATTGTTACATCATAGAACATTGTGAAAAATTAATATGTTATAGTTGCCTCTCTTCTCTGTTTGTGTCTTCACCTCTCCCTTAGGATTTCATTTATAATCTTCATTAAATCCAAATTCTTAACCCTAATCTCCCTTCTAGAAGATATAGGAGATCAATGTTTGAGAATATTTCTAATTCACTTAAATAATTTTATTATTTATCCTTAGAAAATGACTTAGTGGTGCAAAATAATTAATTGACTTTAATTATTATACTTTTCTAAAGTTAGACTTACGACAGAAGACAAATACCTAAAGAGGTAATGAATCATCTCCTACATGCCAAGACACCAAGCCTATGTAGAAGACCTTCAAAAGCTAATACAAGTTTCATCATGCACTTGGTGCTATTTTGGTTATATGCACTAGTTGTATGATTGAATTTGTGTTATCGTCATGTAAAATTGTAAATGTTTTAGTTTCTAAATTATAAAGAGATATGAATCTTTGTCTATATTTCATTTTTATGTGTAAATTGTGTCCATGTCTTATTTTCGGGGTCACTGTGATCCCTTTTAGACACTTGTATTTTCGCGTCCTCTATGTCTCGTGTTGGGTGACTTAGATTTTAAGGTGATATTGATGTAGACAGAGCATTGGTTTCCAAATTGTTTTGATAATTTCAAAACCTCAAATTATCATGATATATACAGGGAATAAAATCAACAGTTCTGATTTGGTGGTATTATCACAATAAGTGTAACATTGGCTAGGAGTCTTGAAAATTGATTGAGTAAAGAAACCAAATAAATCTATATACGATATTCATAAGGATAGGACATATTAAAAAAATGATGTTCACTTCATCCTCAACCATCTTTATATCATAAATTTTACAAATTTGTTGATCCTCCCATTGAGTACCGAGAGAAAAGAAAAGCAAGGAAAATAGAAAAATAGGTCCAAGACCTCGATTCTCCACTTTTGAGTCTTTGATTGGACAATTATTAGGGTTTAGGATTGAATATCGACTTTGATATATCATTTTTCATTTTCCATCCACAACATCGTCTATAAGTACTTTCTCCGTATTTATGTGCCAATGTGTTTACATGATATTCTTGGTGCTTTATATGTTTAAAATTGCGAAAAATTTGAGTGTATTTTAATTTTTATTGTTTTCTAAGGTTTACCGATTTTTGCCGATTTTTTCACTAGTGTTTTCCAGAAGATGTTTTCTAAACCCTCATCGATTGTTTGCCAATGTTGATGTTATCAACATTGATATCGAAACATATAGCTTGAATGAAGAACGTATAACAAACATATCTCATTCGTCACTGAAACATAAATTTATTGAGAGGAAATTGAATGAAGAAGACCTCATAACATGCATGAAGGGTGTGTCTCCTACACGATCATGTAAATTACGGCTAAAAAGTTAAGGAAGTGGACATATAATAATATTTTCCAGCAATAGATACAAATATTTGAAGGGGGAATAAGCCACAATTAAGATTCTTCTAACAAGGAACAAAATTACAAAGCTTACAACCCTTCAGTGACACATTTGATGTAAGAAATATGAACATTAGTCGTCAACAATTCAGTTCAAAGCATTTGCCTCAAGCTCCAATAACACCAAGCATTAGTATCTAGCCATTCTCCAAGATTTCAACAACAATCAGAATAGGAGGAGCTCATATTGTATAGATGTAGAGCTCAAAACTGTTGAAATTCTATGGCAAGTGCAATAGAATAGAATTTTCTCCCTGATAATTACTTCCTAATGATTTTTTAACAATATTTTTATGCCACTTCTATCATTGAATAATTATAGTAAAAAAATTTCAATAGTAAATGCAGCGGAAATAGTAAAGAGCATAGAAAGACAACGATGCACAATGGACACAATCTTTTTACCTTGGGAAACCCAACCTTGGGTGAAAACCTAACAATCTTTTCTTAAGGAGAAATTTGTCTTTGAGCAAAGGTTTACAAATCAATAATTTGTCTAGAAATATGTGCCAATATACAAGTCAAAATATCAGTCAAACTTTGTCAAACAACATCAAGTCAATGCTAGTCAAACCAGTAAAATCCAATTACTCAAGTCTGGTCTAATAGTCAAACTTTCTGGTCAACTCAACTTGGTCAACTTTGGCCCTACAGTCAAATTTTCTCATGCGGCTAGTCAACTCTGGTGTCAAACTTTTCTTACGCGCGCGGCTGGTCAAGCTGCTAGTCAAGTTCGGCCTAGTCAAAGGTTTGGTCAAATTAGACCTTCCTTCTCACACATGCGACCTCCAAAAGATTTTGGTCAACTCGGTCTCACACGTACCGTTGCAACAAAGAGATAGAAATGATAAAGATGATCTCTAGCAATAGATTTCTCCTTGGATGAAGTTCTCCTCCACTAGAAAAGATTCAATGTGCTTGCTATGTTGATTTTTCCTCACATGCTATTTATTTATATAGAGCTCTAATGTTGAGTGGAGACCCATCAAGGGGCACCTCCCCACAGGAAACCCCCTCACTTATGGAGCCTATATCACAACTCAACATTAGACTAGAATTGTTGATCCCATTGTTGGGTGAAAAACCCCAATCAATGAACAATTCAAACCCACTCTATAAAAAGTAGATTACTCCCATCCAGAAGCACAATGTGAGCATTGTGGGCCATTCACCCCTAGCCAAATTAACATAGTGCTATGAGTGAATGTATCAATTACCCTTAGTCAAATCAGCATGACCCCATGGGAAAATGTTTGCCCTTGGGCCATTCACCCCTAGCCAAGTTAGCATGGCCCCATGGGTGAATGTACCATTCCTCTACTTGTCAAATCAACATGACCCCGTGGGAGAATGTTTGCCTGATGCTGCAAACACATAAACAGAAACCTCCTCCAATAAAACAATAATATCCAAAGCAAAACACTATATCTATCATATGGAGGAGTAAACAAATAGTATCCTCAAAGCAATAAATGCCAAGTCAAAAACCCTAACAATAAAATAACCAATCAAAATGGACTAGATATTGGAGGTACCAAATGTCCTCTAGTGCAAAATGACCTCCAAGCATGAGCTTGTTTGACAATGAGAAACCACCATAACGACACATTGACAATCTTTCAATAGTGCATTCTCTAAGATAACATTCACTAGCCATTAGGGAGGTCTCCAAGAATGCCATTGATCAAACCAATCAATATTTCCCCTTGGAAGAGGCGTGCCTTTGAGATTGTAGGAATTTACAGGGTAAGTTCCGTAGATCAAGAACCAAAGGTCACCACTCACAAGTGACTGAAAGCTTGACTCCAGACTGAAAGGGAGAAGAGGCTGGCTTATAGTCTTCCATGTGAAAGTGGTGTAGAAGATCACATGCATACTTGGACTGAGAGAGGGTCATACCTTCCTTGGATTGCAAGACTTGAAGACCAAGGAAATAATGCAAGTGTCCTAAGTCTGTCATTTCAAACTTCTTTTAGAGGCTAGACTTCACATGGTTTATATGGTTTGGATCACTACCAGTAAGGATAAGATCATCGACATAAAGAACAAGGATGGTGAAGGACTTACCCACTTTCTTGGTGTAGACAGTGTTGTCAGAATCTATCCATTCTAATAGAAATCTATCCATTTTGGCATATCAAGCCCGGGAGCTTGTTTGAGACCATAGAGAGAATTCCTAAGGCGACAAACAAGGCTAGAGTCGTTTTGGATAAAGCCAGAGGGTTGTTCCATGTAGATTTCTTCATGTAAATCTCCATGTAAGAAGTGGGATTTAACGTACATCTGATGGACTTCCCATTTAAAGGAGGTAGCAAGGGAAAGAACAAGGCGGATAGAATTCATTTTGGCAACAGGGGAGAAGGTTTTAGTATAGTCAATGTCTTCAACTTGTGAAAATCCTTTAGCGACAAGATGAGCTTTATGTCTATCCACTTTTCCATCTGGGCCAAACTTTGTTTTGTAAACCCATCTGCATCTGACAAGTTTTCTTCCTTTTGGAAGAGGAACAAGATCCCAAGTATCATTCGCCAATAAGGAGCGATATTCTTCATTCATAGCTTCATCCCTATATGGATGACCGAAGGTTTCTTCAAAGGTTTCTGGATCAGGATTTTCTGGAACTTGAGCCAATAAGGAAGAGGCTCTTTCAAACTGAGAACGTGTACATCGTCGATCGACAGGGTCACCTGCAAGAGAACCTGCTGCATCCCGCGTAGAGCGGACCCATCTTGGAAGCGGTGGAGTAAAAGGAACAATTTCAAGAGGTGGAGGAGGATTGTCATCCTCGCTATCATCATCTGAACTAGAAGGAATGCTATTAAAAATAGAAGAGAGAGAGAGAGAGAGAGGTGGCACATATGCTGAATCAGGCTCGCAGGCCAAAGGTGGCACACCTGTCAAACTAGGCTCGCAGGCCGATATATTTTCATCAAATTTTACATCTCTTATAATTATTATATTTTTGGATTTTGGTTGAAGAAGTCTATATCCTTTGACATCTTCAGAATATCCAACAAAAATGCATTTTTCACTCTTAGGTTCTAAGGCTTTATGTTTCGCATCTGGATTATGGGCCCAAGCATCACTTCCAAAAACACGAAAGTGACTTACATCCGGTTTGATTGAGCTCCAAGCTTCTTCTAGAGTTATATTCTTTAAAACCTTCGTAGGAGTGCGATTTACTATGTAATTTGCATAGTTAATGGCTTTTGCCCAAAAATTGAGACCAAGTCCTTTAGATTGAAGCATACAATTAGCCATTTCTTTTAAGGTGCGATTCTTCCTTTCATCTACACCATTTTGTTGTGGAGTATATGGAACAATATGTTGCAATTGAATTCCATGCTTAGTGCAGAAGTTGATAAATTTGTTGTTAACATATTCTCCTCCATTGTCTGATCTTAACTTAAGAATTTGATGTCCAGATTGTTTCTCAACAAAGGCCTTAAAGGCCAAGAACATGTTAAAAAACTCCACTCTTGATTTTTAAGAAGTATACCCAAGTGCATCTGGAAAAATCATCAATGAAAGTTAAGAAGTACTTGCAAACAGAGAAAGAAACAACAGGAAGTAGACCACATAAATCACTGTGCACAAGCTGCAAAGGGGCTGAAGCATGCCAAGAGGCACGTTTGTCAAAACTATCCCAATGATTTTTTCCCGAGTACACATCCGGAGCAAACACCATCTTGGCAAGATACCATAGGAAAACCCATCACCATATTTTCCTTACATAGAGTTTGAAGAGAGTGATAGTTTAAGTGACCATATCACTCATGCTAAAGTTTGCTCACTTCATCATTACGAGCAACAAAAACGGAGGGAAGACATGATGATCCAAAGTTGTCAAACTTATACAACCTTGTGGAATCATCAGCAATGCCAGTAGCCAAAATATGTTTAGGATCTTTGAGGTCCTTGATTACAACATCATGAGGTGATAATTCTACTATTTTCCCTTCACCTGAATGAGTTATCTGATAAACATAGAGAATGTTGCATGATAAGGTAGGAACACATAGTACATCATTAAACTGACCATTATTGAGATGAATCGTTCCAGATCCTACAAAACTAAGAGATCTATCATTACAAACATAAATATGTTTGGTGTTTCAATCATTTAAAGAAGAAAACATGACTTTATTTTTGGCCATGTGATAAGAAGCTCCAAAATCAATGAACCACTCATGAGAATGAGAAGAGGAAGATACATTTAATGCATAACCAGATCTTGATGCGTGACAACCACAAGCAGAAAGTGCCATTCTTGAAGATGAAGGTGAAGAGTGCTCCAAATTCATGTTGTGCTTCTTCATTGTTGCTTCTAAGGCTTCCATTTTCTTAAAACATTTGGACTCTATATGGCCATCACGATTACAAAAGTTGCAATGTCTATCGGTCTTCTTCCCTTTGATTTTATTTGCCTTATCATTTTGGTGAGTTGCTTTTTCAATTTGCAGCTGAATTTGCTTAGGACCCTTGCTTGGTTTCAGACCATATTTTTTAGGATACTGCTTCTTGGGATTCTTTTGATATGATTGTTGTTGGGTTGCTAAGGCTTTCTTAGAAGCGTTTCCAGGAGTGATAAGACCAAGGTGTAAGATTTTTTTTAGTTCTCTTATCAAAGAATCACAAAAGGAATCAAAAGAGGGATTCTTGTAGGTGGTTCCTGAAGAAATGATGGCTTTTCTAGTGGAATAGAAGGTGGAAACAAATATAGAGTATACAGGGCCAAGCTTAGCAAGAATGCAATAAATGAGTCTACTATCTTCCTTTTTGACCTTACAACCTTCTAAAAGAAGTCTAAGGGCCTTGAATTTGGACAAAAAGTCTTCCATAAAGGAGAAATTATTGGGGTCCAAAGTAAGCAACTCATTTTCAAGCTGATGGGCCCTGATTTTATTTTGAATGCCAAAGACAATATTTAGCTTGTCCAAGGCTTCATGAGGGGTGTTAATGTCAAGGATATGAAATCGAAGATCTTGAGCAATGGACATTCCTATCAACCCTCGTGCTTGATCTTGTTTATTTTCCCATTTAGCAACTTTATCATCATCAGAAGGTTTAGTTTCTACTCCTGTGGCTATTCTATAAAGACATTTACTTCTAAGTATATTTACCATGTGAGGTAGCCATTGGAAATAATTGGTGCTGTTAAGAATAATTGGGCATGCACTTTCCATTTATATAAAAAAATTGAAGGTGGGGAAAGCTGAAACTAACTACTCCAATGGAAAGATATCGAAAAATTAGACCGTTAAAAAAAAAACGGCTCGAAAAACGGTTTCCGAATGAAGAAGTTATGCCTTTTTGAAAAAATGAGTTGAAGATGCCGAATAGTTACGGGAACGGGATGAAGTGCGGCTTTTAAAAAAAAAAAATCCGCCCCGTTTAACAAATTTTTTTTATAAAATAAGCTTGAGAAGGAGACTTGAACCCAAGACCTCTATTCTCATAAAATAACTCCTCACCAAGTGAGATAGTAAAAAGATTCTATTATTGTTTGAAAGGAGATTTTTTTTTTTTTTTTTTTACTTTTCAGTGTGCATGCCTTCTCCTGCACAAAAAAACACAAAAAAACCGAGACACGAAATGCAAGCCTTTACGCCGCATCGTTAGGATTTCGGCTAGCCTTACCCGCAACTATCGATTTTTCCACTGTTCTAATTTCCCGAGATCGCTCGAAAGACGCGGAGGAAAAGAGACCCTACTGTCGCATCCCTTTTCCGTTTTCCGGTTGTCGAGATCACACGCGAAAGCGAGCAAAGACGTACACGAGAGAAGAGAGGGTATAGATCCAGCAAATAAATAAAACCTAAAAACCGAAAATAAATAGAGAGAGCCGGTATAGCGTAACTATTAACAAATATAACCGCAAAACATATGCTTTTAGTACCTCTGAGATCCGAGCGTAGCTTAACGACACGTAGCCGAAACCTTTTCGCATGAGCGAATGGCATTCCTCACCGTAGCAGACATGCGCGACACTACCGTAGGAGTTCTCCAAGCCCAAAAATGTTCAAAAAGTAGTAGATCTACAAAAACGACATTCACATGCGGTCAAACCGGCTTTTCGGACGCTAATCAACAACGGATGCGATCCTCAAAATAGTTCTCCGATACCATGTAGGAATTAACGGGAAGTTCCGTAGATCAAGAACCAAAGGTCACCGCTCACAAACGAGATCACAAATCGGGACACTAGTATAATCACGTGGTTAAAACAAAGAGGGAAACGACTCCTTAATGGCCCGAGCCAACGTGTACTCACTTCGGCAATTTATTAATATAAAAAGAAAAGTTACATATGTTTATCTCATAGACTCGATTCTGGGACAAATGACCCTCCATGCTCTTTAAATAGAGATCATGGACCAATCAGTTGCCATGGATCAAGTGTCGTTAATACCGAAGAGAGAGATAACCGTCAGATCACTACAAATCGTGACCATCGGAGTATAAATTACAAATGTACATTGTAAAGAAACACACTTTACCTAACTCTACACTAGACTAAGTTATTCTTAACTATTTCCTATGTGTCGGAATATCCTAACAGAGATGTACAAAGAATGGCAATGGGACCAATTTGACCACGCCAAAACAATATAAAATAGTCTATGATGGGTGCGCCATTAAGAATTGTTCCAATAGTACTAGATTGATAAGCAAGATAATATAGTGTAGTCCTTGAGGAGGTATGCCCTAAGAATATGTGCAAGGCGATTATGCCTCCTCATCAATGTGTACCTAACTTTTGTTGAAATTTGGTTACCGGAGGACAGGTGGTTCCCTAAGGCTTTGATCTTTGGCTTAGGGAAAAGTGTCCAAAAGAATTTAACTTTTCTCCTAAAGTGACTTTATAATTTTTATAAAGTTAAATCTAATTTTAAAGTGACTTAAAGTGATAAAGTTACTAAAGTGACTTTATAAAGTTATAAAGTCAAATCTAATTTAAAAGTGACTTTAAGTGATAAAGTTACTAAAGTCTAATTTTAAAGTGACTTTAATAAAAGTCAATGTAAAATTAGAGAAAGGAAAAAGTGACTTTGGAAATAAATGACTAAGTGGGTCTTTATTAAAGTGGGGTGAATTAAAAAATAGAAAGTGAGATTTAAATGAGCATTTAATCTCGGCCACCTAGATCTCAATCTATTTTCGCCCATTAGATTTAGGAAGGTTCCCCAAAAGTCACTTGGGGTTGGGTTAAAGGGAGGAAAAGGAGGAAAAAGGTCATTCATTCTTTCATGAGCAGATTGAGAGAAGGAGAGCAAGAGAGCAAGGAGATTTTACGGCCGTGCTGAGGGAGAAGAGAGAGTAGCCTGGCGACGCGCATTCTCCAAGGGCAGCATTTTCGACAAGACATTTCAAAGCAAGACAGTACAACGCGTTAGCACACGGCAGAAGTTGCGAGATTTTCTGGCACGATTTTTGAGGAAGGAGGGCCGTACGGCAGTGCCGTACAACGCCGTGCGCGCGCAGACGCAGGCGCGTCGAGGAGACAGATTTGGAGGGAGGCCGTACGACGTAGTGCGCAGCCTGCGGCACGCATTTCGAGGCGAGGAAATCGTACAGCATCGTATCCTGTGCCAGCGCTGGCACGCATTTCCGAGGCGCCGTACATGCAGCCATTTAAAGGGCTGATATTTGGCACAAAAATCGAGGAAATCCGTACAACATTTATTCGTCGTCTCGTGTTTTGTTGTTTGCACACTTTTCGAGGCTGGTGGTTAAGCACGGAAAACGGGAATAAGTTGTAAAATACAAACTCGTTTGCTGATTTTTTTGCTTTGAATATTTCTCATCAGTAAAAAGCATTTTCCGTAAAATAAGAAGGAGCTTTCAAACCGGTTTGGTTTCCCCAAGAGTTGTAGGGGGTTTTTCCGCGCAGCGATGACCAAAAATATCCGTGTCAAATGTGTGAATCGACTCGTTTTTATGCTTGCTGATTTTTAATTTTGCATTTTCTAGCATTATGAAAAATTTTCCGGAAATTTGTGTTTTCAGCACAAAATTTATTTTCCAAAGTGCTTGTTAAATGTATGGATATGGAAAGGACATTTAACTATTTTGGAGTAATAAGATGAAAAAGTCCAAAAGCCGGGGTGGAGAAACTATAGAATTTTCTACATGGTATCGTAGCTTGAGTCGTCGAAGAAGCGCTTGGGGCAGCAAGGAGGAAAATTGGCGACCGCTCGATTTTTCCACCCGTAAAAATTCCAAAGGCAAGCTGATTTTTCACGCAACCGAGCTGAGCTTTTATCTTTTACTACGGCGAGTGCTATCGCTTTAGAGACGACGGGATGTCTTTGGGACGCGAGGTGGAGGATGAGGCTGGATGGGCATTCCAATTACAACATTTGGAAGGAGAGAATGCAGAGTATCTCTGAGAGGTACAGGAGTCCGGGACATTATGGTGCAAAGATATACCACACGGAGTAACACGTAAATGTGCCTGCGCTGCTGCTCGCCTAGCGGCATAATAAAAAGGGCAACAAGGGTAAGAGGCTGATTCCTAGATCTTTGAATCGAAGACCGTCAGCATTCCTCATGTGAGAGGAAAGAGAAAAATGCTCACGAGATGTGATGACATGTCCAATCTCTACCAGTACGCTCAATGAGAACCGGAAAAATGGTCCCGAAGGAGACGTCAAGACCATTAAGATGGGCAATGATAGTGCGCAATGCAGATATCTCACAAAGATTACTAATGTGAGAGATGAGTTGAGCGGCGATTCGAGAGGCCATTCCACCCACCGAGTTGGTGCGGACTGCCGGTGAATGGTCTCCCTCGCTCATGGATGAACTTTGGCTTTCGATGGGGTTTGACTGCACGTGAGACCCTTCCCACATGGGAGAGGTTTTGGGAAGATTGCATTCAGCACGAGAGATCACGAAAGGTCGCCTTGGGCGCGCCGGGCCGCGGAGCAGGTGGGGATGTAGGATGTGCACTTGCTGAAGTGGACGCAAGAAAGGCAAAGGGAAGAAGCCGAAAAGGCTTCCACAAGCAATGGTGGGGGCAAAGGCAAAGGTGAGAGGTGACGAGTGATAACACAGGCATGGCATTCCAAGGTGAAGTGTTGGAATTGTGTTTCCGCGAAGATGAGACACTATGCGGGCTTGTGTGTCCTGAGGAGAAGAAGAAGGGGAAGGACCAGAGCATGGCATGTGCTTCTGCGCAGAGGTTGAGGACTTTGCGAGATCATTTTGACCGAGTTTGGGTTCACCTGCGTGTGGGTCCTCTAGTGCGGGATCATGCGCATCGCGAGGTTCGGAGGGAGCATGTCATTTCCCTCGATTAGCGAGAGCATCTTCATGTGTCCGGCATGTGGACGCTGGGGCTTCACGTCACATGACAAGAGTCCGTGAGTACTTCTCGCGAGCTTTCGGAGAGCAGCGTAGTCGATGTAGAGGTAGTACTC
The DNA here is from genome assembly GCA_034641835.2 of Pinus albicaulis. Lineage (NCBI taxonomy): Eukaryota > Viridiplantae > Streptophyta > Pinopsida > Pinales > Pinaceae > Pinus > Pinus albicaulis. The sequence goes on along the minus strand of CM076574.1, from coordinate 1,099,158,120 downwards.
GGTCAGATGACAGAAAGTTGTTAGAGCGAGTCGGTGTGGGAACATCGACGATTTTCGAGTCCAAACCTCCTTCAGAAGGTGTCGAGATGTTCTTTATGTGCCGGATGAGGAAGAACCCCATGCTCCGTCTCGCCCTTTGGAGGATAGAGGATGTGAGGAGTGCCGTCGGAGGGAGGACGAGTTGATGTATCCCGGGGGCACTCCGGTCACCAGTCTCGGCCTAGAGTGATAGGTGTGTACGCCATGCAAAGGTGTACAAGTTTGCATTTCTGCTTTTGGCATCGAGCGCATGTGCACCGATGCCGGAGAGCCACTGTGGCTCACGAGCCGCGTGAGATTTGGCACCGCGCAGGATGGGGCATATGTATCATGGAGCCTCGAGGACTTTGCGGGAGATCACTTTACAGTGTGCGGTTTCGCGTGCGATCACTTTGATAGCACGCGCAGGATGTGCGATGAGCCGATTTTGCCAAATCCCCCTTTTCCCAAAGCAGCGTGACGGAAGCAGAGCGACCGGGATACTTGATTTGATTCATTCAGGAGTGTGAGCTGGCCGCAGATGTCTCATGTTTCCCTTGATTGGATATGAGTACTATGTGTTATTCATTGATGGAAGTCCTCCCGGGAGGACCTCGATTTATTTCTTGAAGACCAAGAGTGGGGTCTTCCAGCGGTTTTACGGGAGTTCGCAGCTCTTGTGGAGACACGAGTGAGGCCGCAGACTCAAGTCCCCGAGGCCGGACAATGGGGGAGAGTACACCCTTGGAGAGTTTGTTGACTATCGTGCGGAGGCGGGCATTGGGGAGGGAGTTCCCGCTGTTCCTTACAACGGCAGAATCGGGGTTGCGGAGAGGAAGAACGAGATCCACCGGAGGGAGCTACCAAAGCGCATGTGCATGATCGGGGGTTGCCATCGTTTTTGCGGCGCGAGGCCCGCAGCCCTGGCTCCGTTTATTTGCGAGCACGGAGTCGCATCGTGCCTTGGGGCACATGACTCTAGTGAGGAGGCTTTTTACTCGGGAAGAAGCCCGATCGTGGTCATCTTCGTATCTTTGGGTGCGTCGCATGCTCCTACCTTACCCAAGGAGAAGAGGACCAAACTAGAGCCCACCGTGGAGAAGGGTATCTTTGTGGGCTACGAGTGAGACCTCTAAGGCCTTTCGGATTTACATTCCCGCACTGAGAGGAAAGTTGTTGTCGCGGGATGTGAAGTTCGAGGAAGGGACGGGGCAGCTTTAGGAGGTCACGGGAGTGGAGGTATTTGGATTCGGCCAGGACCCTCAACAGGCGGCTGAGGCTGAGTCCGCGAGGATCCGGCAAGCGAGGACTCGGGAGGATCCTCGGAGGTACATCTATGGCCGATGTCGGGTTCGTCCAATGAGTGAGCTCGCCGAGAGTCGGAGAGGTGGTGCTACGGGCAAAGCATGCGGGAAAACGGGTACTGACGTAGCGACGTTCGCGAGTCCACGCGATGGATCGCCCACACGCGTACCTCGACATCTCACGTCGAGTGCGTGGCAGACAACGTACGGACGGTACGTTCGGGGCTCTGATGTTGAGGAGGAGGAGTTTTATTCTCCGCATGGGAGAAGCAGTGCTCGACAGGAAGCCCAAGAGCTGACGGGACACCTCGAGAGATGCCACATCTGACGCGGGCCTACAGAGGCCTGGCCGGAGGAGCGGACTCACGAGAAGGTTTTGTAACTATATGGCAATGGCTACCGACATCCTTGACTACGGAGCGCTAGCCACTGTCGGAGGCGCCAGCTAGCCAGGTCCGGAGAGAGGCCATGCGGGAGTGTTCTTCTGTCATGGAGAATGATGCCTGGGAGGTGGTGCCGAGGCACGAGGGGCAAATCCGTGGTTGCATCGGCATGGCTTTACAAGCAAAGCATGCTCGCGAATGGCAGCATTGGAGAAATTCAAAGCGAGGTTTGTGGCTAGAGGGTTCTCCCAAGTAGAGGGAGTTGATTATGAGGAGACCTTCGCTCCGCGTGGCTCGATATACTTCGATCCAGCTCCATTATATCGATAGTCGAAGCGAGAGATGGGTTGGAAGATCCACCAGATGGATGTGAAGACCCATCTCTCAATGGCTTCATACGGGAGGAGGTGTGCATTGATCGACCACTGGGCTTTGAGATGCATGGGAAGGAGTCCCATGTGTGCGCGCGAAGAAGGCCCTTTATGCACGAAGCAAGCTCCCGCAGCTTTGGTGCACCCGTGACAGATACTTACTGGCGAGAAGATGGGTTTCCACAAAGAATGAGGCGAGATCCGACCTTTACTATATTGTGATAGGTGAGGAGCTCTCTCGTGCGGTGTCAGTATGTGGATGACTTAGTCATTACGGATGCGGAAGGAGACTACATAGTGCACTGCAAAGAGAGATCTTGCGGCGGAGGTTTGAGATGAAGGACACTGAGCTGATGCGTACTTTTTGGGTTTGGAGGTGTGGCCGGAGAGGGCATTTCTTCTGCGGGACGAGTCAGAAGTATATTGTGGACAGCTCGCGCATTCCACATGGAGGATCGCGGAGCCCATGTCGACACCGATGATCACCAGCGGAAGAAGCTTCATGCTTCGATTCCGAGCTGGTGGATCCGCATAGTACGCATGGGCTGATTGGTTCCTCGATGTATTTGGTCAACATCAATGTGACCGGATCCACGTTTTGGTGTACTGAACACGCAGGAGTCGGCTTTATGTGTGAGCCTAGGAGGGTTCACTTTCTTGGTGGTCGCAAAACACATTTTGCCCGAGACTTGCAAGGGACGAGGATTATGGTCCTGGACTGCTGAGGGCGATGGAGTGAGATTAGCGGTGCTACTGCGGTCCGATCGCGAGTGTTGTGCTTCGATAGGAAGAGCACTTCAGCAGGCTGTTTTGGGTCGCGGGTCTCGCGGCGAGCGGTGTCATGGTTCGGTAGCGGCGGTACGGTAGCATTGAATTCGGCGCCAAGGCAGCAGTATATGGCGACCGGGCCTAGCTAGTTGTGAGGCCATCCCGTACCGCAAGATGTTGTTTGGCTTATTTCGTCGGCGGAGCGTTTGAGACCTTCGAGCTGATTTACATCGTGATAATCGCAGTTGCATTAAAACTCACGGAGAGAATCCAGATGTTTCATGACGGGTCAAAGCATATCGGGATCAAATATCATTTCATCGGAGACTATGTTCGAAGGGAGGCACGTGGAAGCTTCGAGGATATTCCTCACCGATGAAGCGAAAGGTTGCGAATATTCTTACCAAAGCCTTACCACGGGGCAAACATGTCTACTTCGCAGACAAGATGTGGTGTGTGGTGAGGAACACCTTCGGCAGAGGGAGTGTTGAAATTTGGTTACCGTGAGTAGACGGTGGTTCCCTAAGGCTTTGATCTTTGGCCTAGGGAAAAGTGTCCAAAAGAATTTCATTTTTCTTCTAAAGTGACTTTATAATTTTTATAAAGTCAAATCTGAGCCCAAAAGTGACTTTAAGTGATAAAGTTGACTAAAGTCTAATTTTAAAGTGACTTTTAATAAAGTCAATCAGCAAAATTAGAAAGAGGAAAAGTGGACTTTGGAAATAAAATGACTAAGTGGGTCTTTATTAAAGTGGGGTGAATTAAAAAATAGAAAGTGAGATTTAAATGAGCAATTTTGAATTCCAAAATTTCAGATCTCAATCTATTTTCGTGCTCACTGGATTTTAGGGATTCCAAAAGTCACTTAGGGTTAGGTTAAAGGAGGAAAAGGAGGAAAAAGGATCATTCATTCTTTCATGGAGCATGATTGAGAGAAGGAGAGCAAGAGAGCAAGGGAGATTTCTCAAGAGCTGAGGAGAAGGAGGCGGCCGTACTTGGCACGCATTCCAAGGCAGCATTTCGGCCAGACATTTCGACAAGACGATGCAATGATTTAGCACACAGGCAAAGGGCGGATTTTTTGGCACGATTTTTGAGGAAGGAGGAGCCTGAGTACGGCGGTGCGGGAGCGGACGTACGACGGGCTGCGTCGCGGCAGATTTGCCTGCATTTCGAGAGCAGCGGTTTGAGGGAGGCCGCGACGACGAAGTGGTCGCCACGCTTTGGCACACATTTCGAGCGCGTAAATCGTACACACGCATTTGTGGCAGCTTGCACGCATTTCCCGAGCAGAGCCGTACAACAACATTTAAGGCCGATATTTGGCACAAAAATCGAGGAAATCCGTGACACTCGTTTATTGTTGTTCTGCTTTTGTCGTTTGCACACTTTTCGAGAAGCGATGTTGCTACGCACGGCTTGAGATAAGTTGTAAAAGTACTGCTTTGCTGATTTTTCTGTCGAATATTTCTCACTGTCAAAAGCATTTTCCGTAGAAGCAGAAGGAGCTTTCAAGCTGGTTTTCAAGAGTTGTAGGGGGTTTTTCCCGTCATGTTGACCAAAAAATATCCGTGTCCAAATGTGTGAATGACAATTTTTATGCTTGCTGATTTTTAATTCTGCATTTTCCAGCATTCTGAAAAATTTCCAGAATTTGTGTTTTCAGCAAAATTTATTTTCCAGTTTGTTAAATGTATGGATATGGGAAAGGGCATTTAACTATTTTGGAGTAATAAGGTGAAAACTGAAAACCGGGGTGGGAAACTATAAATTTCTACAACTTTTGCCAAAATAACAAGGTTATTAGGTAGGTATCTCTCTCCAATGCATCAAACAACTTCTCCATAAATGTTATAAGTGGCGTTCCCTTGAAGAGTGGGCATAAGAACAACTATCCTTGAGATACGTCAACACCCACCAATAACGACCAATGGCAGTGGTCGACAATGTCTCAAGGGAAGTGTATGAACCAATAACAATGCCTTATGTCCTTCAAAGGTCCTGTCAATGCACCTCTGCAAGCCTTTGATGTGTGTGATGAAAATCACAAGTAGTATTAGATTGTGATGAAAATCACAATTTTCATTTTAAAAATTATGAGTGTAAGAACTCATTCAATATGAGGGGTAACACAGGGTATTCTCTTGGCTTCTTCATATCCCTACTACAGTTGGAGACTCCTGTAGAAACTCCTTAGCACAAATCATGATGGTGACTTCTATGGCAGCTCCTCCACACATTGTGGCCCCTTTCCATGGCTTTTTGTGCCCTCATATAGCGAGACACACAACTTACATGTTATTGTTGTGCTTAACTCCAATCTTGACTCTTTGTTCGTGATTCAATTTGCCCTGTCCTAGAATCAATTGCCTATCACAAGCCGTCCATAGATTTGTGCTTAAAAAGTATTCAGATTAGGCTTCTTGCTCAACACATTCCAATTGTTATAGCTTATGGAAACATGGAGTGCCCTCCAAATTTTGCTTTTGAATTTTGCTCCTCATTAAACTTGTTTTTTTTATCAATACATATTTTTCCTTTCTAAAAGACACCTCCATTTAAGTCGACTCTTCATTTAAGAGGCTTTCCCTTTTTCGTCCAACCTCTACATGATGTGTTTTTGTAGTCCTTTGATGCCTTCTCTGACCACATCAGTCTAAGTTCCATCACTTGCTACCAATTCATCTCCACTGTGGCTTTGACATTATGTTAGTTTTTACACACAAAAAAAAGCATAAACAAGAATGCACATAAGAATAAGAGAGAATAGATTGATTCCAATATCTTGGCTCCATCACTTGCTACCTTCGTTGTGAAAATTTCAAATAGGAAATCCTATTGTAGCAACTGGAAATTATTCTTCTAATTGTTAATTAATTTTAACAATTTATTTGCTACGACAAATACTGAATAAATCACATTGCACACACACATAAAAATGACACCGTTATTTTTGGACAAATGTCCCCGAAAAAACCCAATGTGGGAAAACCGGTGCAGCAGTGAGGGTTTTTATTATTGTGCAACAACGAATTCTGAGTACAATCTATGGATGCTCACCTGGAAATCCAAACAACAAGAAAATTTGGCCAAAATTATTCAAGGGAAACCCTTTTTCCACAAGCAACCCCGACACAACTTCTCTTTAGAAGACTCGTATGCTTGGACCCTTTGCGTCAGCCTCTACGCAGTGCTTTCGCAGATCCTATGACATCTATCCTCTCAACTACCTTTGATGAAGTCGTTCTGCCTGTCTTTGCTGAGGAAATCGCTTCTTTGGCACTCTGGAACCTCTGTCCAGCTTTTGGAGCTGAAAACGATTTTTCTGCCAAACAAATCAAGTTGCCCTTCTGAAGCAACTGCGCAGTCCTCTGTGTTGCCCCATTAGGAATAACTTGACCTCTTGCTGTAACCTCACCGAATCTGGAAAACTTCCTTCGGATCATTGTCTCTGCTTCGTTTTTTGGCACTCCGGCAACTGCTGTTGCTCTCTGGAAATCGACCTGCCAATGAAATCGAACTTCTGGTGTGTCTTCTCCAAGTGCCCATCGACTTATTCTTATAATCCTCTATTGGGACTCCAACGACTAGGATTAAATCTTAATCAAAGGCTAGGATCATCTTGAAGTCGATCCATGTTAGTTTCTAGACTATTCTCAGCTTGAATTAATTAATTTTGATTAATAAGTCATATTCCCTAAGTTTTGACTTAGGAAATATTTAAAAAATGGCTAATAATCTAATTAAGTCATCTCTAGGTGGAATTTTCAGAAATGATTTCTGGGTTTTGGATATCTCATGTATTCTAGCCTCTCCACCAAATTTCGTGGCTAGAACACATCTGATGCTACAAAAACTAACACTCCCTCTTAGCGAGGACTGTGTTCTAACTTCTAGTGTCGCACACCCTACTACAACACTATGTCTCTGTATCATCCCTCTGTCACGGTACTGATGTCTGGCCACTGTGACTGCCTGCCAATGCCCACCAACCATTGCGCAACTTTGATGCTGCATTTGTGCTGCTACTAGCCTTGTTGTATTGCTGACAACACTGCAATTGAGAACCATCCGAAATACTGAATCAACTGTGTTCAGTATGATGCATCTGTCTCCGGAGTCTCTCACTGCTACTAGCCTCTGCACTGTCACTGAAGAATCTGTGCTGCTGCTGACTCTGCACTGCGCTCCCCAAGTTCTGACTGCTTAGTGTCTGCAACTGTCACTCTGGTACTGACTGTATCGACTGCCATTGATCCATCCTGCTATTGAATATTGTGGGACTCGTAGCTATGTAATGATCCAAGAGGTGGAATCCTCAGTGGACCTTGCCCAAATCTGTAGCTCTTTGGGGCTACAACTCTAAGTCACCCCACCTCACACTTGGAGGTATGACTGTCATCATCGCGAAGTCTACTTCCAACTTGGAGGACAACATATCTATCTCAGCATGTGCTGCTGCCTTGTCCTGCTTCTGAGAGGACACTGGGTACTGTAGTGGCCAAACTCGCCACACCTGAAGCACTTGACCTTAGATAGGTCCTTCTTCTTTCTTTGCTTTTGCCCGTGACTGGGACCCTTTGATGCGGGGGCCACATTCTCCTCCTCCTTCACCACTTCCGATCTGTTGCTACTGTTGCTGCCACTGATGGAGCTTTTTAGTAGAGCTCGTATTGACTCTCAACTCCTCTTGTTGTAAGTCGGAACACACCTTGTCCCATTCTGATAGCTTGTCTCTGCCCAATATGCTTTGGACGAAGACTCGCCAATCCTCTGAGACAGTGTTTAGCGCCAACTGTACTAGCTTTGAAGGTTGAGGTGCTGCCCCAACAACTACAAGTTGGTCTCAGACCTCCTGAATCTTGGTGAGGTAGGGATCTATGCCTTCCCCCTTCTGCATCGTGATGCATCTCAGTTTTCTTTGAGGAACATCTTCCATTGCTCGGAAGTGCCTTGATATAGCGTGGAGAGAGCATCCCACATCTCTTTGGCCTTTCCCTTGGTCGCTATATGTGAACAGTGAGATTATATGGTCCCGGACTCCTTCCAAGATCAACCACTTCGCCTTAGCTATTTCCTTGTATTCTTTCCGCTAATCCGCATCTTGGGGAACTGCCACCACATTGTCTATGTAGGCTTTTAGGCCATATTCATTTGGAAGGAAGGACATCCTAGCCTTCCAGATGACATAGTTGGAAGATCCATCTACCCTATCCTAATCTCTAAGCCCTGCTGTGGCCATCTTGAAAAATTGTCGAAAACTCCCTCTTTCCCTCCGCTCGGTTGCTGCTCAGCTACTTGCAATCCTTTCTGGAATGTGTGGATCTGCTAGCTGCTATTGCCAATCTACTTGGAAAAATCGAACTTCCGAGACTTGAAGTTCCTTGAGAGAATTTTTCCCTCTGTTGTGTGTGCTTTTCTCTTCCACCCGATGCTGGTTCTGCTGCTGCAAAGCCCTCTGCGTCCAACCAAGGAATTTGCTCAACGAAAATTTGAGCTGCATCTGCTCCCTCTTACTGCTGGAATCACTCTCCTGGGCAACTCAACTTTTCTGCCACCGTGCAACTCCAGCCCTAGCAGTTCAACCTGCCTGTCTAAGCATTGCGCTGCCTCTAAGAATTTCGGCCTGCTGCTCCCCTTGAACAACGAAATTATTTCCTCGGCTTCTGAGCTTCCTGATTGATCACTCACACTCTGATACCATGTGAAAATTTCAAATCTGAAATCCTATTGCAGTAAATAGAAATTATTCTTCTAATTGTTAATTAATTTTAACAATTTATTTGCTAAGACAAATACTGAATAAATCACATTGCAACCTTTACAAATAAAACTGCGGAAAATAATAGCGCTGGAAACTGAGAAAATCTAGCGTACAAATAAAAATGACACCGTTATTTTTGGACAAATGTCCCTACAAAAACCCAATGTGGGAAAATTGGTGCAACAATGAGGGCTTTTATTATTATGCAACAACGAATTCTGAGTACAATCTATGGATGCCCAACTGGCAATCCAAACAACAAGAAAATCTGGCTAAAATTGTTTAAGAGAATTACCCTTCTTCCACAAGCTACCTCGACACAACTTCCCTTAAGAAAACTCGTCCTCCTAGACCCTTTGCGTCAGCCTCTGCACAGACCCTATGATATCTATCCTCTTAACTACCTTTGATGAAGTCATTCTGCCTGACTCTGCTGAGGAAATCACTTCTCCGACACTTTGGAACCTCTTTTAGGCCCTTGGAACTGAAAATGATTTTTCCTCTAGCCAAATCGAGTTGCTCTTCTGAAGCAATTGCGCAGTACGCGCTGCCCCACTGGGTATAACTCAGGCTCTTGTTGCAGCTTCTCTGGATCTAGAAAACTTCCTCCGGATCACTGTCTCTGCCCCTCACTGTGTCTGCTTCGATTTCTGGCTCTTTGACAACTGTTGTTGCTCACTATAAATTGATTTGCCAAGGAAATCGAACTTGTAGTGTGTCTTCTCTAAGTGCCCATCAACTTCTTCTTATAATCCTCACTTGGGACTCCAACGATGAAGATTAAATCTTAATCAGGGGCTAGGATCATCTTGAAGTCGATTCGTGTGAGTTTCTAGACTATTCTCACCTTGACTTAATTAATTTTGATTAATTAGCCATATTCCCAAAGTTTAGACTTAGGAAATATTTAAAAAACGGTTAATAATCTAATTAAGTCTTCTCTAGGTGGAATTTCCAGAAACGATTTCTGGGTTTCCACCAAATTTCATGGCTAGAACACATTCGAATCTCAATGCCACAAAAACTAACATCAGAATCTCTTTATTGTGGCTTTGATACCATGTTATTTTTACACACAAAAAATAGCATTGACAGGAATGCACATAAGAATGAGAAAAAATAGATTGATTCATTATGGAGTAATGCAATGTCTCATTACATAATAGGAGAGAGTAATTATGTAATTTCTGGATACAAAATCTTTCAATGATTACATTTATTAACTAATGATTATGTCACTTTATTATAAAGTCTCCAACTAAGCCTTTCTTAAATGTCTAAAGTATGCCTATGTCCTAATTATGTCCATTATATCTAACATGTTTGTTGATGAATTCATGTACTCATTGCTTTATTTTATTGCATTGTATGTATTGCATTTACAGTAGGAAAGCTTTATCCAATTGCTTTGTAATATTTTGTGCTTTTGCTATGACACCAAATAATTGCATATTTGAATCAAAGAAGGGGCTATGAAGTTACAAAGGTATTTTGTTAGTGTGAATAACTTTTAAACAATATCTTTTGAATGTTTTCAGTTGTATCACGTGTGGAGAACCTGCTGTCCATTGCCCTGGTCACTGTGGCCACATTGACCTTGTGTTACCAGTGTACAATCCATTGGTCTTTAAGGCTGCTCAAAAGCTCATGAAACACATGTGCATCTTCTGTCATCATTTTAAGCTTGGAAGGGAGCAGGTAAATTTCATCCCTCTGTTTCTTAGTTAGTAGTAGTGGAAAAATATTTCAATTCTGGGTTTTCCTGGTGAGCATAGTTCTTTTCAAAGGACAAGCTTACGTCTAGTGAAAACTAGATGGAAAAAATATATTGACTATTAGCTCTTAAGATCCAGAGGTATTTTAGTGTTAAAACATCATAAATATAGTGGGACTTACAATTACTGACATTGATATTGGCATGGTAGATTAAAAAATACGCTGAAAAGCTTGAGCTAATTATGATTGGGGATATCATCGGTGCTAAAAGCCTGGGATCAGATCTAGTAGATGATGAACTGCTATCAAAAGAGCACAAAGAGGAACATACAATTGATCAACGAGCTCAGTCTGGGAGAAATACTTGGACATCTCTTCAGTTTACTGAGGCTAAGGCAGTCTTGAATACCATGATGTCAGAAATGAATCAGAAGAAATGCAAGAACTGTGGAGCAAAAGTCCCCAAAATTACCAGTCCTATTTTTGGAAGGTTATATCAGGTACTATTTCTTGTCATGAGTATATTTTCTCTTTATTCATTTACTTCGTGGAGTAGCAATAGCAAAACCCTAGAAAAATTTCTTTCCTGACTTATAAGTTCAGTAAAAGCTCAATAAAGAATATTTGTACTCTCTTCCTAATGTGCTTTTGTGTTTATTCAAAAGCTGGATTATCATTTTGGTCTTGGAAAAAATTGTTTATTCATTCTCTACATGTAATATTCTGGCCGGCCTTCTTTTGTGTTTATTCAAAAGCTGGATTATCATTTTGGTCATGGAAAAAATTGTTTATTCATTCTCTACATGTAATATTTTGGCCGGCCTTGAAGTTTTTATTCTTTTCGTTATGAAGTGTTGGGAAATTAAGACGCTGGTAGGTTAGTGTTTATTTCTCTGTCATGATAATTACTTTTGAATGTTTGTTGGCTTTATTAAATTTTTATGTTCTTCTTCATTTTACCAAAAGTACAAAACATGAAGATCAAAAGAGACAAAGAACACAAAGATGTAGGTTCCAAGCCAGGCAAAAACCCCACAAGGGGGAAACCCAAACAATCCTCTTCTTATAGAATCAGATCAAAGTGAGATATCCAAGACCGAAGACCAAGACCAAGACCAAGACTGCCACAAAGAACCCAAGTCAGCCCTCCTCCAAGTCTTCTTCATGAAGTCAAAGTCAACAAAGTTAGCGCTGGTCAAACATCTGAAATTTGTTCAACTGCTATTTCGGCCCCTGAAATTTCGGTTCTGCAATACTTCAGAAAATTTCACAGAACTAGGGCAGAAAAATTCTTCAACTTCTATCTCCTTTGACCTCCTTTCTCCTTTGACTTCACTAGTTTTCCTTCTTTTCTTGGCATAGAAATCTATGTACATGAGTGAGTGAATGAATTGTCTCCAAAGTGGTCGAGTTGCCCTCTATATATACACATCCAGGAGGTCGAACAAGTGGCTCTTGGAGCCTAGGTCGAGCTGTTTCCCAAGGAGGCTGACTTGGTCTTGTGGTGACATTTTTGACTCTCTTGACTCAAAAATAAATATTTTTCTTTTTTCATACAACAAGTCCAAATGGGACTTTGACTCACATACACTTGCTTGACTCATGAAATTTTTTCTTTTGACTCAAATAACCCTAAAAGCATGAAGAACACTAATAAAAATAAAAATAATAATAATAATAATTTTTTTTCTTCTTTTGCTTTTACATGAAATAAATATTGATACAAGTACAAAGATAATTATGAAAACTAAACCTAGTTACATTTTCAACACTCCCTCTTAACTAGGGAGGTATTCATAATTACACAACAAAATACAAGGATACTCTCAAATTGAAATATTCTTATAAAAAGAGTTCAGATTGATAAGCATCATCAAGCGCCATCATCATAACCAACATTGTCAATTACAAAAAAGCAAGGCCCTGACTAACAAGCTCTAACTCTCCACTAGATTAGAGCACAATGCTAGGAGGCATACATTTGGACAGCATCACTGCCTCTCATGGCACCTACCCCATTCGGATGTTCCCCAGGGATGTCCTTACAGGACTATTCTTATCTTGGATTCCCAATCCTCAAAGAATATCGGTCCTCCTCAGGACTACTTTTATTTTGGATACCCTGCTCTATCCTCAAATAGTATCGGTCCTCAGGACTATTCCGATTTTGGATACCATTCATCAAGGATTATCAGTCCTAGATGCTTATCCAATCCTCCATTCTCCCTATAGTGGCTTCATTAGACTTACGACTGTTAGTCCTGGCCTATTCTTATCTTGGATTCCCAATCCTCAAAGAATATCGATCCTCCTCAGGACACTTTTATCTTGGATACCCTACCCTATCCTCAAAGAGTATTGGTCCTTGGGGCTACTCCGATCTTGGATATCATTCATCAAGGAGTATCAGCCCCAGATGCTTATCCAATCCTCCATTCTCCCTACAGTGGCTTCATTAGACTTACGACTATTAGTCCTGGCCTAGTGCATCATACATGAAGAATATGGTGTCCACCATCACTCTCTTTCAGCTAGGGAGGAGATCCTTACTCCCTCTTAACTAGGGAGACAACCACAAGCCTCGACTTGTCTCATTCACTAGCTACTTGTTTTTTTGTGGAGACCTAGTTGTAGCGGCAGGGCTCCTATTTTGTATCACTTCATATCGAGCTTCGACCTTCCTGGATCTTTATCAATCTTCTCTTATCCACAAAATAGTTCATAAAATGCTTTATGGAGCCAAAACTTCTTCACAGCTGATTGCACAAGCCTTCACGTCTTCTTTCTTCATAGCAAGGTTTTTCTTTCATGCACTTCAAAGAGATTATATCAGCTTCCAATCATCATCAGAATCAGTACTGTCAAACAATGTGCTCCTCAACCAACTGCCGGTTCAACAATATCAAATCTCTTTAATTTCTTGTCAAAGGGTCTTGTCATTGATCTGTCATCTTCTCTTTTGATCATGAACTTCTTGCCAAACTTAAAGTAGTATTGTTTCTTATTCAGGATCTAACAAGTTCCTCTTTCTAGCTGAGACAAGTAAACTTCTTCACTTTTTAAATCTTGCTTTCAGGTGGCCATCTAATTGACTTCCTTTTGATGCATACTCTCTTCTTGTCTTCGTGCTTTGCTACACTCTTCCAAATCTTCCATTTGTTAGTCAAGCTTACATAGATCTTGTCTTGACTTGCAACATTTGTTAGAAGACTACGAAAGAACAAAAAGGCAAAGTGCATAGACAAAATAACAACGTAATAATTAAAGAAAGAATACTTATCCTTTTGAGCATAGTCAACTCCCTCTTAAACTTTAGAGTTTCTCATCAACCTTGTCCTCACATCAGCATGATGTCATTTCTGTCATTCTCAAGAGCTAGGTTTTTCTTTATACAATGGAAACAATTGGTTAGGGTTTTTGTTCCTAGGGTTTTCTTCTTAGGCCAAACTCTGCTAGGGTTTACAAACCCTAGATGCCAAGAGTCTTCAAGACCTACCATTCAAAAATTGCAAGATTCTACAAACACACTAGAGAGTTAGATGCACAAACCCTAGAGTCATTATTGACAAGACTTCTACAGATTTCATTCCTTGACCATAAAAGCCTAGTTCTTCGGGAAAGACTTCAAATGCTATATCAGTGAACTCTAATCTACATAGATATTTTTCATAATATGACACTGGCATAAGATTTTTAATCTTTTCCTTATGAGAGTTCACCATGATCTAGAGTGCTTAGCATTATATGCACAATAGTTTGCAAGAAAATTCTGAAATGAACAAAAATGATACATACCTCTTTTGAACTTACCTTATTTCTTCTTCTAAAGATCCGACTGTTGACTTATCTCCAGCTATTATGTACCAACTTTCTTCCAACAGAAGTGTCACAATTCTTCAACCATCGTACGAACCACGGGAATGAATTAGTTGCCTTCATTGATGTAGTAGGTCCTTTTATGCATTAGAAGTGAGATAATGTAGCTGCTTCAAGAGACATGCATACAATGAAATTGGATTTCTTATTCAAATCAGTCCATATGCTACTGCAACCAGGTCTTCATATGGTCTTCAAGAGTTCAAACAATTAATCCCAGTCCTTCTTCATTCTTCAAGATAACATACAGAGAAGAATTCAGTCTTCAAGAGAGATGCCTAATGTACTTTCTTTTAGGATCAGATAGGTTGGCTCCATTGGGTCGTTCGTGTATAGGAAGGGAGTTTTGGTAGTGTGGCTGGTTCATATACTTGTACAGCAGAGATATATCACGGTCCTTTCTTCATTGTCTCTTACATTGATAAATCTGCTAGCAATGTCGTTTATCCTGGTTTCTTCCAGACTTCATGGACAGGCCGATTTTATTGTCCTTCTTACAAGTACAACAGGCTCTCATACTAGTGTTACTGATATTAGCTTCATATAGTTTTGGTCCTTTCCACTATAGCATATACAAGGTGATCTTCAATCCAAAGCAAAAAGGTCATAGATCTGTCCTCCACATTATTATACAGTGTTATTCTTCAGGTTCTTTCAGGCACACTAGTTTTAATCCACAAGAAAGTTTTTAACACAGTTGAATATCTTGACCTTGGATCAAACCTCATAAGCTTGGATCAGAGGGTGATGAATTTTACTATCCCTTAGGTCCTCGTATACAGTTCCTCAGAAAAGTGTTAAAATTGTAAACTATAGTGCTATTGAATGCTCGGATGTCAGGTATAGTAAGTGTTGATTTTTAGGTATCATCTAGAATGCTGGTTCCTGTAGCTTGTAATTTGCATTATTAGAGATAATGTCTCTTCTGTGGCTTGCATCACAATAGTCCTCCTTGAATGGTGTCTAAACTTGTGAAATTTTCGTATTGTCCTTGTCATGCTTCAGAGACGTATTAATGAATCGTTGGTTGCCTCGAACTGTTTTAGAGATGTAAATATAAAGAGCTTCTTCTTTTGAGGATATTTAGACTTCTTCTGTACTTCTTCCAGATCATACTTCCGTGAGAAATGATTCGGATTAGTAGGATTTGTCTAACAGAGGTTTTCTTTTCTAGGTCTTGGTCTAGAACCTTTTAGGGCTTGGCCTAGTAAACATTCTTACAAACCGGATTTTCCACAGTTATAGGGCTTGGAGAAATAATATATGTTACAGAGATATGTCACTGTTTTGAATTGCTTTGGATTGCTTCACAGTCTTGCATCTAGTTTAGAGTATCTCCATAGGTACAGAATCTTGTATTTCATAGGAATTTTCGCTTTTTCAAGTCTCAACCCTTGTCCTCTGTCTAGGGTTTTTATAGTGTCTTCCCTTGATATAATGCTATAGAGACTTTACAAATCACAGAACCTTGCATACCATAGCAAATTGTTACCGAGATCTGATCTTCCACAAAGTTATAGAAGGCATGCTGGACTCCTTTTTCTTGAGTTCGGATTTCACACAGAGAATAGATGATAACAATTTGGATCACAAAGATTGGATGTTGTAGACTTCGGATTGTCCTGAAGTAGCTTGGATGAATTGACCTGAATGAGATAATTTCAAGAGCCTTCAATGATGTTCTTCAAGAGAGTAATGGTTGCTGCTTGTATTTATGCCACAGACTGGTTTGTACAGCTGCCTCAGGAGTTCTTTGCCTCACAGAGAAAGTATGTCACAGAAACTTTGCATAG
Source organism: Pinus albicaulis (assembly GCA_034641835.2). Taxonomy (NCBI): domain Eukaryota; kingdom Viridiplantae; phylum Streptophyta; class Pinopsida; order Pinales; family Pinaceae; genus Pinus; species Pinus albicaulis. Next base: position 1,099,142,127 of record CM076574.1, on the reverse strand, counting down.
TACCTTCAAATTGCCAACAATTGTGATCTCCAAACTGCCTTTCTATCACCATAGCTCTGATACCATGTTGAGAAATTAAGATGCTGGTAGATTATGGTTAATTTCTCTGTCATGATAATTACTTGTGAATGTTTGTTGGCTTTATTAAATTTTTATGTTCTTCTTCATCAAGCAATTACCAAAAGTACAAAACATGAAGATCACAGGAGACAAAGAACACAAAGATGTAGGCTCCAAGCCAGGGCAAAATCCCACAAGGAGGAAATTCCAAACAATCCTCTTCTTGTAGAATGAGATCAAAGTGAGATATCCATGACCCAAGACCGAGACCAAGACTGCCACAAAGAACTCATGTCATTCCTCTTCCAAGTCTTCATGATGAAGTCAAAATCAACATAGTCAATGCTTGTCAAACATCTGAAATTTGGTCAATTTTTGAAATTTCGGCTCCTGCTATTTTGCCCCTTGAAATTTCGGGCTTGCAATACTTCCGAAAAATTTGGAGAACTAGGGCAGAAAATTTCTTCAACTTCTCCCTCCTTTGACCTCCTCCTTTATCCTTTGACTTTGCTGGTTTTCCTTCTTTTCTTGGCACATAAATCGATGTACATGAATGAGTGAATGAATTGTCTCCATATTGGTCGAGTTGCTCTCTATATATACACATCTAGGAGGTTGAATAGGTGGCTCTTGGAGCATAGGCCATCTTGGTCTTGTAGTGACATTTTTGACTCTTTTGACTCCAAAATAATATTTTTCTTTTTTTATACAATTCCAAATGGGACTTTGACTCACATATAGTTGCCTGACTCATGACAAATTTTCTTTCAACTCAAATAACCCTAAAAGCATGAAGAACATGCTTTGACTAATAAAAGTAATAATAATATTCTTTTCTCTTGCTTTTACATGAATTACATATTGATACAAGTGCAAAGATAATGAGGGTTTGGCTCCTACTCTAACAAGATCCTTCTACTCTATCTTTTGTTGTTAGTTGTATCTGATCTGTTTTTGTCATTTATTTAATATCTTGGAGAGACAGTTAGCCTATTGGTGACTGGTTGTACTCTCCAGATCAATTGACCTTTTTCATGGTTATTTTTTGAACTTTACTAAAATTATCCTCTCTTATGTCATCTTATTTTCAAGTTACTCATTTTTCTTTGTTTTTCTCTAGCTATTTCTAACTTCTACTTATCCTACTGTATTTGCCCTCCTTCCCAAAACTAACTTTCAGTTCTGCATGTGAATTATTTGAAAGGTTGCATTGTCCAGAAAAGATATGAATGCAAATATCATCAAAGGATTGCAGATTGATCCTTCTCCATTGTTTGGAAGACAATCAAATGTATCTGATCTTGTTGTGGATGATAATAATCCTGATGAGCTTAATCCTAGCAGCAGTGGAGTATCTGAGAATGAGTCCACGAAAGATGATGTTATAGATCCTTCAGAGGTGGAGCAATCTGACACGATCTCAAAGAAAGCGCAAAGAAGCAAAGGCCGTAAGAAACAGACGAAGCCAAAGATGAATGCTATGCTCGGGTTGGTGAATGATCAAGAAATATGCTCTAAAGATAGATTTCTTACACCATTAGAGGTGTGTTTTTTCTAACTACTATGATGCACTATTGTGTTTATGCTTACATTATAACCTTTCTGTGTGGACATTATCTGTTGGTTTGATGCTAAAAGGAATAATTCTTAAAATTATTTATTGAAGTGTGATAATATGCGATTTTTTTTTCTCTTGGGTTGGGGTTTTACAATGTCTCAGTTTTGCATAATTATGTTTGGAATGTTGTTTTCTTATCAGATAAAAGAGCATCTCAGGCTGTTATGGGAGAATGAATCTCATATATGCTCTCTAATTTGGGATATACAACAAGAGAAAATAAAATCTTGGAAACAATCACCAAGTCATCTAATGTTCTTCATTGAAGCTCTCCTTGTGCCACCTAGCAGATTTCGGCCACCTAATAAAGTAAATGGTATGGTAGGTGCTGCTTTGAACATAAGCCGTGAATAATATGCCATGTGTTAATTTTTTTGATAGTCACAGATAGAAATCATTTCAAATTTATCTTAGTTATTCATCTTTATGTTAATTCTTACTTTTTTTGCACTTTTTATGCTGTTTGGGAAATGGTTTTTACGATTTAAAATTTTTTTTTTCTCTTGGGTTGGGGTTTTACAATGTCTCAATTTTGCATAATTATGTTTGGAATGCTGTTTTCTTATCAGATAAAAGAGCATCTCAGGCTGTTATGGGAGAATGAATCTCATATATGCTCTCTAATTTGGGATATACAACAAGAGAAAATAAAATCTTGGAAACAATCACCAAGTCATCTAATGTTCTTCATTGAAGCTCTCCTTGTGCCACCTAGCCGTGAATAACATCCCATGTGTTAATTTTTGTGATAGTCACAGATAGAAATCATTTCAAATTTATCTTAGTTATCCATATTTATTTTAATTCTTACTTTTTTTTGCACTTTTTATGCTGTTTGGGAAATGTTTTTTAGGTTATAGAGTATTTAAGCAAGAATAACAGAACACAGTAACACTTCATTCTGTCCGCAGTCCTATGATTGCGATCTATGTTGTGTCTGTAATCCCTATGAAAAAACAATTGATGACTGCCTCCTTGAAAATGTGTGAAACTGTTTTATTTTCAAAAGAATTAGCACCTTGTTAAACAAAAACATTGTTTCCCTATCTGTTTGATACATGGGTATTGCAACTTTTTTTTGCAGTTTAACATTCTGTAGGTGTAATATGAAGATCTTGGATTAATCTTTGGATACCTATAAGTCATAATATTGACAGGTTTTGAACTTGGTTTCGTTTCAATTCTTTCTGGTGATTGTTCAATGAGTAGATCATGGAAAACCTTTTTATGTATTGAATTAATTGTTGAATCTCTGGCTTTTTGGAGTCAACTAGTTCCGAAACTATTGTTTTCATTTGGTGGTATTGTACCATATAAACTGGTGTGTCTTTCTGGGTTGGCTTCTCTGTCTGATGGTATGACATAATTTGGGTTTGGGCAGGTTGGAACCCAGTGCCAATTGTATCATTCCCGTTGCCACTTGAACTTAGTAAAGTGTCTTTGCTGATTACCAGACTAAGTACCTAATATTTGTAGCTGATGGACTCCTAGGACTTGTTATCACGCAAATCTGTATTCACAAACCTGCATGACATTTTTAGACAGTCAACCCTGTCACGGTTGAAGGCTCTCCATTCGGACTGGTGTTTTCCAGTCTCTGCAGGGTGTCCCTAGATAATGTGTTCTATTATCTGCTTGATATTTCTGCGTAAAACTTCAATTTGATTAGCATACAACAAAGCTTAACATTTGACTTGCCGATAAGCAACCAAAAGTGAAGTAATTTTTGAAAATGAAATTTGTAATGGTTGAAATTAGATTTCTGTAAGTTGTGAAAATTTCATCTATCACAACTACTGGAAATTATTTTTCTAAATGTTAATTTATTTAACAATTTATCTGTTGTTTGCTACAGCAAATATCAATTAACTCACTGTGATTTTCACAAATAAACTGGAAAATAATAGTCCTGGCAACTGAGAAAATTTTAGCACACACACACACGCATAAAAATGACACCATTTTTTTGGACAATTGTCCACAGAAAAACCCAACTTGGGAAAACTGGTGCAACAATTGAGGGTTTTATTATTATATTATTAAGCAACAGTGAAATTCTGAGTACAATCTATTGGTGCCCAACTGGCAATCCAAACAACAAGTAAATCTGGCCAAAATTATCTATAAGTGAATTTCACTTCCTCCACAAGCAACTCCGACACAACTATACCTCAGAAAATTCGTCCCATTGGACCCTCTGTGTCAGCTTCTGCACAGACCCTTGGACGCCTGGCCCGAAATTGTCTCTGATCAAGTCGTTCTGCTTGTCTCTGCTGAGGAAACTGATTCTCTGGCCTTCTGGAAAACTTTTACAGCCTTTGGAAGCTGAATCGAATTTTCCTCCAGCCAAATTGAATTGCTCTTCTAAAGCAATTGCGCAGTCCTTTGTGCTGCCTCACTGGGAATAACTTGGGCTCTTGTTGCTGCCCCTCCGGATCTGGAAAACTTTCTCCAGATCATTGTCCGTCCCTCACTGATTCTGCTTCCTCATTGAAGCTCAAACTCTCTGGCAACTGACTATTGCAACTCTGGAAAATCGAATTCTCCAAGTGTCTTTGGTGTGTTCTCCAAGTGCCCATCGACTTCTTCTTATAATCCTCTGTTTGAGCACCAACGACCAAGATTAAATCTTAATCAAGAGCTAGGATCATATCGGAGTCGATCCGTGTGCTTTTCTAGAGAATTCTCACCTTGAATTAATTAATTCTGATTAATTAACCATATTCCCTAAGTTTAGACTGAGGGAATATTTAAAAATTGGCTTATAATCTAATTAAGCCATCTCTAGGTGGAATTTCCAGAAACGGTTGTTGGGTTTTGGAGTTCTCATGTATTCTAGCCTTTCCACCAAGTTTCATGACTAAAGCACATCCGATGCTACAAAAACTAACACTCCCCCTTAGCGAGGACTATGTTTTAGGGCTGCACACCCTGCCACAACACTCTGTCTCTGTATCACCCTTTGTCACGCTGTTGATGTTTGGCTACTGCTGCCCACCAATCACTACACAACTCTGATGCTGCATCCGTGCTGCTGTTGACATTGGCATACTGCTACCAACTCTGCATCTGCACTGCAACTCCCTTTCATCTTTTGTTGTTGCAACTGGAACTATCGCAACTGAAAAACATCCAAAATACTGAATCACTGTGTTCAGTATGATGCATCTGTCTCATGAGTTTTGGCTGCTACTAACCTTTGCAATGTCACCAAAGAATCTGCGCTGCTGTTGATTCTGCATTGTGCCACTCTGCATCGTTGCCAATTCTGCACTGCACTCCCCAGTATCCGACTGCTACAAGTTTTCAATTGTCACTGGAATTCTGACTGCATCAACTGCCACTGATCCATCCTGCTATTGAATATTGTGGGACCTCGTAGCCAGGTAATGATCGATGAGGTGGACTCCTCCGTGTGTTGGAAATACTGAGAGAGGAGGGGGGGGGTGAATCAATATTTCTTTTCAATTGTTATTTTTACCAGTTAGATCACTTATAATTAGAACACAAAATGAACAATAAGAATAAATACTTTTATTAATAAGGAGTAACGAGGACTCCAATCCTCTTCTTTACAATAAATTAGGTACAATATAGTGTAGGGCTCCAACCCTAGATGAAGACACCAATCTTCAATCTCCCAGGCTCCAACCTGTACTTTGCCAAGCACCGATTTGGACTTCACGAGGCTCCAACCTCTAGGGCTCCAATCCCATCTTTCCAAGGCACCATCCTTGTCTCTTTTAGGCACCAAACTCTAGGGATCCAATCCTATCTCTGGTACAGGCTCCAACCTGGTCTCTTGAGGACTCCTATCCTCTTAGGGCTCCAACCTTTTGCTTCAATTCTTCAAGATAAGATCAACGGTTCTTCAAGGCTCTCAATATTTTCTACAATAGGCCCTGACAATATCTTCACCTTCAACACTTACCTCAAATGATCTCCAAGGCAATCAACTCATCAATGACAACTTTGTCTTCTCAGAAGGTGTCACCACTGCTCTTCATGATACCCAAACCAAATCTCCAAGGTCACCTCATGATGACATCAGTCATACATCACTAGGTCAACTAATGTCTTCAAGAATGTCTTCATGATATGCTTTTACAAGTGTTCTTCAAACTGTTCAAAGGGCTTTTACACAAGGCCCACAAGACTACTCTTCAAGTTGTTTCATAAATCGGCCCTAAATGATGCTTCAACAAGGGTTTCAGTATTATCTTTAAAAGTGCTCCAAAATCTTACAAAATCACTTCCAGGTCTCCTTCAAAGATTCTTCATGTTCTGCAGTATCTCTTCAAGATTTGTAGCAGGTTTTCCAAGGAATTCTCCAACGATTGTTCCCAACAAACCAAACAAATCCAAGCTCAATCAGTTCCAAAGTCCTAAAACTATTGCTTCAGTATTTTGCTATGTCCAGATATCATGAATTCTTCCAACAGTCCAAGTTCAAGACTTCTATAAGTTTGAAGATGATGCTTGTAACAGTTCGTAGATCCTTTCCACAATTCCGAACTAAATAATGTTTCCAAACTGAGGTATAGTACAATTGTCACAGGTTGAAGAAGATATCTCTTACGTCTGAAAGAAGCATTACCACAACTCTGAAATTATATTCTTCACAAATTCCCACTTGTGTTTCAGTAGGTCTGCAATATATTATCAATACTGGTCCTTCAAGAATTGACCCATAGATCCGAGTTCTCCAACAAACCCATGCTTACAGGCGGGTCAAGAGGCTTTGACTCCATTCAAATGGCTGTCCACTAGTTCGAGCTTCAATTCAATCTTTTACAGGACTATCACAGGTCCGAGGTAACTGTAGTGGTTGCTCTAATAAAGAAACAGGTTCGAAGATTATTGCTAAGCTATGTTTCCAGGAAACGTGGGGACGGGGACGGGTGCGTGGGTTCATTGTGCATATATATATATATATATATATTATAACATATTTAAATTTGTATATTTTCCAACTTTAAACATGAAAACTAAAATATTTATGATTTAAACTTTAAAGATTTAAAAGTGCACATCATTGAACATTCAACATTCACATTGAAATTTCAAAATTTCTAGTTTGATATCAAGTACAAATTGGAGTTTACACATACTTGTAAATCTAGCCCCAAGCCAATTTCGCCCAAAACTCTGGTAGGGAAAGAGAAGGCCAAAAGTCACATTCTTGGCAAAAAATGTAAAAAAAAACACTGTTAAAAGAGTGATTAGAAAAACAAGTGATGTCGGTTGGCCATGAGAGATTGTGGAGATTACAGTAAAAAAACAAGAGTTTGGAATCACAGTATATGGCAGTAGATTGTTTATTGTGGTTGCTTCAAGATTCTAATACTCGTCATAAGGAAGCTTTCCCATCTTTGACATCATGGGTTGATATACTATTTAGGATTAAATTTTAATTTACTAATTTTGTTATGCAAACATTGAAGTTTGAACACAGAGAAATTAGAATTAATTCATGCCGCACGGTGAATCTTCAAGATCTACCAATGAATCTTCAAGCAGGGATTGCATCTTAGTGGGAACCTCCAGTCACCTGCACACACACCAGCGAATTCCCCAAACACACCAGGGAATGCTTGTCGTCTCAATATTCAATGGTTGTTGTCTTAAATGGAATGTTGTTGTCGAAGAGTGAAGCATTTATAGGTTTTATGGGTTATGTATTCACCTTTTGACTTTCCACGAAATTTTTTTATTTTTAATTTTTTAATTTTTTTATTTCAAAAATTGTTCAACAAAGAACCCTGAAAACCCAATTTTGGGGTTCCAAGTACCCATTATCGGGGTTCCAGGTACCCTAAACATCAAACACACCCAAATGTTTTTAACGAAGAACCTGGTTCTTGGTAGAAGAACCCGGTTCTTATGGGTTCGTTTCAAAACAACCTGTACCCGAATCTGGTTCTTGGGGATGAGAACCCGGGGCGGGTTCGGGAACCCCACCCCTCGGTTCGCGAACTCGTGCAACATAGTTGCTGAGTGATAAGTGATGAATATGAGCTCCAAGATGTGAGTTTGTGACTATCAATCCGAAACAAACCGTGATTTGAGCTTGTAATGAGTCAAAACATACTTGTCACAGGTACACAATATGAACTACCACGTCTGTGGTATACCTCCTCGGCCTCCTTAAAATTCTTCACCCTTCTGCATTGTATCTTAGTGTTTTTTGCGATGGTCAAAATGGATGAGTTCAAGTCTTTATTTATAGTTGTTAGAACATATGGAGCTGACCTGAACTGTGTCATCTTATTTTATTTAAATGACGACCAGTTGTATAATACAACCATCTTGTGGTTGGGAAGTTGGCAAGTGCCCAACGTAATTCATTTAGTGTATTTGTAATATGGAGAGCCGATGTTATGTAATATGGAGCATATGAGACTAAAAAATAATAGTGGAGCATGTTATGCATAGAGGAGACATCATGTAACAGTTGCACATAAACTTTGGTTATAATAAAGGGTTAAGGAAAGGTGAAATAAAATATGAGTATGTAGTTTTTTAAGATAATAATTTTTTATGAATATTTTGTTTTTGGAATTTAGGACATAGGAATAGGATATATATTTGTCATGATAGGGTTTGCATGGTTAGGGTAATTTTGGGACTAGTGTATAGAAATATGAGATAGATTTAGGGTTTTATAAGATAACTAGGATTAGGATTTTATTTATATTAGGGTATACTAAAGTTTCATCATGTGTTAGGGTTTCTTAATAAGTAATACTGAACAAGGACATGGATTAGGGTATAAGGGTATTTAGGGATTTTTACCCTATAAGGGCATAGCTTATTATGTAGGGTTTAAGCATCTAGGAATTCATCATGCAGCAAGGGTTTTGTCAAACATGTTTAGGGCTTCCAAGGTAAGAGCTAGGGTTCCTAGAATTAGTGGACATCAACAATTAGGGTTTCATCGAGGTTTAGCACTTAGGGTTTACAACTATGATGCCATCAATGACAACTCTATTCAACATAGTGGACCCTGCCCAACTCTGTAGCTCTCTGGGGCTACAACACCAAGTCATCGCACCTCACTCTTAGAGGTATATTGATGAGCATAGCAAACTCTTGCTCTAGCCTAGAGGAAAGCTTGTCTATTTCCACAGAAGCTTTTTGTTGATCTCGCTTCTCCTACTTGTCCTTCTTCCTGAGAGCACACTGTGTGTTGTAGTGGCCAAACTCACCACACCTGAAGCACTTGACCTTTGACATGTCCTTATTCTTCTTCTGCTCCCCCTGTGCCTGACTGGGACCCTTAGATACTAGGGCCACATTCTTCTCCTCACCCTTCACGTCCTTGTTGCTGCTGCCACTAATGGTGCTCTTTAATAGAGCCGCTTCAACTCTTTCCTGTTGCAGATTGGACCACATCCTATCCCACCTTGGCAAGGTATTTCTGCCCAAGATACTATGGACAATACTCGCCAATCCTTCGAGACACTATTTAATGCCAATCGTACAAGATCTGTAGTTTGAGGTGCGGACCCAACAATTGACAACTGATTTCAGACTTCCTGAATCTGAGTGAGAAAGACATCTATGCTCTCACCCTTCTGCATCCTCGTGTTCCTCCACTTCTCATGGAGATACACCTTCCACTACTCAGAAGAACTCTGAAACAACTCATACAAGGAATCCCACATCTCCTTTGTCGTTCCCTTTTCTGCCACGTGTGAGACGAGATGATCTCGGACTCCATTCAAAATCAACCTCTTGGCCTACGCCATTTCCTTCTTGTACTCCTTCTGCTGATCAACATCCTGGGGTACTACTACCAAACTCTCTGCATAGGTCTTCAGTCCATATTCATCCAGAAGGAATAACATCCTAGCCTTCCAGATGACATAGTTGGAGACACCCTCTAATATGTCTTGGTCCATGAGCCCAATTGTGGCCATCTTTGATCTGATCTTGGAACTCCCTCTTCCTCTGTTCGACTGCTTCTCTGCTACTCGCACTCCCTCCTCGAATGCACAGTTCTACTAGCTGCTATTTCCAATCTGCAACTGGGAAAATCAGATTTCTTGGCTAGAAAGCCTCTGAGAGAAATCTCTCTCTCCGTGTGCAATTTCTCTTCCACTCGACGTTGGTTCTGCTACTGCAAATCTCTTTGCGTCAAACCAGAAATCTGCTCAGTGAAAATCTGAGCTGCCGTTGCTCCCTCTAATTGTTGGAATCATGATCTTGGGCAAGTCGACTTTTCTGCAACCTTGCAACTGAAAATTGAACTACTGCCCCAGTAATTTGGCCTGTTTGTCTGGGTACTGCGCAACCTATGAGAATTTCGGCCGGCTGCTTCTTCTGAACAACGAAATTCCCTTCTCCGCTTTTGAACTTCCCGACTGATTACTTAAGCTCCGATATCATGTGAAAATTTCATCTATCATAGCTACTAGAAATTATTATTCTAATTGTTAATTTATTTAACAATTTATTTGTTGTTTGCTATGACAAATATCAAATAACATACACTATGATTTTCACAAATAAACTACGAAAATAATAGTGCTGGAAATTGAGAAAATTCTAACACACACACACATAAAAATGGCACCTTTGTTTTTAGACAATTGTTCTCGGAAAAACCCAACTTGGGAAAACCGTTTCAACCACTGAGGGTTTTATATTATTAAGAAGCAGTGAAATTATGAGTACAATCTATGGATGCCCAACTAACAATCCAAACATCAAGTAAATCTGGCCAAAATTATCTAAGGGAATTTCCCTTCCGCCACAAGCAACCTCGACACAACTCTACCTCAGAAAACTTGTCCTCTTGGATGTCTAGCCCCAAACTGTCTCTGATCAAGTCGTTTTGCCTGTCTCTATTGAGGAAACTGATTCTCTGACCTTCTGAAAAACTTTATCGACCTCTGGAAGTTGAATCGATTTTTCCTCTAGCCAAATCAAATTTCTCTTATGAAGTAACTACGCAGTCCTTTGTGCTGCCTCACTAGGAATAACTCGACCTCTTGCTGCTGTCTCTTCGGATCTGGAAAACTTCCTTCGGATCATTGTCCCTGCCCCTCACTGACTTTGCTTCCTCATTGAAGCTCAAACTCTTCGGTCATTGACTGCTGCTACTCTGGAAAATTGAATTCTCCAAGTGTCTCTGGTGTGTTCTCCAAGTGCCCATTAACTTCTTCTAATCCTCTGTTGGAGCACCAATGACCAAGATTAAATCTTAATCAAGGGCTAGGATCATATCGAAGTCGATCCGTGTGATTTTCTAGCGAATTCTCACCTTGAATTAATTAATTTTGATTAATTAACCATATTCCCTTAGTTTAGACTTAGGAAATATTTAAAAATCGGCTAATAATCTAATTAAGCCATCTCTTGGTGGAATTTCTAGAAACTGTTTCTGGGTTTTGGAGATCTCATTCCTCAAGCTATTTCTGGGTTTTGGAGATGGCTTAATTAGAGATCTACGCATAGCATATTGGAGGCATCTATTCGATGTGGCATCTTTTGGCTTGGTTGTTGGGAGTTAACTCCCTCTCATTCCACACATGGCATTTCCTTGCTCTCCACTTGGATATTCGATTTGCTTGAGGGAGATTTTGAAGGCCACATATGGAATTCAATTTGTTGGAGGCTCCACACTTGGCATCTCTCATCCACACTTGGAATTCAATTTCCTTTCTTGGGATCTCCTCCACTTCCATTTGTCACTTGGTTGCTACATTGGGATTTGCTCCCACTTCTTTATATAATAGAGCCTTCAACTCTCACTATGTATCACTGAAAACGAGCTATTGTGCTTGGGTAAGTTCTGCTCTTTTGTGCACTTACATTCTACTGCAATAAAAGACTTTGGGGTTCACTTATGAGGTGTTCTTCTTCTTTAGCATGGTAATATCTTGATCAATGTGCTTCATCTTTCTACTTGTGTTATTGTGTTCATTATTTTCCACTATGCTTTTAGAGAATTGTTAATGTAGAGCTACCTTACATTGGCATTTCGTTTTGAAGGCTCGCTCTAGATAAGGACTGTTTTAGTTGTTTTTCCATTAAATCTCTAAGATTTCTTTATCCTTGTATTTTCGTTAACCCATGTGGATCTAATGTGTATTTGAAGTTTTGTAGAAACATGTTTTGGATCAATCCTCATGCGCGAGGGGAAATTCTTGGAGGAATCATCCCACTCTTGAGCAAGCTCATTGGAGAACCCACATTTGTTGTCTCCCAAGGCCTCATCTTACGATTTTGTGTTTGCAGGGATCCTTGGCCTTAACTTGTATTTCAAATCAAATTTCATTTAAAATCATTTATCTCAAATTATTTTGCTAATATTGATTTCATTTTGCTATTGAAGAGCATGTTGAAGATTAGGCAAGTAGACGAGTCTTGCTCTAATTCCTTGGTCAGATTTTGTAGAAAATTTGTAGATATTGTTTTCTAACATTTCTTTTTATTTTCCACTAAGTTTGAGTGTTGGTTTTGTAGAGAAAAATCAAATTCTATTTGAGGATTGGCTAACCCTTTTGCTAGCAGGATTGAAGAGGCAAAGGCTTGGAACTACTCACCATTTGTTTGCAGGACCTTAGCATTGTTTGGAAGACTGATTTTTGACAAGATTGTGGACAAAGGAGGGCTAGCCTCCCTGCTATCTTGCAAGCATTCATCTATCTTGAAGGTTGATTTTCGAATGCAAAAAGGGGCTTTAACATTTTTTAGATTTTGGAACCCTCTTATTGTACTCTTTTAGTTACTAATTTTGATCTTTCAAGAAGGAGATCTAGTGCTTTGAAGGCATCACATCTTGTAAAGATCCTCCTTGAAGGTTTCTCATTCTTGTAACAAATTAATAAAGGATCTCTTTTGTTGGTGGGAGCTTGGGTTTTACCCATGACATCCCTTCTCTTCATCTAGGGAGAGAAATATGTGGGTGGATTGACTTTTACATTCTCTTGGTTTTCATTTTATTTGCATGCTTAATTGGAAATTTACACAACCTCGTCATCACATTTTATTTATTTAGATAACAATGGTATGTTCTATGCTTGAGCACAATTTACTTCAATGTTCCTTATTAGCCCAATATCAATTTCCATTTTAGCAATCACATTAGCTTAATCACAATGATAGTAAATGCTGATAGAACATAAACAAATATGCGGAAGACAAGCCAAGACAAGAGGAGACAATATTTGGTGGATGTCAAGGAAATACCCCAATGTGGAGAAAACCCTGATAGTAAATGCTGATAGAACATAAACAAATATGCGGAAGACAAGCCAAGACAAGAGGAGACAATATTTGGTGGATGTCAGGGAAATACCCCAATCTGGAGAAAACCCTGATAGTAAATGCTAATAGAACATAAACAAATATGCGGAAGACAAGCCAAGACAAGAGAAGACAATATTTGGCGGATGTCAGGGAAATACCCCAATGTGGAGAAAACCCTTTGATCAAATTCTTCTTATTATTCTTCAATAGTTCAACAAAGAGTACAAATATCAAAATGACTTGCCCAAAACAATCCTGAAAAAATCAATAGTCAATTGCAGCCCTAACCAGAAAGTCAATGCTGGTCAATGTGGCTCCAAAATGTCCTCCAAGAAGCTCGGTTAATAGCAGTCCCATTCGACATTCCAAGAGGGTCAAAGTCATCCCAAAACAGTTTATTCGAACCCAGTCAAATGATGCGATAAAATCTACGGTCAAACCTAAAGTCAACGCTGAAGTCAAATTGGTCAAATTGCATCGAAACTTGTGCCAATAAATGCGACCTCATGAAATTAGAATTTATGCCTTGATATTGCAGTTAAAGGAGGTGAGTTGACCCTTGGTCAACACTGACCTGTTTTCTTGTAATTCAGTCTGCAATCTGCCTAGAAAAATTTGGCCTCCTGCCACATGTGCGAAGTGAGAGAGATCTACTCCAATGTCGTACGAACCAATCAAGAGAGGAGAGAGAAAGATGGGTGATGAGTGAGTGATGTCCAAATGAGGTGAAGTTTACTCTTATTTATACAATTTGTTCAGGGTGTGGAGACACAACTATTGGGCTTCATGAGCCTACATTTGACTGAGGCCGATCTTGACAATTTGCACGTGTGAATAATAAATTTAAAATCACACTTTTGCTTGTCCGAACAAGATGATCTTTAGATCAATCTTGCATCACTTGAAAAGAGGAATCCAATAAAAATATCATCTCCATCATATGAGCTGTCCAAGGTGGAGTTTGGACCTAGTTTCCAATTTTAAAACTCCCTCTCAACTAGGGATAAATCTACCTGCCTATCCATCTGCCAACCTGTACCGTCTTTGTCATCCATGCTCTGCTCTGCTGAACCATGAAGAAATAATGAAGAAGAATTGATCGAGAGTGAGTCACAAGAACTTGCCACTCTCCATTGACCCAAAGTCAGTCCAAAGGTACAACCTCAATTGATCCTAGATCAAGATGTTTGAACACCATGTATCCTAGCATAGAGAGCATGACAATACACGATGCGTCGATCGATAGTGCTATGGTCTCTATCCTCATTTCCCAACTCATTAGCCAGACGAGAGGTCCCATGATTCCCAAACTACATGGGTAGGATGTATGCTGGGGCATCAACAGGAGAAGGTGAACCACTCATCTTGCTCATATGCCATAGGAGAAGGTGAACCACTCATCCTGCTCATATGCCATAGGAGAAGGTGAACCACTCATCTATGCATATGTCAACCATAATGGGGTATCACCGGGGAAGGTGAACCACTCACCCTGTACACAACGCACCACCAGGGGAAGGTGAACCACTCACCCTATGGTCGCTCATAGCTCCAAGAATTACCCCTAGCCCCCTGAAGCTCCCAGAGCTCAATGTCCAACTCATGCGTGACCCTCATAGGAGGGTCTTTCCACGACTATAAGTCTCTCACGGAAGGTGAAGAATTTGACCTTCCCTAGGGGCTTCGTGAGAATATCTGCGACCTGCTCATTTGTCTCGATGTGATGGAGCTTTATTGCTCCCCATTGTACCATATCGTAGATAAAGTGGGGTACCTGATATCAATATGCTTGGAGCGGTTGTGGAACACGAGATTCTCTGAAAGGTGAATTCCACTTTGGTCATCGTAGTAGATCACGGTGGTATTCAGCACATGCTCAAACAACTCACTTAAGAGCTTCCTCAACCAAACAGCTTCACAAAAGGCCATACTAGCATCAATGTATTTGGCCTCGGTGGTGCTTAAAGCAATTGATTTATGCTTCTTGCTCATCAAGGATATTGAAGCAGAACCTAGAGAGAAGCAACAACCAGATGTGCTCTTACGGTCCACCACACTGCCAGCCCAGTAAACATCAAAATATCCATGGAGCCTCAAATTCCCAGTAGTGTTTCTCAATCCATAGTTGATTGTGCCCTGGAGATATCTCAAGAGATTCTTGGCAGCAATCCAATGTATGTGATAAGGCTCGACCATAAATTGACTCAAGATATTCACTGCGAAGCATATGTCCAGATGGGAGTTCACCAAGAACATCAGGGACCCCACGAGTTGTCGATACTCAGAAGGATTTCCCAAATCGGGCCCAACAACACTTCCACATAGCTTCTTGAAGTTGAGTTCCATCGGAGTAGTCACAAACTTGCAATCCACCATCCCAAATCTTTCAAGTAGCTTCACAATGTATTTTCTTTGAGAAAGGAAAATCTCACCTGGTTTTTGCCAGACCTCCAAGCCTAGGAAGTAGTGTATCAACCCTATGTCCTTCATCTCGAATTCGGAAGCCAACTCCCTCTTGCATTGATGAATGAGAGGGTCTGCACCTGTCATAAAGAGATCGTCTACATAAAGTACCAAAATGAGAGGCTTGTGATTTTCAACCTTGAAGTAAAGGTTCGCGTCAACTTCACTTCTTGTAAAACCCAACTTCCTAAGATAGTTGTCGATCCTCTCATACCAAGTCCTGGGGGCTTGCTTCAACCCATAAAGGGCTTTCTTCAACCCTCATACATGTGACTCTCGATCCAGAACTTCGAACCCTGCAGGTTGCTCTACATAGACTTGTTGAAATTCGATGACTAAAAAGTTTCCTGCAATCCCAACCCAGTTTTAATTTCACTTTATCACTCCCATTCAGTTAAATTCCCTTTCCCATAAAGTTACATTCAACATACAGAATTTTGGAAATGAAAATTTCAAATTAAAAAACATGGGATTGTCAACACATGCTGAAAATGAATATGGACATAAACAGACCGACAACACAAAAGTATACACACAAATTTTTGGTCAACTTAGACCCAGGAAACATGCTGAAGCAACAAAACTGTAGGCTTGTTGACTTTAATTGTAAAAATACACAAGAGGTATTTTGTTGTAATAATTTATTATATAAAAATGTATAAGTGATGAATGAATGTTACAATGAGGGCCTGCTTATATACCTAGATAGTTGCTCTATCATGAGCGGTCATGTCGATTAAGACATGCCTCTCCATTAACTAATCATTAATTAACTACAATTATGATTTATTATTCTTTTATCTATTTTTATTCTATTTTATATAAATTATATTCGTAACATTGCCTCTTCCTTCAAAAGCTTTGTCCTCAAAGCTTAATTTCCGACAATTTCCTTCATCTCGCGTTTGTCATCTTGGCTTATGTAATTCGTCATTGCTACCTTGGCATGTATAATTCTCTGGTAACATTGTCTTGAAACTAGGGTTTATTATTTTTATTTTATATTTTTTAAATGCTGTCTTGAAACAAGAGTTCTCTATTTCCCCCTTTATTTTTCCTTTTATTTTTTCCTAATCATATATATATATATATATATATATATATATATATATATATATAGATATAGTAATTATTTATTTATTTAATTAAATTGATATATATCTATATTATATACTATATTGTATATACCATATTTAATTAAATAAAATCGAATGAAACAAAAAAAGAAACGTGACCAATGGAACAGCTTGTCATGACGCCTTAGTGCACCCGGTCGGATCTGTTTAACATTGCGGAAGTGACGGTCGACGGAAATCCGAGGCACAATGGAAGTGGACAGCAAGGTTATGAATTTTTTTCCCAACGCAGCGGAGAATTGGGTGAGGATGGTGGGACGATAGAGGGCAGGGAGGGATAACGAGATTGGAAGGTGGCACGACCAACGTGCGGAGGGCAGGACAGTGGAATCATAGGGTAGCATTTGATACCATTGGAGCAACAATGCTGATAGAAGGCCAAATTTCTTAGTGGCAAAGCGTGGACAGAGCGAGGGATGGATGGGGTGTCCGTGGATCCGTGGCTTCCTTCGCACGCAGATTATAGCAAGGTATTTGTGGCAGGTGACAGTGCCGAAGGCAACATCATGCACCAAGTGACTATTTGTGCGAGTGGAAGGAATTGGGATGGCCTGTGTTCCCAAGGGGCTATTCTGGTCTATCCCTTTTTTTTGGCGAAGAAGAACGATTTGAGTGCGAAATGGGGTTGGAGATGGAGAGTTTTGTTAAGGTGTTGGATGGAATCTGGAGCATGTCTCTCCTCGTGGGAGTAGACAAAGACCACCCTTTTTGCAACCCAGATGGACCCTGTTCTCCGGCTCTGTCCAGTTTGGTTTCCACCCTTTGGGTCTCCCATACACGTTCCAACCCTCTAATGCCTTCAACGCCATAGCGAACAAGTTGTAATTGCGGATATTGTGGATTTGCGCCTATCACTTTTTGAAGGTGACGATTGAACAAGACTGGAGCACGCGTGAATGAGGGATGACTGAGGACTGACGACAAACGTTGTTGGATTGGTCGAGTGGTTGTTGTGCTGCGGTCACAGTGCAGTGGGAGGTATGACAGAGCCAGCATGTTTGAGAGGGCCTGCCACATAGATGTGTGTCGTGTAATTTGGATGTGAACTTGAAGGGAGGGACATCGTTAGGATGTGGTGGTCTTCCAGCATTGGGAATCCTTCTTTCTCTTCTTTCCATTCGTTTGTGTGAAAATGGGCAGCTGCTTCTACTTTTAACGAAGACACAGTGACTGTTTTCTACCAATTCTGGATTTGGTTGTTTTTGCTGCTTATCATTTTGGATATCGTCTGCAGATTTTGGAAGCAAACCTTCTTTATCGTGAGAGGACTTGGGAGGATAACATTTTTGGAGTCCTGATGCTTCTTGAGCTTCATTTATATCAACATCCTGTCCTTCAGGTGTTTTTAGATTCACCGATATACTTACTGTGGTATCCGTTTTAAGAAAATTTGTTGTTGTCTCTTGGGGAACCTTTGCTGAGGTACTTTGTTATGTATATTTTATTAATTATTAGTTAGATAATATTATCTAGGTTTATTAATGTGGAAGAGCATGATCAATGATCATGCCTCTTCGCCAAAGGACACCATAAGGCTGTATTTAAAGCCTTTGTGATCTCCACTTATAATCATCTCATCTTTTATCAATAATAATATATACTTATTCAAGTTTACCAGAGTTTTTACACTCCATTGGTATCAGAGCAGTCGCTCTTCAGGATCTGTGTGATCATCCAGAATTAAGGAATTACAAGGAATTCCAGAATTGCAGAAATTTTTTCAAGTGCTTGTGAGCAGCATTTGTTTAAATTTTTTTTTTACAATTCCCACCCCCCCCGAATTTTTTCCCTTTTCCCCCTCACATAGCACTCCCCTCCATTCTTCAGATTTCTGCCTTCATTCAAACCCCCCCATTCCTCACGCTCACCCAATAATCCCTTAAACTCTGCCCGCACTCTACGACCCCAACACCCTACTCCATCACTCCTTACCACAGTCCCCACCCCCTCACTACACTCACGCCACAACCCTCCCCTCTTCTGCACACCTCGTCCCTACCCCTTCCCACCTTTTCCTGTTGTGGCTGCCATCCACCTTCCCTCCTCGGACCTCCCGCCCACCCTTTGTCCCTCTGCCTTATGCCTCCCCCTCGGCTCTCCCCCGCGGCTTCCTTACGCCCACCTTCCCACACTCCCTCCCCGACACTCCGCCTTCCACCTCTTCCCCGGTCCTCCCCCCATCCCGACACACATTCTTCACGCCTCCCTTGCCGGCCCTTCCGCATCCCCTGACATCTCTTCTCCCCGTCGCCCCCACTCCCGCTTCGACTCCCCTGACACCCCTTCTGTCCACACGTCCCCCGTCCCCCTTTCCGTCCCCTGTCAGCTTCCCTTCCGCCACTGCTCTGCTGTCCATTTCCTCCAACGTCTCCTGTCAGCCATTGCTGTCCCCACTGCAGCCAGCAAACAAATCAACATTTTTTTTTAAAATTTTGTTGAACCATCGTGTCTATTGGGTGGGACGTTCAAAAAAATAAAAATCGATTTAAAACAAAAAAAGAAATAAAACAAAACATACATATATATATAAATTCAATTTTTATATAAATTTTAATTTAAAATTAATTTTTATATAAAAATTAGTTATAAAAATAAATAAATAAATAAATTAAAAATAATAATAATAATTAATTAAATTAATTAATTAAATATTATTTAATTAATTAATTATATAAAAAAAACTGGCAGAAAAATATTCACTACCGCATACGCATTCAATGACGTCATCAATGTTGATGGCCGATTTCCAAAAAAAATTGCTTGATCTTGAAAAACAACTCAATAATAATTCCGATGACTTTGGAAAAAGATTACTCAGTCTCGAAGGTGTAGTTGCAGGAAGATCCAACGATATCAAAAAGGTTCAAGATATGACGAATTGAATAGAAAGACAAATGTGGCTAAATCATCACGAGGCCACAGAAAAGCATAGCAAAGCAATGAACAAGATGACGAAACTCTTCGATAAGATGAATGATAAGATAGATAGGATAAGTCAGATACAACAACCCATATCCCCTAATATGGAACAAAATCAACAGAACAATTCCATAGATTCAAGGAACTCAGAAGAGCATCAGGAAAAAACCGATTCTCCAAATCATCACGAAGATAGTAATGCAGATTCTCAAAATAAGCAGCTCTAGAATGCATTTGCTAATCAATACCCATTTCTTGTCCCACTGTAGCATATCATCGAAGAGCAAAAATCGAGCTACCTAAGTTTGACGGTAATGAAAAAAATAGTGTTGCATGGCTTAATAAAGCCGAAGAATATTTTGAGATATATGACATTGATAGTGATGACAAAAAAATTAAGCACGCTTCCATGAAAATGGAAGGAGAAGCATATAAATGGTATATGTGGTGGAAAAAGACGACACTTGCTATCAGTTGGACAAAATTTAAGGATGCATTCTTTAAAAGATTCCAAGGTATAAAAGAAGAAAAGTTTTTTTCAATGTTCATCAAATTACGCCAAAAAGGAGATGTGGATGAGTACACGCGAGAATGGGAGACCTTGGCAACATGAGTACCGGGATTGTCAGAATCTTGTCTAATCCAGTCTTTCATCTCAGGACTTAAAGCACATATACAAGAAGAGCTCGAACTTCACGACATTACATCAGTAGAGCTATTAAGGCAAAAAGCAAAAGCTGCTGAAAAGAAATTTGAAAGGTTATCGTGGTCAAAATCAGAAAGAGTATATTCGAGACAATGAGTTCCTCAATTTGAAAATATAGATAACACAAAATATGCCCCACCCCATCTTCGTGAAGAAGAAAAATCTAACATGGAAATACAAAGGATGAGAGAGGGCAAGTGCAAACGTTGTGGCGAAAAGTGGGACCTTAAGCACAGATGTGCTAATGGAAAAGCAAAAAATTTATACAGTTGTGAAGCAACTGATGATGCTAACAATAATGATTCATATATAGAAGGATTAGAAGACACCTTAGAGTTCTCTCTAGAAATAGACGACGAAACCATTCCACAAGTGTCATTATCAGCTATGACAAGCATATGACAACCTCAGACCCTAAAGTTAAGAGGACATATCAAG
This sequence comes from Pinus albicaulis, assembly GCA_034641835.2. Lineage (NCBI taxonomy): Eukaryota > Viridiplantae > Streptophyta > Pinopsida > Pinales > Pinaceae > Pinus > Pinus albicaulis. The sequence continues at coordinate 1,099,121,528 of CM076574.1, read as the reverse complement.
GACAACAACGTAATGGCACTCATCAACACTAGCAGTACCCACAATTTTCTAGATTCAACCATGGCGAAAAGACTCAACATCTTTACCTTCCCCATGCCTAATATGAAGGTAATGGTGGCCGATGGTAAGAAGATTCAGCAAGTAGGGAAATGCCATAAGGTCAAACTACAGATAAAAAACTTTAATTTAGAATCTCCATTCTACACCGTCCCATTACGAGGAGTCGATGTGGTCTTAGGAATTCAATGGTTACAAACTTTAGGTACTTATTCTGCCAACCATCAGAAGCAGTTTATAAGCTTTAAGTGGAAAGGGCAGAAGCACAAGTTGTATGGTTTCCAAGCCCCAGCAAATCAAGTCGTATCTTCATTTCAGATGACGATGATGATTCGAAAAGGAGCGCCGGCCTCTATAATACAATGTCATCAGTTAGAAATGTTATCTACAAAAAGGAACCACGAAGAGTCGCCAGAAGTACAAAGACGCGTTCAGAAACACGAAAAAGTATTCCGAGATCTACCCATAAAAGTGCCTCTTGATAGGAAAATCGAGCATAAAATAGAAGTCAAGGCAGGATCACACCCTCTTAATGTCAGGCCTTATCGTTACCTGCCTCACCACAAAACGGAAATTAAGAAGATCATCCAAGACTTTTTAACAATGTGGGGTCATTTCCAAAAGCAAGAGCCGCCTCTCGAGACAACCCAAGCATTCGTCAACAATGTCCATCATTATGCATGCTTTGAGGACAAAGCATCTTAAGAGAGGGGCAATGTTATGTATATTTTATTAATTATTAGTTAGATATAGTTATCTTAGGTTTATTAATGTGGAAGAGCATGATCAACGATCATGCCTCTTCGCTAAGGGACACCATAAGGCTGTATTTAAAGCCTTGGTGATCCCCACTTGTAATCATCTCATCTTTTATCAATAATAATATATATTTATTGAAGTTTACCAGAGTTTTTACACTCCATTTGATGCTTTACCCATGCCACCATTGCCTGCAACTATACTAGTAGCTGATCCTTGCCGAGTTTTTGATGTACGTGAGGCAGGTTCCCTCTCACCAGTAGATGATGCAATCACTCGATCAATGGCTTTTCGAGATCTTGAATCTTCTTTTGTTGGTTCGGTCTTTGATTTCCTAATAACAAAGGATGTCTGGTTTGGACGTTTAGGTTGAGGTCGAGAGTCAGATTCTGTGGTAGTTATTTTAGGAGCCACCTTGCTTGAACTTTCATCTGTTCTATGATCATCTGAAACCCTTTGAGAAAGAAGAGTGTGTAGAACATTTTTTTCCATTCCAATAGAGGATTGGTTATGTTTATCAATTGAGGCTACTTCATTATTTTCATCCTTATTATGGATTTCTTCATAACCTTTCTTAAAACAGGTTGTAGCTTCTGCACATGACTTTTATAATTGCTGAAGCGTTTCTTGAATTTTTCTAATCTCCTGAATTTCTTCAGGATCTACACGTAATGGCATATGGTATGGTAAACCTCGTTCAAAGGCTCGTAAGACTATATTGTGCGGCATGGCTCTCTGATACCACTGAAGCAACAAAACTGTAGGCTTGTTGACTTTAATTGTAAAAATACACAAGAGGTATTTTGTAGTAATAATTTATTATATAAAAATGTATAAGTGATGAATGAATGTTACAATGAGGGCCTGCTTATATACCTAGACAGGTGCCCTTTCATGAGCGGTCATGTCCATTAAGATATGCATCTCCATTAACTAATCATTAATTAACTACAATTATGATTTATTATTCTTTTATCTATATTTATTCTATTTTATATAAATTATATTCAAAACAAACCCCTTCAATCTTCTCCGGGGAAAACCTGTTAGAGAGCTCTTCAAAGTTATTTATCTTTCAAGTTCAAGAAAAATACATTTGCAGAAAAAACAAAACAACAAAATACAACTTATCTCTTCTGCCCAAAGCTCCTTGAAAACTGTGCCCACTTTGCCTCGATTTTCATGCCCTGCTGAAGTTGAAAATGTACTGTATGGATTTCCGTATTGCTGTATGGACTGTACAAATTTTTTTCAATTTGTTTTTGCTCAAAAATTCTCTCGAACTGTGTGCAGCTCACAACATTAAATGCTGTTCGTATTGTACCTTATGTTGTCTTCTATGCCTTGATTTCCGTGCCCAAATTTGCCCAGAAATCACTCTTACAACTTGCTGCAACAAATTTCTCTTTCAGAATTTTTCTCCAACCCTCAGCCTCCTTTCTCCATTCTGCTCATGAAGAATGAATGAATGTAGTCTCTCTTTTCTTTTCCCCCTTTTGTTTGCCTAAATGACTTTTGGGCAACCCTAAGATCTAATGGAAAGGGATGAGAATAAATGTGCATTTAATTCTCAGTTTCTATTTTTTAACTCACCTATTAAATAAAATACCCACATTGTACTTTATGTCTAAAGTCACTTTTCACTTTATAATTTAACATTGACTTTACCACTTATAAAGTCACTTTCACTTTATAATTTAATATTGACTTTACCACTTATAAAGTCACTTTCACTTTATAATTTAACATTGACTTTACCACTTATAAAGTCATTTTCACTTTATAAAGTCACATTTGGGAAAATAATTATTTTGGACACTTTTCCCAAGGTAGAAACTAACCCATGGGAAACCACTTGTCTAAGGCACTATAAAAATCAACACTCCCTCTTACCGAGGAAAGTGTTTCTCACCACACCCATCTTGTCCCTGAAATGGACATGCTTGCCTCTTGGCAAGGACTTCATGAGAACATTGGCCACCTGCTCATCTGTCGATATATACTCCAACTTCACTGCCCCCTTCTGAACATAGTCCCTGATGAAATGATATCTAATATCAATGTGTTTTGACCTGTCATGAAACATTGGATTCCTGTGAGTTTAATGCAACTCTGTTTATCACAGTGAACAACAGTTGGTCTCAACTCCTGATCAAATAGGCCATACAATAACTTGCGAAGCCAAATGGCCTCACAACTAGCCTAGCGAGCGGCCATATACTTAGCTTCAGAAGAGCTCAAAGCAACTGACTTTTGCTTTCGACTGAACCACGACACAACTGCCGAACCCAATCTGAAGCAACACCCTGAAGTGCTTTTCCTGTTAGAAGCACTCCCTGACCAATCTGATTCGTGTAACTTGCCAACCTCACTCCATCTCCCCGTCTAGAGTCTAGACTCCAAACCATAATCAACAGTCCCCTGCACGTAGCGTCAAAGCATTCGGGAAGAAAACGCCAGAAGGGGTCTTCACAGGGAAGAAGCCGGAAGTAAGTCATTTGAGGATATTTGGGAATGTGGCTTATTGCCACATTCCAGATCAGAAGCGCAGTAAGTTGGATCACACTGCAGATAAGGGGTACCTTGTAGGGTATAGCGAGGCCTCAAAGGCATACAAGATCTACATTCCTAGCAGCAAGAATATTGTAGTAAGGCGAGATGTAAAGTTAATGGAAGATAGAGCTTTCAGAAGATCTCGAGAGATGGCTGCAGACGATTAATCAACAGATGTTCCATTATTCCAACAACAACAGGGACAAAAACTAGGACAAGCAGGAGGACAGTCACAGGGATTGAGTACAGTGACCAGTACCAGTATCTCCTCAAGAGTAGGAGATCCACGAAGTTCTCAGCAGATGAAACAACAGGAATAGGAGGAGGAACTAATTGAGCCTCCCACCACCAGTGGTAGAACCAGTAGGGAAGTACACTAGTCTTTGCGAGAAATAAAGGAGTTTGTCAGAGCTCCTAGAACCAACAAGAGGCAGTGCAAGCAGCCTGACGAATACCAAGCCTTGGTAGCTCAGGTTGAAGAACCCTCTAGTTTTCATGAAGCCACACAACATCAGGTGTGGGTGGATGCCATGGTAGAAGAATACAGTTCTATCATGACTAATGATGTTTGGGAGGTAGTACGTAGACCAGAGGACATATCAGTTGTAGGATCCAGATGGATTTGCGAGATCAAGTACGCTGCAGATGGCAGTGTAGAGAAGTACAAGGCTAGATTTGTGGCAAAGGGGTATGCACAAAAAGAAAGGATAGACTATGAGCAAACCTTCGCCCCAGTTGCCAGATATACCTCTATCAGATCCGTTATATCCCTATCAATGCAGATGGGATGGGAGATTCACCAGATAGGCGTCAAGACATCATTCTTGAACAGGGTGATAGAAGAAGAGGTGCATATCGAGTAGCTTGAAGGTTTCGAGATTCATGAGAAGAAGACTCATGTATGCAAGTTGAAGAAAGCCCTATACGGGCTCAAGCAGGCACAGAGAGCATGGTATGGTCGAATTGACAGTTATTTGCAGCAGCTGGGATTCATTAAGAGTGATGTAGATCCCAATCTCTATTATTTGATGGTGGAGAATAAGCCTCTCATTCTGGTTTTGTATGTGGATGGCCTATTTTTAACAGGATCATCAAGGCTCATAAAGGATTGCAAAAGAAACCTTGAAGTAGAATTCAACATGAAGGATATGGGGTTGATGCATTATTTTCTAGGATTGGAAGTATGGTAGAAGAATGGGGAGATCTTCCTTGGATAAGGGAGATATCCTACAAACATTCTGAAGAGATTTAGAATGCAAGATTTCCGACCCATGGCAATGCCCATGATCACAAATTGGAAGAAGATAGATGCATCAGGGGACAAGGAGGTCGACCCCACCTTGTACAAACAATTCATTGGGTCACTCATGTATCTAGTCAACACTAGGCCAGATACATTGGGTACATTGGGAAACAACTAGGCACATTCTTAGTATATGGGTTGAAATATACTCGAGGAGATGACGTCAGATTGAGTGGATTCATTGATGCATATTGGGTAGGTAGTTTAGTGGACAGGAAAAGTACCTCTGGGTATTGCTTCAACGTTGGATCAAGGATGGTCTCTTGGTGCAACAGGGAGCAGAAGTTAGTAGCACCGAGCTCAACAGAAGATGAATATATGGCAGCGAACACTGCTACGTGTGAAGCCATATGGCTTAGGAAACTGCTAGTGAGTTTGTTCAGAAAGAAGATGGGAGCGACCAATGTTTTCTGTGATAATCAAAGTTGCATAAAACTCTTTGAGAATCTAGTATTTCATGATAGGTCGAAACACATTGATATCAGATGTCATTTCATTAGAGACTGTGTTTAGTGTGGGGCAATCGAATTGCAATATGTTCCCACCGGAGATCAGGTAGCAGGCGTACTCACGAAAGCTCTAGGTAGAGATAAGTTCATCTAGTTCAGGGAATAGATGTGTATGGCAGAGAATCTGTTTCAGTAGCAGAAATAGAGGGATTCTCAGTTGCAGCAGCAACAAATTAGAGGGAGTTGCAGTAGTTGGCAACAGTATGCAGGGTCAGCAGTAACATAGATGCAACGCAGAATTAGAGTTGCACAATAGTTGGTGGGAAGTAGAGCTAGACATCAGTAGCGCAGTAGGAGATGGTGCAGTCTTAGAGTATTGCTATCATGGGGGTAGTGGTACTAAATCACATTCCTCGCTAAGAGGGAGTGTTGATTTTTGTAGCATCAGATGTGATCTAGCCTTGAGATTTTGCAGGAAAGCTAAGACACATGTATTCTCCAAGTCCCAGAAATCGTTTGGGGAAATTCCACCCAGAAATGACTTAATTAAAATAATTAATTAGTTTTTAATATTTCCTAAGTCTAAACTTAGGAGATTTGATTAATTAAAGGTTATTAATTAAGTTGGGTGCAAATCTTCTAGAAAAAGGCATGGATTGAGTCCAAGTTAATCATAGCCATTGATTAAGATCTAATCATGGCCGTTGATGTCCCAACAAGAGATTATAAGAAGGAACTCGATGGGCACTTGGAGAACACACCAACTCAGTTGCTTAGGGAAATCGATTTTCTCAGTGGCTGAAGTTCAACAAGAGAAGATAGAGCCAGAGGGCGAGTTACAAGTGAGAGAGAGAGGGAATCAATAGTGGTTCGGAAAGTGTAGGACGGATTCTGGAAGAGACAATGTGAGAGACGCAGATCACAAGTTTACTGTGCAGGTGGTGACATAGTGACTTCAACGTATGGGCAAAGGGTCCATCCCAGGGTTAGGAAGTTGCCATGAAGAGTGAGAAATTTGTCACTAAATTTCTCTCAGTATTTCTCCTCTGTTTGCCGCTTGAATTCTTCTAGTTGAATTATTGCTGAAGATTAATAAGGAAACCCTCATCTACTGCACTGGTTTTCCCACATTGGGTTTTTTTGGGGAAAATTGTCCAAAAATAATTGTGTCAAAATATTTGTGTGTATGCTAGAATTTCTCAAGTTTTCAACATTTACTTTCTTCCTCAGTATTATTTTGTGAAGGCTACATTGCATATGTTTCATAATTTGCTGTAGAAAATTGCAAATAATTTGTTTAATTTAATTTAACAATAGAAGAAATATCATTAGTACTGTAGTAAGATTCTGAATTCGGAATTTTTCACAGCTATACCCCACAAGGATACCTTTCCTCTCAATAGATTCCAGCTTGGTCCTTTTCTCCTTGAAGACATGGCAATATACAAAGCACCCAAAGATGCGAATGTACCCCAAATTTGGTTTCTTCCATGTAAACACCTCTAGTATCAATCTATCCAACACCTTGTGTGGGCTTCTATTATGTAGATATATGACAGTGTTGTAAGCCTCGTGCCCATAGAAACCATGGTAGATCCTAGTCATGGAGGATAAATTGGCCGCTCCAACAATATCCTTGGTCTTTTGCTTTGCAACCCCATTCTACTGAGGATTGTACAAAACTATAAACTCCTCCTTGATGCCTTCCTCCACACAAAAGTCCTTGAAGGTATTAGATGTGTAATTGCCTCCATTGTCTGACCTCAACATCTTGATCTTTCTCCCTATCTGATTCTTGACTAGAGCTTTGAACTCGAATTTGCTAAAGACTTCGTCCTTATTTCTCATGAAATAGATCCAGGTCTTCCTAGAAAAGACATCAATGAAGGGCACATAATATCGGTACCCACTCAAGGATACTGTTGACATGGGCCCACACATGTTTGAGTTTAATAGATCCAAAATACCTTTGGACCTAGTGTCACTGCTCAAAAAAACTGGTCTATGCATATTTACCTAGTGCACAACCCTTGAACACCTCATGCCGCTCAACCTTAAGTTCTAGCAACCTTGTCACTGTCTCCCTGAGCACATTAAGTGCTTCATGATGGAGATGTGCCATCCTTCCGTCCCATAAATCTACCAACCCTTTGCTACAATTGACTGATGTATGTGTTGGCTCAAACTGCAATCACAACAAGTTAATCTATCACTTTCGCTGTCTTGGAGTTCTTGGGTTGAATATACATTACCCTTGTCAAAGGTCACAATGTAACCCTTGTCCTCCAAGGTATCAACTAAGATCAGTTTCTTTGTCATACCTAGAACATGCGACATGTCCTCCATCAACAAGGATTTACTAGACAACCTATGAAACTTGACCGTGCCAATACCAGTTAGATGGTACTTGGCATTGTCTCCAAGCTCTATTTAGAAATCCAACTCCTCCTTCAAACTAGTGAAATATTCTTTGATTCTTGACACGTGGCAAGAAGCCCCATTGTCAATATACCACATGTTGGTGGCAGCTGAGCTTGAGAGATATGTAGTGAGCGAAGACTCATTCTCGAATCGCGCTACAAACTCGTCCAACTCTATGGTTGCTTTGCTTTCCCTTCCTCTTATTAGGACACTGGCTAGCGTAGTGACCTAGCTGATGGCATGCAAAGCATTTAACCTTGCTTGGATCTTTCTTCTCGCCACTCTTGGAAGAGGAACCCTCACTTGGCCCTTTCTTGGCCTTCTACTTACCCTTGCTTGCCAGAGCAAGGTTCTCCTCTTCTTCGAACCTCTTCTTTTGATCTCCCCGCTGACCACTTTCTCATACCTCCTCTTGGACGAAATCATCCCAAAGCCTCGCCTAGTCGAGTAGGTGATCCCGACCCATACTTCACTTGAAAAATACCTCCCAGTGTTTTGGAAAACCATTCAAGGCTATGCGCACTAGCTCCTCCTCAGCAATCTCCTCTTTGACAACAACCAATTCGTCCTTGACCCGTGTTAGCCTAGATAAGTAAGATGTCATGCTCTCGCCCTTGGACATTCTTGTGCCATGCAACTTGTCCTTAAGCATCATCTTTTGACTCTAGTAGTCGCTCTGATATAGCTTTGTGAGAACATCCCACATCTTCTTTGCAATATCCTAATCTCACAAATGGGGTACGAGTTGATCTTTGACCCTGTCGAGAATAATCCTTTGTGCCTTGCCTTCCTTGACCCCATGCAGATCAAGAGCAATTGGATTTGAGCTTGGCGACACCACAATTGTATTAATGAAATTCCATAGCTTTTTCTCCTAGAGAGCCACTGAGGTTCGAACCTTCCATTACAAACTTAGGTTCGAATTGCAAATAGTTTGAAGAACCCTCAAGCTTGTCCTCATATCGAAGACTGGTTGCCATTGTAGAATAAAACTCTTGAAGAGATTTAAAAAGAAAATTGTAATTTTCTTTTTTTTTGCCGTGAACCCTGTGTCAAATATCCTTGGCTTCATATTTCGAGTTTAGTGCTCTCATACCATGTTCATTTCTTTAAATCCAGTTGCAAATTTATTGTCTCAACGAATAATCACAAATCTGAAATAAACAATGCTTTCTAACATGATCTATAACAATATTATGGGTTTTTAACCAAATAAACAACAAAAGCAAAAGTACCCAAAAACAATCACATGCAATCACTTACAACAAAGAATAACACATATATACCCTGGAAAACAGTGTGTGGGGAAAGCCGATAAACGTTGGGCTTCTTCTTCAACTTAGGAGAAATATTTTTTACAACAGTCTTACAAGAATTTTCTCTGGCAAATACACAACTAAAGATTTTGACCTTCTCTCTTACTTGGCCCTTGTTCGACCTACACATGCGACCCAACAGAAAAACTTTTGCGCACAAGGAAAGGTCGACCTCATGGCCCTAGAGAAAAGCTTGACCCACTTGCTTTGAGAAACTCTACCTACTTGATTTGAGAAACTTGACCTACTCGATCTGAGATAACTCAACTTCTCTTTTAATCCTTTTACTTCAATTTTTAACATTACCATGAAATGACTCAGGATGTTTGAGAGTGGTTCCAACCTCATCGGACTTCGTAGGGTGAAAATAAAATTTCACATCCTATTCAAAATTCAGCAGACTTAACAGTTTTTAGGAAGTCAGGATCAATGAGATTGTGACATTTCATTAGATTATATCATGTATGAGTGTATGTGATTGGCATTTAATCAAGAGCACCAAGCCCTATATGTGCTCATGGACCCTAATGTTGGTGGTGTTAATTGTGGAACTCCTTTGTCATGGCCGTAGCAAAAAGTTACCTTTCAATCAAGCAAAAATCATTGATCAAACATGTTAAGCTTTTTCCACCATATTTTAAGGTTTGGATTAGGTAGTTTTGTTGACACCTAATCTGAAAGGATTATTGTAAAAATTGCCAGTTATGCATTTGAGAAAACCAAGAGACCTTGGAATTGGAATCCCAAGAGTCTCTCCACTCATGTATAAATTCATGATATGGCTAATGCAATATACAATTCTATTCGTGGAGTTACCTCCTGGCCTGACATGATATCAGAGCCAACCCCTATTTTTAGTTTTCTGCTTCTTGTAACTCCTCTCTCCCTTGACAGGAAATTTGTCTTTGATTCCTTGCGCTGTGCACTGATTACTCTGCAGATTATCTTCATATTTGATTTCTTTGAGTTTCCTTGCTCGCTCTCCCTCTTCGGATTTTCCTGTCATTTTTTCATACTTGAACTTTTGTTGGACATCATTCTGCTCACTGTTATCTTGGCAAGCAATTTGTGAAGTTCTCTTTACTGTCTTGTGCTTGGCCGCATTATCCCTATGCTACACCCTCTCCCCGTGACAAATTTCATGCTTAGACTCGATTAGAAGTTTGATGTTGCATCATTTGGTACGTTGATGGCACACTGGGAATGTTGTTGAGCAGTGGTTTACAGACTGCGTCAAGCAGAGGAGAATGATAGGGTGCTGTTGCTGAGGAAGACATGCGTAACCATGGTGCTTCCACACAGGACTAAACTACAGACTGTGGTGCAGCGTAATGTTATGAATAAAATATTCATAACTATATAATATTAAAATAAATAATAAAATAATAATAAATAGGTATTAATTAATAATTAAAAAATAAATTAAATTAAATTGCCCAATTAATTATGAAAGGGAACTTATGTCAAAAGTAGTGTCTTAAACTTTTGGCCAGTCAACTCCTATAAAGGAGAAGAGCCCAAGGGTTGTAAATCATCCATCATTGAATAATATATATATATATATATATATATATATATATATATATATATATACACACACACAATTTTTTATGTGCATTGACAGGTCTCCGATTTGCAAACTCAGTGAACAAAAATAAATGTTCCAGTGGTATCAGAGCCAACGAATCCTTCTGCATGTGCTGGGTTCATTCACTGTGGGTTCATTCAACGTTTTTCACTCCCTGTACACACCTTGTGCCCTCAATCCACCGTCGTCGAGATCGTGCCGTCCTCCGACCGGTCCCCGGCGACCCGTGTTGTGGGCGTGTCATCCTTCCCGATACCGACTCCCGCCCGTCAACACGCTATCCCGGCTACGTATATATATATATATATATATATAATAAATTGGCTGTCAAGGCTTCCGTGGCCCACTTATCGACCCCCCTCCCCCGACTCCGTCCGCCCCTCTGGACGCGAGGAATAACAAAGCATCGTAATTTTCGCCATAGTCAAAGGAATCTCGGAAGGTCACACCGAGTCGTTGATCCACCTGTTAACTATATAACTACAATAAATTCCATATCATAAGTTATATAATTATAAAATTACAATTTAATTAATTATTTAAAAATAATAATAATAATAATATTATTATTTAATGAGGAGTATCAGTAACGATGTGAATTCAAAGAAATTTCAAGAACTCAATAGAATGCGGTAATGCCTTGACAATGTCGAAAGAAAGCAAGATTAATTTGGAAAGGGCCAAGAAAGATAATTAGTAATCAAGACCAAATGGCAGATAATATCAAAAGAATTGAGAGCATGATGAGCCAATTTATGGGAGGAGCCTATCCACCTTTTAATCCCTCAGTCACACAAAGTAACAAGACTCCAGAGGGCGAAATTTTTCCAAGTCGTGAATTTCCGTCGATGCAGAAAAAGGCACGAATACCACATATACAGTTCGAAGGAAGTTACTATACAAAGTTTCCCAAAAGAGACTACCTTAAAATTAAAAGAGAATTACCCAAGTACGATGGTAACGACCATAAGGGCGCCATTGTACGGGTAAATAAAATGGACGCCATTTTCGGAGCAAACTCGCCAATAGGTGAACAAGAGAAGGTCATGACCGCATCCAACATCCTGAAAGATGAAGCTTATGATTGGTTCCTATGGTGGTCCAACAGATGTGTGGCTTGATCGTTCAATTGAGAAAATTATAAAATCGCCCTGTTCAAAAGGTTCCATGATGAAGAAGAAGACGATGTTTACGAAAAATTCGTTCACCTCAAACAAAAAGGATTGGTAAGATAATACACCCACGAGTGAGAAGTATTATCTATAAGGCAAAGGGGATTCTCAGACGAAGAACTCCTAAAAATGTATCGATGTGGCCTTAAAGAATATATTCGAGAAGAATTAAAACTATATAAACTCAAAACCATTGAAGAAGCTAGACATGCAACAATAATTATTGAGCGAAAATATAAGCTCCATAAAATGCCATATGCAAGTAATGAAAATTCAAACAACTACTCAAAAGGGAAGTCAAGTAAGTTGTCTTCAGAAAACACTGGTAAGTACATTCCACCACCAATGCGCGATGGAGGATAACAACAATCAAATTTCGAAAGAAAAATGGATGGAAAGTGTTGGACATGCGGAGATAAATACTCCCCAGGGCACAAGTGCTCTACGCAAAAACTTTACAACTGTGAAGCAGAACAAGAAGAAGAATCTTCAGAGAATAGCTCCGACGAAGAAAACAATGAAGAAAACGAGACTCCTAAACCAGATCCAGAAGAATAAAATATGCCAAAAATTTCTCTCGCAGCTATCACAGGGATAGCTCAACCACAAACATTAAAACATAAAGGACATATTAAGAAGCAGAATGTTATTGTGCTAATTGATTTAGGAAGTACACACAACTTTATAGATATCAATGTCGCAAAAAGACTGAACATTTTTGCCTATCCCGTATCAGATTTAAAAGCAATGGTGGCAGATGGAAAACAAATAAATGGAGTAGGGAAGTGCCATAAAGTTAAAATGCAACTGAACGAATACGAAATGGAGTCCAGTTTTTATACGATCCCTTTAGTAGGTGTAGATGTCGCCTTAGGAGTACAATGGTTGCAAACAGTTCATTAAGTCGAAGTTCAAAAGGGACGTATTCTGCAAATCACCAAAAATAGTTCATTAAGTTCAAAATGGATGGAAGGAAGTATAAGTTGTTCGGATTCCAAGCCCCACCTACCCAAGTCATTTATGCTCAACAAATGAAGAAGCTTATTCGCAAGGGAGCCCAGGTATTCGTTGCACAATGCCAACAGTTAAAGTTATTATCGATGGAAGCGGTTCACCAACAGTCTAAAGATACATCCCTAATCCAGAAATATGACAAGGTATTTCAATATTTGTCAATGAAATTACCCCTGAAAGGAAAATTGAGCATATCATTGAAGTCAAACCAGATTCAAAACCAGTAAATGTAAAGCCATATCGCTGCCCCCACCATCATAAAACAAAAGTAGAAAGACTGATACAAGATTCGTTAAAGCATGGAGTCATTACGAAAAGTAGAAGTCCATATGCTGCACCAGTAGTATTAGTTAGGAAGAAAGATGGATCTTTCCGGCTGTGCATAGATTATAGAGGATTAAACAAAATTACTATTAAACACAAATTTCCTATTCCATTCATTGATGAGATGTTAGACAAACTCCATGGCGCAGAATACTTCTCAAAATTAGATTTGAGATCAGGCTACTATGAAATTTGAGTGAGATTAGAAGACATTGAAAAGACCGCGTTCAGAACTCATGAAGGGTACTATGAGTTTAAGGCAATGCCATTCGGTTTAACAAATGCACCAACCACTTTCCAGGCAACCATGAATGAACTCTTCCATCCATACTTGCGGAAATTTGTATTAGTCTTCTTTGACAATATCCTCATTTACAATGAAAAGTGGAAGGAGCACCTCAAGCATCCAGAGGAAGTACTTTCTATATTAGAGAAGAATCAATTTTAAGCCAAGTTATTGAAATGTACCTTTGGGCAAAAGGAAGTTGAATACCCGGGACACGTCATATCCACAGAAGGAGTCAAAGTGGACCCCAACAAAATCAAAACGATTAAAGAATGGCCCAAACCCAAGAACATATCAAAACTGAGAGGATTTCTAGGTTTAATTGGGTATTATAGAAGGTTCATAAAAAACTGTGCACATTTGATGGCACTCCTAACAAACTTGTTAAAAAAGAACGCTTTCCAATGGAATAACCAGGCAAACGAATGCTTCGAGAATCTAGAAGAAGTGATGTCAACCTCACCGGTAATGGCAACTCCATACTTCTCCAAACCACTCTAGTCGAATGTGATGCTTTAGGGTTCGGAATTGGAGCAATATTAATGCAAGACAACCACCCTATAGCCTTCGAAAGCAGGAATATCTCTCAACATGAGTTTAGCTTATCAAATTTCAGACAGATGGTCAAATTGAAGTTGAAACAACGTTTGGAAACATATTCCCGTTGTTTCGCTATCGACAAACAAAATAAAATGGTCTTAGTGGCTACACTCGGCAAAATGGTGGTACAATACGACCTATCACACTTAAACTAAAATAACTCCTTCCAAGCTCTATATGCATATGAATCACCTGAAGTGGAAGGATTCTGGCGTTATACAATCTTGCTGTTCAAGCAAAAGAAATCATTTAGAAGAAAACCAAAGAATTATTAACTTAAATAAAAGAAAATTTAACAATGGCACACAATAGAATGAAGCTAAACAAGCCGACTAACACCACACAGAAGAGAATTCAAGAAGGAGATTAAGCCACAACATTTCAACCTTATAAGCTGTTATCATTAAAACAACAAGGGAAAAATAAGTTATCTCCTAAGTATTACAGACCATACCAAATAATCAAAAAAATAAGTAGCGTGCCTTATGGATTAAAGTTACTAGACCATTGGCAAAGTCACAACACATTTCATGTATCAAGCCTCAAAAAGGTACTTGGTCACACAGAGACACCTGACGCTCACGAAGAAGGAAGGACCATATTAGAACGTGAGGGCATACTCGCTACCAGAGAGAATGTACTATGATCCACAACTATTAAAGAATATCTTATCAAATGGAAAAGACTACCAAAAGAAAACTCATCATGGGAGACATAACGTTTTAGCCAACAACACCCAACATTGCCTATGTTTTTAGGACAAAGCATTTTTAAGGGAGACGCAATGTTATGGATAAAATATTCATAACTATATAATACATTAAAATAATAATAAATAGACATTAATTAATAGTTAATAGATAAATTAAATTGAATTAGGTTGCCCAATTAATTATGAAAGGGAACTTATGTCAAAAGTCATGTCTTAACCTTGTGGTCAGTTAACTCCTATAAAGGAGAACCGCCCAAGGGCTTGTCAATCATCCATTATTGAATTATATATATATACAAATTTATTATAATTATGAGGCTGCAAGTACAATAAAGACTATGAGAATGTCAAGTCAAGATTTTGTTTGAGTGATGGGTACATTTTTAGTAGGGTCATGATAAAGGAGTTTGACAACCAATGTCACTAACATCAAGGTACATAGAGGGATTGGTGCTCTTGATTAAATACTAGTTCCATACCCTAATACATGACAAAATCCAATGGAAACATTGCAATCACCCAATCCTGAAATCCTGAAAAACTGATAAGTCTGCTGGATTTTGAATGAGATCTAAAATTCTACTTTCTCCATATGAAATCCAATGAGGTCAGAACCACTCTCAAACATCCTGAGTCATTTCATGGTAATGTTATAAATTTAAGTAAAAGGATCCTTAATCTTCATTTTCATTATTTTGCTTCAAGAATTTAACATTACCATGAATTGCATATAAATACTAGGGCCATAGGCTTGATCATTAGAAGTGAAGCATCCAAGACACAAAATAAAACGAATAAAATAATAATACATTGCAGGAATCCCAAAAAAGTAAAAATAAAATAAAAAAATAACACTGTTTTGGGAGGAAACGCGTTTCCGGCTGTACGGTATGGGTTTCCCCGTTTCCATTTTGTTTTTTGCCTGAAACGAGGGTGGGGAGGACGTTTCCTGCAACTTAGTTGTGAACTGAATTTGTCTACAGATTTCAAACCAACTTCCTTCAAAGAAGCCGCTTCTCTTGATGAATGGAAAGAAACGATGCAAAAAGAATTGGATGCTTTGATAAAGAATGGCACCTGGAAGCTGGTTGATCCTCCATTGGGAACCAAACCAATTGGCTGCAAGTGGGTTTTCAAAAAAAAGTATAAGACAGATGGCTCACTTGACAAGCACAAAGCCAGGCTTGTGGCAAAAGGTTTTGCACAAAAGGAAGGGGTCGACTATGAGGAGACTTTTGCCCCCACAACAAAATGGGCTACTATCCGGACACTCTTTGCCTTGGCAACACAGAACGGTTGGAAATTCCATCAAATGGATGTAAAAATCGCTTTCTTGAATGGAGATTTGAAAGAGAATGTTTTTATGTCCCAACCAGAAGGATTTGTTGTGAAGGGTCAGGAACACAAAGTATGCAAGCTTGTAAAATCCTTGTATGGCTTCAAGCAAGCACTGTGAGCTTGGTACGAGAAGTTAACTAAGCATCTTCTGAAACTCAACTTTGAACATTATGATCTTGATGATGCAAATTTGATTGTCAAGAAAGTTGGAAAAACATTTGTATATCTTGTGTATGTAAATGGTCTTCTGATGACAGGGAACAATGAGAGCTACATTGCATCCATAAAGAAGGATTTGAGGAAAGGTTTTAAAATGATAGATTTGGGTTATGTTCACTACTATCATGGTATTGAAGTAACTTAACATCTGAAGTTTATATTTCTCTCTCAGAAGTACTTTGGAGATCTGTTGAACAAGTTTGGCATGGCTAAGTGCAATCCTTTGACTCCAATGGAACAAAACTTAAAGCTCACATCCACTTAAGGAAAATAATTTGAGGATGCAACGAAGTATAGACAACTCTTTGGAAGTCTCAACTACTTGACTACTACCAGAACAAACATTTCATTTGCTGTTGGAATCCTCTTGAGGCTTATGCAAGTAGCAAAAGCCTTGTGAGGGTCATTGGTCTGCTGCAAAAAGAGTTCTAGAATCTAAAGTACTTGAAGGGAACTCAAGACTTTGGACTTAAGTATACACAGGTGGGCGACTTTAGCTTGATTGGGGTATCTACCCCAGATATCTTTGAGGACTAGGTTGTGGGGTAGTGGTGTTTGAAGAGCTTGGTTGTGAGGGAGTCATATTCAACGGATTTGTGGTTGCCAAGGATTCCTTGTCCTTGAGAAGTTTCTTTATTCTATCCTTGAATCTATTTTGTCTTGTATTTTTGTGTTGATTTCCTTTGTTATCTTTGTTTTTAGTTTATCCATGTCTTTTCTTATTTTGTCTATTATGTCTGTAAAGATCTCATGTTCGAGATAGTGTGTAAACTACTGTTTTAGAACACAAATATTTTGTTTAATTACTTTCCTTAGTTTGTCTTGGTTTTTATCCATTTTTCATCAAGTTTCTTGTGATTGTTTTGTAATCTCTTTCTAATTCCTTAATACTAGAGTTAACCATTTTTCTGGCTACAAGCGAAGTGCTCCTTTGATCAATTTTGATTGAGACAACATATTTTCCCGCCTTTAAAATTTTATGAATTTGTGAATTAAATGGCTGCACCAACTGTCTTAGATACACTGTCGTCATGGTCACTGTCATATAGATTACTATCATCAAGGTCACTGTCATCTACATTGCTCTCATCAAGGTCACTGTCATATGCATCACTCTGCCATATATCACTCACTGCATCATTTTCTTGATCACAAGTAATACTATCATGTGTCATTGCCATACATCATCATTGTAAGTGTCACTATTATATAGGTAACCCTGTCTTATGTCAGTCATAAGAATAATCATTATAGCCAATCATCACTGTCCAATCATATGAGGTAGGGCACATAAAGTTTAAACCCTTGCTCAAGAAGGGCTCTTTCTAACAGTCCTGTGCATACTTTGCTCGTAATTCAATTCAACTGATCCTTCTTAACCTATCAAACATCAATATCAAAAGTTCAATACACACCAATGTGGAAAAAGTCGAAGTTGGGAAAAATCTGCAAGGTTCCAAAAGTTGAAAAACTCGATAAAGTACGAAGTTTTTTGAAAAAGTCGGCAAAACTAAAAAAATGCAAAAATATTCATTTTTGGAAAAAATCCTGACTTTTTAGAAAAATCCCGAATTTAAAAAAAAAAAAATTAAAAAATTATTAAAGAAACTACCTCACTCACGATTTTTTGGAAAAAGTCGGCAAAAAGTCGGGACTTCAAGGATAAAATCGCGACTTTTTCAGGGATGAAAAAATCGGCCGACAAAGTCGGACCAGGGAAAAATTCGGGATTTTTTCAAAAAGTCAGGACTTTTTGTCGAATTTTTCCACACTATTACATACCTCATCATGGGATAACAGTTTGACCCCATACAACTCGGCCTGTGCACTGAGGTTCTAATCCTTTTTCCTGAGGTTTCTCAGGTCTGGTTAGGGCACCTATACAGTAGTATTCCAGTCCTCCAATTCCGCCTCCAAGCTACTCAAAAACTGCGCTGATCTTTCCCTAACCAGGCCTCCCACTTGAGCTGCTTCACAAGATGTTTTGGTCCATAGTTTAGATCTGCTTCATGGGTGTTCTGGGCATCAACCATGACAGAAAATCTCAGTCAGCTCAGACCCTGCGACCACCTCAGTCACAAAAACACAGACAAATACCTCCCTTACAGGCCTTAATACTTCTGCGCTGATTCCAAGGGGAACTCGGCCCTTTTGCTGGTTATTGATCTTGCCTTTTGGCCCTCTTTGGAGCACCTAATAAGTGCATAAGATGGATGGCCCTAGAACAGATACAAACAGCCTTTTGTCACAGTTCTTAGCCACAGATCCTAAACAAAATAATTTCGTCCTGCTGCCCTACCATCAACCTGTACCAAAACACAAAAACAAATCAAATCCTTGCCCTTTTCATCTCTTAAACTCATCTTCTTTAGGCCTGCGATCCCACAGAAAGACTCTCCAAAGATGCAAGCTTCTTGTATTGAAAATGAGGCACAACGATTGGCTATTTATAGGTATTTTGGGACGTGACTTTTAACCCATGGAGGCCGACATGAACTTCTTTGACACCGACCTTGTAAAAACACAAAATATAAATTCTCTTGATATATTTACCAAGATTCTTGATGATGCTTGCCCAAAAACATTTGTCACGTCATATAACACATAACAATAGGAGTGTTAAATACATCAACAATAATATTTCTCTTTAACCAATTTGAATTTTCTCTTTGGGGCAAGATGGGCTTCTATTGAGGTAGATGGGTTTCCCATGGGAAATTCATCCCATAGCTGCCCCAAATTTCAACATGATCCCACTGATAGAAAGTGAAAGGAAAAGCGGTGAGGAAAAGAGTAGAAAGCATTGGTAGAGCTAGAAGGTGCAAGAGGTGTGTGAGAGAGTAAGCATTTAAGTGAGCAAGTAATTAAGAAAAGGGAGGGGAAGTGATTGGTTGAGCTCAACTTTATATCCACTGGAGTGATTTTCTATCATCAATGCTGCAAATCTTCCTTTTTAGACATAACCATTTGCATAACTGTGTGCAAGTGGGAGGTGATAACCATTATCAGTCATGAGAAATATGAGTCTGTAGGTTGGAGGTGATGTAGTGCAGTGACACATGGTATTGGACTGTAATTTGAGTGCGTATCTCTACAATCAATAGCTTGTAACTACATCACCTTGTTACGTCACATACATGTTTAGTTGTTAGGGGAGTTGTATGTGGTTGTTCCACCAATCGAACCTAGTTGGCATTGATGAAAATATGCTATGATGAGAGGTGTTAACTGTTCAGGGTTCGTATCTGGTTGCAACATCATACAAATCCTCCTCTGCCTTTCCCATGCCCCCTCCCCTCCCTTCCTGGGATAAACAATAACAAAAAGTGATGGAATGGTCTGCTGATTCTACTCGCTAATCGACTGCAAATACTTCTTGAGATACCTCTTGACTTAAACAGTGCCTTTACAATGTGGGGACAAGAATATATAGTGGGGAGAGTGTTACAATTAATCCCCTATTTATGCAATGTCAACAACTAACCATTTAAGTTGCTTACCGAAATAGATACATGTATTCTTATTAACAAAACATGATTGATAATTAATCATAGCCATTAACTATAAGTTCTGATTGAAATTTAGGATACCTCTTGACTTAAAAAGTGCCTTTACAATGTAGGGACAATAATATATAGTGGGGAGAATGTCACTTAATCTCCTATTTATGAAATGTCAACAACTAACTGTTTATGTTGCTTACCGAAATAGATACAGGTATTCTTATTACATCAAAACATAATTTTATAATTTTTAATTGTAACCATTACCTGTAAGTTCTGGCTGAGATTGGTCTCCAATTGGTATTATTGGTTGGATGGAGGGAGAACTTGCATTTGGATGATAGAGGGAGAAACTTTGCACTGTTGGTGTTAAATTTTATTGATAATTTTCAGAAATGTATTTGAACAGGCATTTGCAGTCTAGATTGTCTATAAAAACGTATTCTCTATGGTATAGGTAGTCTACTTTATGACTAGAAAGTTGCATTATACGAGAGAAACATTCTTTGTTATTTCTGTGAGCCTATCTTTCAGTTTTCATTAAGTAACTTGTCTTTTCTTTGCGGGCAGTTGCTGGAGCATCCACAAAATATTTTGTACAGTAAAGTCTTACAGTCAAACATTGCTTTAGCGGAGGCAATAAAAGCAGAAAATAATGGTGGACAGTCATTGAATGTTGTCCAGAGTACAAATAGATGGATTAATCTTCAAGATTCTGTCAATGTCCTCCTCGATAGCAGCACTGCTAACAGTGAGTATTTACAGTGCTTTGATCATTTGTTTCAAAATTCTTTCGAAGTATCTAAAATTCAATCATGTGAATTGTCTTTTCCTTGTAAAAGGAAATTGATTAAATAGCATTGAGTGTGATGCTTCATTCCTATTCGAATCTGTATTTATATTGTCTTAATTATATTAAGTAGACAAGAATTTTGGTAGATTCTGATTATCTCTGTTGTAATACTAGTTGTTAAGATTTAAAGCAGACAGTGCATGGTACACATTTCCAATTAGTAATATCGAATTATAGGTTGGAATGCAGGAAAACCAGACTAAAAAACACTGTCTTAGTGACTTCTAGGTGTTTAGCCTTGGTTTATACTATTTAAAGGATTTCTGTTCTTGTGAGATATTTCCCTTGGTCCTCAAAGTAATTGTTCTCCATTGTCTCCGCATTTGGGCTGATCAATAGTTAACTAGTGTATAATATATGATGTCACAGGTCATAGTCATCTTATTTATTTTTGGCACACTCTATTGTGTCCTAAATAGTGTTGAACGGTATGTCTGAAGCAAACTAATTGTTAGCACATCCATTTAACATGATAAAAAAATAAGAAGCACTACTTGACATCAGTAAACACTTATAACATCGCATGAGCACAGGGATTTATAGTAAAAACCTACGTGCTAGGAGAAAATTGCCTACAAGATGTTCATTACTGTCTTCAAATCTGTTACAGAGGGCAGGCATATTGTCCTGCCCATGTCCATGTCCACTCACTTCAACCAATGCACTAACAATATTGAACCAACCATACTGGTACACTAACATTGTAAGGACTAACAACCTCACGATAAACCATGACTAACACCCACCTATTCACAAACTCCATGTCCTAAATTCTAATATTGAAACGGGACATCCCAATCACCTTTCAACTAAGTCTGACTTTATGGTAACTGTTCATCACTACTTGGACATGGTCAACTTTGATAATTGGATAAATGCCCATTATCCTTGTTTTAGCCTCCAGGAGAATTAATTAACTAATGCTTTGTATGCAAGGCAAAGTCAACTTTGATTACTTATATTTGAGGATGCCACCTGTTACTCATATTGTATGAGGTACCACTTTGTGATTTTCATCACAATGATGGAGATTTGCAGCTAGTATCGTGGAACATTGGACCGACATGGTGTGATACATCTTCATGGAAACCCTGGTCTTCTTGGTGTTGTATCATTTGATGGTCGTCTTTGGTTTGGTAGAATTCCACTTCTCCTTGGTTGGATGATTGTGCTTGATGGTTTGGTGGTCTTTTCACATGTTATTTCCTTGTTGATCACCCCTTAGTTGCGTATGTGCTGGTATCTTGGAGCACACTATCTCATTATGGTATGGTTTGGTGTACATGCTTATTTTGGATATGCTACATCTTGTTATGGAGGATGGGTTTAGCTCCACAAGGGATCAGATGATGATGGTGTTAGGAGATAGATGTTTCATGATTGTTGGCATTTCTGTTGAAAATAGTAGCAAAGAAGGGTTCCTTCATTTGTGCCTTAATCGAAGGGACCACAACGAGTTCCTCCTTAGCATGCTCAAGTTCCCTATAAGTTAGGACAAATTCCTATGATTTGGGATGAGTCCCTACAAATTACGACGAGTGATGAAGCAGTTAACCAGTGTGTAGAAATGGAAGGCCGAGATTATTGTCTTCTAGTGCGAGTTAATTTAGGAAAAGGACAAGTGACTGAGTCTCAAGTTCTAGAATTGAGATGAGACGAGTTGCATGAGTTAGTTCAACTCAATTAATCATCAATCACAAAATCAATTTCCTAAAATATAATTTGCCAGAATTAGCCATTCAAGTTGCTTGTAAGGAGGATGAAAGGCACAATTGTATTCATTATTTAGCATGAGATTGTGTGTGAACTTGTGAGAGAGCGTGTGTAAGGATCTTGTGTGCAAGTTGTTAGAGAGCAATTTTCCTTGGGAATTGCGCTAAGAAATGGGAGGAAATTCCTATTTTATAGGAGCAACCTATGCGCTAGGATTTAGGAGGATTTGCGCTAGGAAATAGGCCTCCAGGAGTGCGCAAATGAGAAGGAAAGGATATCAGGGTCTTGCAAGTGTTTCAAGCTTAGTTCAAGCAGGGAGAAATCAAATTGGTTTCTATTGAAACAAAGTTGTATTGTAAGAGATCTATTGCTCATTCTTCTATCAATAAAATTCTCAAGCAAGCAGAGTGTTTTCCCAGTTGGGTTCCCTAGAAAAATTGTGTTGTTGAATTGTGTGATTGTGTATTTATTTATGTTTTTATTGCGCTGCAAAATAAGTAGAGAAATTCCGTGTCTACATGAAAATAAACTAGATTTCAGATTGTTCATATTAGCAGTGGCAAAATTTCATGGATTTTCTACAAGGTATCAGAGTAGTGAGAAAAATCGACCACACATAGAACTCAGATTTGGGAGAAAGCCAAACAAGCGAAGAAGATTTCCAGTTTTTAGTTTTCGCTGAGATGGCCACAACATGTCTTAGAGATCAGGATAGACTTGACAAAGCTTCTAACTTTGGAATTATTTGTCCATGTCATATTGTAAAGAAACCTTCTTGGGAATTATTTGTTAAGAAATAAAATTATTTAAATGTAAATTAAGTCAATTAGGCCTCCTCCATCAAGTCGGCATCAAAGAAGATCAAGTCAGCCTCAAACAGGGTAATTCGACCTCACAAGAAGCTATATATTGGAGCAACTCAACCTCATTTGTCACACACTCTCATGCAAGTTTGAATTACAGTAAATTGAAGTTACTGGTTGTAGAAAAAGTGCAAAATTCAAGGAAGAAGAAGAAGGATAACGGAGGAGGATTGTTTTAAGCATAAAAGTCGAAATTTTCTCTCTTTCTCACATGTGTGAAGCTATGCAACTACTAGAAGAGGGCAGAAATTTTGCAATAACTGGGAGGCTGAAATTTTGCTGCAGGAGATTGAAATACTGCAATTGGGAAGTCGAATTTTTGGATTGTTGCTAGGCTGAAGTTGCTGGATGGAAGAGACTACTATATCATCTTGGAAGGTTGACTTGGTGGAGGAGGACAGTTTGTTGGTCTAGGGTCTTGGTCCATCTCAATTTGAATTATTGAAGGAAGAGTTCTTGACTGGGTTTTCCCCTATATAGGGGTTTTTCCCTGGCTGTCCTCCTATATTTGGTGTCCTTGATCTTCATGTTTTTTTTTTTTGATAATTGCTTGATGGAACAAAGATAAAAGAAAAACATAAAAAGTTAAGAAGAACATAATAATATCACAAGTAATTATCAAAATAAGAAAAACTTTTTGCCTTTTTGATTTTCTAGCATGTTTTCAGAGCTAAGGTGAAGGAGGAAAAATGCAACTTGAAGATCTACTAAAAGGAGAATAAGAAGTCTTAAGAAGTTGAATAAGATTCATCAAGAAAAAGGATCATATAAGGGGAGAACGCTATTATCTACAAGAGCCATGTCTAACTGTAAATTTTTGTAGATGTTCTATGCTTGGAGCAACTTTACTTTTCTCACAGCAATCATACAACTAGTTAAGTAAAATGCAGATAGAACATATAAGTGGATCTTACAGAAGACAAATCAGAAACAGGAAAAATGTGGTGGTGCGTTACGGCGGTCAACAGGATGCTTCAACTAGCAAAGTCTCCTTGGTCAGCCAACCCAGAATGTGTCACAACAGTCCTCCAATCAGCAACCGAGTCAACCCAAGTCAACTCCAAAAAAGTCAACGTTGTCCAGAAAAGTCAACGCAGAACAGCAAGCTAAAAGTCAACGCAGCAGCAGTTTGGTCAACCCTTTGACCTCGATTTTTGTGCCAAACAGTACGGCCTTCCAAAATCGAACTTCCCAACAAATTTCAGCCCATTCGGACCATGCGTTGACCAAAGTCAACGCTGGTCAAACTTCCAGCAAAACCCTAGCCGCAGCAATTCGTCCTTCAGCTCAGCCGTACAGAAATTCGTCCTTCTTCTTCACATGCGTGGGCTGGAAATATCCTCCAAGGAGCTCGTACTAAATCAGATGAGAGAAGAAGATGTGAGTTGTGTTGTGGTGAAATGCTCTCCAACTTTGCCTGTATTTATATCCATCATTGGGGTG
Source organism: Pinus albicaulis (assembly GCA_034641835.2). NCBI lineage: Eukaryota > Viridiplantae > Streptophyta > Pinopsida > Pinales > Pinaceae > Pinus > Pinus albicaulis. Next base: position 1,099,097,042 of record CM076574.1, on the reverse strand, counting down.
TGTGACACATCTGTTGGGGGTGTGAAACCTTAAGGCCGACCCGCACATATAATTTATTATGAATAATAAAATCAAAATAAATGTTCTGCTCATCGGATTAAGACATATTATATATGGATTTTACACCTCTCCGAAAGAGGAATCCAACAAAAATATTAGCCTCTTAATCTGAGCATCATAACATGGAGTTTGGACCTAGTTGTCCAAATTTAACACTCCCTCTCAACTAGGGAGAACTCCATCCACCTGTGCAATCAAACATCGTGCGTCATCCCACCGTAACTTCCTTTGTTGGTCTCTTTATTTCAAAACAGAAGTGGGTCAGTCACAAAGACATCATTCCCCAACTGACAGATTCAGCACAGAGGTCTGAAACCTCTATCAAACTCACAAAGAATCTCATACCAACCCGAAGTTGGTTAACCTGACTCGAAGTCAGTTGGAGCTCCGAAACCTCACTATACTTGATCCCAGATCAAGTTGTTGGACCGTGCCATACTAGATAGAGAGTACGGCAATCTCTAATGCATCCATCAATCTTTGCTACTAGTCTCTAGCTTTTCCCACCTCATTGGGCAAATGAGTGGTACTTCCCATGAGCCCCGAACTCAATGGGTATGATGCATACGGGGCACAGATAAATGAGAGGCGAACCAGCTCAATAATCACAAGGGTGGGGCAGGAGCATTATGAGTGCTTATAGCTCCGAGAAGCTATCCCCAAAGCCCCCCAGAGCTCCCAGAGCTCATCGTCCAACAAGACCCACATCATAGGGTCTTTTCACGACACCAAGACTCTCACGGAAGGTTAGGAACTTGACCTTCCCCAGGGGCTTTGTGAGAATATCCGCGACATGCTCAAAAATTCCTATATGATTGAGCCTTACGGCGCCTCGCCGTACCATATCCCAGATAAAGTGTGGTACCTGATATCAATATGCTTGGATCGGTGGTGGAACACAGGATTCTCAGTCATACGAATCCCACTCTGATTATCACAGAGTATCACAGTGGTATCTAGCACATGTCCAAACAGCTCACTAAAGAGCTTCCGCAACCAAACTGCTTCACAACAGGCCATACTAGCAGCAATGTATTCGGCCTTCGCGGTGCTCAAAGCCACCGACTTCTGCTTCCTGCTCATCCATGAGATCGAAGCAGAACCAAGATTGAAGCAGCATCCAGATGTGCTCTTACGATCCACCACACTGCCAGCCCAATCGGCATCAGTATATCCACAGAGTATCACACTCCCGGCAGTGTATCTCGGCCCATGGTTTATCGTGCCCCGAAGATATCTCAGAAGATTCTTGGCACCAACCCAGTGAAAATGATGAGGCTCAACCATCTGTTGACTCAAAGTGTTCACTGCAAAACATATATCTGGTCGGGTGTTCACTAAGAACATCAAAGCTCCTATGAGTTGACGATACTCGGTAGGATTGGCCAAGATAGGCCCAGCAGCGCTGCCACTCAACTTCTTAAAGTTGAGTTCCATCGGTGTCGACACGGACTTACAGTCCACCATCCCAAATCTTTCCCGAAGCTTCACAATGTATTTTCCTTGAGAAAGGAAAATCTCTCCAGGTCTCTGCCAGACCTCCAGGCCTAGGAAATAGTGCATCAGTCCTAGGTCCTTCATCTCGAACTTAGCAGCGAGCTCCCTCTTACATTGATGAATGAGAGGGTCAGCACCTGTCAGGAAGAGGTCGTCCACATACAGCACTAGAATGAGAGGCTTCCCCTGCACAACCTTGAAGTAAAGGTTTGGATCAGCATTACTTTGAGTGAAGCCCAGCTTCATCAAGTAACTATCCATCCTCTCGTACCAAGCTCTGGGTGCTTGCTTTAACCCATAGAGGGCTTTCTTCAACCTGCAGACATGAGTGTCTCGATCCCGAACTTCAAATCCCAGAGGTTGTTCCACATACACCTCTTCCTTTATTGCACCATGCAGAAAAGCGGTCTTGACATCCATCTGATGAAGACTCCATCCTTGCGTAGCAGCAAGGGCTATGATTGATCGGATGGTGGTATATCGTGCCACAGGTGCAAGTATGTCATCATAGTCTATTCCTTCCTTTTGAGAGAAGCCACGGGCAACAAATCTTGCCTTGAACTTTTCAGCACTCCCATCAGATCCATGTTTGATCTTGTAGAGCCATTTTGCGGTGACAACAGATTTGTCCTTCGGTCTCGGGACCACATCCCAGACATCATTCTTCTTTATGGACTCATATTCTTCGTGCATAGCATCCTTCCAAACTTGATGCTTTACGGCTTCCTCAAAAGATCCAGGTTCAGATTGTACAATAGTACTCATGGCGGCTAGATACCCTTGGTATCTACACGGCTTCTTGCTTTCTCGGAATGTCCCCCTTGGGGCAGCATGACCCTCAGCATCTTCGAGGGTGTCCCTGAGCCATGATGGTCTCTTTCCCAGTGAAGGAGTGGATCAATAGGGTCCATTGGCCCTTCAATATCAGGCATAGTCTCATCCTGGGGTTCTTCCAGATTTCCAGGTCTTTCTTCATGATTTTCTTCAGATCTAGGAAGATCTACTACTTTCTTCAGGGAAGCATCTTCGTCAAAAGTGACATCATGGCTTATCTCTACTTCCTTTTGACCAGGTACATAGACTCTATATGCCTTAGAAGTCTCTTTGTAGCCCCCAAACATTCCTTTTCTTCCAGGCACCTAGCTTGCTTCTTTTCTTTCGGCACGGCACACGAAAATAGACGGGACATCCCAAAATTTCTAAAATGTGAACATCTGGGTTTCTTACCAGGGAGAAAACCTCCTTCCCGGGAGTTTGAGTCAAAGTGGAACATCGGTTTTGAATGTACACCATAGAGTATTTATGACTTCTCCCCACCAGAAACCCCGGTAGACCACTGGTCACTGGCAGCAGCACAGGCGGCTTCTATCAAGTCCTATTCTTCATTCGACCAACACCATTACCTTTCCCGAGGTATATCACGATGGTAGTCTCCCTCTTAATGCCAGCTTCTCTGCAAAAGTCTTTGAACTCATTTGACTCATATTCAGTGCCATTGTCGGTCCTCGAAATCTTGATCTTCTTTCCGGTCATATTTTCCACCAAGGCTTTGAAGGTACGGAACCACATGAAAGCCTCATCCTTCTTCTTCAAGAAGTATATCCAGGTTTTGCGAGAGAAGTCATTAGTGAATGTCATGTAGTAAGAACATCCTCCCAGGGATGTCACGGGCAACATACCAGATAGATCAGAATGGACCAGTTGCAAAATATCAGATGTCTTTGTGACACTTGAGGGGAAAGGTCCCTTTGTATGCTTTCTTTCAGCACAGCCCTTACATACACCTTCATGATTATTTCTAAAGTCAGGCATCCCTGTCACCACCTTCCTTGCTTCGGGAAGGGCCTTGTAATGAAGGTGTCCAAATCTTCGGTGCCATAGTTCGGTTTGTCGGATAGTATCACAAGTCATTGCTCCCAGCGGACTTCCTCCAACCTGGTAGAGTGTGCCAACTCTAAAACCAATTGAGATAGCTTCCTTGAAGCTCTTCTTCCACATGAGCACCTTTCCATCAGAGAATGTTACATTGAACCCTTTGTCTTCCATGGCTGATACAGACACAAGGTTATTCTTCAATTTTGGTACATAGAGTACATCTTGCAAACGTAGGACTTGTCCTTGAGACAAGTGGAGGGTCACAGTCCCTGTCCCTTTCACGGGATATGTGGCATTATCCCCAAGGATAATTTCTAGATTAGTGTCCCTTTCAACCATGTCAGAGAGTGCTTCCTTGAATCCAGTGATGTGTCTTGAGGCACCACTATCGATTAGCCAGACATCCATAGTGTCGGGCGGAGATGTAGCAGAGAGAGCAGATACAAGAATATACTCATTTCTTTTATCAACAGCATTAGACTCCTCATACCTGGTGTTCCTAGACCTTTTAGAAGGTTTATTGTTTCCACCAAAGTGAGCCTTCCTCTTTCCTTTGGATTTGTCGTTTCTTCGATTCCCATTCCTTCGATTGTTGTTGTTATCATCACTATCGGGAGAATCCTTCTTGAAGGGGCATTCTCTAGCATAGTGACCAGACCTATGGCAAGTGAAACACTTACCCTTCTTTTCTTGAGTCCTTGTTCTTCCTTTGTCCTTAGAACCACCAGAGTTCTTCTTTCGAGAATGAGCACCATAGGCAGCATTTTTGTCATTATCGAATTCCTTCATCCTTGTTTCTTCTTGCATACATCTAGACAGAAGCTCATCAAAGTTAGGAATGGTATTATTATTGAGAATGGTAGTTGTGAATACTTGCCATTCATATGGGAGTCCTCCAAGTGCGGTGAGAACCATCTCACGATCGGCTATTGTCTCCCCAATAGCCAGCAGATTGTTCCTTGTTTCGGTCAATTTCAGAAAGTAAGCTTGAACAGACTCATCCCGACCCTTCTTCATATTCTTCAATTTATTCTTGAGGAATAGCACTTGGTTCACATTGTTTACTTTGAACATAAGGATCAATTTATCATACATTTCCTTGGATGTGCCTAGTTCAGATATATAGGCAACCAGACTCTTATGTATGGATTCCCTGATCATCAGCTTTGCTTTGATCTCTTCCTTCTTATACTTGTTTCTAACAGCAGCGGTAGCATTGGATGGAGGTTCTTGAATCTTACCTAGCACATGATCCAAGAGATCATGGTCTTCCAATTTGAGATCTAATATCATCTTCCAGGCATGGAAGTCATCCCTTCCAGTCAGCTTGTCATTCTCCTTGAATTCAAAACTTGTGGAACCCATTTCTTCCAGTGGTGATTGCTAAAGATAGGGCTTGTCTTCACCTCAGCTCCGATACCATGTAAATTTTTGTAGATGTTCTATGCTTGGAGAAACTTTACTTTTCTTACAGCAATCACACAAATAGTTAAGTAAAATGCAGATAAAACATGTAAGTGGATCTTATAGAAGACAAACCAGAAACAGAAAAATGTGGTGGTGCGTTACGGCAGTCAACAGGATGCTTCAACCAGCAAAGTCTCCTTGGTCAGCCAACCAAGAATGTGTCACAACATTCCTCCAATCAGCAACCGAGTCAACCCAAGTCAACTCCCAAAAAAGTCAACGCTATCCAGAAAAGTCAACGCAGGGCAGCAAGCTAAAAGTCAATGCAGCAGCAGTTTGGTCAATCCTTTGACCTCGATTTCTGTGCCAAACAGTACGGCCTTCCAAAATCAAACTTCCCAACAATTTTCAGCCCATTCGGACCATGCGTTGACCAAAGTCAACGCTGGTCAAACTTCCATCAAAACCCTAGCCGCAGCAATTCGTCCTTCAGCTCAGCCGTACAGAAATTCGTCCTTCTTCTTCACACGTGTGGGCTGGAAATGTCCTCCAAGGAGCTCGTACTCAATCAGATGAGAGAAGAAGATGTGTGTTGTGTTGTGGTGAAATGCTTCCAACTTTGCCTGTATTTATATCCATCATTGGGGTGTGTGACACATCTGCTGGGGGTGTGAAACCTTAAGGCCGACCTGCACATAAAATTTATTATGAATAATAAATTCAAAATAAATGTTCTGCTCATCGGATTAAGACATATTATATATGGATTTTACACCTCTCCGAAAGAGGAATCCAACAAAAATATTAGCCTCTTAATCTGAGCATCATAACATGGAGCTTGGACCTAGTTGTCCAAATTTAACACTAACTCATTGAAGAGAGAAAACAAACTAGAAGGAGCGTCCAACTACAGGGTATGGAAAAAGAGGATAGATCTTATCCTCGAGAAGAATAAACTTTTAGATGTAGTCAAAGGAAAAGTAAAGAAGCCTACAAATGAATCAAGTGAAGCAGAGAAAGAAAAGTTTAGAATAACATAAATATTGGCCATGAGCCTAATAGTGGATGGAATATCCAACATAGATTCCACTCAAGAAATGTATGAGGCCCTATCCAAATTATTCACAATCACAAGAAGAGAACATCTCAAATGCCTATTTAGCTCATCACAAGAATAAAGGAACCTTCAAGAAGTACAAAGGACCAAAAAATAAGGTTGACCTATCAAAGATCGAATGTTACAATTGTCACAAAATGGGTCATTATTAAAGTCATTGTCCTGAGAATCCATGGAATAAAAGGAGAGATAGGGATCAAGCAAATATTGCCGATGAAGGTTCACCAAAGAGAAACAAGACCGAAGAATCGAAAATCAAGGACTTACACTACTAAGTCCTCTCTCTCTTATCTCTCTTAGTCCTCTATTCTAAGTTTTGAATTGTTTTCCTTTATTTTTTGGTTTCTAACACTTATAGGTCTAACATGATTTGGTAGAAATTTTTTGAATTGTTTTGATAAAGTTATAGGTATCCCTCAAGATTGGATTAAGAGGGAGCCTTCACCATTTTACCAATGATAAGTATCTTACTCCTTGTATTATATTTTTATATTTGGCTTCCCCTCTTATCAAGATGTGTTCGTATTATATGCTAAAAACATTTCTTTTTATATTTTCCTTGTTTAGGAAAGCTTGCTGAATACTCAAGGGTTATGGAGAAAACCTCACAATATAAAGCATGGTAGAAGCTCTGTTGCAAAAGAAGCTCTTCAAGAATTGATGTCCTACAAGGTTTGTTTAGAAACAACTCAAAGGTATGTCTTAGACCATAAGTTTTGTTCTCTTCATAATAAAGGTATATTCATTTCTTTTAAAAATCTGCTTTACATTACTAACATCGTTATGTCAAGGTTTTTGAATCACAAAGATTCTTGTTAGGGTGTTTAATCATTAGATTGAGTCTACACTCATTAAAATCATCATTGTGGAACCCTAAAAGGTTCACTATAAAACCTTACCTAAGAGTATGTCGATGCTAATATGGAAACCCTAGACTACTTAGGGTTGTTGATGAAGTCTAGAAAATACTGTTCTTTTGATGTTTAGGGTTTTGGTACTATTATAGGAACCCTAGTCCTTTAGGGTTTGCTGGGTTATGAATTGAAATCCTAGACCTTTAGGTTTTTGGTAAATTAGGGTTTATGAGTAAAACCCTTATAATATCTATAGTAAGCTCTTAATGAAACCCTAGGTGTATATTTGTCTGTCTGATCGAAACCCTAGCATGATCAAAATTGTTATATGTCTAACTTTAATGTATTGATATTTGTGTCTTGGGTTTGCCTAATAGATTGGATATGCTTGTACATGATTATGAAATCCTAGGTATGTATATATGCTAACCTCATTATTAATGCTAAGGTTTGTAACAAAGTCCCAGTGGAAGTCTGATATTCTAGGATATGGTGATATTGTTTCCAATATGATGATAAAATCCAGGGTTTACAACAAACCCTAGTAGGAGTCGGTCATATTATTGAAACCGTAGATTGTACTATGGTTGGTTTTGATATCCAAGGCATAAGTGTCTCAAAGATGGAATCTAGGGTTTGCATTAAATCCTAGTAGAGTCTAACATATAATTGTGGGACCCTTAGATGCCATTTTAGAATTGTACTTGTTTGAATTGCTTCTAGGGTTTGCAATATATCATAGTAAAATTTGTCATTGATGTCCTAACTAGAATGACTTATTTCTCGATTAAATTGCTTTATGTTGTAGTCTAGGGTTTATAACAAAACCCAAGCAAGAAGTTGAAGTATAGACGTATGTGTCTCTTGTTGGTCATGAACCTAACTAATTTTAGGTATTTGATGTCTAAGGTTTAATGCTTCCATTATTGTATGACTCTGATATAGTTAACTTCATATGTATTTGGTTGTACTTGCTATTAAAGTTTTGTAGGTACACAATCTTCGAGATAATGAAGATATCTGTATAAGCATGATGAAGAAAGCTATAAGATTAAGGTGATTTTTATAACAAGGAAAGAAGCCATGAAAGAGACTCCGATGTTATAAAAAGTAGTTGATCTCTCTAAACTAAGAGGGAGCCTAGATAGAAGAAAGGATATATCTCCCCAGTTGAGAGGGAGGGCATATCATGATAGTCATGGTGGACACCTTGAAGTAGAAATCGAAGAATGAATGCCTTACAAAGTATTGAGGATGTCTTGGTGTTGTTGAAGAAATTAAAAAAGAAAAGGTTCCGACTAGTTGCATATGAATAACTTGATATAAGTGGCATCAAGATGATTGAGGACCCCAAGGGTTTGTGTTTACTTATATGCATACTTGAAGTTTATTGTTGATTGGGGTTTGTGCTTGTCTCTCCATAAATAGTTTAAAAACATGCTTGGACAAATGGATATATCTATTTTATTAGGAAGTGTTGAAGCATCTACATGTGTCTGATGCTTGGGAGGACATCTACATGTGTCTGATGTCTAGATCCCAAAGAGGGAGAGTGGCATTGGTCATAGAGCTTTGACCTTGGATACGCACCTAGATCCATGGGTTGATGGTTAGTAAGCCTGATGGTACCTACAATGGCTGAAAGATTTAGTCCATCTTAGTCCCACCCGGATAGATTACCCTAGTTAGGAAACTAGTCCGTGGCATTGAGTGTGCCAAAACTCTTCATAGTTCATTTTGAGGTCTTCTATCTAAGTTGACAGAAAGGACGACCTTCCACCCAGAAACGTCGGATCTCGTTTCGGATTCAGAGGAAAAACGGATCGAAACGTATTTTGGGTGTTTTGTATTTTCGAAAATGGCAGGTATGAATTTAAGACGTTTTTTATGCGTTTTTGGCGAAACACGGCTCGGATCCGATAAATGTTAAAACGTGTTGCGATTTTACTGATCTGTATTCGCCTAAAGTAAAACATATCTTGATATCTGCTCGCTAGGAGTGAGTGATTTTCGCTGGAGTGAGTGCCTCAGCGAGTGGCCGACTGGACTGACTGCTTAAATTTTCGTTGGAGTAATTGTGAGCCGCCGCTGAGTCCCGACTGTCTAGAGTAAGCCTCTTGTCCTCAATTCGCATCCATGGTGACATATGGTATTCCCACTCCTCGGACGGTCATATCTCTTTTTTCTTTTTCTAATATAGTTCTTTCTAGTTCCATTGATTATTATTTCCTGATCGATGTAAGCTTGCGTAGATTGTCTCTAGATAGCATCTATTTCCAGCGCCTTATCTTAGATCCAAGTTCTTTTACCAAGTGTAAAGAGTCATTGATTTTTATTAAAAAAAAAATCCTTTTCTGATTTTCTGTCCATTTAAAGAGTTGACTTCCCAAATATAATCCATCCAAGTGTGTAAAGTTAGCTCTACAAAAACTGTGGATAGATTTTACTAATCGTATTTAATCATATCATACGTACTTGAAGTATTAGATCGTGTGATTGTACTCAATCTCCTTCGTCACCGTATGAGTACATATCTTTTCATGTTTATCAGTTTAGCTCGTTTTTTTAAAATCAAACATCAGCACATCATATTTCACAAAGATATAACCTTTTCATTGTCATCATGGAGAGGAGGGTGGTTATTAAAAATAGGATGCGATTAAGCATCATTTAGTGGGACATAGAAAGCTCCTAATCATTTTATATTTCAGAAACATCACTATGCTATATAACAAATTTATATTGGAAAACATGTATTAAAATCATATGCAACTAAGCATGATTTAATGAAAACTTGTAATCATCTTGTATTTCAGAAACATCATATTGATCTATAATAAATTCATATGACAAATAAGATCCTTTAGCACAGAACAGAAGGGTGATTGTTAAATATAGTAGGTAACTAAGCACGATTTAGTGAAACATAGCAAATTCGTAATCATCTTATATTTCGGAAACATCACAATGCTCTATTAGAAATTTATTCTAGAAAACAAGTAATAAAATATTATGCAGCTAAGCATGATTTAATGAAAGATAACAAACTCATTCCACTAGATTTCCAAGTCTCCATCTTTCATTTAAGTGCACACTAGAGTTAACTCCAATTTATTCAATCAAATTATAATAGTTATAATAGTTATTCATCTTTTGCTGTTTATAATAGTTATAATAGTGATAATCTCCATTGCATTCTAAAGAAACTATGTTTACTCTTTCATCTTCTTTTGAAAGATTACATGTCCAATCACTGGTTTTAATAATGATTGTTCTTTTTCAAGGTTTGTAAGTTCGTAAATTTTAACTTGTTTTGAAATACGTATTTGTCAATTTTATTTTGCAGTTTTGTTTACATCATCATCATCATTCATGGCAACTTCAAGTTCAACCATTCGTGAGACAAAGGAAGTGAAACATGAAATTGAATGTGCCCGTAAGTTGATCCAAAGTCATCACTTTGTAAATATGTAACTAATGTTGGGAAGATCCAAGTAAGGGGATCATTGGCATGGGTTTGCTGTGAGTGTAAAAATGAGTGTAAGGGATCATACACACGGATCAAAGCACATTTACTTGGATTAAAAGGCAATGGGGTTCGAATATGCAGTGGCCCACCTAAAGAGAATGGGACAGATGGAAATGGTTTAAGCAAGACAAAACTTGCAAAATATCAGAAAGAACAAGACGAGGCAGATGCTAAAGAAAATTAGACAAATCCTACCTCTCAATTAAAACACCCAACAAGGTTGGGAGCATTTTCATCAAAGCCTCCACTACATTCTCATGGAATTGTTGGTTCAAAGTAGTCTAATTTGGGACTGCTTGAAAGGAGTTTTAATAATGATGCTCGAGAGACATCAAATGCCGCTATAGGTCAATGCATTTATGCAAATGTCCCTCTTTTTAACTTTGTGCGATCTCTTTACTGGGCAAAGATGATAAAGTAGTGAATGAAGCCCCAAAAAGGTTCGAGAGCCATGGATATGAGAAGGTCCGCACCACAATGTTGAGTGCTGAAAAGTTAGATTTGGAGACTAAATTAAGCTCCATTCGTAATTCATGGCACATTTCAGGGGTGTCCATCATTTTTGATGGATGGAAAGATCAAAGGAATAGGCCTTTGATCAATGTGATTGCTCAGAGTCCAAAGGGGGCAATGTTTTTGAAGGCAGTGGATTGTGAGGGGCAGATGAAAGATTCTCAATTCATTGCTGACATCCTAAGTCACCTGACATGGGGACACGGGACACGATGGACATGCGTATTCGAGTGTCGGACATGGACACGATGACCCCTTGGAACAGGACACGTTCAGACAAGTTATATATATATATATATATATATATATATATATATATATATATATACATATTAAAAATTAGATATTTCCCACACAAATTCATACAAATTCATTGATTCAAACATAGATCTTCATTTATATGTAAGTTTTACAAAGATACATCATACAACCATACAAAGTAATAGATATATTTATCAATGAATTAATAGGAGAAATACAAGATACTGTAGTTTTCTCATTAAGTCATCAAAATCCAAATGTGTCACATAGGTAGTACAATGCTAATGGAAAATAGAAATAGCAAATACAAAACAACTACAAATCTACAAGACTACAAGCCTCAAGGCAGTGTCGCAGTCGGTAGCTCATGAGTCATCAATCCTCATCATCATAATCAACATCACTGTCCTCATCATGACCATCGTGCTCACCACTGCTCTCCTCTGCTGCATCCTCCTCCTCTGTATCCAATGTCATCTCTGCTTCTGCTGGTGTGAAAGATGACCCCTCTACTGTATCACCATAATCAAATGTGACAAGCTCTAGCACTGGCTCATTGAGGTCCAAGTTGGCCAATGTCAACTCAACATTGATGTCCAGACCCATATCATTAGGAAAGACATCCCACATCTTTGTCTTTCCCTTCAACCAATCCTCCCTCTGCCTGTAAATAAGACGAAGGTTAGTGTGCACATACACCATTGTCTTTGCCCTGGACTACTCAAGCCTGCTCTTCTTCACACTATACAAATTCCCATATGTGCTCCAATTCCTCTCGCAACAAGAGGATGAAGTCACCTGAGAGAGGAGCGTCATGGCTAACTGTTGTAGAGGAGGGTTTGTTGCCCCATGAGTTTCCCACCAAGAATAGGGCTTATTAGCCCCCCTGTCTCTAATCACATTGTAGCCTGCCAATCGCCCAGTGCCAGTGGAAAAATCTGCAAAGGCATCCTCCACCTCATCAAGGGATGCCCTATCCTAGAAAATCCTCCTGAATGCATCTTTCCTTCCCTGTGAGATTTCACCATCCATGTGAGGAAGGAATCTGCGGGAAGGTCCACCATTTAGCCACTCATAGCTGTAGTATTTTGTGTTCAAGGAGTGAGCCAAACAATGTAAAGGTGTGAAATTCTTGTCCCATCTGCAAGAATATCTTGTATGTTGGTGAAGAAGGCCTCTGGGGATGTCTCATACTCGGGGCATTGACTTTGTAAAATAATGTTCCTCACAGACTCAATCATGGAATCCCATCCCTCATAAATCTCTCTTAGGATGGGTTTGTTTGTATCTGCAAATCGAAGCAAAGAAATGATAGGGTCCATGATCTGAATAAGTAGATCTACCCTCTCCCACCAGACATCATCCAACACTGTGTCCTTCACATTTTTTGAGGCTGCTTGATCTATCTTTCTCCAAAAAGACCAAAACTCTGAAATAACCATGGCCTCAAGAGCAGTCTTGACCTCCCTCAACCTCTTCAACGTGATGAATGAAGAGGCAAACCATGTATCCACAATCTTCAACAATGATAGATTGGTGTACTCCTTGTAGATAGTGAGGGCATTTGTATGGTTTTGTACAAAACTGCGGATATGCTGTGCATCCTCAATAATGCTTCCAATCCAAAGCACATTAGAGACAATAGATTTTAGTTCTAAGTTCAATGAATGGACAATGCAAGGTGTCCAAAATATTTGTGGATATTTAGCTTCCACAATCATGCCAGCAGCCTTGCAAACAGGGTCATTATCTGTAATGATTTGCACACAAGAATCGACACCTACATCTTCAATAACCTTAATAAATAACTCACCCATATATTGTGCATCCTTGTGTTGTCCAAGTGCATCCACTGATTTCAAGAAAACTGTACCATTCGAGGAAGACACCATGAAGTTAATGAGTGGGTGCCATGCTGGATCTTTCCATCCATCAGAAACAATGCTAATCCTAGATGTTGGCGATGCTGATTTAATAGGCTCAAGCATTTTGTCCACCTCTTTCTTTGCCTTTGTCAATAATGTGGTTCTAAGCTTCTCTGACCTAGGAGGCACATAACTTGATGGAGTTGTTTGAGTTAGAGCTTGATACATCTTAATAAATAGAGGTGAGCTTGCAACATTGAAGGATATGAAGTTTTGATAGAAAAAAAATGCAATGGTGAGACCAAGTTCTTCCCACTTCTCTTTCTGGAAAATCTTGTCCATTGGACCAACTGCAGTTGCCTTTCTTTTTGCTGCTTGTCCCTCGCTAGAACTCTTAAATGGGAACTTGTTGCTGCTTGTCCCCCACTAGAACTCTCAAATGGGAACTTGTTGCTGCCTTTCCTTAAGAATGGAAGGGGGTCTTCATTCTTGTTTTGTTTTATTTTTGATGCCACATTTGCCGCACCAATAAATGCCTCTCTATCCATTTTCTCCTCTTTGCTAAAGGCACCTGTGTACAAGCTGCAATTCCACAACTTGACAAAGCCAACAAATGAGCTTTCGCATGGTAATATGTGCAAAAAACTGCATTTCCAAGCAACATTGCCTCCTCCCTTCGCCTTGCTGCCTGGCCCTGGCTCCCTTGTCACATATTTCCACAATGGATATTTGGGGTCTTGAGTTTGTTTTCCGTGAACATTTGAAGCTGCTGTTGCAGCCCCACTTCCAATAGATGGAAAGCTTGCAGACCCTGATGAAATAGGGATAGGAGGGGCATCTCCAATGGGGACATTCTTCCCCTTTCTTTGCCCCTTCCTTGCTTCCATTGATTGAGCCATTAATGCTATAAAAAATAAACAAAAATGCACAAATTTGTAAAGGTTTCAGAGTTGATACACTCTATCAGGTTGGTGGAAGTCCGTTGGGGGCCATGACATGTGACACAACCCCTCAATCCGAGTTTATGGCAAAGGAGGTTTGCACACCTTCATTTCAAAGCCCTTCCCGAAGCAAGGGAGGTGGTGATAGGGATGCCCGAATTCAAAGATGATCATGAAGGTGTATGTCAGGGTTGTGCCAAAGGGAAGCATACAAGGGGACCATTCCCCTCAAGTGTGATGAAGACATCTGATGTTTTGCAATTGATTCATTCTGATCTATCTGGTATGCTGCCTGTAACATTCTTGGGAGGATGCTTATATTATATCACTTTTATAGATGAATTCTCCCGCAAAACTTGGATATATTTTTTCTGAAGAAGAAGGACGAAGCATTCAAATGGTTTTGTACCTTCAAGGCCTTGGTTGAAAATCAAACAGGGAAGAAGATCAAAATTTTGAGGACCGATAATGGGACTGAGTACGAGTCAAATGAATTCAATGACTTTTGCAGGGAAGATGGCATTAAGAGGGAGACCACAACTGTGTATACTCCTGAGCAAAATGGTGTTGCTTAAAGGAATAATAGAACCATTTTGGAAGCTGCCCATGCCATGCTTTATGACCAAGGTCTTCCAAAGATTCTATGGGGAGAAGCTGCCAACACTGCTATGTACGTTCAAAATAGATGCCCACATTCCGCATTGGACTCCAAAACTCCCGAAGAATTATTCTCTGGTAAGAAGCCCAATGTCTCTCATTTTAGAGTTTTTGGAAGTCCCGTTTATTTTCATGTGCCGAAAAAAGAGAGGAGCAAGCTGGATGCTTTTGGGAAGAAGGAAATGTTTGTGGGCTATAGTGAAACTTCGAAGGCATATAGAATCTATGTGCTTGGAAAAGTGAAGTGGAGATATGCCATGATGTCACCTTCGATGCATATGCTACCCTCAGGAAGGTTAGAAATCTTTCTATCTCAAAGGAAGACAAAGAAGAAGAAGAAGAAGTTGGAAGGCAAGAAGAACCGAAGGTTGAATCGATGGTTGATGTTGAAGGTCCGATGGATCCTATAGATCCACCCTCTTCATATAAAAGAAGACCTTCATGGCTAAGAGACACTTTCGAAGATGCCGAGAGACATTACTCCTAGGGGAACATTCCAGGAAAGTAAGAAGCTGAATAGGTACCAAGGGTACATAGCAGCCATGAGTACTATTGTACAATCTGAGCTTGGAACATTTGAAGAAGCCGTAAAGCATCAAGTTTGGAAGGATGCTATGCACGAGGAATATGAGTTTATTATGAAGAATGATATCTGGGATGTGGTCCCGAGATCGAAGGACAAATCTGTTGTCACCTCGAAATGGCTCTACAAGATCAAGCATGGAACTGATGGAAGTGCTGAAAAGTACAAGGAAAGATTTGTTGCCCGAGGCTTCTCTCAAAAGGAAGGCATAGATTATTATGATATATTTGCACTTGTTGACCGCTATACCACCATTTGATCAATCATTGTCCTTGCTGCAACGCAAGGATGGAGTCTCCATCAGATGGATGTGAGGACTGCCTTTTTACATGGTTCAGTCAAGGAAGAGGTTTATGTGGAACAACCTCTGGGGTTCGAAGTCCAAGATAGAGATACATATGTATGCAGGTTGAAGAAAGCCCTCTATGGGATGAAGCAAGCCCCCAGGGCTTGGTATGAGAGGATCAATAGCTACTTGATGAAGTTGGGCTTCATTCGAGGTGATGCTGATCCAAACGTTTATTTTAAGGTTGATAAAGAAAGGCCTCTCATTCTGGTTCTCTATGTGGACGATCTCTTCCTGACAGGTGCTAATCCTCTCATTCATCAATGTAAGAGGGAGCTAGCTTCCGAATTCGAGATGAAGGACCTAGGACTGATGCACTATTTCCTAGGCTTGGAGGTTTGGCAAAAGCTAGGTGCGATTTTCCTTTCTCAAGGAAAATATGTCATGAAGCTGCTGGAGAGATTTGGGATGTGGACTGCAAGTCCGTGACTACTCTGACGAAGCTCAACTTTAAGAAGTTGTGTGGAAATGCTGCTAGGCCCAAGTTGGGAAACCCCACCGAATATCGTCAACTCGTGGGGGCCTTGATGTTCTTAGTGAAATCATATCCGGACATATGTTTTGTAGTGAACACATTGAGTCAATATATGGTTGACCCTCATCACATTCACTGGATTGGTGCCAAAACTCTCTTGAGATATCTTCGGGGCACAATCAACTGTGGGCTGAGATACACTGCTGGGAGTATGAGGCTCCATGGATATACCGATGCTGATTGGGCAGGCAGTGTGGTGGATCGTAAGAGCACATATGGATGTTGCTTCACTCTTGGTTCCGCTTCGATATCTTGTATGAGCAGGAAGCAAAAATCGGTTGCTTTGAACACCGCCGAGGCCGAATTCATTGCAGCGCGTATGGCCTGTTGTGAAGCTGTTTGGTTGAGAAAGCTCTTCAGTGAGCTGTTTGGGCATGTGCTAGATACCACTATTATCCTTTGCGATAACCAGAGTGGGATTCGTCTTTATGAGAATCTTGTGTTCCACAACCGATCTAAGCATATTGATATTAGGTACCACTTTGTTCGGGACATGGTACAGCGAGGTGCCGTAAGGTTCGATGACATTGGGATTGATGAGCAGGTTGTAGATATTCTCACGAAGCCCCTAGGGAAGGTCAAATTCGTAACCTTCTGTGAGAAGCTTGGTATCGTGGATAGACCCTATTCTGAGGGTCCCACCCGAGTTGGGTTATGAGCTCTAGGAGCTCCAAGGGGCTTGGGGATAACTTCTTGGAGCTATAAGCAACCACAGGGCTAGGTTCGCTGAACCTTGTTGGTGCGATTCTTCCCACCATTGTGATATTGAGCTGGTTCACCCTCTCTTTGATCTATGCCCCACATGCATCCTACCCATGGAGTTTCAGACACATGGGAAGTACCTCTCATTTGGCCAATGAGGTGGGAAATGTGGATAGAGACTGATAGCATGGCCAATGGATGCATCGGGGATTGCCATACTCTCTATGTCTAGGATGGGATGTGTCCAACACCTTGATCTAGGATCAAGTCTGATGTGGTTCTTACCTCTAAATTGACTTTGGGTCAGTGTGTGACTCTCTTGAGTTTGTTAAGGTTTTAACTTATAAGCTGACTTCGGGTCAACAGGGTGTGATGTCATTGTGACTCACTCTCGTTGTGTAAAGAAGAGCCAACAAAGCATGTTATAGTAGGATGACACAGGATTGCAGGATGATATATGATAGTACACTATGGTACTGTATGACAGGATGGCACGGGTGGACATATGGAGTTCTCCCTAGTTGATAGGGAGTGTTAATTTTGGGCAACTAGGTCCAAACTCCATGTTGCATTGCTCATATGATGATGATGATATTTTTGTTGGATTCCTCTTTCAGAGAGGTGCAAGATTGATATAAATATCATCTTGTTTGGATGAGCAAAACTTATATTTTGATTTTATTTTCCACACATGTGCAAATTTTCAAGGTCGGCCAGATTTGTAATGTAGGCTCACAAGCCCCAAAAGATGTGTCACACACGCTCATTGATGGATATAAATTGGAGAGAGATGATGCTTATTACATAATCATCTCATCACACACATTCCTCATCATCTGATTGGTTCGTACAACCTTTGGAGGCTTCTCTTTCTCTCCCACGTGTGAAAACAAGAAGCTGAATTTTAGACTGTGTTTAGGGCCGTTTTCTAGAGCATTGACCAGTGTTGATTGTGGGTCAAACCTTGGAGTTTGACTACCATTTCTGCCCAGAAAATCTGATTTAGGTAGGCCGCATTGGAGGGCGTAGAAATTGAGGAAATCTATTGACTTTGACCGCAGGAAATTGACTTGCGTTGACTGGTTTTGAGGGCTGTGTGTGACACCGAAGAAAAGCTGGGTTTGACTGATTTTGACTGAACTTCTTGGAGTTTGGAAGAGATGGTTTGACCAGAAAAGTCTTTGTTGGCTAGGGCATCCTGTTGACTACTGTAACAAACATTTCTCTCTATATTTGCTGGACAAGAAGAATTACAAATTCTGATTTATTATATTGGCTTGTCTTCTGTCGATCTATTATTATGTTCTATCAACATTTACTTTCATGTTTATGTGATTGCTAATTTGAATTGGGCCTATAAGAAAGATTGAAATAAACTGCATGAAGCATAGAACATACCATGGTTATCTAAAACCCTTGTTTATAGATCTGTTAAGATTTCTTGTGGGTTTGTGTTTCAATAGTTTGTAACGCCCACAAAAAATTATTTCCTGCCAAACCCCTCATTGGTATGGTCTCCCTCTCTCTTTCTGAAGAATGACCTCCACCAATCACTCAAGTCGCTGAACCATTAGAAAAGTTTGTGACTCGAGCAGTTGCAAAGTTTGGGAGTTGAGACTCAACTATCTGAGTTTGATCATGATGAGAAGTTTCAAGTGATAATGTTGATCACTAATATCATATATGTAGATTTGTAGTAGACCAGTGGCCCCATAGTTTGTAGGCTTTGTTTTTGAACTCTAGAGGCCATTTAGAGCCTCATTGCTTATGTATTTTGTTGATAATATGTATTGCACTTGGTGCCATTTTGATATATTCAGCTTTACGTGGTATATAAATGAGCAAACTTTGCATATTTTGTCTCTATTGGCTTGGAATCATGGTTGAATATCTTAAAAATAGGTTTTTTTGAATTAAAAATTAATTATTTAATGTATTTTTTTAAAAACCAATTCATTGAGATTTGACCAATTCCGGTTTGACCAGTTCCTGTTCGAAACCCGGTATATGTCCACCGGTCCGGTCACCGGTTCCGGTTTTTAATACTATGGTCAAATTTGGCTATGGATCTATGTTTCAGTACTTTGAAACACCCACAAAAATTATTTTTCTACCAAACTCTTGACTGGTATGGTTTCCCTTTCTTCCTATGAAGGACAACCTCCACCAATCACTATTGGCTACAGTTTGCAAATATGTTCTGCACATAGCCTGGGTCAAATCTCGTTATACAACACCTGTTTTGCGTGTCACTTTACGTGCACCTAAGCTCATACATGTCCCAACTCTCTACGCTTGTTTGTGTCTATTACACCTATGCTCTATCGTACTTTACACTGTACCTTGTACACTATGTTTTTAGTACAATCATGTATGTATCTACAAGCGTCACTCTTCCCTGCACAGGTTACCCTGTTCCATATGGTCTCGTACATTGTACAGTTCGATCACTGGTTTGCTACTCGTGTTGCGCTGTACAATCCTTGACGTCTATTCTGTATTTTTATGTCTCCATGAATGACCCTTTGCTGATGGCTGACAATTCCTCTTTGCGTTGTATGATGACTGCTCTAATGACTACTGTT
The DNA here is from genome assembly GCA_034641835.2 of Pinus albicaulis. Lineage (NCBI taxonomy): Eukaryota > Viridiplantae > Streptophyta > Pinopsida > Pinales > Pinaceae > Pinus > Pinus albicaulis. Next base: position 1,099,077,715 of record CM076574.1, on the reverse strand, counting down.
GCGGCTGCCAATGACTCACACTTTTTTGTTGTTGGCAACTAATTGCCCTATGCCTCTTTTCTATTATTTTGCTTTTTTTTTTGTTGCTTCTGTGTCATTGTAAGGTCGACTTTGATCTCACCTGCAACTAATTGTGACTATACAAGGGCTCCCATCCTGGGAAAATGGCCCTCTGAGAAAAAATACAAGTACAACAAAAACTTGGAGTTATTATAGATGATCAAACCCTCTGTAGATTTGTCTTTTGATCAACAAGAAAAAGGCTAAGGTATGGGTAATAGAATGACATAATGTACAACTAGAAAAGACAATTACAAACCTCATCATAATATCTAAATTCTATGCTGTTAGTGTTGATTTTCTAGTAGCAAACTAGAATTGAGCAATTTTCAAACTGATAACTATTCCAATGATACAATTTGAATTTTTAGAGCATTTCAATCATTAAGCAATTCTACTTGAAGTTTTCAGCCATAAACTTCAATAGAGCAATAGAGAGCACAGATAACAATAAAAACAGGAGACACCAAAATTTCTTTGGTCAAAACCCCACAAGGGGGAAAACCCGATAATCTTTCCTTATGAGAGAGAGTTCAATTCATCAATGTACATCAGAATATTCTAGTGAAAATGCCAATAGCTCAATAATTTCCAAGTCAAACCAATCAAATAAGAGAGAAAAACTCAATGCACTGTTCAAACTCAAAGTCTGCACAAGAGGGCTGAATTTCGGCCTAAGGCTTCTAGTCAAAGGGGTCGAAATTCATCCTGCAATTGCACACTTAATATTTTGTTCAAATTTTAGAAGTTCTTGCGGTCAACTCTCAGTCTAAGACCCAAAATAGAGACAGAACTTTGGTCAAAGAAAGTCAACGAACCATAGAAAAACTCAGCCTCCAAACCTCAGTTAATAGCTTGGTCAAACAAGTGAAATGAATCAAGTCAACACTGGTCAACACAAGTCAAATGAGTTGGTCAAGGCAGAAATCAATCTTCTTCTCCTTGCACATGTGAACAAATCTCCTTGGTTGGTCAAATGAATGACTAATGTGATGATGCCAAATGAGGTCAATGATTGTCAATTTATGTGTATCAGGAGATTGGTTTTGACCTTAGGGTAAAACCCCGTAAAGTTGTGGGGCCGACTTGGACAGTTGGAAAAAAATATTTTTCTTCTTTAATTTTGACCATGAAAATATCAACTGAAGCTACCAATTTTCAACAGTTTGTTGTTTTGGAAAGAGCATTTAGAGGGCTTTGTAGTGAGTGGTTCTGTGATAACATTTACTTACAAATTGGGGTTGCATTTGTTATTAAAAGCTAATGTACTAATTGGAATTTAATCTCTAAGATGACTTGTGTTATTTCTTCCAAATTAATATTAAAGTTTGCTAGGAAAACACATTAAAGTAAAACTCTTATGTGTTTATTCTACGGATTGGGTGTTAAGAACCCAATAAAAAATTTCTAGGTCAAGGTTGCTAGGAGAAGGGTGTGTAATATCCCTCTTAGAGTGATTACACTTGTAATGAAATTCCGAGTTAGGGTTTCAACAAACACTTGGCAAAATTATATTTTAAAACAATACTTCATCAAACTCTATTACGATGATGGTCTTTTATTGTGTGCACAAGTAATATAGTAAGGAACTTAAGCAACAATTGATTCCACAAACAACTTATTATGAACAGAGTTCATATACGTAGCAAAATATTCAAAAGATCTGAACTATGTAAATATCCATTATAGGACAAGTATTATATTTATATAGAAATGTTGAATGTACATAAGATATGAGATGATGGAATTGTTACAAAAGAGGGTTCGCTTATATACCTAGGTAGGTACCCCTTTATGAATGGTCATATGCTTATGAGAAATGTCTCTTCAGAATACTGATCATTGTTAATTATTATTATTAATAATTTACTTTCATAACATTTCCCTCCTCTTCAAAGAAGTTTTGTCCTCAAAGCTTATTGCTGACAAGGTGTGTCTTCTTGTTTCTTTGTCTTGTAATCTATTCACAACTTTCAGAAATATTCGAGTTGTCATCTTTGGTGATACAAGATGATAGGGTCCTTGGAGTGATGAATAAAATTGTCAAACTGAGGAGGGATCTGACCCTCTCCAATTAATCTTATGTGGAATCTTGCAGTTACTGGATACTTCATGTGAATTTTTATCATAAGACTGAATTACACCGACATTGGTAGTCTTCGGAACATATGTTCGTTGTCTTTGTTCTGAGTGATACAAATATGCAGACTGATTGAGTTGTTTGCTCTTGTGATTCAGATGTCGATAAGGAGTTCTTGTGGTTTGATTTTGCCTTATCATGTGTGTGGCAATTTCCTAATTTACTTCAATTATTGATGTTGTTGAGATGGTTACAAAATCTTCATTTGGATTTTTCATTGTCTGAACTGCAACGCTGAAATATGTTTTTACTTCAACTGGCTTGTCATCTTCTTGAGTAGTGATATTGACTGGATCGATATTCGTTCCACTTTCTTCAACTTGGATTGTTACGTTTGAAGACTTCGATACTTGGTTCGTGATAAGTTCTACTTTTTTGTTCAACATTTTGTTATCATTTTTAAGTTTTTTGAGTGAGTAGACTCTGATTATGGTTTTTGAGAGTAAGAGTTCTTCATTTTCTGAGTCAACTTTATTTTGGCTTTCAAGCTTCTCATCTTTTAAACACTTGATTTGTTTTAATAACTTTTGAATAAGGTTCTTTAAGCGTAAATTTTCCTCTTCTTGTCCTAATAGGTGCGTCTTGAGTTCTTTCTTTGTAACCGTATCCTTTTTGACTAGTGCGAATAATTTTTCGTTGTGGTCTTTGAGGTGCGAAATTTCTTTGTCCTTTCTATTATTTCCTTGTAATGCATATCCTTAAGATCTTTGTGTTTCTGCAATGATGCTTTCTTGTTTTGTTGAAGTTTGGTTATTTCGTCTTCTAAAATCTTAATATATGAATTCTCTTTATCTTCCAACTGCAGTTTCTAGGTATACTGGATTACATCGTTTTTTCGGATTGGTGCTGGGTGTTCAACTTGCAAGGTAGATTATATTTTATCCAATTATTTACTAAAATCTGCATGTTGTCGCTCAAGTGTCGCCATTAATTGTTTTATCCCTTCACAAAACTTCATATCTCCTTCTAACTATTGTTTTTGTGTATCACTTTGATATTCAACTAAAGTAAAAATTTTGTGACATTTCTTGTAGACGACATTTTGATTTCTAAATGACTCTTGACAATTAGAATATCCTTCTGAACAAAATGACATTTTGAAAAGAAACCACGGTTCTTTGTGGACTGCATCTTTTTACTTTTTCTTCACTACTTTTAACTCCCGTAATTGTTTACTTGAATATATATACCATTCAATTTTTTTTTTTAATCTCTTCAAAACGTTTTTTAATCTCTCAAACCTTATTGAAGAGTCCCTAACAATCCTTTCTCTTCACACAATTTCACTTCTCAAATGTTTTTTTAGAATAATCGCTTATATATATATATATATATATTTTTGTTTGTTTGTTTGTTTGTTTGTTTAAATTTAATTAATATTAATATTTTATAGTTTTTTTAATATATAAATATAAATATTATAATAATTCCTATATATATATATACACACACATACCTTCTATGGTTTTATTCATCCTCGATAACGCTCCAACTAAAGCTGCTACAAGAATCCAACCACTTGTTGCCTCAAACAGTCCAATCCACTTCCCTTTACAGAATCCAGTCCTCATTACCTCAGCCTCCACGACACCCTTATGCTCCTGATTCATCCTTATACCAATTCTCTGCCGCAAACAAAATATAATCTGCTCTGCCAGTACCTTTAAGACCTTGGACTTGGTCACCTCAACAAAAAATGATGAAAGCAGAGATTGACTAGGGTGGAATCTTTCACCACTGAAACTAGTCAGAAACCAAGGGTCTTAAAACACTTTCCTGTCTGAGAGCCTCAACCCCACGATCAAGAAAAAAGATAATCCATGCTGATCATAATGAGTCCCCTCCATTCATCATATAGTTTCTCCTTGGGGCTTTTCCCTCCTAAATTCAAATTTGAGTAACTTGCAAGCTTCCCTCCGTTCTCCCCAATTTAATTTTATTATTTATTGTCACCTAAGTAACATTAAATAATAATTCTCCTGTTTGAAATGACTATAGCCTACGGGGTTAGATAGGCTGGTACGTCCTTGCTCGGGCAACTAACTTGAAGAGGACATTACTGGTGGTATGTCATGAACCTTAGTGTTGATATTTTAAGTCAAAAGATAAAAGTCGTCAGTCTATTTAAAATGGGGGCATCCTGGTATTTGTAAGTCCTAGAACTAGTTTAGTGCCCAGTGAGTGTTAGGTCTTGGTCTTTGGAGTCTTGAAAATGTTTGGAACTCAAAGAATTGTTTTTAGACTTACAAAAGGTGACTTTTTCGGAGACCAAATAGTTGTTGAAGGAATACTGGAAAGAAAAGTTATTAGAACTGGAACCGGATTTGAGTGAGGGTTAGATTGGAACTGAACCAAAATTGGTTGAATTGCATTGTAAACTGGTGCATTTTCGGCAGAAGCTGACACTTTCATAGAGTTGGCCACATGGAGGATCATAGTCTTTGATGTTCATCCATGTGAGCATTGTTGGAAGATTTTCACCCTCTCACTTTGTCCCTGATTGGTCAGAGAGGGGGGGGGGGGGAGATAGTCATCTTGTAGTTTTGAATTCCTAAAAATCAAGCATGTACAAGTGAACCTGATCCACAGCCAGAAGTAGAGCCTCAAGACTAAGCCAGAGTCATTGTTGTAACTGGAGTCAAAGCCATAAGCATGATTTAGTTTGCGGTCATCTTCCGACCGACATTAATTTATGGTCATCTTCAAACCGACATTAGTTCATCTTCAAACAGCATTCGCGAGCACTTCCAATTAGCAAAAGAGATCAAGATCCAACTAAATCGGGAAATGTTCCTGGATTTGCTGAGGCTTAAAGTCAAGTTCCAACAGCTTAGAGTCATTTTCAAATCGCCAGATATGAGCACTTCTAATGAGCAGAAGGCATCAACTTCTCGCCAAATTTGAAAATGTTCTGAGAATTGCTAAGTGTTAGAGCTGAGTTCCAGAGTTAGGTGTCAGCCTTAAACCACTGTTAAGTAGAAGTCTTCGGCTTTTGCTACCCATTTGGTTTGTGGTCTTCCTTAAACCACTAGATTCAGAGAGCACATTCAGCCATTAGCAGCTGTCCTCTTTTATCTGCTTGGATTCACATACACCCCTTCGGATTAAGGTGGGGAATGTTCGACACTTAATCCATAAGGTTTATGGTGTGGACTTTGAACTGTCACGAGGAGTCCAACGGTTACAAGAAATTGAATTTATATGTACTTCTGTTGAATGAAATGTATTCCGTGCTTATCTTTCTCTTTGGCATACTTCTGTTTAATGAAATGTATTCCATGCTTATCTTTCTCTTTGGTGTTCACTGTTCAGTCATGCCATCCCAACAGAGATGATGATGATTTTGATATGGTCATGATCAAGGAAGTTAAATTATTGTAGTTGTGATGCATCAAACATAGTTTAATAGCTTATATATATATAAGTGTGTGAATGTGGAATATTGGGTGTCTGTTAATTTGGTGAGGATGTATACACATGGACACAGTTAAATAACACTTGTAAGAGAATCTTTTGTTGATTTTGTAAGGTGAAAAGATTTAAAAGAATCTTGTACGAGGGTTCTGAACTTATTTAAACACTTGTAAGCTTGCCTATTGATGAATTTAGCTAATGAAGCAGCTATAAAAGTAATGCCAGATGAGAGGGGTAGGTGAAGAGGTATAAAAGATATGTCATGATTCCTGTATTGGGGAATTCTTTCTTTTCTCCTCCATGAGTTGGCTTTCTTGTCTGCTGGCCTCTTATGGTATTATTTGTGCCTTTTGGCATTCACAGTGCACATCATAGATTTTGTATTATAATTCCAGTATGTACAAGGGTAATGTGCTGGTCTGGTTACTAACAATGATTTAGAATTGCGACAATGAGGTTCTTTTGATTGTTTTCCTCATCATATTATGAGGAATATGGTTATTTTAGGCTCTCAAAATGCTTTATAGGACAATTTCTGTGCTTATAAGTGAGACGGATGGAAGCATGGTTGAATTCTATATGTCCTTTCATAATGATTGTGAATTATGAACTTACTGGATGGATATTGATACAAAAGGAGAGAGTGTATAGTGAAAAAGTGCAGTTTCTTATTGTCTGTATTCTCTGTGTCAGGCACTATCGATTTGATGTTAGCTAAAGTTCTTAGTCCTCTCTGACAAAATGCATAACTGATTATTATTTTGTTTCTATGTGTTTACAGCCACGAGAGGCAAAGAAAACACAGGAGTACGCCAATTACTGGAAAAGAAAGAAGGTTTATTTCGACAAAACATGATGGGAAAGAGAGTTAACTATGCATGTCGTTCTGTCATTTCACCTGATCCTTACATAGCAGTAAATGAGATTGGAATACCCCCATATTTTGCAGTGCGGTTGACATATCCCGAGGTCTCCGAACTTCCTGTTACTTACATTTGAGGTCTTTATTAGGATTCTATATTTATTCAATTAATGGCAGACCCACTTCTGATCAAGTGTTTCTGTTTTGTGTATTATCATTATGTTATTTCTCTGTGGTGTTCTTTTTTGTTTTTGTCATATTATCACATGACACAATAGGACTACAAAAATTTGAAAAGCCTCACCCGTTCAGAAACCCACTGGCTCTAAGGTGATTCTTTTATCTTGGGTATATAACTGTGGTAAATAACAGACTTTTTGATATACTGAAGATAAGGGTAAATATTAAATACTTTGTGATAAGACTCAGGATTTAAAGTTGCGATGTGGCTGCTAGACATTTTAAATATTTTCCAAACTCATTCAATTGGCTTACGGGAGACTATAACGAAACATTTGTCAATTGGGTGTAGTCATGCTGGTCTGTTTTTAGATTTCATTGGAATTTCAGATTTGCTGTTGGTTGTATTTTTTGACTGTAAAGTTTTTGATTGTGGATATTGTAACCTAAATCGTTTCTTTTTGAATTTGAGATGTGAATGTTTAAACATTTAAGTTTGGAATTTTAAAGACAGTAGACTATATGGCTTTTCCAAATTAGTGTCCTTAGTTTTTATTTTTCTGTACAGAAAGTGACTCATTGGAATGTCGAGAAACTAAGGCAAGCTGTGCGAAATGGTCCTAATGTTTATCCTGGAGCAACACATTTTGAGGACGAGCAAGGGATTGTCCATTTATCCAGTGTTTTGCAATACCAACGCAATTCTATTGCTAAGAAATTACTTTCTACACCTGGAGCAGCATCATCTGGTGGGTCAGGACAGAACATAGACTCTGCAAAAATTGAAGGAAAAACAGTCTATCGTCATCTTCAAGATGGAGATATACTTCTCGTTAATCGACAGGTGAGGAAGTTTATGATTACATCACTTCAGAATAACATGTTATGACTGGGACACTGTTGTGCTGTTCACTATGTGCTATATGATAATTGCTTCATTAGAAGCCTCTTTATGTATTCTCTTGTAAGGGTGTATGCTTGTTCTCTTTTCATTTTCAAACTTCCAGAAAAATGTATGTTTGTTGAAACTTTATTGGCAATGCCTTCTCTACTGTTTTAGAAACTGTGTTTTTGACATTTCTGGCGAGTATTGATTATTCTTTTTATAGGTGTAGAAGAGAGGCTAACAAAATAATGTGATTTTTTTGAGCATCTGAAGTTTTGTGAGGAATATTGTGTCAGAGAAGACTGTCGTTTTGAGTGTCACTGTGAAGGACAGAAAGGATATTAATGATTGCAAATAACAAAAAGCTATCAATGTTTCTTGAAAAGTGAATCATGCCATTCTGTATATATTGATAGATACATAGATATACAAGTGGATAGATATGATTGAAGTATGAACATGCATGGCTGGGTTATGCTTGTGGAGCAGGTAGCATACATGTATACGAGTATATTAAGTTATGCACACACACAGCATGAAGTTGCAGACAAGGTAAGAAACAAGAAGATAATTTTATTAATTTCAAACAATGACCACAATATGTAGGTCAGCGGGACTCAAAATTTCATCTAGTGTTAATATATAGTGGGAGTAAATAGCAGCTCGTATTGCTACTCTACGAACAGCTGAATAAGAGCTAAGTACATAGCTTGAAGAAACAAATAAAATATAATATAATTTTATTAAAACGTCCATGAGGCCAGCTGGTCTATGAATATGATATTTTTTCTACAAATGAAAGAAAAAAGAAGTGTGTGGAAGAGATAAGATCTCATATATGCATATCTGGAAGAATTGTGGACCGCAAAGATGAGTTATTGACTAAGAATTGGGTTGGATTTGTTGACCACTGGAGAGGCACTTGAGGATTATCTTAAGACTCCATGCCCAAGGATGTACCAAAGGCTGTTTGTACCATCAGAGATCATCATACTACCCGAGTTTTTCAACTCTACTTCTTCTTATCATTTTCTGTGGTACTCAAATTCCACAATCCCTACGGGGACAATGTAAAAGTGATACTAGTATGAGGAATCGAGAGTCATGTAACATGCTTGGGTAGCCTGAGACCTTATCATCAAGTGAGTATTACTCTAGGAGGTTATTTTCACTTGGTTAATTATCATCTCCTTACGAGGACTTAATAATTGATTGAGTTTTTCCTCCAAATATACCCCAAATCTGGAGTACGGTTTGATGGTGAGGCCTTGGGTGGGTCCTAGTGTCTAGGGTCAATGTATATTATCATACTAGATTACACAAAAAATTGTGGAATTTGGTTAGGTTTAGGAGGTCAATTTTTATTTTTGAAAATGTCCCGCAGAGCGAAAATTGGAATAAAATTTGTATCTGAAATGTAATAAGTGATGTCTAGAGAAGTTGTATGGGGTATGAGTAATAAAAATTGCACCTCTCACCCCCAATGTTTTACTAAGACACAGTATGAAGCGTCAAAAATGTGTTCTAGACCCTCAAAACCCACTTTTTTAAAGTTTAGTGGAAAAAATGGCAATAAATTAAGCCAACAATTAAATAAATGGAGAAAAATAAATATCCACACCTGCTAAATGATGTGGAAATGAGGTGGAAAATCATGGAGGAGTTAAAGTGAAGTCCCATGGTGATGTGGACTCCTAAAATCAATGAAAGGACATGTGCTCAAGGAAATCGAATTTCTGACAATAAATTGTTGGACATTGAATAAATCAACGCTCCCCGTGTGTTTCGTGACATGGACTAATCGCCTCTCTATTGAAAAGTGTAACTAGGATCGATTTTCATATTGACTATGTAATTATGTATTTATGTAAAGAAGAAGACAAAAATGATAAAATGTGTTTTGTTGTACTTGCTTCAAGGGTTTCATGAGCAAGATTTTATTATAGGTTAATAGACTTCTTCTTGATGTCTATTAGGGTTTTGTCTTCTAGGTATAAATATAATTAAGTGTCATACATATGAAGGATCTAGTCTAGAGAAAATGCTCCAAGACCTTGCCAAAGAAACTATGAAAGAATGGCTCTAGACATCCCTCGTCAACATTGGAAGATGTGCCCTACAAGTCGGCTCCATAACCATATATCAGGTCGACCATATTACCCTTTGACAGGTCGGCTCAATTACAGGTGCAAACAACTAAATATACCCTACTGGACTGCGCAGAAAACAGTGAAAAATGCGGATCTCTTTGTGATTTCCACAGTAAAAGGTGCGGACTGTTCTGGGTCAAGATTTGCGCACTGTTTTGAGGACAACAAGTGTGGATTTCAAAGGACAACAGATACGGATTTTTTAAGATGAAAAAGTGTGGATATAAGTGCAGATTGCTGAGATCCGTTATAGGGTTATAGTGCGGACTTTTCTGAGGTATCTCAGCATCTGTTTTCAAATCCTATCTCAGGAAGAATCTGCGGACATCACATAGAAGTTTTGCATACCGTTTTATGTCACCAAGTAATGCAAAGAACCTGAATCATAAGCAATGTTAAAGGCAGTGGACAAATACTATAAGCGCGGGTCTGTTTATAGAAGGACTTGCTAATTGTGCCAAGGTTAGATTGTGGATCAGTTTACATCTACCATACATGAAGTTGAGACAGTGACATAAAGAAGAAAGCAGTCTTAAAGGTTGGAGCAGAAGAGAAGGATCAATGTTGAGTAGGAATTTACAGGGTAAGTTCTGTAGATCAAGAACCAAAGGTCACCACTCACAAATCAGTACACCAGTATAATCACGTGGTTAAAACCCTCAAAGAGGGAAACAGTGCACGCCCTGAGCCAATGCGGCCACTTCAAGGAATTTATTAATATAAAAAGAAAAGTTACATATGTTTCTCTCATAAACGGTTACCGGACAAATGACCCTCCATGCTCTTTAAATAGAGATCATGGACCACGGTGTTACTACTAATCGTGTTATTAATACCCAGGTGGATGGATACAATCATGATCACTTGCTGGAATTCGTGATCACGTGGATTGCTTTTTTGTTATTAAAGGCACATAAAGAAACACACTTTACCTAACTCTACATTAGACTAAGTTATTCTTAACTATTTTCTATGTGTCGGAATATCCTAACATCCCCCCTTAAGAACAACTTGGGATAGGATTGAAGGATTTACAAAGGTGACACAAAAGGAGCCTATTTCCTATGTGTTGAAATATCCTAACACCCCCCCTTAAGAACTAATTAGGATAGGATTGAAGGATTTACAAAAGTGACACAATAGGAGAAGGAAGGAGGCATTAGAGCCTATCCCCCGTTAATGACAACTTTCCTGAACTCCAAGCATGGATCGAAGTTTGGTAAACTTCGCTTCTGTGAGAGCCTTCGTAAAGATATTGACTACTTGATCATTGGTCGGACAATAATGCACTTCAAGAACACGATCATGAATGAGCTTTCCGATGAAGTGTATGTGGAGTTCAATGTGTTTCATACGCTGATGCTGAACTGGATCTTTACATAACTGAATGGCACTCTGAATATCACACCAAACTGTAGTTGGATGTTGCTGATGAAGACCAAATTCAGACAGGATCTGACGAAGCCACATGGCTTCCTTGCTAGCTTCAACTGCACCACGATACTCTGCTTCTGCTGAAGAAAGGGAGATGGCACTTTGTTTCTTACAAGACCAAGTAATAGGTCCTGAACCAAGAGTGAATACATATCCTGCAGTGGACTTCTGATCATCAGGGTCACCAGCCCAATCAGAATCAGTGAAACCAATCAACAAGGGAGATGCTCCTGCACTGTAATGAATCCCGAACTGAACTATACCTCGAATATATCGAAGTATTCTTTTAGTTGCTTTCCAGTGACTTTCATGAGGTTGGTGCATAAATCGAGCGACAAGACCAACAGAAAAGGAAAGGTTAGGACGGGTATGGGTTAGATACAAAAGTTTACTAACAAGTTGACGGTATAAGGTAGCATCAACTTCAGGGGTAGCACAGTTGACTGAAAGCTTGACTCCAGACTGAAAGGGAGAAGGGGCAGGCTTACAGTCTTCCATGTGAAAGTGGTGTAGAAGATGACAGGCATACTTGGATTGAGAGAGGGTAATGCCTTCCTTGGATTGCAAGACTTGAAGACCAAGGAAATAATGCAAGTGTCCTAAGTCTGTCATTTCAAACTTCTTTTTGAGGCTAGACTTCACATGGTTTATATGGTTTGGATCACTACCAGTAAGGATAAGATCATCAACATAAAGAACAAGGATGGTGAAGGACTTACCCACTTTCTTGGTGTAGACAGTGTTGTCAGAATGACACCTAGAAAAACCATTATCTAATAGAAATCTATCCATTTTGGCATACCAAGCTTGAGGAGCTTGTTTGAGACCATAGAGAGGCTTCCTAAGGAGACAAACAAGGCTGGAGTCTTTTTGGATAAATCCAGGGGGTTGTTCCATGTAGATTCTTCATGCAAATCTCCATGTAAGAAGGTGGATTTAACATCCATCTGATGAAATTCCCATTTAAAGGAGGCAGCACGGGAAAGAACAAGGTGGATAGAATTCATTTTGGCAATAGGGGAGAAGGTTTCAATATAGTCGATGCCTTCAACTTGTGAAAATCCTTTAGCAACAAGACGAGCTTTATGTCTATCCACTTTTCCATCTGGTCCAAACTTTGTTTTGTAAACCCATCTGCATCTAACAATTTTTATTTATTTTGGAAGAGGAACAAGATCCCAAGTATCATTTTCCAATAAGGAACGATATTCTTCATTCATAGCTTCATCCCAATCTGGATGATCGAAGGCTTATTCAAAGGTTTCTAGATCAGGATTTTATGGAACTTGAGCCAATAAGGAAGAGGCTCTTTCGAACTGAGAATGTGTACGTCATCGATCGGCAAGGTCACCTGCAAGAGAACCTACTACATCCTGAGTAGAGAGAACCCATATTGGAAGCGGTGGAGTATAAGGAACAATTTCAAGAGGTGGAGGGGGATTTTCATCCCTGTTGTCATCATCTGAACTAGAAGGAATGCTATTAAAGATAGAAGAGAGAGAGAGAGAGGCGGCACATATGCCGAATCAGGCTCGCAGGCCAAAGGTGGCACACCCGCTGAACTAGGCTCACAGGCCGATATATTTTCATCAAATTTTACATCTCTTCTAATGATTATATTTTTGGATTTTGGTTGAAGAAGTCTATATCCTTTGACATCTTCAGAATATCCAACAAAAATGCATTTTTCACTCTTAGTTTCTAAGGCTTTATGTTTCGCATCTGGAATATGGGCCCAAGCATCACTTCCAAAAACACGAAAGTGACTTACATCTGGTTTGATTGAGCTCCAAGCTTCTTCTGAAGTTATATTCTTTAAAACCTTAGTAGGAGTGCGATTTACTATGTAATTTGCACAGTTAATGGCTTCTGCCCAAAAATTGAGACCAAGTCCTTTAGATTGAAACATACAATTAGCCATTTCTTTTAAGGTGTGATTCTTCCTTTCAGCTACACCATTTTGTTGTGGAGTATATGGAACAGTATGTTGCAATTGAATGCCATGCTCAGTGCAGAAGTTGATAAATTTGTTGTTAACATATTCTCTGCCATTGTCTGATCTTAACTTAAGAATTTGATGTCCAGATTTTTTCTCAACAAAGGCCTTAAAGGCCAAGAACATGTTAAAAACTTCACTCTTGAGTTTCAAGAAATATACCGAAGTGCGTCTGGAAAAATCATCAATGAAAGTTAAGAAGTACTTGCAACCAGAGAAAGAAACAACAGGAAGTGGACCACATAAATAACTGTGCACAAGCTGCAAAGGGGTTGAAGCGTGCCAAGAGGCACGTTTGTCAAAACTATTCCGATGGTGTTTTTCGAGTACACATCCGGAGCAAACACTATCTCAGCAAGATACCATAGGAAGGCCCGTCACCATATTTTCCTTGTATAGAGTTTGAAGAGAGCGATAGTTTAAGTGACCAAATCACTCATGCCAAAGTTTGCTCACATCATCATTATGAGCAACAAAAACCGAGGGAAGAGATGATGACCCAAAGTTGTCAAACTTATACAACCTTGTGGAATCATCAGCAATGCCAGTAGCTAAAATATGTTTAGGATATTTGAGGTCCTTGATTACAACATCATGAGGTGAGAATTCTACTATTTTACCTTCATCTGAATTAGTTATTTGATAAACATATAGAAGGCTGCATGACAAGTTAGGAATACATAGTACATCATTAAACTGACCATTATCTAGATGAATGGTTATAGATCCTACAACACTAAGAGTTATATCATCACCAACATAAATATGTTTGGTGTTACAATCATTTAAAGAAGAAAAAATGGATTTATTTTTAGCCATGTGGTAAGAAGCTCCAGAATCAATGAGCCACTCACGAGAAGGAGAAGAAGAAGATACATTTAATGCATAACCAGATCTTGATGCTTGACAACCACAAGAAGAAAGTGCCATGCCTGAAGATGAAGGTGAAGAGTGCTCCAAATTGATGTTGTGCTTCTTCATTGTTGCTTCTAAGGCTTCCATCTTCTTAAAACATTTGGACTCTATATGGCCATCCCGATTGCAAAAGTTGCAATGTCTATCTGTCTTCTTCCCTTTGTTTTGATTTGCCTTATTATTTTGGTGATTTGATTTTTTAGTTTGCGGTTGAAATTGCTTAGGGCCCTTGTTTGGTTTAGGACCATATTTTTTAGGATACTGCTTCTTGGGATTCTTTTGATATGGTTGTTGTTGGGCTGCTAAGGCTTTCTTAGAAGCATTTCCAGCAGTGATAAGACCAAGGTGTAAAATTTTTTCTTGTTCTCTTATTAAAGAATCACAAAAGGAATCAAAAGAGGGATTCTCGTAGGTGGTTCCAGAAGAGATGATGGCTTCTCTAGTGGAATGGAAGGCTGAAACAAATATAGAGTATGCAGGGCCAAGCTTAGCAAGAATGCAATAGATGAGGCTACCATCTTCCTTTTTGACCTTACACCCTTCTAAAAGAAGTCTAAGGGTCTTGAATTTGGACAAAAAGTCTTCAATAGAGGAGAAATTATTAGGGTTGAAAGTAAGCAACTCTTTTTCAAGCTGGTGGGCCCTGATTTGATTTTGAATGCCAAAAATAGTATTTAGCTTTTCCAGGGCTTTATCAGGGGTGTCAATGTCAAGGATGTGAAATCGAAGATCTTGAGCAATGGACATTCCTATCAACCCTCATGCTTGATCTTGTTTATTTTCCCATTTAGGAACTTTATTGTTATGAATATAACAAATATAATTATTAAATAGTCAATTAAGGATTATGTAAGTAGTCATTAAGTTAGTGAAAGGGCATGTCTAAGAGACATGCCCAGTGATGAAAGGTCACCTGCGTAGGTATATAAGCAGGGCCTCATTGTAACATTTTATCATTTATCTATCTCATATCTTTTATAATATAATATTTGTATCCTCATGGATATCTTTGTATTCCAAGTGTTCTAGAGTATTTTAACGAGAAAGACTTTTATTACTTCATTTAATGTATCAAAGCGATCGATCTTAGAGCCGCTCCTTCGACATAGAGCTACGCTCCTTGATCCAGGTCTTTGACCGTAAAAATCGTCAACCTTGTTGCCGTCGTGATTGAAGCGTTTCGCTATCAAGCTTGGAGTTTCTCCATTTTCGCCACTAGGCCTTTGGCCATAATAAAACATTGAAAAAAAAAAAAAATTATATATAAAATATATATATATATTATATATTAATAATAAATAAATAAAAGAGAGAAGGAAAGTTAACATAAAGCGGGAAATAAATTAAAAGGAAAAAAAATATTTAAAAGAAAATAGTTCCAAAAGAAAGAAAAAAAAGAGATATATATAAATAAGTACATATACATACATACCAAGACAAATTAAAATTAAAAAGGAAAAAGAAATAAGGAAGAGTAGGTAAGGTTATTTTGATTATTCTTTCAGTGGTTTACAAGCTCGTGGTTTTGGAAGCCCATGGTAATTGCCCATGGTATTTGCAAGGTAAAATAAGAAGTAAAGGAATAAAAAATCTCTTGTGAATGGTAAGTTTACTTTTACGTGGAGAAATACACATAAGTGGACATATATTTTATAGGTGAATATATGTGAATAGCCACGTTTCACTAGGGTTGTAACCTTTCAACAAAAAAAAGAGTTAAAAAAAAATCAATTGTTAAAAGAATATATATATATATATATATATATATTAATTTAATTAATTAAATTATTAAAAAAAATAAATTTAAGGAATAATAACCTCATTAAAAAGAAGAAGAGAAAGTTAGGAAGGGTTACCTTAAAAACCCTAAAAACTCAATTCAACAGACAAAATGAAATCAATCATTGATGAAAAGGAAATTAAATCCAATTCGGAAAGGAAAGAAGGAAGACTTCCTGAAAATTATAGTATTTTAACAAATACAAGATGAAGAAACTACTATCCATAAAACTTTGAGGACAAAGTTCTGAAGGAAGGGCCAATTCATAACAAATAAATAAATAAAAGTTGATATATTAAATTGTGACGAAAGCAAATGACAAAAGCAAATGAAGAAAACGGTGCGTGATTGAACTGAAGAAAAGTGTCAACTATAAGCTTTGAGGACAAAGCTTTTGAAGGAAGGGGCAATGTTATGAATATAATTCATAACGAATATAACAAATATAATTATTAAATAGTCAATTAAGGATTATGTAAGTAGTCATTAAGTTAGTGAAAGGGCATGTCTAAGAGACATGCCCAGTCATGAAAGCTCACCTGCGTAAGTATATAAGCAGGGCCTCATTGTAACATTTTATCATCTATCTCAATCTCATATCTTTTTATAATATAATATTTGTATCCTCATGGATATCTTTGTATTCCAAGTTTAGTTTCTTGACCTGTGGCTATTCTATAAAGCCCTTTATTTTTAAGTATATCTACCATGTGAGGTAGCCATTGGAAATAATTGGTGCTGTTAAGAATAATCGGGCATGCACTTTCCATTTAAAAAAAAAAACTGAAGTTGATAAAAGCTGAAACTAACTGCTCCAATGGAAAGATCTCGAAAAATTAGGCTGTTTCAAAAAAAACGGCTCGGAAAACGGTTTTCGGATGAAGAAGTTATGCCTTTTGAAAAATCTGAGTTGTAGATGCCGAATAGTTACGGGAACGGGATGAAGTGTGGCTTTTAAAAAAAAAATTCCACCCCTTTGAACAAAAACTTTTTACCTATGTTGCACGGGGACCCGTCCTTGCCATAATTTCATGCCGTTCCCTCCGTTCTGGCGTTCCGGGGACTTTGGAACTCGTCGAAAACGTTTCGGATTTGCTGGGGACTCCATCAGGGACTTGGGGACTTCAAGGCCTTCCCCTAGCCGTCCCTCGAAAATTCAGGGACTTTTTGGGGACTTCCAAAATGTCCCTCGATAAATCGGGGACTTCTGAATGTCCCCAATAAAATTTCAAATCATAAGTTAAAAAAATATTAAAATATTTCATTTTTATAAAAAAAAAAAATATTAAATTTTTTTCTAATAAAATTCAAAATTTTAAATTAAAAAAATGTAAAATCCTAAATTACATTTTCCTTAACCTAAAGGCTAACGCATATACCTATCAAACTTAAATCATTTACGGTTTACCGTTTTACCATTTGGCAGCCACACTAGTGACTATATTATTTTTAAATTTTAATTTTTGTCATTTTGGTTCTTGGACTATAGTCTATGACTGTATTTTATAAATTTATAAGCCATGGTTTTCTACTTCTAGACTCTTAATTTGAGATTTATATTTAAATTTTAATGAATTGTTCATGTTTACATCTTTATTAAATTTTAGTACTATTTACTTTTACGCTTTAGCTGCTATTTAAATTTTGAAATGATTCATCATGCATCAATGATTATGTAGATATTAGACAATAGTAGATTGTAGGTTGTAAGTTGTATGAAACTAATAGTACTTAAGTTATGCAATGATGACGAAATTTGTTTTTGTGATGCACAATTCTTAATGACGATTAGATACTATTAGACTATTAGTATTAGTCTTTAGATTTATCATTTTAGTATCTTATTTATTTTGATTCATGTTTAATTTATTTTAATTTTAATTTTAATTTTTTAATAAATAATAAATATAATAAATAGTTTCCGCACTTGTCGTCCCCAACCTGCCGTCCCCTAAAAATTTGGGGGTGCACTTTAGCCGTTTCGGAAACTCATCCCCCCGTCCCCTCCATCCCCCCATCCCCACAACGAATGCAACATAGCTTTTTACAAAAGAAGCTTGAGAAGGAGACTTGAACCCAAGACCTCTATTCTCATATACTAACCCCTCACCAAGTGAGATAGTAAAAGGATCATGTTATTGTATGAAAGAAGGAAGGGGGTTATTTTTTTTTTTTTACTCTTCAGTGTGCATGCTTTTTCCTGCACAAAAAAAAACACAAAAAATCGAGCAAAAAAAACGAAATGCAGAGCCTTATGACAGAACGTTAGATTTTCGATTACCCTTATGGCAACTATCACTTTTTTCATTATTTCTGGTTTCCCGAGATCGCACAAAGACGCGGGGAAAGAGCATATGTAGCAAAAAAAAATCCCTTTCCCCTGTTTCTGATTTGCCGAGATCGTACGGAGCGCACAGTAAAGAGCATACACATAGAAGAGGGTATAGATCCGACAAATAAATAAAACCTTAATACCGAAAATAAACAGATAGAAAAAACCGAAATAAGCAGAACTATTAACAAATATAACTGCAAAATAGATGCTTTATATCTCTGGATCTAAAACTGTCATGACTTGGGCAGCCGGAAACTTTTTCGCATGAAACGAAAGGCGTTCTTCACTGTAACAGATGCTCCGGACACAACCGAGCAATTCTCCAAGCCCAAAAATGTTCAGAAATAGTAGATCTACAAAACGACATTCGCATGCAGTCAAACCGGCTTTGGATTTTGATCAACAACGGACGCGACCCTCAAAATAGCTTTGATACAATGTAGGAATTTACAGGGTAAGTTCTGTAGATCAAGAACCAAAGGTCACCGCTCACAAACAGATCACAAATCGGTACACCAGTATAATCACGTGGTTAAAACCCTCAAAGAGGGAAACAATCCACGCTCTAAGCCAACGCAACCACTTCAGGGAATTTATTAATATAAAAAGAAAAGTTACATATGTTTATCTCATAAACGGTTACTGGACAAATGACCCTCCATGCTCTTTAAATAGAGATCATGGACCAATCAGGTGTTAAGCCACAGATCAAGTGCCGTTAATACCGAGGTGAGAGATAACCGTCGGATCACTACAAATCGTGACTATCAGATTATAAGTTACAAAGGTACATGGTAAAGAAACACACTTTACCCAACTCTACATTAGACTAAGTTATTCTTAACTATTTCCTATGTGTCGAAATATCCTAATAGTTGAAGGCAGTCAAAGAAGTAATGACAAGGTATTGGAGGCATTCATAGGTCAAGGGTCTAAGTCTTGGTCATGGTACTTGTCATTTAAAGATCTATAAGAAGAATTTCTCGTGGGTTTTCCTCTTCAAGTGGGAGAGGCTTTGTCCTGGCTCAAGGAGCCTAACTTTGTGTCCTTTGTATTTTGGTAATTGACTTGATGAAAGACTAAATAAGCGAAGGAAGAAAAGACATAAGTAAATCAAGTAAACTCATAAGTAATTATCAAGAAGAGAATTTGAATTAATCTCCGGCCCTCCAAATTGTCAACACTCTCGTGGATCCTTATCTCTGATGATGCGATCGTTGACTAACACCTGTGGGTTTTGGTCTAACGACAATCATGATTCCCAACAAGTGGTATCAGAGCGTAGGTTAGGAGTTCGATACACACCCGGCTCGCGTTGGGGGGGAGATTGTTGGACATTGGATAACATAACTCCCCACGTGTTTTTCAACAAGGGCTCTCGTGGATCCTTATCTTCGACAATGCGATCGTTGACTAACACCTGCGGGTTTTGGTATAACGACAATCGTGAGTACCAAAATAAATGAGGAAGCTGCTTACTTGCAAAATTCGAGTTTGTGAAGTTAATGCACATTTGAGAGGATTTGGGAGAATATTTGGTGGATTATTTTGTGGGAAATTGTCCCCACATTGGTTCCCACCCTTATACACTTGTCATTTCATCATGGAATTTGATTTTTCTTGAGAGATTCTTGATGCCACTTGGGAAATTCGAATATGCATGAAGGTGGTTTGGGATTGTCACCCATTTGCTTTGGGATTGTCATCATTTTCCTTGGGATTGAATCGCAAGCTTCTATATAATAAGAGCTTTGTGCTGTCACTTTGGAATATTTTGTGCTAGCTATTGTGCTTGGGGAGACTCTGCTCTTATGTACACTTGTGCTTCATATGAATAAAAAAAGCCTTTGGGGTTCATTCATGGGTGTTTTTCTCTTGGAGGTTGTGCTTGGTTCAATGATCGCATACTTCTCTACCTATGCTTTATTTTGTTCCATTTTCTCATATGCTTTATATAGTTGTGAATGTACAACTATCTTACATTTATAATTGTTTATTTGATATGCTCTAAGCTTAGACAACTCTATCTATTTTCATACAAATTCTAGAGTTTTCTTGCCATTGTGTATTGTTTAAAATTTAAATTCATATGAGCTAATGCGCATGTGAAGTTTTGTAGGGAACATCTTTGGATCGATTAGCAAGCGTGAGGGGAAGTCTTCAAGAGACCAACCCACTCGTGGCATAGTTCTCAAGGAACTCTTATCGTTATTTGAATTTCATAAGTTTATCTTTTCTAAGTGTTTGTTTTGTAGGGCCCCTTTTGACATAATTTGTGCATAGGTCAATATTTCAATCAAATTTATCTCATAAAATTTTGTGCTTTCATTTCTTATCTAGCTAATCAAGAGTTCCTTATAAGCTAGACAAGTGATTGTGTCTTTTCCCATCACTTGATTTAGTTTTTGTATATTATATTGTAGCATTATGACTCATTTTGCATTGCTCTTTTTCACACTAACTTTGGTTTTAGTTTTGTAGCCCTAACATTTTTGTTGTAGTTTCTTTCAAGCTTCAAGTTCCATTTTCAAGGAAGCCGTGGGCATTAGGAGTGCTTGTGGAAGAAGCTAGGCTATGCATCACTTTGGAGCTTCTAATTTCTAATTTTAATGCCTCTTCTTCTCTCTTGAGGCTCCCATTCTTGTTGGGAATTCGTTGTTATTCAAAGAGGTATTATTGTATTGTTCCCATCAACAATTTGGGAAACCCTCTAAGAGACCCTAACCATCATTGTAAACCATAATAATAAAATTTCTCTATTTTGTGGGAGCGTCGGTTTTACCCATTGACATCCCTATCTCTCCACTTTGGGAGAGAACTTGTGGTTGGATTGACTTGTTTGCTCTAACATTCCCTTTTTTTTTTTAACATCACATCACATGCATCCTTTAAATTGGTAATTAACATAGCTACACATCTCATTTACTTTCTTCAAGTTTGCTAAAGTTATTTAAACTTGCACCATTTACAATTGTTGCTACAAGTCTCAATTTACATTTTCCTTTGCAAAGCAATTTACTCTCACTTTGTGCAAGCATCTTCATTATTTTGTTTTAGCAAACTTTGACATACTTGGCTTGGCTATTGTCTAAATCATTCAGGCTTTATGGTTGTGCCAGATTTCCATTTTGAGTATTGGAGCATTGTGTATTGGGAAAATTTATCTTTCAAGGCAATCATTTACTTTCATGTCAAACAAGTTGTCTTTCATTATCTCAAGTTAAGAGTTTCTTTTGCAAAGCTATTGTGGACATCAAATTTCATTTCACCTCACTATTCAAGCATTTGCAAGCTACTTTGGGCAATCTTACATGCATTACTAAAATTAACCTCCAACTTAAGTTGGTTGTATAGACATCTAGGGACCCTCTACCTTTATTGACTCCTCATTGTGAGATTCAAATTTTCGGGCAAGGGTGAGGTCTGAGGATTGGAGCTTAATTGAAATCTTGCTTTTAGAGTTTAACTAATAAAATAAACCAAGAGCACATTTACATCACCATTTTACTTGCAATTTCCCATTTTGCTATCTTGATGTGTTTTGAGTTTCATTTGAAAATATCATTTTTTTTTTGAAGAAGCATTTATGATGCAAGTATTGTGAGTCCTTTACTTTTGCAACAATTTAATTTTCTTTTACTTGGAATATTGTTCGTTGGTGCAATTCTATTTCATGTTATTGTTTTGATGATCATTATGCTCATGAGTAATTGATGTATCTTGTTATTTGGGGCATTCACTTCCAAAGTACTATTTCCTTTATAGTTGCAATTGATGTTCATATGCTTATCTTGGTCTAACATTTGTATTGTCTATCATTTGTATCTTGATTTCATTTTTTCAGCAAGCTATTGTTTTTTACTTGAAGGCACCAATTTATACTTTGAATATATAATTGAAATTGGCTCATTTATTCATATGCTTGCTTAATACTAGGAAACAAGTTATTTTTTGACAAGTAATCCAAATTAACCTTAACTTAATCTCCTAGAGACTCATATCATGTAACTTTTCATTAGGGACCACCCCCCTTAGCTAACCTAGGAGATAGCTTAAACAGAGAGAGTTGGGAATAGGTGACAACCCCATCTCTTAATTCTTGCCACCAACAACACCTTGTGGGATTAAGGGCTTTTCTCATGCTAACTGTTAGGTGTGCGTGACAGGAGGCAAGTGCAACATTTTTGGTGCCGTTGCTGGGGACAAGTCCTCTTCTACCTGGAATGCGACTAACTTTTGGTTTTTGCATAGATTTCTGTTCAAGTGGCGACTCCACTAATTTTATTTTTTGCTTGAATTTCTGCTAGAAGCTTTCTTCTCGTAGAATTCTTGCTAATCTTGGACAGGAGCCTCTCTCTGGTATTCATTTTCTCTTTCATGGTCAAGTGAGCATGACATCATGAATGATTTGTTCGCCCCTTGTGATTTTATTAACATTCCAGGCTATCCGAATTTTATTCTGGATGAAGCCATTGAGGCTATTGACAAGTTGCCCAATTTTCTAGGTAACAATGACATTAGTACTGTAACTCACCTTAGGAATTTCCACCATTGTGTGATCAAATGGTGCCATGATATTAACCATGAGGACGTTAAAATGAGATTTTTCATCTTTTCATTAGATGACGATGCTATGGATTGGTTCATAGACTTACTGTTGATTTTGGAGGGTTTGGGGTTTGGAGGGCAAAGTGCCACAAGAGTCACTTGTGGGCTTGGAACTCAAACATGGGGTTTTGCACACATCCGGATTTGGGCCAAAACCATGATGAATTTGAAAATGAGAAAATTTGAGGTGATAGATCTTGGCATGGCGATTCCAACTCTTCGAAGATCACTCAAATCAGAACTCTAGAAATGAAGTTATGAATTTTTTGAAGTCTAAGTGTGGGTTTGCACATAAGGAGTCTAGGTTGGCTTGGTGTTAAGAAGGCATGTGGCTGTTGTACAAGTCCTTGTTAGATGTTTTGGAGGATGTGTATAAATAAGAGGTGAGGAGGCGGCATTTTAGCAATCCAAAAAAGTGGAACACAATACAAGTGTGCAACTCGTAGAGGAGGAGACTCTTCTGATTTAGCCGTAGCAAGGAAGAGGCAGTTCAACGTGGGAGAAATAGGGCTATTTTAGGGCCTGTTTCAGGGTGACTGAGTACTGGAAGGAGGGACGAGTTCCCTTGCTGAAGAGCTGCAACCAAAGGAAGTGAAGGAAGAGGAGAATGCAACCCTTGCATCAAAGGGGTAGCAGGAGCAATGCAGGCGAAAGAAGGATATTTCAAAGATCAAGTGCTTCTGATGTGGTGAGATGGGCCACTTTAGTTCTCAGTGTCCTCTTCGGAAGAAGGACAAGGAGAAGGAGCAGGATCAGCAAGTTGCATCCACAGAGATTGATAGGTTATCCTCTAGATTGGAGGAAGAGTTTGCCATGATCACCGAGATACCTCTAGGGGTGAGGTGGGGTGTTTTGATTTTGTAGCCTCAGAGAGCTACATGATGGGTAGGATCCTTGAAGTGTCCACCTCTTGGATCAATTCCTTGCTACGGGAGCCCATAATAGCAGTAGTAGGATGAACTAGTGACAGTTAGGTGCCAGAGTGACAGATGCAATGGTTAGTAGCCATCTGAAACTGAGCAACGTAGAGTAGAGTTGGCAGCAGTGCAGAGCCCGTAGCAACGCAAAGGCTTCAGTGACAGCGCAAAGACTAACAACAGTTAGAGCTCGGGTGGCAAATGCATCAGATTGAAAACAATTGGTTCTATATGATGGACATCTCTCAGTTGCAGCAACAACAGATGAGAGACAATTGTAGATGTTGCAGTGCCAACAACAAGAGAGTTGCAGTGCGGATGCAATAGTTTGCAGCAATATGTAGAGTCAACAGCAGCACAGATGCAACGCAAAGGTTGCGTAGTAGTTGGTGTGTAGTAGGACCAGACATTAGCAGCGCAAAAGGAGGTGATACAGAGTCAAAGTGATGGTTCAGTGGGTTGCAGCACTTGAGCACAGTCCTCGCTAAGAGGGAGTGTATTTTTGTAGCATCAGATGTGCTCTAGCCTCGAGATTTTGCAGAGAGGCTAAGACACATGCGTTCTCCAATACCCATAAATTGTGTGGGGAAATTTTACCCGGAGAGGATTTAATTAAAATAAGTAATTATTTTCAATGGACTACTAAGTCTAAACTTTGGAAATGAAAATAATTAAAGGGTATTAATTAAGTCAGATGTGAATCCTCTAGATAAAGACGAGGATTGACTCCCATTTAATCTTAGCCTTTGATTATGTTTTAATCTAGGCTGTTGATATGTCAACGAGAGATTATAAGAAGGAGCTCGATGGGAATTTGGAGAACACACTGAGTGAGAGAGTTCTAGAGATCGAATTCTCAAGAGAGCAGCGCGACAGTTGCTGGAGTGTGATCGAGTGATTTTCTTGCAGTGAGGAGTTGGGATAGTTGGCTGGAGGAAGATTTACCTGATCCGGTGAGTGCATTGCAGAGGAGGCATCGACAGGTCCAGAGAGGCAACGCAGTGCTTCAGAGGGAATCCACAACCTTGTTGGAGAGTAGTCGAGATCTAGTGCCAAAAGCCGGGGGGTGAAACCGAAGGGCCAGAGATCCGAGTTTCCAGTCAACCCACTATCAATTAGAAGGGTGACGCAGTTCGTGGAGGCTGTGATGCAGTGACAGTGCAGAGATTGCGTAGAGGCAGCGTGGGGCAAGCCATCCAAAGCCTGGATCAGTGTCGGATCTTTTCTCACTACCTCTTTGCCAGTTTATTCTCTGTATCAAATTGCCAGTTTGGGCATCCAAAGATTTGTATTCAGAAAACTACTGCATAATATTAAAACCCTCAGCTGCTGAACCAGTTTTCCCACATTGGGTTTTTCTGAGGACGTTTGTCCAAAAACAATGGTGTACGTATGTGTCTATTCATTTCTTTCCTGCACAGTATTTTGTTTCCGCAGTATTTTATGTTGTGAAGGCTGCAGTAGATTTTATTTCGATATTTGCTGTGTAACACTGTAAATAACATGTTCAGTAATTAGCAAGAAGGAGAAATTTAATTAGTTGCTGTAGTAGGGATTCCAATGTAGGAATTTTCACACTTTGGTGATGTACAATATGTTTTTCTGGGGTATAAATCATATTGATGCTTGAGCTGTGATATCAAATTCTGCTGACATATCTCTATTTTCAGATCTGTCATACGTGTTTTGGTGGTCTGTTTTAATGCTAGAAAAGGGTATTTTGCTGAGGCATTTATGCCCTTTGTATCCCTGGAGGTAATCAATGATGTTAATGAAGATTAAGGCTGCTGTTCAATCTTATTTGATGGCTATTGCTGTTCTATTTGCTTTATTTGGCTGCATCAGATGCTGGTTGGTGTTGGTTTGGTGATATTGATAACACGACATCTTAATGAGCTTATCATATAATTCCTTGCATCAATGTGGTTGGTTTAATTGGTGATGTTCATGTATAACATAGCTTGCTGATTTTCCTTTCGCATCACAAGTTTCTGTATCAAGTATTCCTTTGATTCCATTTGTCTAATGAACAAGTCCCTTGGTCTTACTTGTCTTTTCATCCTTTATTTAAAGATCATTAAACACACAAACCATTCATCTGATTTTTAAGATCTGTGCTAATATAGAGTTTAGTTATCTGATTTAGGGAAAATCCTTGTGTTGGAGGAGAGTTGGCATAAAGTGAGGGGAATCTCTACTGAGGTGACAGTGGCTAGAACTTCCAAGAGTTTTTGGAGGGTTTGTGCCTATAAGTTTAGATTCGTCTAGTGTGCAAATCTAGGTGTCAAAATAGTGCGTTGTTGCTAGGGATAAAGTCCCTTTCATGGATTTAGTAGACATGGCTAAATGATGTGTTGAATGTTGTTGACATTTATGTCAAGTCAATCTTTGAACTCTTTAAATATATGTCATTGGATTACAATAACTGGAAGTACCAATGGACAAGAAGCCCTGGAAGAGAAGGAAAGGAAGCCATAGTTCAGATGCCCTGCTCTTGTTGAGGAAAATGAATGGGAAGATCAGCAAACTTGCAAGCAAGGTCATCATAGGCTGATAGCACTCATCATGCCATTTCTATTGGTAGGTGGCACACAACATAAATCCTCACAGTTGAGGAGATATGCCCTATCAAAGTTGAAGCCTCGAAAATGTGGTCATGGTACCCAAATCTGAATGGTGTCTTGGTCCAATTTTGGCATAAAAGTTGAATAAAAATATGTTGATTATTGAATAGATTATGTGGATCTTGAGTTGACCAAATTGGTCTCAAAAGGAGAAAATAGTCATTGAGAAATCAACTCCATAAAGATGAATTTAAGGTCAGCTCATTTAAGTTTTGAATTTAAAAATTTAAGTATTGATTTTTACTCAATTTGGCACCATGTTTTAGGGCTAGTTGCACCCCCTCCTTCAAGTATAAAAATTGGTCTTGCTTCCCCTAAAATTGCATTCATTCCATGCTTATCTTTTGTATTTTGGTCTAACATTCTTAAGGCCGTGGGAAAAAGTGATCATCTGAAGAAGAAGACTGAGTTCTGAGGGTGTTTTGGGCTTATTGTTTTATCTTTTCTGTATGGTGATTCGTTGGACAAGACTGGGTTTTGAAGGCTAATTTAAAAGCAGTTTGTGAGGCTTGTTTGAGGCTCATTTCCGAGAAAATTTTGGCGCCTATCTAGGGCAGAGATTCGGCTACTGAGTCATTGTTCCTACCTTTTCTCGAGGCATGTTTCGACCCTCTCTGAGACAG
Organism: Pinus albicaulis; assembly: GCA_034641835.2. NCBI lineage: Eukaryota > Viridiplantae > Streptophyta > Pinopsida > Pinales > Pinaceae > Pinus > Pinus albicaulis. The sequence continues at coordinate 1,099,050,791 of CM076574.1, read as the reverse complement.
TTCCAAGCTCATGTATGAGGCCATTTATGGGCAATACTTCGACTATTTATGACGCTTATTTTCGTGTAATACCTACCTCCCACATCTACCCATGTAACAGACCAACCAGGGTAAACATATGACGAGAGGCTACTATGATAGCAACCAAAGGCTGCCAAAACCCACATACTCTATCAGTAGATGCACATAAAAATGCATGGTTCATTTTTAAACCAAAATTATTCCCATATCGGCAAATTCTAATGCGGAAGCTTACCATTTCAAACAATCTCATCAATCTCCAACTGAGTATTTTCCATATGCGGAAACTTTCCTTTACCCCTTCCTAAAGTCTAAACCTTTAGACTTTAAATACTCTTAAGTGGGAGCATAATTCCTTATCCATTTATGTTTAAAACCCATATAAAAATATCATTCGAGTATTTCATTCTTAGGAATTCGCCTTAGGTTAAGATACCTAAGCCTAGCATAACTTCATAACTGTTATGACTTCAACTTTATGGTTTTGAACTTCAAAGAACCCACATAAAAGTTTTCAGTCCCACATTTTCATTTCACCCGCATATCCATAATTATCATCAAGGTTTAACTTTGGTTAATTCCCCTTCTCCGCTTATTTCTATCATAATACTTCTATAATAGAAATCAAACATAAACCTTTGAACTTGCCATTCGGCATATATTATAAACCATCGTATAAACTCATTTAAATTATGATTTCCGCAACCTTATGCCTTCAATTTTAAACCATCACTCATCAACAAAATAATGTAGGGTCCCACATTAACGTACCGGCACATCCGACGGCTGACAGTATATCGCGTTCCAATTCAATGATCCAACGACCATCGCATTACCAACTTGCACGCCTATTGGTTTTCCAAACGCACGCAAAATAAGTGGTATTGAATTACCACCACCGCCACGTGTCGATGCCTAGCTGTTATCGCGTTCAATTCAGGATTTACCACTTACTGTCTAAAGGCCATGCAAAAACCACTGGTTGGTTTTCGAAACCACTCTCCATTCACTGTTCTGTCTTCGTATGGTTCCGCTGACTTTCATATTCAAATTGCGCCATTTCTCCTTTTGATCGGTTCATTCCTCATTTAAATGCTGTGCGAAAACCCCTTAGGAGGTTTCCAAACCTCTCCTCTATTCCTTCGCTTCGATTTCCATCCAATTCTTCCACTGTATAATAGTCTTTTGACTCACTCTTGTGCGCTCTCCACTGTTTATCCCTTCACGGGTTTCATACAATCTCTGCATATGAACCCTCAACTCATAAATCACCCTGCATGTACATATTACAACAAGAATATATTTCTCGTCTCTATTCCATTAGGTTGAATGTCAAATTACAAAGTCATATTTCTTCAAAAGCATTGATCCATACTGTGATCAATGATCGATCTTTGATAAAGGTGATCCACACAGAATTCAATTCATAATAATACCCTACCTCGGTATTTCCATTAACTTCCCAATGGTATGTAGAACACCATTTCACCCTTATTTTCATAACAGAGTCATTCAACACATAGTCACACACTTTCTCCTGAACTCACTCATGAGTCATTACATCACTCTGCTTATTCATTTCCCTCATTAAACTCAATAAAACAGTGCACACAATAATTCAGAAATCAATTTCTCCATATACATACATGAAATCAATAATTACAAAAGACTTCTTGTTCCTGGCCTGATATTCAAATCAATGGCCCTTTTCATCCAACTGCCTGTAGGCTTAACAAACAAACCTCTGTTTGTTAAATCAATAATTACAAAAGACTTCTTGTTCCTGGCTTGATATTCAAATCAATGGCCCTTTTCATCCAACTGCCCGTAGGCTTAACAAACAAACCTCTGTTTGTGAAAAACACCACTCTACCTCTACTACTCTCTGCTGTTACTGTTTTTATGCCTTTAAGGCTTTACAATTTATACAAAAGATGAAGAATCAATTTAGGTTCAGATCCTCTATTATCTCAACAAAATCCTCGAAATCCTCGAAGTCCTAAAAACTATCTTTTATCCCTAAGGATCCTCTTTAATCCCATAAATCATGAAACCAACTCTAATTTAAGATTTACAATCAATTCTCAAATCTCTCATTCCCTATGGAATCTAGACTATCCTAATTCTCTCATGTTCTCCAATCATTGGGAACATTTACAAAATCCCTCTCAATATTTAATTAATTCTTATTCTAAATCACTCAAAATATTAATAATTACATAAGAAATCAATATTCTTTTGAAAACACAAGACTCCTATGTTTATTAAAATACAAAGTATTTTCTTGAGCCTAATGCCCCTGCATCAGACTCCCAAGGTTAAAAATAATCATGATCTCCTGATCACGTGCTTTTAATCTTTTCCTCCTGGATCCCATACTCTGTTTTACTGCTATCCAATAGCTGCATTATTCTTCAACTGCACTTTTCCAGGTTTCCATACTTCCCGCTTGCTATGCTTTCACATTCTGTGACTATCTTTCTCTTGTTGCTACTGCTTCTTTGCTTTTCTGCTGCTGTCTTCTTCTGAGACACTTTCACCATCAGCCTTCTTATCAATTCAATTTCTTTGTCTAATATATCTTCTGACTGCTGAGTACTTCTACCTCTTGATTGTTGAACTTCTATTCTTGCTTGCTGAACTCTTACTGCCACCCTATCATCCTTACCCTCTTGTTTTCTGCAACTGAAAACTTCTTCCTGATTGTCACTTATGACAATTTCTTTGTTTTCTGACTTCAGCAATTTCTTGAATTGGTATTTAATTTTCCACTCACTGTCATCTTCTTTTCTTTGCTTTAATTTGTTCCCCTGGACTAAACATTCTTTAGTCTTTTCATCAGTACCTGCAATCATAAAACAATCATTAAAATCAATAAACCTTTGTGTCTCTTCTTCCTTTGGCAACATTTCAATTTGCTGCTCTGACATTTTCTCCTTTATTAGCACATTAGTATGCTGATTCCAATTCTTCAAATAATTCTCTAGACTGTCAGCTAGTCTCTCTTCCACATCATCCCTTTCAAGGATGTCTTTTTGCTCTGGTTCATAAAAATGAACTTTTTCATTCTCATTCAGCTCTGACTTTATAACCTGAACACTTATTCTCTGTGTTTCTAGCCTCTGCTCCAGAATACTTAACTCATGCCACAAATCTGTCATCTCATCTAAGAAAATCTTTGTACAATCTTCACTACCTTCTTCTTTATCACAAGTTAAGTCTCCTAGTGACACTATCTCTTCACCTTTCATCAGAATAGAATTTTGATCTTCCAACTCTGCAATAATTTTAGTTGTCTGTCCATCACTTTTCATGTGGCCATTTAATAAAATCAATTTCTCATTGTCATTATCAATAACAAATTGCTCATCATCAAACATAACTGTCATATCTCCATTGAAACAATTCTTTTCACAGAAAAAGGAATTTATGAACTCCTTTTGTTGTAGTGACTCAATTTGATCTTCATCCGAAAGATAATCATCATCATATTTTGCTTGGCAACTTTCAGCTTCACTTAATACAGTTTCATCACATGAATTGTCTTCTTCAATACCTGCATTCACACACAATTTGTCAGTTTTAAAACCATAAAATCTCATGGCTTCATTTGATGATTTAATCACCAAATCTTCCTGCTGTTCCAAGTCCTCCATACAATTCAGAAATTCTTCAATGGTCTTCTCTTCAATCCCCTTAAGCTTTTCAATTGATTGCTTAAATTCCAGCTTTTGGCCATCATCATAAATTAAATTTCCTCTGCTTCCAATATATCGAAAAGTAAAACTTTTCTCCAACCGTGTATGGAAATTTTCAAAAAAACTAGCTGTCTCATTTTCTTCCTTTATGACAATATCAGTAGTTTGTCCTTCTCCACATGTTCTTCCTGCAAACATACAAAATTTATCAGATTTAAAGTCATTCGACCTCTTGGTCTCACTTGAATTTTCAGTCTTCAAAATATTTCTCCAAATACTCATTCATTCTGAGTAATTTCTCCTTCAGTCGAGCATTTATCATTTGCTCTTTCTTCATCTGTAGCTTATGCCTCTTTATCTTTCTTCTTACAAGAAAACCACACCTCTGGTCTTCCTCTACATCATTTTCAATTTGTTAAATTGTTCTCTTATCTCAGCTAACTCTCTTTCATACTCTTCCTTCCTTAAATGTCTCTGTATGCCATGTGTCTTGGAATCTTCTTTCTTCACCTTCATTCTGTTGTGGTCTCTCTCAGAACCTCTGCCATTTCTACTATGACTATCAGTAGTCATCTTCCCCTTCATTTCTATCTTCATGAGTTCTTCACTCATTCATCATGAGCTGTACTAAAGCCTGTCTAGTTAAGGGATCACTAGGCCATGTGTTCTTTCATTCAGAGATCTACCTCACTTAGTTTTGAATCCAACCAACAATCTAGCTCAACCAAAACATGAAAACCCCGTCACACCATGGCTACCAGGAAATGGTAAGGCAAGGCTGAATAAACACTATCACACCTGGAAAACCCCATGCCATTGACAACAAGAGAACCAAGAACACACATGCATAACCATGCATGACAAATCTAGTAAGGAAATCACACATGCAATTCGATACTTGCAAGTAAATCCGCTGTAGCTGCTTGATCCTGCTCTTCCTTGCTTGATCTGTGGTTCCTCTTTGCCTTTTCCTTTCTTGATCGAAAGCTGAAGTGCTCCAAGAAAACTCTAAGTGTTCAAGAGTGTGTGAGAGAGAGAGAATAGAGAGAGAGCTCCAAAACTGAATTGACTAAAAGTCATGAATTGATCCTCAAAAGCCTTTTTATTATTTTGGCCTCTATTTTCTTCATTTTCCATTATTTTCCCTTCATTTTCCTTCTCATATGCAACCTGTTACCTTTCACCTTCCTTTTCTTCTAATTTCCATTATTTTCATATATAAATTGCTAAAAATGCCATTTTGCCTTGCCAAAGCCTTTGCCATTGCCTTTGTCAATTTCTGTAGCCATAATAACTGAAATGAACACCCACACTAGGATGTCTTTCCCAACATTCAACTTGGAATAAGTGTCCCATAACCGTGGTTATTATTTTTCTTTATTAACTTTTTTTACATGGAATTTTCACCAGGGTTGTTACAGAACCCTCTCCCTTGGGGGAACACCGTCCTCGGTGTTCAATGACACCTACAACCAACAAGAATGCTGAAAGCAAAACATACTGCCCATGGAGCTTTATAACTTAGCTCGTTGTAGTTTTTACAATGATCAACCTACTAGGAAGCAAACGAACATGACAACCAAAATGACATGACACCATACCGCTTATTGGAACTTTATAACACAACTCATGGTGGTATTTACATCCATATACATATGTACATATACCAAAACATCATATCAAAACATATAATACCCAAAACATATATCAAGATCATTTGCTCAACCAACGAATAGAGAAGGATACATAACTTGCGTCTGCTCTGCCGTCTCCCATGTAGCTTCATCGGGCCCAAAGTGCTTCCACTGCACTTTAACCTGTTCAATTGCTCAATTCTGGAGCATGAGCACCTTTCTTTGCAATATACACTGAGGTTTCGACTGTAATTCTCCATCTGGCTCCACTTGCAATACAGATCAGTCAATCACATGATCAACATCTTTAACATACTTAAGCAATGATACATGGAAAACATCATGGAATTTCATTGTCGGAGGCAATGCAAGTTGATAGGCTACTAGCCCAATCCTTTCAAGAACCCTGAAAGGTCCACAAAACCGAGATGCCACCTTGGTACACAATCCAATCCGCAAGGAGCTCTTCTTGGGCTTGATGTGGAAGTAGATCTGTTCCCCAACTTGAATCTCCTTAAACAAGCTGTTCCGATTTGTATAGCTTTTCTGCCTGCCCTATGTTGCCTTTAGATTCTTCTTGATTACCTGCATTTCCTGTTCCATATCTACTAACATGTCCTGTCCAATCAATACCCTGTTCACCAGATCACTCCAACTAATTGGAGTATTACAACTCCGCCCATACAATGCCTCAAACAGACTCATCCTTAGTGATTTCTGGCAACCATTGTTGTAAGCAAACTCAACCAATAGAAGGTACTTCTGCCATCTCCTCTGCTGATGCATCACATACATCCTCAACATGTCCTCCAATATCCTGGTGACCCTCTTTGTCTGTCTACGGATGATAAGCTGTATTGAAGGCCAACTTTGTACCTAAACCTGTAAACAACTCCTTCCAAAACTTGGAAGTGAACTTTGCATCCTTGTCTGACACAATCTTTTTCGGAACACCATGCAATCTGACCACATCTTTGATGAACAACTGTGCCACGTCACTAGCTGAATATGTAGTCTTCATTGGAATGATGTGTGCTACCTTAGTCAACCTGTCCACCACAACCATGATGGAATCATGCTGTCTAGATGTCCTCGACAAACCTGTGATGAAATCCATGGAAATGACCTCCCATTTCCACTTTGGAATTGTAATCGACTGTAGTAGTCCACCTGGGTGCCTACATCATGCCTTTACCTGCTGACTGTCCAAACATCTAGCCACAAACTCTGCCACATCCTTCTTCACATTCGACCAATATTAAAACTTTTTTACTGCTGTGAATGTTTTCTGGTATCCTGGGTGACCTGAATAAGGTTTCACATGAAACTCTATTAAGATAATCTTCTTGGGTTTGCTACTGTCTGGCACATATATCTTATCCCTAAATCTGATCAAGCTATCTTCTGAGAGATGATTATCCACATCCTGTGCACCTGTACCTGCACCTGTACCATTACCTGTACCTGTATCATTCCCTGTACCTGTATCTTTACTCTGCTGTAACCTGTGCCTAATCTCTTTATACTTGCCATCCTGCTGACCTGCCTATAAAATCCAATTTCGTAAGTCTGTCCCGTAAGAACTCATAACTGCTATATAATTCACCTGTATCCACCTGTTAAGAGAATATGCAACCTGGTTCTCTTTACCCTTGATGTACCTGATCTCAAAGTAAAAATCACTAATCGTGGCCAACCATCTAGCTTGCCTGGAATTCAGATTTAGCTAGTCAAACAAATCTATCAGCCCACTATGATCACTCACTAGTGTGAAAATTTCTGAATGTTGCACTTATGCAGAAATCTACTGTTAGATCTGGTTATGCTCCTCCTACTTAATTAAGTTATTAACCGAAAATTTCATATTAATATCGAAGCAAAACACATAACAAACTTTCACCAATCCAGATCTAGAAAAAGTACATGCACACATAGACAAATTGACATAGTGATTTTCTGGACAAATAGTCCCCGGAAAAACCCAATGCGGGAAAACCGGTCTGATGGCTACTGGATGGTTTTATTATTAAGAGTTTTCTGAATACAACAAATCTGGGTTCCAGATCTGGAAAACCTGACAGAGATAAAATAGATCTGCAATTGAGCGGCTGTTCTGAAGCCAAAATAATGACTGATCTACACCCTCAAACGGGATTTACAAGACTTGGCCAAAATTAGGCCCTAGAAACCCCAACGCTGCCCCTGAAACCCCTTCGTCAGCCTCTGAAGCCACTGTGTCCCTCAATGCTGGCCTGGAAAGGGCTGCGTTACCCCAAACTGGGCGACACAGACATTACGTTGCCCCTTAGGGTCTTTGCGTAACCCCTGAGGGTTTCCAGTTGAATCATGCCGCCCTAGGAGGGACTGCGCAACACCTGCGTAGCTGAAGCTGCCCCTACGCTGTGCAGTTGCTGCCCTCTCTACCTCTGCATCTCTTGCTTCTTTGCGCTGTCTCTCTAAGCTGATCTCTGTCTCTTGCTGATTTGAGACACTGGGATCAGATCATCCCCTTTGTCTAAACTCCCCTCTCTGTAGCTGAAACACTTCTGAGAATTCTTAGCAACCTCACCCTAGAATCTCAACTTAGCTTCAGTGCTCTGCCTCTATGTCTCTTTACAAATGACCCCAAGCCTTTCCTTTATACTTTTCTTGTTGGGAAACCAATGACCATAATCAGAGCTTGAATCAATGGCTAAGATTAAAAGAAAGCTTGATCTGTGTGACTTAAGACAATTTCATCACATGTTTAATTTAATTAACTTTAATTATTTGATTTTCCTAAGTTTAGACTTAGGAAATACATTAAAATAATTAATTAATTAAATATCTCCCTAACTAGATGAAATTTCCCAAATTCCTTTCTGGGTCGTTAAGATCAAGTGTACTTTAGTCCCTCCGCAAAATTTGGGAGCTAGAGCGCAACTGATGCTACCCTAAATACACAAAATCTCAACATAGTACATATCTCCTGCCAAGAAGATAGTGCCTCCACTTCTTCAAGCATGAATAATTGCTGCCAACTTAAGATCGTGTGTCGGATAACTTTGCTCGTGCTTATTCAGTTTCCGTGACTCATAGCATACTACCTATCCTTCCTGCATAAGAACTCCACCAAGTCTTCTATTGCAAGCATCTGTGCATACCACAAACTCTTTGTCCAGATCTACAATCTTTAACACTGGAGCATTTGTCAAAAAATGCTTCAATTGTCCAAAACTTTTTGCACATTCCTCTGTCCATTCAATTTTATTACCTTTCCTCTGCACTGACGTAATAGGATATGCAATTCGGGAGAAGGTCCTGATGAACCTCCTATAATAGCCTACTAGCCCCATGAATGGTCCTACCTTATCCAGGTTTCTCAGAGGTGCCCACTCCATGATAGCTCTTATCTTCTCTGGATCCACTGCTATGCCTTCCTTGGAGACCACAATGCCCTAAGTAATGTACCTTTGTCTAAAAGAAACTACATTTACTAAGCTTAGCATACAACTAATGCTCTCTTAGCAATCTCAACACTGCTGCTAAATGCTCGACATGTTCTTCCTCATTCTTAGAATATATCAAGATGTCATCAATGAATACAATAACAAACTTGTCCAGATAAGGACGCAACACACTATTCATCAAGCACATAAAGGCAAGGCAACTGGAGCATTAGTCAAACCAAAGGGAACTACAACAAACTCATAATGCCCATACCTGGTCCGGAAAGATGTCTTGTAAATATCCTCTTCCTTGATGGGTACCTGATGATATTTGGATCTGAAATCAATTTTTGAGAACACTGCTGCTCCCTCAACTAATCAAATAAGTCGTCATTCCTCGACAACAGATATTTGTTCTTGATGGTCATCTTGTTCAACTCCCTGTAATCAATGCAAAACCTGAGAGTACCATCCTCCTTCTTCACAAACAGTACCAATGCACCCCATGGCGATACACTTGGCCTAATGTATCCCTTGTCAAGCATTTCCTTCAACTGCAACTTCAGCGCTACTAACTCTAGAGTGCTCATCCTATACAATGCCTTTGATGCTGGTGCTGCCCCGGGTACCAACTAAATGGAGAAGTCCACTTCTTTGTGAGGTGAGAACTCTAAGACCTCTGCTGGAAACACACCCTGAAACTGTTGTAGGATCGATTTCCTGCTCAATATCTCTGCATCCTCATCCTCCTTACCTTTATCACTAGAAATGTGCACTGTAAATAACACACACTCTTTTCTGTGTCTACGCTCTGCTTGCATTGCTATCACCATCCTAACCGATGTTGCTTTCTTCTTACCCTGTAAGATTCTCTGTTCTCGATTATCATCCAAGCACTTAATGGCTTTGTCATAACAATCCACCTTAGTCCTATGAAAATATAACCAATCCATACCCAAAATCATACTATATGACTCCAATTGTTATACATTCAAATGCGCTGAAGTAGGCATACCATTCAACTCAAATGCATAAGCTCTTACCCAATGATGAACTCTCTTCTTGGTACTTGTAGCCAACTGCACTAACCAAGATTTTGCATGCATTTATTTATTCAAACTACACTTATCCACCAAGTCAGGGTTAACATAACTATAATTAGATCCAGGGTCAATCAAAATAGAAACAACTTGATCACAGAGCTTACCGTCCATCTCAATGATAGATGCCTGATAATCTTCCTGCCTGTTATCCAGCACTACATAGATACGAGGAATGCTTTGCCCAACATCCCCAACAATTTGCACCTCCTGTGCACTGTAGATTTGAGGCCTACCACCCTGATTCTGCGAACAATCACTTTTAAGATGATCGTAACCACGTGTCCAAAACTCCAACCGTCCTGTACCATCACCTTTATTTCGCTGTTGTGACTCATGGCCCTGTCTAGCTGCATTGAACTTCTTATGCGATGCAACATTCTCTTTCTCTTTTGTATTTTGAGGGCTTGTTCTTTTCGGTTGCCATTTACCTTTACCTTTATCTTTCCCTTTCCATCCTTGCTGAGATTCATTCTTACGCTTTGACTGCTCATAACAGTACTTCAGTTTTCCAATAACTTCCTCAAGTGACTGAGGCTCTTCATACTCAATCTGATCTCTAAATGATAATGGAAATCCATTGACAAGCCTTTGAACTTTAGTCTTTTCGTCTTTAAGATACAATACATACCTCAAATGATCCAAGAACTTGGTCGTATATTCCTCGTCTATCATTGATCCCATTTTAAGCTCATAGAATTCCTTGGCTTTGCTATCATTACACCTTTCTGACAAGTTTTTATGTTTGAAGAGTCTTTTGAATTCTTGCCAACTCAACTCCTCAGTCCTGATATCTCTGACCCGTTTTACATCTTTTCACCAGATATACACTTTCCCTTTGAAGCTGAAGATAGCTATTTTGGCCTTCATATTCTCTATATACTCATGCAATTCAAAGAACTTCTCCATGCCAAGTGACCAAGCCTCCGCATCCTCAGGCTTATTCAAATCTCCATCAAAAGTAGGTGGCTTCGCTTTCTTAAACATATCCAATAGGTATCCCTAGTTACTCCTCATGTAAGGTTGATAACAATGACGGTGGTAATGCTCGTCAGAACCAGAACTAAAATAGTACCTGTGTCCATCACCTCTCCTATCCGGAGTATCCAAGAATCTACTGTCTCTGATCGTGTATCTCTATTTAACTTGTGACCACCATGAGACCGACTGCGATATGCCCCATTAGTCCTGTTGATCACTCCGTGTCAACGACCCCATAGCAATACACCCCCATTTTTGCAAATGGGATTCATCATGTAAGAGGTGTTCATGCCATTCAGATTTCATCGACAATTGACAGTTTTATAAATGATGTAAACCCATTCTGCATGTTTATGATGTAAATGATCTAAGTAAGACCACCATGTATGTAGCAACCTAGGTAAGCCTAGTATTTTGGTGACGATTTCTATCCTAGGAGGTTTTTTGTCTCACTGATTCATTTGTGTATCTTGACACAATTGATCGACAGAGTTTTCCCCTCAAGCCTCACCTCAAAGCTAGGGTGGATTTTGTCATCAAGATGCTAAGTGAGTCCTAGCTAATTAGCTAGATTATTTTATTACAAGTTACTTGGTCTACTAGATCATGTTTTGAGTCGGAGAGTTGGGTAGCTATTTGAGGGTCTATCACGAATGGGTATTCCCCCTTTATGTGTCTAAATGTATCTATCTTATGTAAAGAGGGTTGAAAAAATAATTAAATCCTCTTTCAGTCAATTAATTAATTTTTCTGGCCAAATTAAATTAAAAATCCCAAGCCATAAATTTAGTTAATTTTAACTCCTAGGTGATTTAAAATTTTTCAAAGGAAAAATTCGTGGGCCCCTAAAAAATAATTATTTAAAGGTCCTAGGCCAAGGGAATATTGAGAATTTCGAGAAATTTTGGACCCTTGGGCCTTGCTGGTTAAGTCAAAGTCAAATTTTTGAGGTAATTAACTCAAAAATATTATTTTTGAGTTAATTAAAAGGGAATTAAATGATAAATTCGAATTTCCTCAAAAAATTATAATTTCGATAGTCCAGATTAAAAGATAATTAAATATTTTTCGTCGGTTGAGATTACTTTGACAATGAACAACTGAACTTGCCGTTGGAGATTTTATCTTATAAATTAGAGGTCTTTGTATGTCATTTGCATCCAATCTTTGAATTGTGCACTTGTTTTCAGAAGCTCTTGTAATTTTTGTTGATCAATAAAACATAAAAACTTTGGGGTTACAAACTTTGGTGTTCCTTTTCTAGATCTATGTGGTGATATTGTCTCTAAACTCTGCTACTTTTATTGGAATTTGATGGTTGATAGCCTTTATGGATTGATCTGCATACAGGTATCTTGTGCAGGTTTCTGTATTTTCTTAAATTTCATTTTGATTTGACAGAAATATCAGTGATTTATGTTTCTGAAAGGTCTTATAGTTATTTTTAAAATCACTATCAGTCTAAAATTCAGATCTAAGTGTGCATAGATCATTATTCAAGATTTGAGCATTTGGGGAAATCTTTAGTTAGATCAACTGACTCTCAGATTTCAGAAAATCTGAAAAAGCCCATTGTTTCTTAATTTCTAAAGTTATCTTATGAAATATTTTTTTTTGTAGGGTCTTCTTGGGCTTGTGCCTATCTTAATTTCGCTTTTTATTAATTGTGCAAAATGGTTTTAAATCTAGCCATGAGGGCTCTTGACCTGTAGAATATCACTGTAAATTTGCAAATATAGTTATTTTTAACTCACCGGGGTTTAAGGGTTTTATTTTCTGTGCATATTTTTGGGTTTGGGTTCCTTGTTTCTATTTTTCGCAGGTTCTATTGGGAGATTCTCGGGAATTTTTTTAGAGCTGAGCCAGATCTAGGCCCTGGAGGGTAAGATCTAGCGTCAGGATCGTTTTGGGTTGCAAATCTGGGTAGTGCCTTGTTTTAAAGAATCAAATAATTACAGGTGCATTTGTTTTAAATCAAATTCTATCAGGTAAAATTCGAAAAACCAGTGTGCCTGCAAATCTTTTGTTCTGTCTGGTAGCTGTTGAGCTTTCCCGCACGCTGTCTGCATTTCCATATCATCCCTGCATTTCCATTCATCTGCAGTTTTCTGCCGTCACGCTCTCCATCCCTCACAAAACTCCCTCTCCTATCACGCAGCCCATCTTTCTCTGTTCGCACGCTTTCCCTTTCTCCTCTGCGTAAATTTCCAGCCATCAACCCTCATTTTGCCGGCTGCTTCTTTCCGCTGCAGCATTCCTTACGCAGTCTCCTCCATGCGTCCGTGCTGTATCCCTCAAGCTCTTACACACTGTTCGCTTGCCCTCGATCTGCATCTTCCTGCTCGTTCCCTTCCTTCTGCACACACATCCCAACTTCCTCGATTTGCTGTGTCCATCTTCCGCTATCGTCATTGATGCAAATTCCACCTGCACGTTCCCTCACTCCTTTCTCCCTTATGCTAACCTGTCTGTCCCTCTCTGCGTGCCCTCCTCGCTGGCTACTATCCACCATACCTGTGCGCAACTCTCATCTTCGCTTTTACACAGTCTCTGTCGTCCTCTCTGCCATCCACTTGACCTGTCGGCGTTCCATTCCATTTTCTTCCACTCGACCTTTAGTCAAAAATTTCAACCATATCACAACAAAGCATTAACACAATCTAAACAACAAAGCATTAACACATTTTGATTTTGATTTTTTTTTTTAGTTTAGTTTTGACTTTAGCATTCTGAGGTTAGTTTAGTTAACATTAACGCATAATTTAATTTTTTAGGTTTGATTTTATTTAGTTTTCCTTTTTTAATCTTTAGATTTTAAAACTTTAAAATCAAAACAAAATCAATTTTCCTATATTTTTTACCTTTTCATTTTTGTAGAGTTTTTTTTCTTTTTTTTTTCTTTGTAGTTTCATTAACTCTAGATTTAAAAAAGAAAATAAAAAATATAAAAATTAAAAAAGGGCCAAAAACTTCTATGAAATTTTTAACTTCAAACAAAATAAAAAAATAATTTTTTTTAAGGAATTTTTTCTTTTTTTTTCTTAAATTTTTGTAAGTGGTTTTGGATCTAAATTCTTGTCATAGTCAAAGGTGAACTTTTAAATTTTTATCCAAAGTTTGACTATAGATTTCTAGATTGGAATTACTGAGAATATCATTTTGATTCAGAATTGTTGGAAATGTTTAGCATTTAAATTCGATGGTCCTTTCATGATAATATCTTTTCGGAATTTAAAGCTTGCACTTGTTTTGAAGTATTTTTCATGCTTAGCTGGGATTGATGATTGTTTGACTAGCTCAAATTGCGGTTTTAAATTGGTTGAAATTGGTGATTAATTGCCTAGTCAACTTTGAGAATATTTCAAGTGATGATAAATTTCATGTATTTATTTCCTAGATCGAACATTGTTGATGCATGATTATGAAAGTGTTTTATCGAATGTTAAATCACATTGTTGAAAAGGGCTTATCTTTCAGTTTGATAAATTGAGCATTTAATTGAAGAATTGAATATTGTCGTGGTAGATTGGTATTTTCATAGCAGGATAGTTGTCCAGTTTTAGCAATAGTTATCTATCAACTACTTGATCTTAATTGCGTAATGGGATATTTTGACTCCACAAGGCACTGGTCTTAAACTTTTTAATTTGTAAAATCTCATTAAATCTTAACAAGTACTTGGTCGTTTGACTGTGTCTCTTGAATTGGTTGGTTTCCAATCAGTTCTCATTCTTCATTTCGTTAGGGTCTACCCCCCTTAGTCTGCTAGGAGACAACTTAAATAGAGAGATTGGGGATCATGGTGACAACCCCTGATCTGAGCCGTTGTCGTGGTGATTCTGTGCGACAACAAGTCCCATCCTCCTGTCCGTAGCTGATCCAGAGTGGACCCTGTCTCTGCAATTCTGAAAAACTCTGAAGAATTACTGCATTGAATTTTGCTTGTTTCTCCTGTGCCTGCTTGATTCTCTCATTATTTGCTTTGCAACTTCTTATTTCTTCCTTCAAACTCCTCAATGTGTTTGCTAAGTCAAAAGAGTGCCCATCACACACTGCTCATCTGATTCATAGGGAGAATCTCTATAGTCTACCATCTTGCTAGTCATCTTGATCTCTTCTTATAAAGCATACAATGTTAGCTAAACCAAATCAAGTCAACATATAATCATCATTTTCAACCATTGTCCAGTTATTATGCATGATACTGTAACAATAACACCGACTAGACACAATGCGTGCATAACAACATACATATGACACACATGCATACACATTACATACAAATATTGACATTCATATCCAATGCATAACCGACATAAACTCATGAAAAACACATCCAATAACACCATTAACTTTCACATGGCGACACGACTGCAACCATAACCAACACCATGCATACACAACTAGTAAATAGACCACAAACATAAGAACACATATGCAACCGACTTGAATGCATGACCAACACATCGCCCATCTTGTCCAAGGGATGAACCATGCTCTGATACCACTCTGTAACAACCTCCTTCCACATCTGCCCAAGTAACTAGCCAATCGGGGTAAACATGTGACGATAGGCTACTATGATCTGATTCAACTCCCCATGTACAATTGAGGAAGTGGTACCGACACAACACAACCAATCTGACCTTGTACACATCCTACAAAGCCTCTAGGAGCTAACCCACCATTGCAGGTGACCAACCCTCAAGGGAACTCAACATTTCAAGGAATTAAACCCCCAGTCGCTCCCTTGCCAAGGCCTCCATGGGATTGAGAGTCCTAGTCGCTCCCATGAGCTTGCCTGAGTGCGATTGTAGCCTCTTTCTGCCAATGCTATGCCAGCGACTGCGAGATTTAATCATTTAAGGCTAAATTCTAGGGCTAGGACCCAGTCACTGTCCAGAACTTCATGGAATTTACAGAAATGACTGGACCCCTACTAGCCATGATAGACATTTTGTGAAACATATCACAATTATGCATTCTACAGGTCATAATAACATATCTGAGCATATGGGTCTCATACTTATCTAAAAATCGCTAAGAAGCATTGATGCCTTATCACATTCGCTGCATTATTATCTATGAGGTCATATATTCATTGCTCATTTATTTACAAATCAAAACATGATGAAAACCATACATTTGTGCCGTCATAAAACACATATATAACCAACATATAAACAACAAAAATAATGAGGATACAACAACCATAAATGCCACATATGAACCAATACATTTACACATAAAATACCAAGGAAAGGGACTCTTATTGATGAATGCAAAAGTCAACCCGGTATGGGACTACCACGTACCACCAGACCATAGATTGGCTGAGCCAAATCTCTCTTCAGCCAATCACCCCCGTGCCATATTCCAAGCATGAATGTGAGAATCAAACAAAAATAACTAGCCAAGGTTTCCCGAGGCTAAACCATCTCACCCTCAGCAATAGAACCAGGCTTTATCGCAATCCTCACCAGATCACTAGGCCATAAACAAGCATGGAAGCCATCGAATTTCTCCACCTACACCGTGAGGAATTTTCCTGTCTCCTAGTCTTAAGGCTTTACTGCAATCCACAGTCTGATCCAGGGATCACTAGGCCATAATTGAGACTCCAGTTCAAGGCTTTACCTTATATCCCTCCATTCACTGGTCGAGGATTCCTAGTCTTGATCGAGATTCCACCCTCTAGGGTTTACTACAATCCCCACCGGATCATTAGGCCTGACTGAGGGCACACACCTCTAGGCTTTACCATACATCCCACCATTCAACGTTTGAGGATTCCTAGGCCCACCAAGGCACACAATAACTGGCTTTACCACAACCCACAGTCCGGTTCAGGGGTCACTAGGGCAGTGGCTTTACTGCAATCCACAATCCGGTTCAGGGATCACTAGGCCATGTGTTCTTTCATTCAGAGATCCACCTCACTCGGTTTTGAATCCATCTGACAATCCATCTCAACCAAAACATGAGAACTCCATCACACCATGGCTATTCGGAAATGACAATGCAAAGTTGAAGTAACACTATCACACCTGGAAAAACCCATGCTAATGACAACAAGAGAACCAAGAACACACATGGATAACCATGCATGCCAAATCTAGTAAGGAAATCACACATGTAATTCGATACCTGCAAGTGAACCCACTGTAGCCGCTTGATCCTACTCTTCCTTGCTTGATCTTTGCTTCTCTTTGCCTTTCTTGATCCAAAGTTGAAGTGCTCCAAGAAACTCTAAGTGTTCAAGAGTGAGAGAGAGAGAGAATAGAGAGAGAGAGCTCCAACACTGAACTGACCAAAAGCCATGAATTGTTCCTCATAAACCTTTTTATTATTGTGGCCTCTATTTTCTTCATTTTCCATTATTTTTCGTTCGTTTTTCTCCTCACATGCAACATGTGACCTTTGACCTTCTTTTTCTCCTAATTTCCATTATTTTCATAAATATATTGCCAAAAATGCCATTTTGCCTTTCCAAAGCCTTTGCCATTGCTTGTGCCAATTTCCTTAGCCATAATAACTTAAATTAACACCCACACTAGGATGTTTTTTACCAACATTCAGCTTGGAATAAGTGTCCCATAACTGTGGTTATTATTTTGGCTTTATTAACTTTTATTACATGGAATTTTCCCCAGGGCTGTTACATTTTAGCTTGATCTGAGGCATGATTTCAGACTTTTTCTAAGATTGTTCAAAACCTTGTTTCAAACCATTTTTGAGTCATCCAAGGTCTGCTTGTGGGCTGCAATCAATCTTAGGAAATCGTAGAAAGAAGGGTCTATGTTAAGTTGCAGAAGGGACCTCTTCTAGACTGCAGATAGGCTTGTGTAGCTGCAGAAGGAGGCCAGGTAGGCCTGAGCAAAACACATTGAAAAAGGAAACTAGGCCACCGACTAGGGTTCTGATCAAGTTTTGTTCTGAGGAGTAAACAAAGGGTTCTTTAGGCCACAAGAAGGGAAATTCATGCCACTTTTAAGGACAATTTTTAGGCATGTTTGAAGGTTGTTTGGGGATAGTTTGACACAATAGATTTGTGGCTTGAATTGAGGCTTAGCAAAGACAAGATTTGAGGACATCTCTTGGGCCAAAAGCTGAACCAAAGTTTGATGCATACAATAGCAACAAGATAGTGAGGTTGCTTGTATTGTTCCCATGACAAGAAATCAAGATCAAAGGCAACTTTTATTTGTTTTACAATTGTGGGCAATCTGAAGCCATAACCCATTGCATATTACTTGACTTTGTGATAGAGCTGTCTATTGACCCTGTCGCCTACACCTACCTATAGTTAGTGAGAAAAACCTTTAACAACACAAGGTGTGGTTGGTGGCAAAGAACTAAGAGAAGGGGCTGTCACCTATTCTCAACTCTCTCCGTTTAAGCTATCTCCTAGTCTAGCTATGGGGGGTGGTCCCTAAAGGAAAACTAAGTTAAAGATGTGAGGTTTTCTAGGAGATGTTAGAGTGAAATAAATTACTTTTTAAGATTGCAAGCAAATACAATGTGAGCAATATGAAATGAAATGACCATTAACAACCATCAACACATGAGATAAGCATAAGCATGTGCAAAACCAATGCCTTCAAAGTATTGCTAAAAAATGAAAGATATTTTCTCAAAATAAATGAAATGATTTCAAATGGAAACACAAGTAATCCTGAAAGTCAAACAAAAGAATGTTAGCCCAATAAAATAATCAATACAAGATATAAGGATGCATTCAAGATATAAGATCACTTGCTAAATCAAAGCATACAATGATATATTGCAAAAGGAAAAACAATTATTATTCTACTTGCAAAATATAGATGAGATAATTCTTGCCACAACAAAGTATTCAATTTGACAATGACAAGTAAATAATCAATGAATGAATTGATTTACAATGAGCAGTGAAGCTCAATAAATAATACAACTGTAGAAACAACAACAACAAGTTTCTACTAAGAAAGTAGAAACAAGAAGTTTCTAACAAGAAACTGCTAATTACAAACTAAGAATGTAGAAACAACAAGTTTCTACTAAGAATATAGAAACAACAAGTTTCTAACAAGAAACTACTAATTACAATCTAAAATAGCATTATTCTAATACCCTCCCTTACACCGATAGACCCTTTGAATTTTACAAACTTATTAGGACTAAGAGGCTTGGTGAAGATGTCTGCTGGTTGCTCCTTTGTGGGAACATATAGTAACTGAATGGATCCGTCTTCAACAAGCTGGAGAATGTAGTGACAATGAATTTCCACATGCTTTGTTCATTCATGGAAGACTGGATTCTTGGCGAGTTTGAGCACTCCCTGATTATCACAGAACAAGGGAGTAGGACCTGCCTGGGAAACATGCATATCCGCAAGCATACGTCGAAGCCAAACTGCCTTGCAAGATGCCTTAACTGCTCCCCGATATTCTTCTTCTGTCGAGGAGAGAGCCACTGCCTGCTGCTTCTTACTAGCCCATGTGATAGCGCCGGATCCCAGACTAAACACATACCCAGTTGTAGATTTACGGTCATCAACCGAACCAGCCCAGTCTGAATCTGTGTAACCACTGAGTGTAGGATCTGAACTTCGAGTGTACAAAAGTCCATAATCAAGGGTTCCTCTTACATAACGCAGCACACGCTTTCCTGCTATCCAATCATCAACTTTAGGAGCTGACATGAAGCATGAAATGTAGCTCACTGCAAAACTGATATTAGGTCGAGTGGCAGTAAGGTAGATGAGGCTGCCCACTAACTGCCTGAATAAAGTTTCATCCACAAGTGGTGAGGATCATTGAGCTGAAAGTTTGAGCCCTGGTTCCATAGGAGTCGTGGTAGGTTTGCAATCCTGCATTCTGAACCTTTCCACAAGATTTCTGGCATACTTGGACTGAGAGAGAAAGATGTTGTTCTCAGTCTGCCAGACTTCCACCCCTAAACAATAATGAAGAAGCCCCAAATCTGTCATATCAAAAGTGCTGCACAAATCCTGTTTGATCCCATGGATCAAATGTGCTGAACTGCCAGTAATAATAAGATCATCCACATAGACAACCACAAACAAAATATCATCACCAGTATGTTTGATATACAGGTTTGCATCAAATGGACTTCGCTGAAAACCATGATTTGTTAGGTACTTATCAATTTTCATGTACCAAGCCCGAGGGGCTTGTTTCAGACCATAGAGTGCTTTTACTAATCTACAAACTTTTTGTGATTGATTGGCAACCTTGAATCCTGGAGGCTGCGTCATGTAGACTTCTTCCTGTAAGTCACCATTCAGAAAAGCACTCTTTACATCCATCTGATGGACTGTCCAATTGAACTGAGCTGCTAAGGCAAGGACAAGCCGTATGGTACTCATCTTGGCTGTAGGAGCAAAGGTCTCCTCATAGTCTATGCCTTCTTTCTGTGAGAATCCTCCAGCAACAAGACAAGCCTTATACTTGTCGAGGGTTCCGTCAGCTTTTTATTTCACTTTATACACCCATTTGCAGCAAATGGGTGTTTTCCTTGCAGGAAGATCAAAAAGGGTCCAAGTGTGATTCTTTTGAAGACTCTGGAATTCAGCCTCCATAGCCTGTTCCCACTCAGGTATGCCCTTAGCCTCTAAATAGGTTTGAGGCTCAAAAGCACTGTGTATGTTAGCCATAAGAGCAAAATTTACTGTAGGTTGTTGTTTGCTCTTATTTCTGGAAGTTCTACCTTCAAGGAGTTCATTATCCCGAAGATCACCAATAGTTTTAGCCCACCATTTAGGTTGGAGAGTAGAAGAACCAATATCTGGAGGAGGTGGAGGAGGCTCAGGAACAATAGGAGCAGCAAGAGGAGGATTATTTTCCGGAGGAAGCTCAGGTAGTGCATCATCCCTCCCATCAGGTGGACCTAACAGAAGAAAAACACTGTGAGGCTGATCCTCAGAACACTGTTCAGAAGGAAGGGACTAAAAGAACCCTCTGTCTTCATCAAATACCACGTCCCGATTGAAGATAAGACGATCAGTGTCTATATCTATCAGTCTATAGGCCTTGTGGTGATCACTATACCCTGTCATCATGAGTTTCTGGCTTTTGGAATCCAACTTAGAGCGCTTAGCACTGGGAATCCAAACATATGCAACTGAGCCAAAAACTTTGAGATGGTTGATCTTAGGCTTTCGACTAGACCAAACCTCTTCTGGAGTCTTCCCTTTAATAGCCTGAGTAGGTGATCGATTAAGAAGATAGACTGCAGTAAACACTGCTTCCACCCAAAATTTGTTCGGAACACTCCTATGTTGTAACATAGAACGAGCCATTTCAACAACTATACGGTTGCGACGTTCTACAACACTATTCTGCTGAGGAGTGTAGGGTGTGGTTAATTGGCGTTTGATGCCATGGGTATCACAGAAGTTGGAGAAAGTAGAAGAACAAAATTCCCCCCCGTTATCTGTCCTAAGAGTTATGATATTACAGCCAAACTCTTTTTCAACTAAGAACTTAAACTTTTGAAAGATACTAAATACATCAGATTTATGTTTTAGAAAGTACACCCACATTTTTCTACTGAAATCATCTACAATGAGCAAAAAATATTTGCAACTCGTAACTGAAGATGTATTCATAGGACCACAAATATCAGCATGAATTAACAGGAGTACCTTAGATGCGCGCCAAGATTCTCCATCCTTGAATGAAGACCGATGTTGCCTGCCAGCTTGATAGGCGCCGCACACTCCCAAATGCTGTGTCTGAATATCAGGTAACCCTAACACAAGTCCCTCCCGAGATAGCTGAGAGAGATACTGAATGTTTAAATGCCCATATCTCTGATGCCACAGAGTGCTGATGGGAGAAACACGAGCTGCTAGAGCCACTTCTGGGGAATCACCAATGTCAAGAAGCCTATATAGACCATGATCCTCTAGGCCAACAATAACCGTAAGCCGAGTGTCCCTGTCAATAATGGAGCACTTGTGCGTACTGAACACCACATCGAGCTGAGGAGAGTTTCTCATAATCTGGCTGACAGACAGCAGATTAATTTCTATACCAGGAACATAGTACACATTTAGGAAGATGAGTGTGCGCCCACCAGACTGGATCTGAACTGTACCTCTGCCAACCACCGTGTACTCCTCACCTCCGCCGAAGACCACGGAATCATTGAAAGATGAGAAGTCAATAAACCAGTCACGCCTGTGAGAGAAATGACGTGATGCACCAGAGTCAATGTACCAAGCAGATGACGGGGCGTGATCTAAGTACCTTTTAGTCATAAAGGCATAAAAGGCAGATTCCTTCTGCTCGGAATGTTCTGCGACATTCGCTTGCTGATGAGACCCTCCCTGCTTCTTCTATTCAGAAGCAATCCTCTGTCGGCAATCTTTCTTCAAATGACCAAACTTGTGACAGTAATTACACTGCACATTTTTCTTCTTAGCAGGATAATAAGACTGAGAAGAACCTGTCTTCTGAAATGACTGAGAGGACTGATATTTGGCAGCAAAAGCATTTTCTGAGGAGGCTGATGAAGCATCACTACCAAACTGCTGTTTCCAACAATCCTCCTGCAGGAGTTTGGTGCATAGCTCTAGAAACTTCAGATCAACATTAGCGGAGGTAATGTTGAGAGTTTCTATAAAGTGTTCATAAGATTTTGGTAGACTTTTCAGGGTGATGACTACCATATCTTCTTCCTCCATGGTCCGGCCAATGGTTTCGAGCTGATCTCGAATGGCTTTAATCTTGTTAAGATGTTCCTGTAAAGATATATGTTCGTCCATCATGATGGAGAACAATTGATTCTTTAGAAAGAAAGCTCTGCTCTTGTCGGATGTCTCGTGCAATTCCTTCAAATGTTTCCAGATTTCGGCCGCTGTCTTGCCGGATGGATCTGTGGTAACTGATCATCAGTTACAAAGAGTTTGAGAAGCATAACAACCTCTCGATTTCGATTATCAAACTTATCTTGATCTGCACCAGGTGTACCAGGACGAAGCTCTGTGCCCAAAACGAGCTGGTCAAGATGCCTATATTCAAAATTGGTCAACATTCTCTATTTCCAGATGTTATAATTGTTGCCATTAAAGCGCTGATTGCCTTCCAACATCAGATTGGTTAGTGAGGCCATCTGCACATTTCCCAAGACATGCAAAACGACCAAGGAGTCTGGCACGAATTTTAATGTAGATGGCGGCTGATCCAGCTCAGCCTTTAATAACTCGTCCCAGTCATATGCAAATTGCACTAGCAGCTTCCACGTTCAACCAGCAAGATGGACTGATATTGGACAAAAATTCAACACATTGGACTAGCAACCAAACTCAGCAGCACGTACAGGATAGATATCACTGATAGGAGTCTTTATCCCACGAAATACTCAGCAGAAAACGACCCACCAAAGAAAGAATTGTAGAGAAAAAAAAAAGGCGGCTCAGAAATTGTGACGCTAAAAAACAATATCAGACTTCTAGAGAGCTGTTTCGAAATGAAGCACAGAATTTTTCAAATCTTGAAGAATTATTTCGAAAAAAATACCTGAGCTCTGATACCATAATCAATGAATGAATTGATTTACAATGAGCAGTGAGGCTCAATAAATAATACAACTGTAGAAACAACAACAGCAAGTTTCTACTAAGAAAGTAGAAACAACAAGTTTCTAACAAGAAACTGCTAATTACAAACTAAGAAAGTAGAAACAACAAGTTTCTACTAAGAATATAGAAACAACAAGTTTCTAACAAGAAACTGCTAATTACAATCATAGATGAGTAGTAAACTCTAAAATAGCATTATTCTAATAGACCAATTGCAAGTAAAACTATGATATGTGTTAATATGAAATGCACCTACACTAGACTTGGATGCAATTATCTTGGTTATTTTTAATCTAAAATGCTTAATCTAGGTGAGAGATCCTCCTTTTGAGCTCTTACCAAAGGGTAAAAATTGGGGTGATTGTAAAAAAAAGGGGGCAAGGGCACAGTGGTGTCATTATCGATACCCGTCCCCTGAATCTTACGAGCCAGTGTGTGCCTTCGTTCCTATAAGGGGGCAAGCCACCTTAATAACTGCAGGGTCAGATGCCTTTAGCTTACTTTATACCAAATGGAAGAGCTTTCCAAGAAAGTTTTTTTCCTATGATTTCTATCAACCAAGCTTATGCTTCGAGGTTGTTTTCAAATATGCAATTAAGTTAGGATGCCTACTATGATATGCAAATATGTCTGCAAATGCTAAGTCAGATAGAAATGCTTTAATCAAATATGCTTCAAAACACAAGATTGCATAAGCTTCATAACATGTAAAATTGTGAAGTGAAAGTATTTGCTTTGACTTCTTATAAATTAATGATCCACTAAAAGCAAATAAAGTTTGGAGCTTATGTAAAATAAATTGCAATGCTTTAAAAGATAAACTCAAGATCTTTCTCAAAATAGTATTGCAAAAGAAAGAAACTTTAAATTGAGAGATTAGCTTCACATACAAATAAATGGTTGTTTTGGAAAGTGAAATTGCCCAAATACACGATCCATGGAAACTCAAGATATGAAAATGTTGCACAATAGTGAAGCTAAGTGAACTTTAGACAAAACCCAAGCTAAATGTATCAAGTTAAAGAGATGTTTGCATAAAAATTAATTGCTATGAAATAAAATGTAACTTGTGACTTGTAGGAATGAATGTAAATGACAAGCAAATTGTAGTTAACTTTAGAAAATTTGAGGAAAGCAAATGAGATGTGTGGTTATGTTAACTAACAAATTAAAGCATGCATGTAAGTGAAAGGAAATGTTAGAATCAACAAGTCACCCACAAGTTCTATCCCAAAGTGGAGAGATATGGATGCAAATGGGTAGAACTCACACTCTCAAAAATCAGAAATTTTATTAATTAAGTTACAAGAGATAGGAGCCCTTGAAAGACTCCTCCAAGCTCAAGGAAAATCTTTACAAGGAAAGCCTTAGACAATAGACTTTTCCTTGATGAGTTACTACTGCAAATGAGTCCAAAGAAGGGCCTTGAAATCTGAAATTTGAAAGGGCCACTTTAGATACAAAAATTAGATTCAAGAAGAAGAGAAATTTGCATCAAAGCAAGAGAGGCTAAGCCTCCTTGAGCCCACGACCAAGAGAGAAAAGTGCAGCCCCAAAATGGAACTCGGTCTTGCCAAAGAGAGCCTCAACTGCCTACGACTCAGAGAGAAAATTAGTCTTGAATTGATATTCCAAGGTCCTGCACACAACTTCTTAATAGTTTCAAATGATAAATCCTACATGCTGTCACAAGAACAAGTTAGAGAAGGCTGCAAAACAAACCAAGTGTTAGCTATGAAATTACTCAATAAAATTACAAATATATGTGTACAATATAAACTACAAAGGCTAAGCTAAAGAGTATGAGTAAACTCTCCTCTTTGCTTAGCCATGATTTAGCTCTAAAATAGCAAGATTATAGAAAATGAAGCACAATATTTGAGAAATAAATATTGAATTGATTATGCTTGAGATATGAGCCCAAAGCTCAAAAGAAATCCCTGTAAGACAAATCCGAATGATAAGACTTTGGCAATTGACAAATGTGGGTTCTCCTTGAGTATTTCAAGAGTGGGTTGGTTCGTCCGAGAACTTCCCCTCACGCTTGAAGCTTGTTCTAAAGAAAATTTTTGTACACAACTTCACATAAACAAATTAGATCCACATGGGCTTAATCAAATGCAATGAAGAGAAAATTTTAGAGATATATTGGACATCATCTAAAACAGATATGTATCTAGAGTAAGTAAATAATCCTTATGCTAATGTGAGATAGCTACACTTCAACACAACTTGAAAATCATAATGGAAAGACAAGAGCAAGAATATCAAAATGTTACCATACACAAGGAGAAGAACACCTCAAATGTAATCCCAAAGTCTTTTGTATTAATTTGCAAAGAGTGTACAATCCAGCAGAGTATTTTTAAGCCCAATAGCTCGTATTCCAGATTACAAATGAGAGCCCAAAGCTCAATTATATAAGAGAATGAGAGCAAATCCCAATGAAGAACCAAATGCCAAGTGTGATGATGACAATCCCAATGCTCCATTATGCAATTCGAATTCCTTGGAGAGGCCCACACAATTCATGAGAGGAGCTAACTTGTGTTGAAGATGGACAAGTGTATATGGGGGTGGAGTGGCAGGATACCACTCTCCACTCATCTTCAGTCAAATTCCAAGTCAAAGCCCACCAAAAATATGACTCACCAAGGCTATTCGAATTTCTTTCATTTAATGCATTTTTCCCCTCCAAAAATTCAATTTTATTTGAGCCACAATGACATTTCCTTAATTTTTGGAGTTCACATCACCTTGAGACTTCACTTTAAATCCTCCATGATTTTCGACCTCATTTCCACATCATTTGGCATGTGTGGATATTTATTTTTCTCCATTTACTTAATTGCTCTCTTAATTTATTGCCACTTTTTCCACTAAACTTAGGGAAAGTGGTCTTTGAGGGTCTAGAACACATTTTTGACCCCTCAAAGTGTGTTGTTATGAATAAAATGATATAAATAATATAAACAATAAATAATGATTGGTTAATTAGTAATTAGGTTGAAGAGACATGTCTGATGGGACATGACCTTTCGTGAAGAGGCACCTGTGTAGGTATATAAGCAGGCCTCATTTGGAATAATCATCATTCATTTATCATACATTTTAATATATAATATTTGTATCTTCAATGGATATTTTCATATTCCAAGTCTTCTGGAGTATTTAACGAGAAGTACGAAATTTGTTCACTTCATTTGGTATCAGAGTAGTTCGATCTTTTGGCTGCTCACCGCTGCACAGAGCCACGCTCTCCAATTCGGGTCCTTGATCGTCAATTCGTCAACATCGTTGCCGTTGAAGCATTTCGCTACCAGCTTTTGGAGTTTCTCCATTTTCTCCATTAGGCCCTTGGCCATATTAAAAAAGAAAAAGAATAAAAAGAAAAAAGAAAGAAAAAAAAGTGTTCATAAAAAAAAATATAGAAAAAGGGGAATATATATATATATATATATATATATAACTGAAAGATATTGAAAAATAAAATATATAAAAAAGATAAAATTATATAAAAAAATATATATATAAATTTTATATATAATAAAAAAAAGATAAAAACACATATTATCTGGGTTAGGCAAGCAACAGTCGCCAGAGCCACCAACAGATAGTGGCATATCCACCGTCGTTAAGCATCGACTACAGGTACCATTGCTAGCACCACTGATATCGTCTGCAGCTATCGTTGCAAACCGCATGTAGCCATTGTAGCCTCCAATCTGTTCCACAACCACCGACACTAGACACCGTGTCCTCGTTACTGCTATGTCCCCATATGTTGCATTGTGGGTGGAACTGAAACAACCCCTATCACTTCTTTGCCCCCATCGACTTAGTCGAGAGGCATAGTCTCCACCGCAACCACAAGACGCTGCAATCCATAGTCTCCACTGCAACCACAAGATGCTGCAATCCACAGTCTCCATCCCTTTAGTCGTCCTTCTAGCCATATGTTCGTGCTACCAACTGTTCAAGTCGTCGTTGACTACAACGTTGACAATCAGCACCGCTGATGTGACACTTTTCATTTTCCGTACAATCCGTACGCTTACATTTCTATATGTTGCAAATATTATTTGGAAAAAATAATACAAGACCTCCAATCTGAAAGGTTGTACCTATACACCATATTGATTGGTTAAATTAATTAACAAAGTGTTGTGCTTATATGGTAATACCATACTTTTAAGTGAAGTTACTATAAACAAAAAAAAAGGTCCGGGGAAGTAGTGACGGTCTTTATAAAGACAAGAAGATTTAAAAAATAAAAAGAATTTAATTATTTGGACATTAATTTTAATAAAGAGTACAGTCACAAGATTATAAAAAATAAAAGGAGTGATTCATTAGAAGAAGGTGTAAAAGATATAAAAGTAAATATTATTCAATGTCTTATTATTTGATTAATTATATAAAGAAGACTATCAAGAAAAATTATATGTATATATATATATATATATGGAGGAAAAAGGTCAACGTAAAGTATAAAATACAAAAAGGGATCAAATTATATTAAAAAGAATCTTTTTTGGAAACATTTAGGTATTCAAGACCAAAAATGGGGTCTAACTCAAAAATAAAAGAGGGAAGATTTTTTAGAAACCTTACCCATCGACGCTAAAGTGCTATTTAAACTTAAATGAACTCTCGTTGGAAAAGATGTCACTATTGCCATATCACTCGCCGAAGATAAAAATTATATAAACCCTAAAATTGCAAACCAGTTGGTGATTCCTGAGTCAAATATAATCGAAAAAATAGACTTTTTAACAAAAAAAAAATACGACATAAAAAGTCTACAACTAAATATTGGTGATTATACTTTTATCTCTCAATTTACCGTAAAAGCCTTACTTTTTGACGATAGTGACATTGTGTCGGGTTCATCGTGGATGGAAATTATAGGGTCCTTTATCCTAAATACAAAAAAAAAGTTTTTGACATTATCCCACAAAAAGAAAAAAATAACGCTACAGGACATTACCTTGAAGCCAAATTCAGTGACGCCCAAAGACATACAAGAAATCTCAAAAGTATTTCTTCAAGAAGGTAAAAAGGCGATACAAAATATGCAAAGAGAAGTTGGCAAGATCATCACTGACAAAAATGAAGAAGTTTCTCTACTTAAAGACCACAAAGAAAAATTACTAACACAAATTAAGAAGCTTAAGAAAGATAAGAAGTTGTTGGAAAACAAGGTGCAACAACTTGTCAGAAAGGAAGCGTCGAAATCATCAGATGTAGAAATTCAAGTTGATGAAAAGACATCAAATAACGATCCAATTAATAACACAATTCAAGAAGAGGACAAACTAGTTGAAGTAAAGAGGTACTCAGAAGTTTCGAGTGAAGATCCAAAAATTAATGATTCAACGTCCATAGTTAAAGGAAATCAGGTACTTCAAATAAATCCAGAAAACAACACAAACAAGATAAGGAAAGATAAAATCACTAGAATTCCTTATCGACATCCGAATCACGAGAATAGACAAATCGATGTTTCGAAGAATACTAATGTCGGTGCAACAAATTGATGTTTCGAAGAATATTCAAAATAGAAACAACAAATTGATGTTTCGAAGAATACTAATGTCGGTGCAATCCACTCGTGTGATAACAATTCATCTCAAGTTTCCAGTCACCGCAAAATTCGACAAAAGATTAATTTAGGATGGTCTGATCCCTTCTTTGTGCGACAATTTTGTTTGTCACTTAGAGGATCATATCAACTTTTATTGACAAGGATGACTGTCCCGAGACGAGAGGACATTAGTAGCAGAAAAAAAAATCAAGGCCATGACTGTCCTGAGACGAGAGGACATTCGTAGCAGAAAAAAAGATCAAGGCCTTTCATCAACAAGCTTTGAGGACAAACCTTTTTGAGGAGGAAGGCAATGTTATGAATAAAGTGATATAAATAATGTAAACAGTAAATAATGATTAGTTAATTAGTAATTACGTTGAAGAGGCATGTCTGATGGGACATGACCTTCTGTGAAGAGGCACCTGCATAGGTATATAAGCAGGCCTTATTTGTAACAATCATCATTAATTTATCATACATTTTAATATATAATATTTGTATCTTCAATGGATATTTTCATATTCCAAGTCTTTTGGAGTATTTAATGAGAAGTATGAACTTTGTTCACTTCATGTGTCTTAGTAGAAAGTTGAGGGTGAGAGGTGCAATTTTTATTACTTATGCCCCATAAAACTTCTCTAGACATCACTTATTACATTTCAGATACAAATTTTATTCCAATTTCTGCCTCCCGGGGAATTTAAAAAATTTAAAAATAACACCCTAGACCTAACCAAATTCTACGAAACTTTACGAGTGATCTAATATGGTAATATACAATGACTCTAGGCACTAAGACTCACCCAAGGCCTCACCATGAAGCCGTACTCCAACTTTGGGTTATATATGGAGGAAAAAACTCAATTAATTATTATGTCCTAGTAGGGAGATGAAAATTAACCAAGTGAAAAAACCCTTCCAGAGTAATACTCACTTGATGACAAGGTCCCAAGCTACCTAAGCCTGTGACATGACTCTAAACTCATCATACTAACATCACTTTACATCATCCCTGTAGGGTTTGTGGAATTTGGGTACAACAAAAAATGATAAGAAGAAGTAGAGTTAAAAAACTCTTGTAATGTGATGATCTCTGATGGTACCAACATCCTTTGGTACATCCTTGGGCATGAAGTCTTCAGATAATCTTCAGGTGCCACTTTAGTGGTCAACACTGTACACAAAGATCCTCTCTTTGTTCTGGCCAACATTAATAAGGGTTTTGCTGTAAACATGTTGTACTTGATGAGGGTTTAACTGCTGATAGTTTTTTGTCCATAAGAAAGGTTTTTTTCCCATTATTATTGCTGGAATTATTTGGAGTTAGCATGTTTAAAGAAACCACTGAAACAATTTGACTATGTGATGGAAAGTATGCTACGGTTCTGCTGATGACAAAGACTTGCATCTGTCTATTTGGAGTACTTGAAGTCTGAGCAACTACTTTATTGCTAGAAGCCTTGACTAGTGTTGCTTGCCACGGTGGTTACTATTGTCAGATATCTGATAAGATGGTTATTGACTAAGTTTGTTGCAGAGTTTCACATTAGAGATTTGTGGTAGTGACAACTCAGGTTGGTTATGATTCTATATTCTAACTTGACGCCATGGCTGATGTCAAAGCAGATTAGAAGTCATTAGTTTTGCTTGAGGGTATACCAGAGAAGTATTCATCATGGAATATGCTAGGGTTTATACAAGTAGTATATATATGTACATATACTTACTGATCAATGGAAGTGTGAACCCAGTTGATAAGACATACCGAGATTATACTTTAGAGTCAAAGTATTGTTGATGCTATGTATGCAAGGGTTATGATGATGATAATGTTATATGATGTGTTGCAAATTAGCTGAGTAGGGTTTGTATTGCAGAGATCAGATTGTGTTATGATAGTTGGACAGAAGCAAAGGCAGTGCAATAATGGTATTGATAGCAGAGACACTAGGGTTATTGACAATAGTGGTTGGACAACGATTAGTGCAGTGAGTGCAGTTGCTGATCAATATGACCAATATGATATTATTCTCTCATCTATTATCTTAAGGGTGGCAGGGTGGTGCAAGGTGGAGATTGAAGTCTCCTTTAGGTTGGAGCCTAAGAACACTTCAGGGTGGCTGGCTGGTGTTAGGGCAACAAATTGATGCCAGAAAGGTGTTGGAGCTGGTAAAATTGGGGTGTTGGCACATCCTTTCAATTGGAGCTGATAAAAGCAGGGGGTTGGAGCCTCCTTCTAGTTGTTGCTTGAGAATCTTGAAAGTTGGAGCTTCTTGTTGTTGTAATCTTTAAGACATATTAAAAAGCGGTTGGTGGTTTTTCAACTGGAAGGGTTTCCACCTAAAAATATCGTGTGTACTGTCTATGATGTTGCTAATCTTTAATGTTTAATTGATATGATTAAAATTGTTAAAAACTGCCCAATATTGATTCACCCCCCCTCTCAGTATTGGTGAATATTCTAACATGATGTGGAAAGATGGAATTAGTTAAAGGTCTAGTTTCTCATCTGGTTATTTTATTGATATGGAAAAGTATGAACATCGTATAATGTTCAGATTTCATATCAAATTTTTATTTTGAAGATTCAAGAAAGTCACTATGACATCATTTCGAGATTTGTTTTATGCTGGATTGCACCCCACTTTTGATTTCTCGAGTATTCCAAGGTATCCTAATAAGTCCCCTTCAGAATGGGCTGAGCATATTCCAAGTTTTCAGGAGGACATTCATTTAGCTGCACAAACTGTTGCATTCGTTATGGATTATATTTGTTAAATGTAGCACATGAAGATGTTATGATGAGGCTATTTGCAAAATATTTGCTAGAGGATACAAACTTTTGCTTTGATCTTTGTTATCTAGGGAAAATATCTTCATTTGCAGGGTTCATCAAAACACTCTGCAAGTATTGGGATGGTTGCTTTAAAGAAAAAGACCAAATTGAAAACCCGCATGAAGAATTTTTTGTCTCCCTAGAACTCCTTAAAGTTTAGAAAGCCTATCCAAGATCACTCATCTCATAAGAAAATTCAAAAACCCCTTTCAAAACAAGCAAAGCACCTGCCTTGCGAGCTTGATTATGAATCAATGGCTACCTTTTACTCTGCTGATTTGATCTATGGTCAACATTTCTTCGCGGCATCCACTAGTTTGACGAGGGCTCAACTTGGAGAAAGTCATGCTTTTGATCTATTTTTGTATGTTTTCAATTTACTGAATACATTTGTTTAGTGCACCAATCTATGATTGTTTGTTTATGTCATCATTAACCCTGATGAAATGTTTTGTGATGATATGGTAAACTCTTTGATGTATATGAAGATACCATTATGGTGATTAAATTTGGTTGAATTCCTTCAAGTTGAGCCTATGCTACTAAAAACATATGTTTTTTCGATTGTTAGGCCATGCTAACTGCTTTAATGACTACTTAATGGATATGGGCCATGTAGTCAAGAGTTGCTGATCACAACCTGGCCCAAAATAAGAAGAAAAAAGCAAAAGAAAGTAATAGCAACAAAAAATGTAACCCGAACTTTGTAGTAGATCTTAAGCATTTGTCCTTGGGATCCATTTTTAAATTTTTTGCCTGAATTGCTTGCAGACATTGAGATCCTTATGTTGATACTTTCCAAATTTTTTGGAACGAACAATCTTTAGGAAATTTTCATGTTAAACAAAAATTTTGAATTTTCTGATTTTGGTAAACTATGGATTAAACTAAAATATGTGATATTATTTGTATGAAATGAATTGGTATTCTTTATGTT
Source organism: Pinus albicaulis (assembly GCA_034641835.2). Taxonomy (NCBI): domain Eukaryota; kingdom Viridiplantae; phylum Streptophyta; class Pinopsida; order Pinales; family Pinaceae; genus Pinus; species Pinus albicaulis. Next base: position 1,099,017,977 of record CM076574.1, on the reverse strand, counting down.
ATCAGCCTACACTTCACAAGCCCAGTATGATGGCTCATGTTGCTCGTGTACTTAAAGGGGAGAAAACTCTTCGGATGCACTATGCCAATTGCAGGTATTCTTGTTTGCCAGATTTTTGTTTATTTGTCCAGTTATATCGCAATGAAGTGATAGATCTGTGATCCGAAATGTTGGTGCAGCACTTACAATGCAGACTTTGATGGTGATGAAATGAATGTGCACTTTCCACAAGATGAAATTTCCCGAGCAGAAGCATACAACATTGTAAATGCCAATGAGCAGTACATTGTGCCAACAAGTGGTGATCCAATTCGAGGGTTGATTCAGGTTCAAAATATTTAATTTTTAGGAATTCTTAACATTTTTGTTCCAGTAGTATTTGTATTAACTTCGTTGCTATTTATATTTCATTCCTCACCTGCTATTGAAAGTGACAGATAGTTTGAGAGTCTTTTAGTCACAGTATCTTCACTTGTGAGGTAGTTCTTGTGTCTTGTATATTAAAAAATTGTCTTGTTTCAATGATACGATGTTTGAGTCATTTCATGGTGCTGCAGGATCACATTGTAAGTGCTGCACTGCTTACTAAGAGGGATACATTTTTGACCAAGGAAGAGTATCAAAATCTGGTCTACACTGCTTGCGTTTCAAATGCTGCTCCTATTTTTCAACGTGGAAAATCATGTCCAAAAGTGGGTGTTGTTAAAGATGAGCACACATTTTTATCACTTCCTCCAACAATATTGAAACCAGAACCTTTGTGGACTGGAAAGCAGGTATGCGGTTCTGTATAGTACTTTCAGATGTATTCCTTGAGTATTAAGGTTCCAGAAATATATATTTTCATGCTTTCCAAAATGGAAGAGTTTTCTGGATGAGTTTTTTGTTCAATCAGTTTTCCATGTTTGCTCTCTGCAGGTCATAACAACAGTGCTACACTATATCACAAAAGGAAGACCATCTTTTACGGTGAAAAAGTCTGGAAGGGTTCCAGGAGATTACTGGGGTAAAAGTAGTGGTGAGTTGGAGGTGCTGATTCAAAATAATGAACTTATCTGTGGGGTAATCGACAAGGCACAGTTTGGAAAATATGGCTTGGTGCACATTGTCCAAGAGCTTTATGGTGCTGATGCAGCAGGTCATTTACTGTCAGTTTTCAGTCGCCTATTCACTGGATACTTGCAGGTTCGCCCAAATTTGAAATGAGAACTTGTTTTCTTTTTATGCCAACCCAATATTTTTAGCATTGTGGATTTTAATGATTGAAACAATTTTTGACTTCAGATGCATGGGTTTACTTGTGGAGTCGTTGATCTCCTTCTTGTGCCTCAAGCAGAGGATGACAGGAAAAATAAATTGGAGAAGAGTGAAAAGCTTGGTGACAAAGTTCATTTGCAATTTCTTGGCCGAGATAGAGCTGACATAGGTTTGTTTTACTGTAATTCCAAGCTAAGTTTTCTGGTTGCAGATTATATATTGAAATATCAACATAACTTCTTTGTGGAATTAAAGTTCTCAAAATAAGAAAAATGGTCAGTCAGAGACCAAGGGTACCTAATGTTGAGAATCCAAGCGGAAGAGAATTTCTGAACTACTGGCAATTACTTGTGAAAGTATTAGGTCTTCTTTACAATTTAATTCACTTGATCAAGTAATTGCACTTCAGAAATTAAATGATGAGTAAGAAGAATGAAGAGATCACAATGCACAATAACAAGAGATTCCAGAATTAGGTCAAAGACCAGGGAAAAACCCCACAAGGGGAAAAACCCTACCAAATCTTTCTTAGAGAGATCTTTCAACAATACATCGAGACAAATACTATAATGACCCAAGAAGGCTTCCACAAGTGCTAAGTCTCCACAACTGACTGTCCAACAAAGATCACCAAGGAGAGGCTGATCCTCTTATCATATCACGGAAGACAGTCAGATTAGAACTCAGATCTAGGCTCAGATCTTGGACCCATACTTCAGATCACTATAATAATAAGCAGATCTCAGACACCAGATTTCATGTCACAATGATAATCAGCATATCTCGAATGCAGACTTCATATCTCAATGATATTAAGCAAATCTCGATCATCTGACTTTGGATCATAAGTATAATGAGCAGATCTCAAACCTCTGACTTCAGAGCATAAGTACAATGAGCAGATCTCAAACCTCTGACTTCAGATCATAAGTATACTGAGCAGATCTCTAATCACTGATTTCAGATCATAAATGTAATGAGCAGATCTACAGATCTTGGATCACTTCACATAGGAGAGCCGATGCGTAAGGTATCTGTGTTCCAAATAGCATACAAAGGAAAGCTAATTAACCTCTCTATATAGCCATCATATGATCTGAATGAGTGAGTTTCTAGGCAAGCCAACTAGCCATCATGTGATCCGAATGAGAGAGTGTTAAAATTGGACAACTAGGTCCAAACTCCGGGTTGTGCTGCTCAGATGACGATCGCAATATTTTTATTGGATTCCTCTTCCGGAGAGGTGTAAGATTGATCTAAAGATCATCTCGATCGGATGAGCAGAACATGTACTTTGAATTTATTCCACTTATGTGCTGGGTCGGCCTGGAATAAAATATTGACTTAAATGTCTTAAAGGACGTGTCACACACCCCCAAAGATTCCTATATATTGGAGAGACTTGGAGTTCATTTGAGACACATTGGTGTGGAGGAATTCTCTCTCTTGATGGCGTTGGAGCTGCGTATTCTTGTTTGGATTGTTCTGGGGTTATGTGTGACACGCTTGGTTGAATGACCTATTGGAGACTTTGCTGGTAGAAGCATCCTGCTGATCGCCGTAACGCCACCACTTCTTATCTCTGTCTTGGCTTGTCTTCTATCGATCTATTAGTATGTTCTATCTTCTTCAGTATTGTGCCCTAATCTGAAATGGCATAGAACATGAGAAGAAATTAACATGGTATCAGAGGTTGAGGGGAAGACAATGTCCAAATTTGTGTGCCCTAGACACAGCTACCACGAAAAAAAAAAAAAAAAACGAGAAGGAGAAAGAGCTCCATTGGGTTTATTATCTGCTGTAATATAGGCCGAATTTGCAAAACATTAGTTCGAGCCCTTGAACAGTAGTCGCTGCATCAAAGGAGGAATCTGCCCTACGAAAAGGAGCAACCTTGAAAGCCGCAGCTCGGTTAGAACACTTGGAACAGGCTGCCGCATTCAATGTTAAGAGAGCCGCAGCTATAAGGGGCACCGTAGCCTCTTAGGAAGAAATCTGGGCTGTCACTAAAACTCTTCGCATGAATATGCTGTGGGAATTGCTGAAGTGAGACGTTGACCGTACGCTAGGGCAAGGCGCTTCAGACAGCCGCCTGACGAATTTCTTGCCCGAACAAAAAAAAAAAAAAAAGAAAAAAAAAAAAAAGAAAGAAAAAAAGAAAAAAAAGAAAAAGAAAAAGAAGCCGTTTTTGTAGGGTCTAGTATTCTTGGCGGACACCGATCTCGTGGAATTCGTTCTGAATTTAAGCACCGATCGCGGTTGGCAGCGGGATTTGTTAAGCCTGAAAAGGCATTTCTTGAGGATAGCGCGACTCCACGCGGTTCGACTCCTCGCCATCATTGCAGGTGACAGATCTGCGGCCACTTTCATGTTTCGACTTCGAGGTAAGCCGCTGGTCGCACGTTCGATTCTCTCCCGGCGCAGCACAGTAATCAACTGTCTTATATATTTCCGCTGGAAACCGGATCTCCATGCCGCCTCCTGATCACCTCCGGAAGGCAATTCCATGGCAGCTCAGAAAATTATAAAAGCTCAGACGCTACAGAAAATTTAAAACCTTTCTGCCAAATCTCGAGTTTCGAGGATGTGACAGAGATTCGCAGTACTGTGTTGAGCTTCTGCTCCGCCTTAAAGGCTGAGGATAGTCGAGGGTTCATCTAGGGCCGAAAGAAAAAAAAAAAAAATCAATCCTTGTTCCGGCCGTCTGTCGAAATTGTGGGTCATGGAAGGTTAGGGCTATTTGATCCTGAACTTCTCACGATATTGGTTCGATATTATTTCGTTTTCTGTTTTTCATCGAATGGAAGACTCCGGGAAAATTACAGTTTTGGGAACTTTGCCGGCATTCTCACGAATGGAGGAGCCACGTATTCTCAAAACCAAATCGTCACTGCTCCAGGAGCATATCAATCCGCAGGAAAGGGGCCGAGGCCCGAGATTACCCAGAACAACGGAGTGAAATGGAGCCGCAATTGATGTGGATGAATGGTATCGTGATCGAACACTGATTTGTTGACAGCATGTATCAATGGATACGACACATAGCTGATGACCCACTGTTGTTGGACAAACGATAATTCCTGATCAATCAATATTGAAACAGGGTGCGATTGACTCAAATATATGTTGAGCAATGGGCGTGACCTTTTGTAGCTGTCGGTAATTTATGAAATTAACACATACGGCTGAATGCTTTAAAAGCCATGTCAAATGCCACGTTTAGTTGCTGTGTCGGTTTTGTATATTGAGCAGTGCCAATATGCGTGTGATGACAAAGGCTCAGAACGATATATTGGGCAGACGTAATATCACAGTGCTTTGTGTGATTTAGAGCAGACGTATGCCCCTATAACAAGTTGCAAGTCAAAACACGGCAGATATTGATGCTGTGTGTGGCCTGTGCATAGTGAGTTCTGGTAAAGAGTGTTGACAGATCATTGGATTAGAAACAAAGTTATGAATTGGAGCTGCCCACAGATTGACCTATGCAGTAGCACAATCAGGTTCGACTTTGCTCAGTGACAGAGTTTATGATGCTTGGTCATATTCTTGTTGATAGTGTGCTGCATAGATGCTTTACACGGATGTCATACATTGCCATATGTTCTTAAAGTCCTGTATACTCCTGTGTATATTGGGATAGCAGGACTGTGGAAGAGGGGTGATTCAAGGACCACCTCTAAAAGGAAATGTTTTTCCTCACATTGAAGTCGTATATGCCAATTGTATGCCAGTGATGAATATGATAGCAATGTAAAACAATCGTGGTTTCTTGTAAACCATAAGCTGGAGATATCCTTGTATTGGCAAGTAGAGTAAGCAAGCTATTCATCTTAAAGCCGAAAGGGGACTGTTAGAAAGCTAAAGGACCTTGTGAGCAGCTAAGGCAAAAATATTGGAGCAGCAGCACTCTTTGCAGGTATAGGAGAAAGAGAACCCTGTCTGGTACATCAAGGACAAGAGTCCAAGAGATGTAAGTGAAATTCATATTCAGCGAGCCGTGATGAATGTGATAGTTCTAAATCTGTGATTCTATGTCACTGTCATTATGACAGTGACATAGACAGACACCCATGTATGAAGCTGGAAATTTAAGGGTTGACTGCAGAAGTCCTTTGGGAAATTCTATGTAGTGGTCAGATTGTTGACAAAATGGGCAGATTTGGAAGCAAATCAAGGTGCAATGCTTCAGTGCAGGATAAACCAAGGTAGATTGGATCCCTAGTTTTGTAAGCTGCAGTCTTTGAAGGCTGTTTGAAGAAGCTACCCACAGAATAATAGGTAGTGGCTGAAAGGACTTCTAACTCAAGCTGAGGCTTGTTGATATGTTCCCCCTGTATGACAGTAACATAGATGGACACCTATGTAGCAGCAAGCATGTGATTGTATTAGTCTTACATAGGAGTGTTATGGTAAACTCAGAACGTGAACTAAGAAGTTTATGCAGCTTTTGGTCACATGGCTGGAATCTTGAACCATGATCAGCAAAGCCTGTCTGGATGGCTTTGACTGTGGGAGAATAAGACCCCTTTTTGAAGTTGGTGTCTGGGATGCCCTCATTTAAAATAGATGTCTTCTCTCTCGAGAAAAGCTGACATTAAGAGGGGGATACATCTGTATATATCATTACTGAATAAAAGAAGATCCTCATGGCTCAAAGACATATGGCTTCAGAGGGGGAAATTCTGGAAGAAATCCAAGAAGCCATATAAATACCAAGGGTATCTAGCAGCCATGAGTACTATTGTACAAACTGACTTTGGATCCTTTGAGGAAGTCATAAAGCATCAAGTCTGGAAGGATGCTATGCACAAAGAGTATGAGTCCATTATGAAGAATGATGTGACAAAGCAGTTGTCACCTCGAAATGGCTCTACAAGATCAAGCATGGATCTGTTGGAAGTGCTGAAAAGTTCAAGGCAAGACTTGTTGCCTGTGAGGAAGGTATAGACTATGATGACATATTTGCACCTGTGGCTCGAGATACCACCATTCGATCTATTATAGCCCTTGCTGCTACGCAAGGATGGAGTCTTCATCAGATGATGTGAAGACCGCATTTTTCTGCATGGTGTGATAAAGGAAGAGATATATGTGGAGCAACCTTTGGGGTTGGAAGTCTAGGATCGGGACACCCATGTCTGCAGGTTGAAGAAAGCCCTCTATGGGCTGAAACAAGCACCCCGAGATTGGTACAAGAGGATAGATAGCTACTTGATGAAGCTAGGCTTCACTCGAAGTAATGCTAATCCAAACCCTTACTTCAAGATTGTCAAGGGAAAACCTCTCATTCTGGTGCTGTATGTGGATGTCCTCTTCTGACAGGTGCTGACCCTCTCATTCATCAGTGCAAGAGGGAGCTCGCTGCTGAGTTCAAGATGAAGGACCTAGGACTGATGTCTAGGCCTGAAGGTCTAGCAGAGACCTGGCGAGATTTTCCTTTCTCAAGGAAAATACATTATGAAGTTTCTGGTATGATGGATTGTAAGTCCATGGAACTCAACTTTAAGAAGTTGAGTAGCAGCGTTGCTGGGCCCGTCCTACTGAGTATCGTCAACTCATAGGGACCCTGATGTTCTTAATGAACACTTGTTCGAACATATGCTGTGCAGTGAACACTTTGAGTCAACACATGGTTGATCATAACATTCACTGGGTTGGTGCCAAGAAACTCTTGAGATATCTGCGAGGCACGATAAACCATGGAGTTGAGATACCTTTGTCGGGGGAGTATGACACTCGATGGATAAATATGCGATGTCGTTGGGGTTGAGCGTGTGGTGGATCGTAAGAGCACATCGGGATCTTTGCTTCAATCTTGGTTACTGCTTCGATCTCATGGATGAGCAGAGCCGGAAGTCGGTGGCTTTGAGCAGGGCGAGGCGGAGCACCGCGAAGGCCAAGTATGGCCTGTTGTGAAGCAGTTTGGTTGCGAAAGCTCTTTAGTGAGCTGTTTGGACATGTGCTAGATACCCCTGTGATACTCTGTGATAACCAGAGTGGGATTCGTATGACTGAGAATCCTGTGTTCCACGATTGATCCAAGCATGTTGATGGCTGGTACCACTTTATCTGGGATATGGTACAGCGAGGCGCCGTAAGGCTCGATCATATAGGAACTGATGAGCAGGTTGCGGATATTCTCACAATGCCCTTGGGGAAGGTCATGTTCCTAACCTTCCGTGAGAATCTTGGAATCATGGAACGACCCTATTCTGAGGGTCCTGTTGGACGATGAGCTCTGGGAGCTCAAAGGGGGTTTGGGGATAGCTTCTCGGAGCTATAAGCACTTATGGTGCTTCTGCCCCACCGTTGTGATTATTGAGTTGGTTCGCCTCTCATTTATCTGTGCCCCGTATGCATCCTACCCATTGAGTTCAGGGCTCATGGGAAGTACCTCTCATTTGGCCAATGAGGTGGGAAAGGCTAGAGACTAGTAGCAAAGACTGATGGACGCATCAGAACTTGCCGTACTCTCTATCTAGGATGGCACGGTCCAACCAATTGATCTGGGATCAAGTTTAGTGAGGTTTCGGACCTCCAACTGACTTCGGGTCAGTGAAACTAACTTTGGGTTAGTATATGACTCTCTTGAGTCATAGTGAGGTTTCGGACCTCCGCCTGACTTCGGGTCAGATGAACCAACTTCGGGTTGCTTGGAGACTCTTTGTGAGTCTGATAGTGAGGTTTCAGACCTCCGCCTGACTTCGGGTCAGATGAACCAACTTCGGGTTGGTTGGAGACCCTTTGTGAGTCTGATAGTGAGGTTTCGGACCTCCGCCTGACTTCGGGTCAGCTAAACCAACTTCGGGTTGGTTGGAGACTCTTTGTGAGTCTGATAGTGAGGTTTCGGACCTCCGCCTGACTTCGGGTCAGATGAACCAACTTCGGGTTGGTTGGAGACTCTTTGTGAGTCTGATAGAGGTTTCGAACCTCTAGGCTGAATTTGTCAGCCGGGTATGATGTCTTTGTGACTGACCCACTTCTGTTCTGAAATAAAGAGGCCAGCAAAGCAAGTTACGGCGGATGACGCACGATGTTTGGATTGCACTAGTGGACGGAGTTCTCCCTAGTTGAGAGGGAGTGTTAAAATTGGACAACTAGGTCCAAACTCCGGGTTGTGCTGCTCAGATGACGATCGTAATATTTTTATTGGATTCCTCTTTCGGAGAGGTGTAAGATTGATCTAAAGATCATCTCGATCGGATGAGCAGAACATGTACTTTGAATTTATTCCACTTATGTGCTAGGTCGGCCTGGAATAAAATATTGACTTAAATGTCTTAAAGGACGTGTCACACACCCCCAAAGATTCCTATATATTGAAGAGACTTGGAGTTCATTTGACACACATTGGTGTGGAGGAATTCTCTCTCTCTTGATGGCGTTGGAGCTGCGTATTCTTGTTTGGATTGTTCTGGGGTTATGTGTGACACGCTTGGCTGAATGACCTATTGGAGACTTTGCTGGTAGAAGCATCCTGCTGATCGCCGTAACGCCACCACTTCTTATCTCTGTCTTGGCTTGTCTTCTATCGATCTATTAGTATGTTCTATCTTCTTCAGTATTGTGCCCTAATCTGAAATGGCATAGAACATGAGAAGAAATTAACAGAGAGTTTCAAGGCAAGCCAACTAGCCATCATGTGATCCGACTTAGCACTTGTGGAGCCACTTGAAAATATAAGTAAAACAATATTTTTCTTCTTTCCAAAAATTCATTTTGAGAAAATCAAAAGCATGAAGAACATGCTAGAAACAATAATAATTTGTTTCTTCTCAAGTACAACGATAATTATGAAGACTGACCATAGCTACACATTTTTCAACACCCCCTCTTAGCTAGGGTGGTATTCATAATCATAGTCAAGATGTCATACAAGTTGAAAAGGTTCTCTAAGAAAAAGCCAATATTAGATCAACATCATCGAAGGATTACCAACATCACTATCTAGTACCAAATCACCGTGGTACTCTTTATGCATAATCTCCCCAAGAGACAACAATCAATTAGTGTGTCATAAGTTCATAGCCATGGTACCATATAAAACAAACAACTAGTATTGTTGAACTAGAGTACTACCTTATCCATGCATGGTAGTAATAATAAGCTCTTTAGAGCCAAATGCTAGGAGGCTCCTATCCAACCCGATAACCTCTAACCCCATTCTCCCATCCAGGTCACTGCACTTGACTCAGGGACTACAACCTTATCCAGGTCACAGTACAAGACTCAGGAGAATGGTTATTTTCCTTTAGGTTAATGGTCATAATGCTAGTTACAGGAAAATGTCCATCTTCCTATCCAGGTCAATGTATTGGCACATGGATATTGATCCCTATACAGGTCAAATACATGACTCAGAAAGATGCCCATATTTCTATACAGGTCAGTGTGCTTGACACATGGATGTTAAGCCCTATACTGAACAAAGCACAAGACACAAAAAGATGCTCACAGGGCCAGTCTCCCTATACAGGTCAATGTACAAGAATCAAGGTAAAAACCCTATACATGTCATAGTACAAGACACAGGGAGACGAATGTCTACAATGGTGATCAATCTATAAGCAATTCCCCCTCTTTAGGTCACATTGACTTAGGGACTACAACCCTATCCAGGTTAGTGTGACATAGGAAGAATAACATGATCTAAGAAGATCACTACTCCCTCTCAATTAGAGAGACAATCTCCACAAATCCAACTTATCTCTAAAATATACAACTTCCTCCGGGGAGAGTTTTTTATCAACTTTCTGTTCATCAGTGGAGACATACTAGAGCTTACTGCTCCTTTCTGCACCATGTCATGAATGTAGTGATACTTGGTGGCAATCTATTGGATTCTCTAACAACTTCATGCAACTTCAAGTATCATAGAATATCACTGTGGCCTCGAAACACTTTGACAGGCAATATCGGAAGCCAAATTGCTTCTTGAGTCATTGCACATGCTACTACTCATTCCGCCTAAGTAGAACTATCCAAGAACCATCGCAGTCATGTTAATTTTGGACAACTAGGTCCAAACTCCATGTTCTAATGCTCAGATGAAGATGCTAATATTTTTATTGGTTTCCTCTTTCAAAGAGGTGCAAGATCGATCTAAAGATCATCTTGATCCGATGAGCATAACATTTATTTTGAATTTATTCAAAATACGTGCAGGTCAGCATTAAGGATTGGAGCCCCAGATATTGTGTCACACACCCTCATTGATGGATATATATTGGTCAACATTGGAGGACATTTTCAATCATCTCATCACACACATCCTCATGATCTGGAAATGGATGCCGTAAATCTGGATGATGCCGTAAATATGGATGATGCCTTAAATTTGGATGATGCCGGAAATGGATGCCGTAAATATGGATGATGCTGTAAATCTGGATGATGTCGAAAATGGATGCCGTAAATATGGATGTCGTAAATATGGATGATGCCGGAAATTTGGACGTGGGATTCTTTTGTTGAATTATGTTGACTTTTGATGAGCTGTCTTTAAGGGCTATGTGTGTGACATTTCTGGTTGGCTAACCGTATTGAGACTTTGTTGGTTGAAGCATCCTGTTGATCGCCGTAACGCACCAACACACTTATATTTTTCTGGCTTGTCTTCTGTCGATCTACTGGTATGTTCTATCAACACTTTACTTTCTTGTTTATGTGATTGCTGACTGACATTGGAGATAAAAGTAAAGTTGCATCAAGCATAGAACATCTTCAAAAATTTACATGGTATCAGAGCTGAGGTGAAGACAAAGCCCTAGTTTGAACTTTGTAGCAATCACCGAAGAAGAGGATGGGTTACTCAAACTACAATGGCTTTAAGGCTGATGACAAATTGACTAGGAAGGATGACTTCCATGCTTGGAAGATGACATTGGATCTTAATTTGGAAGACCAAGATGTCATGGACTATGTACAGGGTAAAATCCAAGAGCCTCCATCCACTGCAACTGCTGCTGCCAAATCAAAGTACAAGAAGGGGGAAATCAAAGCAAAGCTGATGATCAGGGACTCAATTCATAAGAGTCTGGTTGCCTACATCTTTGAACTAGGTCACTATGCTAGAGAATGCCCTTTCAAGAAGGATTCTCCTGATGATGATGACAACAACAACAACTAGAGGAATGGAAATCAAAGGAACAACAGTTTCAAAGGGAAAAGGAAGGCTCCCTCTGGCGCAAATGGGCAACCTTTCAAAAGGTCATGAAATTCCAGGTATGAGGAATCAAATGTTGTTGATGATAAAATAAATGAATTCATTCTTGTATCTGCCCTCTCTGCTGCATCTCCACCCGACACTATGGATGTCTACATGATAGATAGTGGTGCCTGAAGGCACATCACTGGGTTCAAGGAAGCACTTACTGATATGGTTGAGAAGGATATTGATCTACAAATTATCCTTGGAGATAATGCCACATATCCCGTGAAAGGGATAGGGACTGTGACCCTCCACTTGTCTCAAGGTCAAGTCCTCCGCCTGCAAGATGTACTATATGTACCTAATTTGAAGAAGAACCTTGTGTCTATTTTGGCCATGGAAGACAAAGGTTTCAATGTGGCATTCATTGATGGGAAGGTGCACATGTGGAAGAAGAGTTTCAAGAAAACTATCACGATTGTGTTTAGAGTTGATACACTCTACTAGGTTGGAGGAAGTCCACTGGGAGCGATGATGTGTGATACTATCTGACAGATTGAACTATGGCACTGGAGGTTTGGAGACCTTCACTACAAGGCCCTTCCCGAAGCAAGGAAGGTGGTGACGGGGATGTCTGAGTTCTCAAATAATCATGAAGGTGTATGTCAGGGTTGTGCCGAAGGAAAGCATACAAGGGGACCTTTCCCCTCAAGTGTCACAAAGACATCTAATGTCTTGCAATTAGTACATTCTAATGTGTCTGGTATGCTGCTCGTGACATCCTTGGGAGGATGTTCTTATTATATGACATTCATAGATGACTTCTCTCACAAAACCTGGATATACTTCTTGAAGAAGAAGGATGAGGCTTTCATGTGGTTTTGTACCTTCAAAGCCTTGGTGGAAAATTTGATAGGGAAGAAGATCAAGATATTGAGGACCGATAATGGCACTAAATATGTTACAAACGAGTTCAAGAACTTTTGCAGAGAAGCTGACCTCAAGAGGGAGACCACAATGTCTGTGGGCCACAACGAAACTTCGAAGGCCTATAGAGTCTATGTGTCTGGTCAAAGGGAAGTGGAGATATGCCACGATGTTACCTTTGACAAAGATGCTTCCCTGAGGAAAGTAGCCAATCTTCCGAGATCTAAGAAAGATCATGAAGCAAGGTCTGGAAATCAAGAAGAACGGAAGGATGAGATGATGCTTGATGCTGAAAGACCAATGGACCTGATTGATCCACCTCCTTCAATAGGGAAGAGACCATTGTGGCTCAGAGACACTCTCGAGGATGTCGAGGGACATATGGCCCCAAAGGGGGACATTCATGAAAGCAAGAAGCTGAGTAGATACCAAGGGTATCTAGCAGCCATGAGTACTATTGTACAATCTGAGCCTGGATCTTTTGAGCAAGCCGTAAAGGATCAAGTCTGGAAGGATGCTATGCATGAAGAGTATGAGTCCATAATGAAGAATGATATCTGGGATGTGGTTCCAAGACCGGAGGACAAAGCAGTGGTCACCTCGAAATGGCTCTACAAGATCATGCATGGATTTGATGGAAGTGCTGAAAAGTTCAAGGAAAGATTCGTTGCTCGTGGCTTCTCTCAAAAGGAAGGCATAGACTATGATGATATAACTGCACCTGTGGCCCAATATACCACCGTCCGATCTATCATAGCCCTTGCTGCTACGCAAGGATGGAGTCTTCATCAGATGGATGTGAAGACTGCATTTCTGCATGGTGCGATAAAGGAAGAGGTGTATGTGGAGCAACCTTTGGGGTTCGAAGTCCAGGATCAGGGCACCCATGTTTGCATGTTGAAGAAAGCACCCAGAGCTTGGTACGAGAGGATAGATAGCTACCTGATGAAGCTGGGCGTCACTCGTAGTAATGCTGATCTAAACCTTTACTTCAAGGTTGATAGAGAAAAGCCTCTCATTCTAGTGCTGTTTATGGACGATCTTTGCCTGACAGGTGTTGACCCTCTCATTCATTAGTGCAAGAGGGAGCTCGCTGCTGAGCTCGAGATGAAGGACCTAGGTTTGGTGCATTACTTCCTAGGCTTGGAGGCTTGGCAGAGACCTGGCGAGATTTTCCTTTCTCAAGAAAAATACATTGTGAAGCTTCTGGAAAGATTTGGTATGGTGGACTGTAAGTCCGTGTCGACAGCGATGGAGCTCAACTTTAAGAAGTTGACTGGCAGCGCTGCTGGGCCCATGCTAGCAAATCCTATTGAGTATTGTCAACTCGTAGGGGCCTTGATGTTCTTAGTGAACACCCGTCCGGACGTACACTGATGGACGCATCAGAGTTTGCCGTACTCTCTATCTATGATGACACGTGTCCAACCACTTGATCTGGGATCAAGTCTAGTGAGGTTTCGGACCTCCAACTGACTTCAGGCCAGTGAAACTAACTTCATGTTAGTATATGACTCTCTTGAGTCCAAGTGAGGTTTCGGACCTCCAACTGACTTTGGGTCAGCGAAACTAACTTCGGGTTAGTATATGACTCTCTTGAGTCGAAGTGAGGTTTCAGACCTCCTACTGACTTCAGGTCAGATAAACCAACTTCGGGTTGGTATGCGAATCTTTGCGTCATATAGAGGTTTCAGACCTCTGGGCTGAATTTGTCAGCTGTGAATGATGTCTTTGTGACTGACCCACTTTTGTTCTGAAATAAAAAAGCTAACAAAGCAAGTTATGGCGGGATGATGCCCGATGTTTGGATTGCACAGGTGGATGGAGTTCTCCCTAGTTGAGAGGGAGTGTTAATTTTGGACAACTAGGTCGAAACTCCATGTTCTGATGCTCAGATGAAGATGCCAATATTTTTATTGGATTCCTCTTTCGAAGAGGTGCAAGATCGATCTAAAGATCATCTTGATCCGATGAGCATAACATTTATTTTGAATTTATTCAAAATACGTGCAGGTCGGCCTTAAGGTTTGGAGCCCCAGATATTGTGTCACACACCCTCGTTGATGGATATATATTGGTCAACGTTGGAGGACATTTTCAATCATCCCATCACACACATCCTCATGATCTGGAAATGGATGCCGTAAATCTGGATGCCGTAAATATGGATGACGCCGGAAATGGATGCCATAAATCTGGATGCCGTAAATATGGATGATGCCGTAAATTTGGATGATGTCGGAAATGGATGCCATAAATCTGGATGTCGTAAATATGGATGATGCTGTAAATCTGGATGATGCTGGAAATGGATGCCAAAAATCTGGATGCCGTAAATATGGATGATGCCGGAAATCTGGATGTGGGATTCTTTTGTTGAATTATGTTGACTTTTGATGAGCTGTCTTTAAGGGCTGTGTGTGTGACACTTCTGGTTGGCTGACCGTATTGAGACTTTACTGGTTGAAGCATCCTGTTGACCGCCGTAACGCACCAACACACTTATATTTTTCTGGCTTGTCTTCTGTCGATCTACTGGTATGTTCTATCAACACTTTACTTTCTTGTTTATGTGATTGCTGACTGACATTGGGGATAAAAGTAAAGTTGCATCAAGCATAGAACGTCTTCAAAAATTTGCAAGTCAAAAACAACCCTAGGTTGTATCATCAGTGCTTTCGACTTAGTTAGGGAATCCCTGCAACCTGATCATCATCAACAATATGCAGTAGTTAGCATTACCATAAAGGTGTTAGCTATAATCCAACACAACAAATACATTATAAAGTCAATCAACTGCCTATACAAAAATGAATTAATAGAGTGCGAGTCAGTTCTCTCAATTTCATTATCATGGAAGTTGTCATGTGCTTGCATTCCAGCAACCCAAGCCTCTGCAGGATTTGATAACAACCTTCCCTTGCTCAAGGGAGACTTTATTAAACTTATAACCCAAGATCCTTCATATCCAATTCAATGACCAACTCCCTCTTTCATTGAAGAACCAGGTATTCAAAACCTTGATTGATATGCATCAAATATTTTGTGAGGCAATCGATAGACTTTATCAATTTAGTAGCGAAGCTTTACTAGGTTCCACATCTTGTAGGTGTTCATGGATACATAAAGTTCATAATACTAGATCTCATCAAGGAGTCTATTAAGCTTCATATTCTCAATCTTGGGTAGAATCAAGGTTCTTTAACCAACTTCCTCCGCTCTTGTTAGAGATGGGTCATGAGCACATAAGAGAGCTTATCTTCAACAACATTCTTCAGAAAGCTTCTACATATTATGGATGTCACAATAGACTATATAGTTTTAAACCTATTGATTTTTCCTGCTCCCTCCAAGTCCAATGCTCATTAAACATAAGTCTTCTTGGCATCCTGTTCTTCCATTGATTTCCAAGACTAGGGCCATCCTTATTATGTACCTGCAATTCTCAATGAGAGGTCAAGGAAGAACAAATAAAGCCAAGCACAATATAGAAAGACAAGAGATAATAAATGAAACAATAGCAGAAATAATAAAGAAGGTACTTATCTCTTGAGAGTGTATCGCCTCCCTCTTGATCTTGTTCTTCTTGCATCCAATCATCAAATATGCCTCGTTCACATCATCATCCAATAGCTAAGGTTTCTTCTTTCAAGCTGAAGCAATCTTTCAAAGGGTTCATTCCACAAACCATATGCCTTCTTTTACAACCCTATTGATTGGTTAGGGTTTACAATTGTATGGCCAGGGATTTAATTTCAAACACTATATTTTAATAATTCCTCAAATTTTGTCTAGGGTTTACAAACCCTAAATATGTGACACTTGTCCTTGAATTAGCATAATGAAGTGGTCAATCTAGGGTTTGTCCACAAATTCTAGATCCAATCCTTGCTAGGGTTTTAAAACCCTAAACCCTTACAAGTTACAAGCCTAAGGACAACCCAAAAATACTCATAGCTTGAGGAATGAGATCTTGCTTTGTATGATGTGTAGCTATTATTTACGCCCTTGATGATGGGGTAGTTCATCTCCCATCAGGGGTCGGGACGTGGAAGGGTTCCTTGTTATTAACATGATAGGGCAACATTGGATGAGGAATCAAGTGATGACCATAAAGAGCGAGGTAGAGCTCATGCTTTGCTTTTGTCCACGTGCTAAGCTTGAGTGGGCCTAATGGTTAAGAGCATGCATTTCCTCCTAAGAGGTCAGAGGTTCGAAACCAAAGGGGGTTAGAGTATGTATGCCTTCGTAGACTTAGCAGGCAAATCACTGCATGGAGTGGGTCCCTTGTGCCACAAACAAGGGAGTCTCATACACCAATTTGGTGTTTGGCTTGGTCGTGACCTTAAAATTAGATAATAATAATAATAATATTTTCAGATCTTATAATTATTGCCTTATGATCAACAATTACACACTTGAAAAATTCTTAACCTTAATTTTGTTTTTACGATTGAGTAAATATTATTAGATTGATATAAAATATATGAGATATTTATTGATGTCTGATTACAATTGAGGGCCCCTATATATTTACATAGCTTATAATTATTGCCTTATGATCAACAATTACACACTTGAAACATTCTTAACCTTAATTTTGTTTTTACGATTGAGTAAATATTATTAGCTTGATATAAAATATATGAGATATTTATTGATGTCTGATTACAATTGAGGGCCCCTATATATTTACATAGTGGAGGTGTATTTTCATTAATAGACATGTATTTTCAATAAGACATCTCTATTTTTATTTTTATTATTAATTAGTTTTTGACTATTTATATTTATATATAATATAATATATAAATATATATTGTTGTACATAATATAATATATATTATACATTGTTGTCTAGAAGGGAATAACTTTCGGTACTATATAAAACATCAACACTGCCTCTTAGCAAGGAAGCTATTATTACATGATGTTTGTTGGAAATTTGGTAGCCATGTTCGGTATTTACATCATGAAAAGAAAATTAAAATTAAAATTTGAATTTATGCCTCCTAAATTATTTAAGTCGACTTCCGTGTGTTCAAGTCGGTTGGGCTCCTAAGAGGCACCCATTCGACTCCCTTCAAAGACTATATAATGGAGAGCTCTCATTTTATACATCGACTTGTGTTTTGATTATCTCTGTTTCAACGAAGGAGAATAAAGAATGGAGGGCCAAAATTTCAGAAGGATGGAGGAGAGGCTTGGAAGCTCTTAGATGTTATCTTGATGTCTGGTTTTGGATGTATTGATGAATTTTGAACTGTCTCTCTCATAAGGAAAGATTTATGGGTTTTCCCCTTGTGGGTTTTTCCTTGGCCTTAGTCCTAAATCTTTGTATCTCTTGTTTATTATCTCATTGTTATTTTCTATTGCTCTTGTTAATTTTGGGCAACTAGGTCCAAACTCCAGGTTGCACTGCTCATATGATGATGATTAAATTTTTGTTGGATTCCTCTTTCAGAGAGGTGCAAAATTGATCTAAAGATCATCTTGTTTGGATGAGCAGAACTTATATTTTGATTTTATTTTTCACACGTGTAATTTGTCAAGGTCGGCTTGAATTGTAATGTAGGCTCACAAGCCCAAGAGATCTGTCACACACCCTCATTGATGGATATAAATTGGAGAGATTTGATCCTCATTTGCTCATCATCTCATCACACACATTCCACATGATCTGATTGGTTTGTACAGCCTAGAAGAGGCTTCTCTCTCTCTCTCACGTGTGAATATGGATGCCGAAAATAGATGCCTAAAATCTGGATGCTGGAAATCCTTTTGATGACTTGCGTTGATTGTTTTGGGAGCTGTCTCATGAGGTGTGTGTAACACTGAAGGAAGGCTGATCTTGTATGTGTTTGACTAAACCTCCGAGAGGTTGGAAGAGCTGGTTTGACAAGCCAAAGTCTTTGCTGGCTAGGGCATCCTGTTGACTGCTATAACTAACATTTCTCTCTATCTTTGATGGACAAGAAGAATTCTAAATTCTGATTTATTATATTGGCTTGTCTTTTGTCGATCTATTATTATGTTCTATTAGCATGTACTTTCAATGATTATGTGATTGCTAATTTGAATTGGGCCTATAAGAAAGACTGAAGTAAACTGCCTTAATCCATGGTTATCTAAATTTAACATGGTTTTAGAGTTGAGGTGAAGACAAAGCCCAAGAAAGTGTGAAAAGCAATCACCAAAGAAGAAGTCTTGTCAAGGACCAATGGCCTCCTCAACCTACAAGGGTTTTCAAATCTGATGATAAGTTGACTGACAAGTATGATTATCATGCATGGAAGATGTACTTCGATTTGGCATTAGAAGATCAAGATATCATGGATTATGTGCAGGGGAAGATTCATGAGCCTCCATCAAATGCACTCCAAACATATTTTATGAGGCTCACAGAAATCAAGAATGATCTCCTTGCCATAGGAGAAGAAGTAGCTGATCGAGAGCTCGTCCTCATTGCTCTTGGAGGACTTCCTCGAGACTGGTATGTATTTAATATGATGATTCTTAATAATAATGTGATTCCTGATTTTGATGAATTGATGACTAGATGCAGTCAAGAGGAGACAAGAATGATGGAGAGAGATCATCCCTCTAATGGGAATGGAGGTGACCCTACTGACTTCGTCGTTCATGTAAAGTAGAAGAACCATGGTGGCCCGAGAAATCAAAACAATGGAAGAGCGGGGCCCAAAGGAAGGAAGGGAAGATGTTACACTTGTAACAAGACAAGTCACTATGCAAGAGAGTGCCCCAATAGAAGGGACTCTCCCAAGGATGATGACAACAACTTTAGGGGGAATGGAAATCAAAGGAACAACAGGTTCAAAGGAAAGAGGAGGGCTCCCTCTAATCGAGGTGGAAATGGGCAACCTTTCAAGAGGTCAAGAAATTCCAGGTACAATGAGTCTAATGCTGTTGATAATAAGAAAAATGAATATATCCTTGTATCTTCTCTCTCTGCTGCATCTTCTCTCGACACCTTGGATGTCTGGTTGATTGATAGTGGTGCTTCAAGGCACCTCACTGGTTATAAAGAAGCCCTCTCTGATTTAATTGAGAAGGATACTAATTTAGAAATTATCCTTGGAGATAATGCCACCTATCCCGTGAAAGGGACAGGGACTGTGACCCTTCATCTATCTCAAGGTCAAGTCCTTCGCTTACAAGATGTGTTGTACGTACCTGATTTGAAGAAGAACCTTGTGTCTATTTCGGCAATGGAAGACAAAGGATTCAAGGTGACATTCGCTGATGGAAAGGTATGCATCTGAAAGAAGAATTTCAAAGAAGCTCTTACTATTGCTTTTAGAGTTGATACACTCTACCAAGTTGGAGGAAGTCCGTTGGAGGCAATGTCATGTGATACAACTATTCTAACCGAGTTATGGCACCATAGGTTTACACACCTTCATTACAAAGCCCTTCCCGAAGCAAGGAAGGTGGTGATAGGGATGCCCGAGTTTAAGGATGATCATGAAGGTATATGTCAGGGTTGTGCCGATGGGAAGCATACAAGGGGACCATTTCCCTTAAGTGTCACAAAGACATCTGATAGCTTGCAATTAATTTATCTGGTACGTTGCCCGTAACGCCCTTGGGAGGATGTTCCTATTACATGATTCTTATAGATGTCTTCTCCCACAAGACCTGTATATATTTCTTGAAGAAGAAGGACGAAGCATTCAAATGGTTTTGTACCTTCAAGGCCTTGTTCGAAAATCAAACCAAGAAGAGAATCAAAATTTTGAGGATCGACAATGGGTCCAAGTATGAGTCAAATGAATTCAATGACTTTTGTAGGGAAGCTAGCATTAAGAGGGAGATCACAACTGTGTATACTCCTGAGCAAAATGGTGTTTCTGAAAGAAAGAACAGGACCATTGTCGAAGCTGCCTGTGCCATGCTATATGACCAAGGTATTTCGAAGTTTCTATGGGGAGAAGCTGCGAACACTGCTGTGTATGTTCAAAATAGATGCCCACATTCCGCATTGGACTCCAGAACTCTCGAAGAAGTCTTCTCTGGTAAGAAACCTGATGTTTCTTATTTTAGAGTTTTTGGTAGTCCTGTTTACTTTCATGTGCCGAAAGAAAAAAGAAGCAAGCTGGATGCTTCTTGAAATAAAGGAATGTTTGTGGGCTACATTGAAACTTCGAAGGCATATAGAATCTATGTGCCTGGTCAAAGAGAAGTGGAGATATGCCACGATGTCACCTTCGATGAAGAAGCTTCCCTCAAGAAAGCTAGGAATCTTCCTAACTCAAAGGAAGACAAAGAAGAAGAAGAAATAGGGAAGCAGGAAGAGCTGAAGGATGAACCTATGCCCGATGTTGAAGGACCAATGGATCCTATTGATCCACCTCCTTCAAATAAGAGGAGACCCTCATGGCTCAGGGACACTATCGAAGATGCCGAGAGACATATTGCCCCAAGGGGGACATTCCATGAAAGAAAGAAGCCGAATGGATACCAAGGGTATCTAGCAACCATGAGTACAATTGTACAATCTGAGCTTGAATCATTTGAAGAAGCCGTAAAGCATGAAGTTTGGAAGGGATGCTATGCATGAAGAATATGAGTCCATTATGAAGAATGATGTCTGGGAAGTGGTCCCAAGACCAGAGGACAAATCTGTTGTCCCCTCAAAATGGCTCTTCAAGATCAAGCATGGAGCCGATGGCAGTGCTGAAAAGTACAAGGCAAGATTTGTTGCTCGAGGCTTCTCTAAAAAAGAAGGCATAGATTATGATGATATATTTGCACTTGTTGCCCGCTATACCACCATCCGATCTATCATTGCCCTTGTTGCAACGCAAGGATGGAGTCTCCATCAGATGGATGTGAAGACTGCCTTTCTGCATGGTTCAATAAAGGAAGAGGTTTATGTGGAGCAACCTCTGGGGTTCGAAGTCCAAGATAGAGACACCTATGTATGTAGGTTAAAGAAATCCCTCTATGGGGTGAAGCAAGCCCCCAGGGCTTGGTATGAGAGGATAGATAGCTACTTGATGAAGCTGGGCTTCACTCGAAGTAATGTTGATCCAAACCTTTATTTTAAGGTTGATAGAGAAAGGCCTATCATTCTAGTTCTTTATGTGGATGATTTCTTCCTAACAGGTGCTGACCCTCTCATTCATCAATGTAAGAGGGAGCTAGCTCCCGAGTTTGAGATGAAAGACTTAGGATTGATGCACTATTTCCTAGGCTTGGAGGTCTGCAAAGGCTAGGCAAGATTTTCCTTTCTCAAGGAAAATATGTCATGAAGTTACTGGATAGATTTGGTATGGTGGAGTGTAAGTCTATGTCGACATCGATGGAAATCAACTTTAAAAAATTGTGTGGAAGCGCTGCTAGGCACGAGCTAGGAAATCCCATCGAGTATCGACAATTCATAGGGGCTCTGATGTTCTTAGTGAACTCTCGTCCGAACATATGTTTTTCAGTGAACACTTTGAGTCAACATATGGTTGAGCCTCATCACATTCATTGGATTGGTGCCAAGAATCTATTGAGATATCTTCGGGGCACAATCAAGCATGGGCTGAAATACATTGTCGGGAGTTTGAGACTCCATGGATATACTGATGCCGATTGGGCCAACATTGTGGTGGATCGTAAGAGCACATCTGGTTGTTGCTTCACCTTGGGTTCTGCTTCGATATCTTGGATGAGCGGGAAGCAGAAGTCGGTGGCTCTGAGCCTCGATGCGGTCAAATGCATTGCAGCGAGTATGGCCTGTTGTGAAGCTGTTTGGTTGAGAAAGCTCTTCAGTGAGCTGTTTGGACATGTGCTAGATACCACTGTTATCATT
The DNA here is from genome assembly GCA_034641835.2 of Pinus albicaulis. Classification (NCBI taxonomy): domain Eukaryota; kingdom Viridiplantae; phylum Streptophyta; class Pinopsida; order Pinales; family Pinaceae; genus Pinus; species Pinus albicaulis. The sequence continues at coordinate 1,098,995,817 of CM076574.1, read as the reverse complement.
TGTGATAACCAGAGTGGGATTCGTCTTTATGAGAATCCCGTGTTCCACGATTGATCCAAGCATATTGATATCAGGTACCACTTTATTCGGGACATGGTACAACGAGGCTCGATCACATAGGAATTGATGAGCAGGTCACACATATTCTCACGAAGCCCCTGGGGAAGGTCAAGTTCCTAACCTTCTGTGAGAAGCTTGGAATCATGGAAAGACCCTATTGTGAGGGTCCTGCTTGAGTTGGACTATGAGCTCTAGGAGCTCCGGGGGGCTTGGGGATAGCTTCTTGGAGCTTTAAGCACATACGGGGATATGCTTGCCTAACCTTGTTGTGCTTTTGCCCCACCGTTATGATGTTTGAGTTGGTTCACCTTCTCTTTTATCTATGCCTCGCATGCATGCTACCCATGGAGTTTCGGACTCGTGGGAAGTACCGCTCATTTGGCCAATGAGGTGGGAAATGTGGATATAGACCAATAGCAAGACCGATGGACGCATTAGAGATTGCCGTACTCTCTATGTCTAGGATGGCACATGTCCAACACCTTGATCCGGGATCAAGTCTGATGAGGTTCTTACCTCTAAATTGACTTCGGGTCTGTAAACTAACTTCGGGTTAGTATGTGACTCTTTTGAGTCTATTGAGGTTTTACCCTCTAAACTGACTTCGGGTCAGTAAAATAACTTCAGGTTAGTATGTGACTCGTTTGAGTGTATTGAGGTTTTACCCTCTAAACTGACTTCGGGTTGTTGAGATTTTGTGTATTTGGGGTAGCATCAGTTGTGTTCTAGGTCCCAAATTTTCAGGAAGGACTAGTGTATTTGGGGTAGCATCAGTTGGGAAACTTCATCTGGTTTAGGAGATATTAAATTAATTAATTATTTTAAAGTATTTCCTAAGTTAAAACTTAGGAAAATAAAATAATTAAAGTGAATTTAATTAAACATGTGATGAAATTGTCTTAAGTCACACAGATCAAGCTTTCTTTTAATCTTAGCCATTGATTTAAGATCTGATCATGGCTATTGATTTGTCAACGAGAAAAGTGTAAAGGAAAGGCTTGTGGTCATTTGTAAAGAAACATAGAGGTAGAGCACTGAAGCTAAGCTGAGATTCTAGGGCAGGGTTTGCTAAGAATACTCAGAAGTGTTTCAGTTGCAGAGAGGGGAATTTAGACCAAGGGGATGATCTGATCCCAGGGTCTAAAATACACAAGAGGCAGAGAAGAGATCAACACAAGGACAACGCAGAGGAAGGCAACAACAACAGCAGCAACAAGGACATCGTAATTTTTAGGAAACCCTTTAGGGGTGACGCAAAGACCCTTAGGGGTAGCGTAGTGACCGCGTCACCCATTCTGGGGTAACGCAGTCCCTTCTGAAGCAGCACTGAGGGTTTGGAGGCCATCCAAGGCTGACGTAGAGGCTTTCAGTGGCTTTAGAGCCTGACACAGTGCCGTTCAGGGGTAGCGTTGGGGTTTCTAGGCTTAGATTTGGCTGAGTCTTGTAAATCCCGTTTGAGGGTGTGGATCAATCATTGTTTTGGCCCTAGATCAGCCAGAGATCTGTAGATCTAGTGTTTTCTCTGTCTGGTTTTCCAGATCTGGAACCTAGATTTGTGTATTCAGAAATATTCTTAATAATAGAATCTTCCATCTGCCAGAGACCGGTTTTCCCCCCTTGGGTTTTTTCTGAGGACTATTTGTCTAGAAATAACTGTCACTTTGTTAATGTGTGCATGTGCTTATTCTAGATCTGAATTGGTAGAGATCTGTTATATGTTTTGCTTCGATTTTAACTTGAATTTATTCAGCTAATAACTTGTATAAGTAGGAGGAGCATAACCGGGTTAACAGTAATAATTTTTGCATAAGATATAAGATTCAGAAATTTCTACACGGGTCAGTAGACTAACTTCGGGTTAGTATGTGACTCTTTTGAGTCTATTGAGGTTTTACCCTCTAAACTGACTTCAGGTCAGTAAACTAACTTTGGGTTAGTAAACTAACTTCGGGTTAGTATGTGACTCTTTTTGAGTCTATTGAGGTTTTACCCTCTAGTCTTGACTTCGGTTCAGCGGAGTGTGATGTCTTTGTGACTCACTCTCGTTTGTTTTCCCTTGAGCCGACAAAGCATGTTACAACAAGATGACGCAGGAACACATGATGAGAGTACACGATGGTACTGATCACTAGATGGCACAGGTGGACAGATGGAGTTCTCCCTAGTTGAGAGGTAGTGTTAAGTTTGGGCAACTAAGTCCAAACTCCATGTTGCACTTCTCACATGATGATGATTATATTTTTGTTGGATTCCTCTTTCAGTGAGGTGCAAGATTGATCTAAAGATCATCTTGTTTGGATGAGTAGAACATATATTTTGATTTTATTTTCCACACGTGCAATTTGTCACGGTCGGCTTGAATTGTAATGTGGGCTCACAAGCCCAACATATGTGTCACACACCCTCATTGATGGATATAAATTGGAGAGACTTGATGCTTATATGCTCATCATCTCATCACACACATTTCTCATGATTTGATTGGTTCGTACAACCTAGAAGAGGCTTCTCTCTCTCCCACGTGTGAATATGGATGCCGAAAATCTGGATGATGCCAGAAATGGATGCCAGAAATCTAGATGTCGGAAATCCTTTTGTTTACTTGCGTTGACTGTTTTGGGAGCTGTCTCATGAGGTGTGTGTGACACTGAAGGAAGGCTGATCTTGTATGTGTTTGACTGAACCTCTGAGAGGTTGCAAGAGCTGGTTTGACCAGCCAAAGTCTTTGCTGGCTAGGGCATCCTGTTGACTGCTTTAACAAACATTTCTCTCTATCTTTGCTGGACAAGAAGAATTGTGAATTCTGATTTATTATATTGGCTTGTCTTCTGTCGATTTATTATTATGTTCTATCAACATTTACTTTCAATGATTATGTGATTGCTAATTTGAATTGGGCCTATAAGAAAGATTGAATTAAACTGCTTTAAGCATAGAACATGCCATGGTTATCTAAATTTAACAGCTCTTTCGTAGCTAGTGGTTGAAATTTTCTTCTGTATAACTGCTTAATGATAGTGAATGAATGCTATGTTGAATTAATGCTACCTAATCATTGGGCGTAGTTATTTGATGGAGAAAAATGTTCTACCTTGTGCCCTATAAATATCAACAATGTTCTCCTGTAGTAGTCCCCGTCACACCTAACCACTTCACATGGTATGGACAGGACTACCAACATAGTCTCAAGACTACACTTCAAGTATCTATGATATTTCTCCTCTCCTAGTAGTCCTAATCACACCTAGCCATTTCACATGGTGTAGGAAAAACTTGTACCAGGCTACTCATTACTCCCTCAGTCACTTCACATGACTGACCCGAGAAACCCTTGGCCAGAGGGAGAGTATTTTCCCGCTGAAGGAGAAACATCACAACTCCCTTTCAATCAGGGTGGACATTTTGCATCATGCCAAGCTTGTCTCTAAAGTATTCAAACTTCACTTTAGGCTGAGGCTTTGTGAGAATGTCTACTGTCTGCTCATCTGTGGATATGTAGTAGAGTTCCACTACTCCTCTTTGTACCATGTCTCAGATGAAATGGTATTCGATCTCTATATGCTTTGACTTGCAAAAAACTTCATTCTCTAAAAGCTTCACACAACTTTGATTATTACAGTAAATCAAAGTTTGTTCTAACTCTAGATCAAATAACCCTACAAGCAATTTCTAAAGCCACATTACTTCATGGCTTGCATCACTAGCTGCTATATATTCTGTGCCTGCTGTACTGAGTGCCACTAACAACTATTTTCTGCTAAACCATGAGATAATATTTGATCCCAAACTGAAACAACATCTTGATGTGCTTTTTACTATTTACTGCACTCCCTGACTGATCAAAGTCTGTATAACCTTGCAACTTTACTTAACCATTGAAGACATGCGAGTCCATATCCAACTGTACCATGTAGGTACCTCAATACATGCTTTGCTGCTACCGAATGCACATTTCTAGGTTCAACCATGTGGCATATACTGATTCTATGTGTTCACTGCAAAGCATATATTCAGCTTGGTATTAATCATGACCTCAAGGATTTGATCAACTGTCTGTACATTGTGGGATCAACCAAATCTGAAAAAGAATCACTCAAGAACTTCTGATTCGTAACCATAGGTGTGGCCGTGGACTTGCAGTCCATCATCCCAAATCTCTGCAGGATCTCAATTGTATACTTCTCTTGGATAAGGAAGATCTCATCTCGTGTCTTTCTCACTTCTAATCCCAAGAAATAGTGTATTAAACCCAAATCATTCATTTCAAACTTTGAAGTGAGCTCCCTCTTGCACTCATCTATGAGCTTCTCATCCCCTATAAGAAAAAAATCATCTACATGTAGTACCAATATCAAGGGCCAACCGTCTTCAACCTTGTAGTAAAGGTTGGGATCTGCATCACTCTAGGTAAACCCCAAGCTCATCAAATAACTGTCTATTTTGGCATACCATGCCCTGGGTGCTTGCGTAAGCCCATACAAAGATTTCTTCAATTTACAAACATGGGAATCCTTCCATGGATCACAAAACCTTGTGGTTGCTCTATGTACACTTCTTCAATTACACCATTCAGGAAGGCAATCTTTACATCGACCTGGTGTAATTTCCAACCCATAAAAAAATCAATAGAGATGATAGATCTAATAGAAGTGTACCTGGCTATTGGGGCAAATGTTTCATCATAATATTTTCCCTCTTTATCGGAGAATCCTCTAGCCACAAACCCAGCGTTGTACTTTTCTATGCTTCCATTTGCAGCATGCTTGATCTTGTAGATCCATTTTGAAGTCATTACTGACTTCCCTTTTGGTCTTGGAACCACGTTCCATACATCATTTTTCATTATGGATTGGTACTCTTCCATCATAGCATCCTTCAACACTTGCTGTTTTGTGGCTTCTTTATAAGTGGAAGGTTTTGAATCAATGATCTTACTTAGTAGCGCCACATAGCTAGAAAACTTGTGTGGTCAATGATCTTACTTAGTAGCGCCACATAGCTAGAAAACTTGTGTGGTCAATGATCTTACTTAGTAGCGCCACATAGCTAGAAAACTTGTGTGGTCTCTTGCTCTCTCTAAAGTAGCCTCTGGAAGGTGCATGTTTTTCTGCTTCCTGCAACGTGTTCCGGAGCCATACTGGTCCCTTCTTGATGACTATAACCTCTTTGGGTGGATCTACCAGTATCCCTGGCTCTACTATCTCATCCTGATCTTCTGCAATATGTTCTTTTGGAGTAGAGTCAATCACCACTATATTCTTGGGAGTCTTTGGCTCCTCTTTGTCCTTGTCCATGTGAGACTCTTTAGATTTCCTGAAAACTGTTTGTTCATCAAAGGTGACATTTCTGCTAATCTCAATATTTCTTTGTCCAAAGATGTATATTCGCTAAGCCTTTGATTTCCCACTGTATGCAACAAAGGTTCCCTTCTTTCTTGAAGGCTCTAGCACCGTTCTCTTTTCCTTGGGAACATGTATTCCTTGTGAACATGTACACTGAACAACCAAATATCCTCGAGTGGCTGACTTCTGGTTTCTTCCTGGTGATTACTTCTTTTGGTGTCTTGTTCCCCAATACCTTATGAGGACTTCTGTTATGAACATATACAACTGTTCTGGATGCTTCTGCCCATAGATACATAGGTAAGTTATGGTCATGGATCATTGGTTTAGTTGCTTCTACAATTGATCTATTCTTTCTCTCTGCAACCCCATTTTGTTGGGGGTTGTAGGGAGTTGTCTGCTTCCTCTTAATCCTTGCTTCTCTGCAAAAGTTTTTGAACTCATTTGAGGTGTATTCACCTCCCATATCTGACCTCAAAAATTTAGTCTTTCTTCTAGAGAGATTTTGTACTAAAGCCTTGAAGTCTTGAAACCTATGTAGGACGGGTTCGCGAACCTGGGGGTGGTATTCGCGAACAAGTCCCTGGTTCTCGTCCCCAAGAACTGAGTGCGTGTACAGGTGCTTCCAAAACAAACCCATAAGAAACAGATGCGTCTAGTAAAAACCATGTTCCTGACAACATAAATTTGGGTTTGTTTGTCCATTTGGTTGCGCTGAACCCCATCAACGGATGCATGTAACCCCCAAATCGAGTGCGTGAGGGTTCATGTGGAATGAAATAAAGTTTTTAATTAAAAATTTAAATAAAAAATTGTTAAAAGTCAAAACTTAAATCCTAAAAGCAGACTTTGCATTTCATTTTGTTCACCCAACAATTCAACGGACGACATTTGGTTTGAGATGGTGGGGCATTCGCTGGTGTGTTTGAGGCGTAGATGCTAGAGTGTGCTAGTGTGCAGGAGCCTGGAGGTTACATCTTACCATTTTCTCCACAAAGACGCCTTGTTCAGTGGTGTGCAAGAGGTTACTGACTTACCTTTTTACCACAGAGACAGGGCCTTGCAAACAATTATCCAGTGCTTGAAGCTTCATGGCTAGTTCCTGCTACTAACTTCAACTTGCTCATTTGTTAGAAGCATGTACATTGTAAACCTAATATTGCCACCTGAATAGTAGATATTAAATACATATTACAAAGATGTCTGACCCCTGTAGATTTTATCAAAGGGCTTTATGTTGTCAAGAAAATGAAATAGATGGGCAGCCTTATTCAACATACAAATTTTGGGCTGCTCAAAGAATTGAAATAGAATATCAAATCGTAAAATCTATACATTCTCCCTCTCTAGCTAAGATCAAATGTTGTGCTTCTCATATATATAATAGCTGAGCTCATACCACTTTTTGAGTATTTAACAAAAATTCAACTGATATGAGAAAAACAACTACTTTTGGAAAACAAACTTGTGCAATATTCCTTATTCTTGTTGCGTGCTAAGGCTGGAGGAAGCCTGTGGTTGGTTGTTGGGCTTTTCTTCTTCTACTCTTTTGGATCAAATACTGATATATGAGTTGTAGATGCCGAAACATACTGTTGGGAGTAGATATGACGCTATAGGTGCCAAACATTGCGCTGAAGGTGTAATTAGTTGTGTGGATGACAAGACACAGTCATGGAATTGCATTGGAGGTGGCTATGTGGTTAACCTATGTTACAATGTTGGTTATGCCATTAAATCTCTGGTCAGAACAACCTTGAATCAAAGTATTCTTGGTTTAGGGCTTCCCATAACAGACAAAAGCTTTTTCTTTTTTATTTAAAAAGCAACAGAGAGATTACACTGTGGTCTAAAAGCAACTTACACTAAGCATGGAAATTCTCAGGTTTGAATATGATGAAATTCTTATAGAAGCTTCATGAACCTAATCGAAGGCATGTAGAAAACAAGTACCACTGCAGTAGTAATTCCCCTACCAAGCAGATTATGCATTGACTTTGCAGACCGAACTACATTAACAAGATGCCTCACCTGCTACCCACTGTTTCATAGACTTTAAACTTTATTTTTATCACACCATTAACCAGAGCAACCCAAAATTTTATGTCAAATATATACAAAAAAGAGGTTTATAAATTCATGAAGTAGTGGACCGTGGAAATTATTTTTTGAATATTTCTTTGGAGATCTGTTTATTTTTTTTGAATTTTTTCTTGGAGATCTTTGCTTGTAGCTTGTTGTTGTCAAAGTATCCATTAACAGTTTGACCTCTATTAACAAAAAAATTACTTTTGCACTTTGTTAAACAAATTGTCTTCCAAAATTTGCAAAATCAAAAATGTCTTCATCAAATCCACAATATCCACTTTGGAAATATGTGGAAAGGAAAAAACCTCCAAAGGGTGTTGGGGGAACAACAACAATAAATTGCAATTTATGTCATCTGGAATGGAAAGGGAGCTATACCAGAATTAAAGATCATTTTACGCAGATACCAAGGAAGGGCGTCGATGCTTGCATTGGAGACCGAAATGCTCCCGCTAGACTCCCTAGTGAACAAAAAGAGCAACAAAGAGCTGATGGTAAGGCAGGTAAGGAAATCTCCAAGCTGTGTCACAATGTTGATGAAAATGATGACTCCAATGACGAAGAATTACCATTTGATGATGAAGTTCAAGTTGGTGATGAGCATGTGCCATGTAGAGCATCGAAAGCACTATTAGTCATGCATTCAAGAAGCCTAAACTTGGTGGAATTTATGACATGTTTGATGTGAAAGGTAGGGAGGGTGTTGATCTTGCAATAGCAAGTTTTTTTCTTGCATGTGGCATTCCCTTCAATGCACCCCGTTCACCCTATTCTGAGCAAATGGTTCACGCTATTAATGATGGATGTTCAAGATATAAAGCACCTGGTTATGAGAAGCTCCGAACTATGTTGGTGGACTAGGAGAAAGCCTGTCTTGAGAAGACAATGACAACCTTGAAGGCATTTTGGAGTGTATATGGATGCTCAATTCTCATGGATGGATGGACTGATTGTAGGAATCGTCCATTGATAAGCATCATTGTCTCTTCCCTGTCTTGTCCTTATTTTCTTAGAGCCATTGATTGTTCTGGTCAAGAAAAGAACACTATGTTCTTGAAAGACCAATATGTGATGCCATTGCAGAGGTGGGGCCATCCAATGTTGTTCAAGTTATCACTGATGCAACTCCATTGTGCAAAGTAGCAGGGGCAATGGTTCAGAAGAAGCACAAGTTAGTGACAAGTTTCAGCTTTTAAGTTTGATTTATTTTATATTTAAATTAGATGAATTACATTTTTAATTTTCATTACAAGTTTGATTTGTTTTTTAATTTTTAAAAATAAACATTTTGATTTATTAATATTTTAGTTTTGTCCTTAATGCACCCAGACATATTTTTTGGACACCATGTACAGTGCATTCTTTGAATAATGCATTGAAGGACATTTGGAAAATTGAATGGATTTGAGCATTAATTGAAAATGACCGCAAAATTCAAATGTCTATATCCAACTATCATTAATTCACAAGTCATTTACCGCAAGCATGCCAAAATGGAGCATCTTAAACTAGCAAATACCAGATTTGCAACTTACTACATTTTACTTAGGCGGCTTGTGGAGATGAAGGAGGCTTTATTTGCCATAGTTGTTAGTGACATGTGGGGTCAGTGGAGATTATCTACCTCAAATGCAGCTTTGACGGTGAAGAGGTTGATTTTAGATGATCATTTTTGGGTTGATGCCAAATTTGCTGTGGAATTATAGAACCAATTTGTGATATTATCCACTATGCAGACACATATGGTCCATGTTTAGGTGAGATTTATGAGAACATGGACTCCATGTGTGAGAGGATCCAAACCATCACAGACAGGAAGGATCCTACTTTATGGCCACAACTGAAGGAGTTTATATATGGGCGGTGGAATAAACTCAACTCCCCTCTTCATTTGGAAACTTATGCAGTTAATCCAAAATGGTATTGTTGTCGCTCAGATTGTATAGGTGCCGCGACAACTGCTTAGGGCGGGGTCTGTCACTCTGAACCCCACCCATTCTGTTCTAGTTATCTCCCTAAAACAGGCTATGGGAGGTAGTCCCTATGGAAATGAGGTGGAAGAAAACAAGTTGGGAACAAACTTGCTTGGCAAACAAATGAGTGACCTAGCTACTCGGTTAAAATTAGCAAGACTTAAGGATTTAATTAGATTTAGAGATGAGATTAGTGCGTTATGGAGTCACGATTGTTGCTTATTACAAATTAAAACCAAGTAACCGAATGGATACCCGCTGCTTAATATGATAGACTAACCTATATGCTATGCAAATCTAGAAATTTAGGTGTAATGTAAGGATGTTGGTTAATTTTAGATTAAATGCCTAATCTATGTTAAACCTTTCCTTTAACTGTTTTGAGAAATAGTCTTCAGAGTAGGTTGTGGGATGGAAGCCAATAGGAAGTAGACAATGGCTTGATTAACAATACCTCCCATTGTGTTCCAACCACCCAGTGTCTTCGACGCTGCAGAGACTGTGGCTCTGATGACTATTGCAGTAACTCCAGTAATTGATTTATTTCTCCTATTTATATTTCTCAATAAGTTATTTACAAAACTCTTCAGTAAACAACGAAATAAATTCTACTGTAGTTATCACATAATTTCATAGAGAAAAGAATAGTGAAATGCAAGCACACGAATCAATCACATCAACACAATTATTTTTTGACAATTGTCCCCTGAAAAACCCGATGCGGGAAAACCACTGCAGTACATGAGGGTTTATTTATTATTCTTCGGCAACAATCTCTTTACAAGGAATGATTTGAAGAATCATGGAGAAACATTCATGAAAACACCTGAGATAATTTTCTTCCAGTCATTGGAGAAATTCTGACACCCTAGAGATCCTCTAATCTACACTGCGTCACCTTTGCGTCCTCTTCTGTGTGAGGAATGCATCCTCATCTGCGCTGTCCCTCTGTGCTGTGTCTCGGCTGCTTTGCGTCCCTCCTCCTCAGTCTCTGACTGCTGTCGAAACCCTCCTCTTCCTTCACCCTGAAACTTTCCCTCTGAAATCGAACTCTTCTCTTGGAGTATTGACTTCCCTCGGGTTACTAAGTATTTGCCCGTCTTATCTTCAACTGACCCACAAGTATTCATTTATACTTTTCTCGTTGATAAGTCAACGGCCTGATCTAATTTTAATCAACAACTAAGATTAAAATAGACTTGATCCTCATCACTTAGAAGCTTCTCACGCATATTTAAGTTAATTCACTCTAATTATTTTAATTCCCTAAGTTTTAACTTAGGATCCATTAAAAATAATTAATTATTTGAATAACTTGCACTCCATGTGGAATTTCTCCAAACGATTTCTGGGTCTTGGAGATCTCATGTGGAATTTCTCCAAACGATTCCAGGGTCTTGGGTCTTGGAGCGCAATGCCTTTGCCAGGAGCGAAGTACCACCTTGAAACCTACTTTTGGATGACTTCCCGAAGTCCAAATTGGGCGCATGATAGCTTGTTGGAAAGCTATTTCTGTCAACTACACAATGGACCTATCAAGCACTGGAAATGATCAAGTATAGTCCCTCAAAAATCAATTCCCCCAAGACTGGTCAAAAAGTGTAGAGTGGGGGTGCAAAAAGTATAGCGTGCTCTTGCAGGCCACTTTTGGAGGCCTTCATAAACTCCAAATTGAGCTCATGATAGCTCATTGGAAAGCTCTCTCTGTCTAGTTATCATTTGATGCATCAAGCAAGTCATTTGGACACTCCAGCTAGGAGAAAATTTGAGTTTCCCAAGGTCACTCTAGAAGTGCAACAACTCTCTTGTAGCAACTATATTTTTGACATTTCTCCCAAACCATAACACCTATGTAAAAACTGAAGGAGGTTTTTCTTCCTTGTTCTATGATTATCAAAAACCTCTTTCAGTTTTGTGAAATTCACCTCCATTTGGTCAGAAACATACTTTGCAGCAAAACTGGCCCTATGTGTGGCAAATGATTTGTTCCTTGGGATGACTTCTTGAAAAATGATGGAGACATGATGTTTATGAGCTGAAATGGCCTCATACTTGATTAAATTTCATGAATTGGCTTGGGACCCACATTTCCTCTAATTGCTGGTGCAGGCTGGCGCAATTTTGTTTTTGATGACCTTGAAAACCCTAATACCTAATGGAGACTCTGACTGAATGAAACCATGATGAAAATGACTGAAATAATAATGACGACTCTTGGTGATGGTACACTCAGCAAAGTGGTGAAATGAGCCAACAAGTAATGAAATTTTGAAAAGAGTGAGGTTTTGAGCTAGGATTACCTCTAGTGACCAAATTTTTGCATGACCTAATGGAATGACAAAAATTTCAAAATGGGACCCCTAACATGACATGAAAGAGTTAATTTGATCAGTGGTGGAAGGATGCAAATATTGACACTAACACTACCCAAAAATCAACACTCCTTAGCGAGGAATGTGCTCTAGCAATACTTCCCACTAGAAGCATCACCCTGATCCACGACATCAGTCCTCTGCACTACTGATGCTCGGTTTACTGCCCCTCATCTGCTGCGCTGCTGCTATCTGTACTGCTGCCCACAACACTGCCACTGTTGCTATTGCATCTGTACTGCAGCTCCCTCTCAAGTGCTGCATTATCCGCTTCTACTGTAACGGATTCTTAACCATCCCCATCTTCTCCCTAAAATAAACAAACTTTGTTCTCCCAAGGGCCTTGGTGAGAATGTTGTCCTTTTTGTTCTCTTGGAGGAGTGTACTGCAACTGTATTGCTCCCTACTGGACATAGTTTCTGATAAAGTGACTCTTCATGTCAATGTGCTTCGGCTGATCATGAAAAACCGGATTCTCAGAGAGCTTGTTGCAACTCTGATTATCACACATAATACTGGTCTCTTCCATCTTTCTCCTTAATAGATTCACGAGAAAATTTCTAAGCCATATTGCTGCACATGAAGCCGTGCTTGCTACCATATATTCTGCTTCATCTGAGCTTAATGCTACGGATTTCTGTTTCCTGCTGCACCAGGAGGTCATTCTTGATCCAATACTGAAACAATACCCTGAGGTGCTTTTTTGGTCTACTGAACTCCTTGCCTAATCTGCGTCAATGAATGCACTTAGTTTGATGTCATTGCCTCGGATGTACTTTAATCCATGCTCGATTGTTCCCCGTATATATCTGAGAACATGTTGTGCCCTCTTTGTTTCCACCACGAATTGACTGAGGTCGTTGACCGTATAACAGATGTCTGACTTGGTGTTGACCAGATACATAAGAGATCCTATGAGCTGTCTGTACAAGGTGGGGTCTACTTCTTTGTAGTCAGACACATCAATCTTTTTCCAGTTGGTAATCATTGGAGTAGCCATGGGTCTACAATCTTGCATCTTGAATCTCTTTAGAATTTCTGTAGCATATATCCCTTGTCCACAGAAGATTTCACCCTTCTGCTGCCAAACTTCCACCCCAAGAAATAATGCATCAACCCCAAATCCTTCACTTGAATTCTGCTGCCAGGTTCTCCTTACAGTCCTTGATGAGCCTAGATGAACCTGTCAGAAGCAAGTCATCTACATATAATACCAGTATTAAAGGCTTATTCTCTACTGTCAGATAGTAGAGATTGGGATTTGTGACACTTCTGACAAATCCCTTCTTTTGTAAGTAACCATCAATCCGACCATACCAAGCTCTAGGTGCTTGCTTAAGCCCATACAAGGCTTTCTTCAGCTTGCATACATGAGTTTTCTTCTCATGTGTCTCAAAGCTCTCTGGCTGTTCAATGTACCCTTCTTCTTCTATCACCCCATTCAAGAACGCAGTCTTGACATCCATCTGGTGAATCTCCCACCACATCTGCGCTGCAAGGGATATCACGGATTTGATAGAAATATACCTGGCTATTGGGGCGAAGGTTTCTTCATAGTCTATTCCTTCCTTTTGAGCATACCCCTTAGCCACGAACTTGGCTTTGTACTTTTCCACGTTGCCATCTGCAACATTCTTGATCTTGTAGATCCATCGCGAATCTACAACTGACCTGTCCTGAGGTCTAGGTACCACTTCCTAGACATCATTGGTCATAATGGAACTGTATTCCTCCACCATAGCATCTACCCACACTTAATGCTGAACAACCTCCTGAAAACTAGAGGGTTCTCCAACCTGAGCTACCAAAGCTTGGTATTTGTTTGGTTGTCTACGTTGCCTTTCCTCGGTTCTAGGAGCTCCAGTGAACTCCTCTGCGTCCCTTAGTATCTGTCGTAATTCCCGGCTCGTTCTTCCATTGGTAGTGGGTGGATCTTCTTGCTCTTCCTCTTGCGAACCTTCCTGTGGTGATTCTTCCGGATTCTTATGCCTTTGAGAAGCGCTGGTGCTGGTTTCAACTGGTCGAAGTGGCCAACTAATGGATCGTTCTCGACTGCTTTTCGGAGGGCATTTCTCGAGATTTCCTAAAAGCTCTGTCCTCCATGAACTTTACATCCCGTCGTACTACTACTTTCCTATTGCCAGGGATGTAGATTCAATATGTCTTAACATTCTTGCTATAACCCACCAGATATCCTTTTTCTGCAGTTTGATCCAACTTCTTTCTCTTTTCTTCGGGTACATGGCAGTATGCCAAACTCCCAAAGATCCTAAAATGACTCACTTCTGGCTTTCTGCCAGTGAATACTCTCTTCGGTGTAATCTTACCTAGTGCCTTGCGAGGAATCCTGTTCTGAACATACACAACTGTGCTGCATGCTTCTGCCCATAGGAATTTGGGCATATCCTGATCATACAACATAGCCCTCGCCGCTTCAACAATAGTTCTATTTTTCCTTTCTGCAACCCCATTCTGCTCCAGATTATATGGAGCGGTCCATTCTCTTTTGATGCTTTCCCTTGCACATAACTTAGTTAAGTTTTTATCAATATATTCTCCTCCATTGTCTGAGCACAACACTTTTATCCTCTTCCCTGTCAGATTCTCAACAAGAGCCTTAAACTCTTTGAATCGATCAAAGACCTCATCCTTGGTCTTTAGAACGTAGATCCAAGTCTTCCTGGACTGGTCATCAATGAAGGTGACAAAATAGTCGACATCACTAGGAGCTCTTGTTGACATAGGTCCGCAGATATTTGAGTGTATTAATCCCAAAACACTCTTTGCCCTACTGTTGCTTCTAGAATAAGCCGCTTTGGCGTACTTGCCTAGTACAAACCCTCTGTAGACATCATCTCGTTTGGTGCTTAATTCAGGAACTATTGTGACAGTTTCTCTGAGAATTCTTAGAGCCCCATGGTGTAAGTTCCCCATCCGTGTGTGCGATAGTTCATTCAAATCTTTCTCATCATGACTGCCTATCAGTGGCATTGGAGATTCTAGCTACAACTTATACAGTCTGTTGCTTTTGACCCCAATTTGGGCCTTCTTCTTCCAACTCGGGTGTTTGACATATACTTTCTTTCCAATGAAGTATACATCCTAGCCTTTATTTTGTAACTGAGATACAAAAAGCAAGTTCATCCCTAATCTAGGCACATGCAACACATTGGTAGCCCGAAGCCAATCTCCTGCTTCTGTTTGAAAAACTATTGTACCTCTTCCAACATGGGTACATTTAGTCTTATTTCCCATGGTGATTTGGAAATTCAGCTTTTTCTCTTGGTAGCTTGAGAAACATTCTCGTATTCCCGTCATGTGCACAAAAGCCCTGCTATCAATATACCAAACCTTAGAGGAAGCAGAGCTTGATAAACAAGCGACTTTTTCTTCCAATCTGGAAGCCAATACAAAAATGTCGTGATCCATCGTATCTTTCATGCTTTCCTGTTTCCCAGGTGAACTGCGTGAGCCCCTTCGAGTTGCTGCTCTAGCAGCATCAAGACCACAACTCATTGTAGAATCTTCAACCCTGTTGCCCGAACCTGGCTTTGATACCATGTGAAAATTTCTAACTTTGAAATTCTACTGTAGTAATTGATTTATTTCTACTACTTATATTTCTCAATAAGTTATTTACAAAACTCTTTTGTAAACAACGAAATAAATTCTATTGTAGTTATCACATAGTTTCAGAGAGAAAAGAACAGTGAAATGCAAGCACAAGAATCAATCACATCAACACAGTTATTTTTGGACAATTGTCCCCGGAAAAACCCAATGTGGGAAAACCGGTGCAATAGTTGAGGGTTTATTTATTATTGTTCAACAACAATCTCTTTACAAGGAATGATTTGCAGAATCATGGAGAAACATTCATGAAAACACCTGAGATAATTTTCCTCCAGTCACTGGAGAAATTCTGACAGCCTGAAGACCCTCCAATCTGCACTGTGTCACCTCTACGTCCTCTTCTCTGTGAGGACTGTGTTGTCCCTCTGCGATGTCTCTCGGCTGCTCTGCGTCCCTCCTCCTTAGTCACTGACTGTTGGTGAAACGCTTCTCTTCCTTGACCTTGCAACTCTCCCTCTGAAATATAACTCTTCTGTTGAATATCGACTTCCCTTGTGTTACTGAGTATTTTCCCGACTTATATTCAACTGACCCACAAGTCTTCATTTATACTTTTCCTATTGATAAATGAACGGTCGTGATCTAATCTTTAATCAACTCTAAGATTAAAACAAACTTGATCCTCGTCACTTAGAAGCTTCTTACCCATATTTAAGTTAATTCACTTTAATTATTTTAATTCCTTAAGTTTTAACTTAGGCTCCCTAAAAAATAATTAATTATTTGAATAACTTGCACTTCGGGTGGAATTTGTCCAAACGATTTCTGGGTTTTGGAGATCTCATGTGTTCTAGCCCCTCCACAAAATTTCGAAGCTAGAGCACATCCGATGCTACCCAAAAATCAACATGAAACACGACCTTCACAGGGATAGGTCTTGGCCCTCAATTAAAAACGGCAACTTGGTGTTAAGATAGGCTTGAGACTCAGTCTCTACAAGGACAAAATTCAACCCTCAAGACAGACCCGAGTCTCGGCCTTATCCTCACTAGAGCTTGGCCTACTCAACCTCCAAAGACACATGTACTGAATCCTCAAAAATAAACCTCAAACAAACTGGAAACCTTTCCCAAGAACAATGCCAAATACCCTTGAAAAGATGTGCCGAGACCCTTCCAAAGAAAGCTGCTTCAACTTGGCTTCACTTCACTTCTTCTTGGTTCGTGAGGTATGAACTTCGGACTTGCTCCTTCGCTCTCCTAAACATAGAGCCAAATGCTTGAGTTGATTGGTTAGAAATGCTCCTCATGCCTATTTATTGTGCATTTGGATGCTGGGTTACAACAGACTTGTCGACTGGTGAAACTGGCAGAATGTATAATGATTAATTTAAAAATTGATTTCTTCTCAATCATGAGGAGTTAGAAGGCATGCCATATATCTTGGGAAGGTCTCATAATAAGCTTTCTAACCATATATTCTATGCTCCCATTTGAGCTAGATAATTGGAGTAAAAATACTTTCAAATATATGGTATCCGAATGGGGCCTGCTTGTACTTTGGTTGGGTCATCCTGACAAAATATTTCGTAGCTCCTCATACCTATGGAATTAGTGGTAGTGCCATATACTGTTGAAAAGGTATTTGAATATGCTATTTGACTATGTAATTTCTGTTGATTTTTCAGGATTTCCTAGACTGATAATCAGTTCCAATGGTTTCTTCATTGATTTATCTTCTGTCACATTCATCATCAGGGAATTATACATAGAAAGTCTAAACTGTAAAACAATAATGACAATAGGATCAAGAAGAGACAGGCAAACACGAGACAAAAAAATATCCTGGGAAAACCGTAACCAGGGAAAATATCAACAACCTTTTCTTAGAGACATTTGTCCAATTCAACAAGAGATACAATTTGATCTTCCAATAAAAAACAAAGTCAAACTGACGACAAATATACCCAAGTAGAACCTGGTCAACCAGAGACAAATTTGGCCTCCTGCACTTTCCTTAGAAATTTTGGTCTGCTGTCTCAGAAATTGTCCTTCCTAATTCCCACATGGGAACAAAAGATGAATATGAGTGATCCGAATTGGTGCCAAGAGGAGGATGAATTGCCTTTATATCGTGATCTAATGTGCCCGAATAGGTATGTCTTTTGGGGCCAAACGACTTGAACTTCTTGGAGCCAACCATTCAAATCTTAAATTTGATTTTCCCTCCATTTTAAATTTCTTTCATGGCCCACTTGGAGTAGCTGGGAATATGGACTGCAGCTACCCAAAATTCACCAATTTCCTCTTTCATTTGGACTGCCTTCGACATCAATAACAACCATTTTCAACACTTTGGTCACTCACGGACTATAGTAAAATTATCTTAATCATAATTTACATATTTGGGGCCAGACGACTTGAACTTCTTGGAGCTGACCATTCAAATCTTAAATTTGATTTTCCCTCCATTTTAAATTTCTTTCATGGCAACTTGGAGTGTCTGGGAATACGGACTGCAGCTACCCAAAAATTCACCAATTTTCTCTTTCATTTGCACAACCTTTGACATCAATAACAACCATATTCAACACTTTGGTCACTCACGGACTATAGTAAAATTATCTTGATCATAATTTACATAAAGTTGTATGCCTGATCAGTAATATTCTATTCCTTGCTCACATTCTCTCTTACAAGTTTGGTTACTCGTTCACAATCCAAGCCCTTATTGTGCCTTTTTAAGTAAGCATTGTACTGTTACCTAAATCCATGTGATTGGTGTACTTCTAGAATATAAAATTAATAATGCAGAGGTCCTCTATGTATCTTCTTTTCTCAGGACGTTGTATGCTGTTTTTTTTTAACTTTGTTCATAAAGTGTATTAATTGGTGTATTTCTAGTATATATAATTAATATTGCAAAGGTCCTCTGTGCGTTGTCTTTTCTCGGCACGTTGTATGCTGTTTTAACTATTTTGTTCATAAAGTGTCTTCTGGGTTTTATTTTGAGCTTGTGATACTTGTCGTATTAAGATACTTGGTGGTGTTTAGGTGTGGGTATAACTGTTTATTTATTATTTATTATTTTTTTTTTAAATTTAATTTTTATATGGGTTTTTTGGTGTGTGTGTGTGTGTATAGTGCAGAAAAAAGATCAATGGCCAGTATCTCAATTATTTTTGAGGCAAAAGTTGGAGCAAGGATATTACTACATTTGTGAAAATTGTTTCCCATAGATAAATAACAGTTAGCAGAAATAGGAAAATTCTGGCTTCTGCTGTTGAATAATCCTTCCCACTGTTTGAATGTAACATCCTAGTTATGAAAACTGATGAATGATGATTCCTAATGTTGAAAGTTCTAACCACAATCTGCTCACACTCATAATTGAAATGTAAAATGATGTGTGAATTTTGAATTGATTGATGGATGAACTGGATGACCTAAAGATTTCTTTATGTGTTTTTGTTATAAATCTCCCAGGGCTTACACAAAATCAGCTTTTTGTAGGAAAAAAATTTAATTTCTTTTAAATTACAATTTCAAGTGTTTGTTGGGTTTTTTCTCCCCTGAATACACAGGGGACAGTCCATGATATGTACTGTAGAGATTGCTTTTGGGTGTACTCAGTAGGCATCCCTGAAGGATAGGGTATGTAGCCATGCAAGACTGGTCTTAAAGCACTTCTATTAATAGAAATTATGAGTTCAAAAGTTAAAGTTATGATTCCTAGTAATTGACGAGAGAGGGTTGTTACTCTTCAAAGTTTTGAAATGTTCAAGTCATACTATTGGGGAGGATTTCAATTCATAAGTAAATAAGTTTAGTATTAAGATTTTCAATTTCATTATTCAAATATAAAAGAGTATTATTTCTTGTTACAGATGTGATGTGCATCGAAGAGGAGATTGAAAAAGTTCTACGAACCAAGGGTGAAGTTGCATCTTCTAGGTTGGACAGGCTTATGTCCAGTGCCCTGAATCGCATAACATCTGAGGTGAACAACAGTCTGTTTCCAAAAGGATTGTTAAA
This sequence comes from Pinus albicaulis, assembly GCA_034641835.2. Lineage (NCBI taxonomy): Eukaryota > Viridiplantae > Streptophyta > Pinopsida > Pinales > Pinaceae > Pinus > Pinus albicaulis. Next base: position 1,098,976,375 of record CM076574.1, on the reverse strand, counting down.
GCCGTTTCCAGGCAACTGTCTCTCGCTGATGACGATGACTGGAGCAAAAGGTGGTTTGGTAAGTCTGAACTTTCTGAAAATCCAGGGGTTGCTTATTGCAAAAGTATGTTTGCTGAGTTTTCTAAAATTAGTAGATAACAGAAATGAAAAATGGATTGATTAATGTTGTTTGGCAAGACTGAACTGTGGAACCCTTTGGTTTACAATAAAAGCATATCTTAGGGCTACAAGTGACAAGGATCACTATCTCACTTTCTTAGTGCGAAAGTATGTTTGTCCAGTTTTCTAAAATTAGTAGATAAGATAAATGAACAATGGATTGATTAATGTTATTTGGCAGGAATAAACTAAGTGTTTTGGTTTAAAATTAAAGCACATGTTAGGGCCATAAGTGACAAGGCTCACTATTCCCTTTTTGCATTTAACAGCTATTTCCAAAGCAGTTATAGTTTAACACATGAGATGGTTTCATGGGTTTGTGATTGAGAAATCTCCCTTGCTGACACTCTAATTTATTTTCTGTTCATATAATTCACTGTCTGTTTATGCCCTATGGAAAATCTTATATTGGACAACTCATACGTTATTAAATGAGTCCAGAAGTTGGAAGGAAGAAACTTTACTCTTTGCATAGACAGGAAGTAAGACTTTGATATTTTAAATGTTGTCAGAGTTGTGTGGGTTGACTATGTTAAGGACAATGTTATCGGAACTAGTGGAACTGGCCGGTCTGACTGGTTTGGAGGTCAAACTGGCCCGGTTCAATGTCTGGAACCGGAAATGGCTGGTTCGGTACCAAACTGGCTGGTTCTGTAATGGAGCTGGCTGGTTCAGTACCAAATCGGCCTTTTTCACTGAACCGGCCAATTCCACATAATTTGACCAATGATATTATACATGCAATTTTTTTTGAACAACAATTTTTGAGTGGGGCAGCCTAATATTCAAGCCTATGACCCTAGTATTACTATACAACTCATGGTAATGTTAAATTCTTAAAGTAAAAGTGACATTCATTTTCATTGTCACTTTTACTTAAATTTTTAACATTATCATAAAATGACTCGAGATGTTTGAGAGTGTTTCTGACCTCATTGGATTTCATATGGAGAAAGTGGAATTTTAGATCTCATTCAAAAGCCAACAGACTTAATAGTATTTTAGGATTTCATATGGAGAAAGTAGAATTTTAGATCTCACTCAAAATCCAAGAGACTTGATAGTATTTTAGGATTTAAGATTGGGGAGATTGCAATGTTTCCATTGGATTTTGTCATGTACGAGGTATGAAACTAGTATTTAATCGAAAGCACCAAGTCCTCTATGTACCTTGATGTTAGTGGCATTGTTTGTCAAACTCTTCTATCATGATTCTACTAAAAATGTACCCATCACTCATAAAATCTTGACGTGACATGCTACGTCTTTTTTATCTTATTTTAATGCCTAGAGGGTCATATTGATGATGAAGATCCGAATATAGGCAATGCTTTTGATGATATGTAGGCATTTGTTGTAACATGATTATATGATAGGGGCCATCTAGAGCTTGCTTGTTGATGTATTTTTAGTTCATATATGTATTGCACTCGATGTTATTTTGGTTATGTGCACCCTTACATGCTTTAAAAATGAGAACTTTTTCTTATTTGTATATATGTGGTTTGGATTGATATCGCTGCACATGAATACATAAGTTTTTCTTTAAAATTTGAATATTGTATGCATTTTTTGGTCTGGTTTTTTTACTGGTTCCAGTTTTGGCCTCAACTGTATTCTCTTTCTCAACTATTGAGATTAAATTGTGATCAATGGCTATGATTAAATCATAAGTTAACTTAGGAAATTTTATTTTTTCCTAAGTCTAATTTTAGGAAATAGTTAGATAAATTAATATTTTGTTGAAGTGGCAATTTTCATTGTTCTTCTGCTATTCTTAGCACTTAGACACACAAAACACTTATTCTCTACTCCAATCAATACTCCATCTTAGAGAGGAAGGTGTTCTGCACTACACCCAACTTCTCTCTGAGGTATACAAATCTAGTCCCTGGTAAAGCCTTGGTCATAATGTCTATTGTTTGCTTCTTTGTGGGTACGTACTGGAGTGTAATGATTCCTCTTTGAATAATATCTCTTATGTGGTAATAATGTATGTTGATGTGCTTGGAGCGATCATGAAACACTGCATTTTTAGAGATCTTGATGTAACTTTGATTTTTATAGTGTATCGTTGTAGGCTCCAATATTGTCCTGAACAAAGCCACGAGAAGCTTCCTCAACCAAATAACTTCACACCCCGCCAAACTGGTAGCTTTGTAGTCAGCCTCAACTAAACTCAATGCGATTGATCTCTGCTTCTTGTTAAACCAAGAAAAAATTGTTGATCCAACACTGAATGTGCATCTTGATGTACTCTTCCTGTCTGTCGAGCTCCGTTCCCAATCTTCATCGGTGAAGCCCTCAAGCCTTAACTCATCAACCTGTCTATACGACAACCCATGCTCTACTATCCCTTGAGATATCTCAACACGTGCTTCGTAACAACCTAATGTGCTTTGGTTGAATCGACCAAGAACTGGCTCAAAGATTTGACTACAAAACATATATCTGGCCACGTGTTCGCCAAATACATTAACGAACCAATCATTTGCTGGTAAAGTGTAGGATCTACTCACTCTGATCTGGATGTATCCACCTTCCTCCAATATGTGACTAGAGGCGTGGTCATGGCCTTGTAATCTTGCATGTGAAATATTCTCAAAATATGTTGAGCATACTTGCCCTATCCCACGAAGATCTCTCCATCACACTGCCAAACCTCCAACCCAAGGAAATAGTGCATCAACCCCATATCCTTCATCTCAAACTCCCCTGCAAGATCTCTCTTGTACTCCTGGATGAGCTTGTCTAGGCATGTTAAAATCAAATAGTCCACATATAGCGCCAGAATAAGTGACTCACCTCCAAAAAAAGTGTAATAGAGGTTGGGGTTCCCTTTAGTCTTGGTAAAGCCCAATCCCTGAATGTAACTGTCTATCCAAGCGTACCATGCCCATGGAGCCTGCTTGAGACCATATAAGGTTCTCTTGAGTCTACCTACGTGCGTATCTTTGCTGCATGGCTCGAATCCCTCCGACTGCTCAATGTAAATCTCCTTCTCAACGACCCGATTGAGGAAGACTATCTTCACATCCATTTGGTGGATCTTCCACCCCATCTGCGCTGCAACAATTGTGACTTCCATGAAAGGGAATATCTCGCAATTGGGGCAAAGGTTTCGTAATAATCAACTCCCTCTATCTGCAAGAACCCCTTAGCCACAAATATTGCCTTGTACTTCTTAATACTCCCATAAGATCCATGCCTGATATCATACACCCAGTGAGAGCCTACCACAAATTTTCCATCTTGCCTCGGCGCCACCTCCCAAGCATCATTCCTCATGATAGAGGCATACTCGTCCACCATGGCATCTCTCAACACCTGCTGAGTGGCTGCCTCCTGATAACTGGTAGGTTCGACATCTATCAACTTAGTCATAAGTACGATGTATCCTATGTACCTTTGTGGTTGTTTGTTTTTTTGAACTGAAGTACTCAGAGCAACAACTTGCTCTTGTGCCTCTTAGATCAACTGATCTTCCCATCTCACTCTCCTTCTCCTTGTACTGGAGCTTAGGAGTCACTAACTCTGTGGAGTCCTCTTGTTCTTCCATCTGCATGTCCTTCTCGTCCTCATCTTCCCACACACAACTGTGGTCTGAGGTGCTAGTTGAGATTCCTTTTGGGAGCCTATTGCTCATTCTCCTACATAGTCCTTTACTCACGCTCTAAGGACTTTCGCAAAGCCTTATCCTCCTCAAACTTCACATCTCTCCTATTGATAGTCTGATGTGTTGGAATGTACACTATATGCCTTGGATGTCTTGCTGTAACCCAAGAAGAATATTTTTCCTTGGGCACTTTAGAATCAGGTTTATGTCTAAGACACAATCACAAACACACCAAAATGCCACAATATAAGCACTGTGCACATCACTAAACATAAAACAATGAATCAATATAGTACACTAGAGAAAATTTTCATCCCAAAACTTGTTATATTACAAACTTTAATACAACAAACATAGGCTCCCGTACCAGGGATCATGGTCCTTACAGTTAGCCTTGATACAAGAACAACTAGGGCTTGAGATGAACAACATATGATCACCAATCTACCATTGAAGAAGATACACTTGACTTGTTGATGTAGCGCTTCCATAACCCTTTCAGTCCACATACTGTGAACACCTAGTAGGTCCTTTGCCACCTCTATTGCTGCTGACAGGTACTTCTACAACTTAAGAATGCTTGCATCTTCAACTGACCAATCTACCTCTATCAAAGGCACTGCTCTTCCAATATCATTGAACTTAGGCTCACCAATCTGCCCTCTGACATCCCTCTTCTTGCTCCAAGAAGTCTACACTTAGGGTCTTCGCAATTCTTCCCTCTTATCACTAATTTTCCAACCTGAATCACCAAACTAGGGCATCACCAAAACTGTCCTCTCACAATGACAAGGATGCTCCAATATTACTGCTCTTAGGGACTTCAACCAACTGCTCACCAACTATCTCCTTGTTGCTCTTAGGATGACAAAACTTAGGGCTTTTACAATCAACCCACACACAACAACACTGATGCACTTAGGGTTCATACACAATCCACATAACAATGAATGATCATTGCATGCACTGTATTTAGGGTTGCCACTATCACTCTCCAAAAACCATTCTTTAACCACTACATCAACCTTGCACTTATCACATAGAAAACCACTCACATACCTTTCAATACGTCTCCTCTAGTAGCCCAAAAAATCACGGTTCCGTGCACAAAATATTGAGGTTTTCGACCCTCATTTAGGGCTCCTGCAGTACGTCAGGATTGCCGTAACTTTGGCCTCCACAGACCTCTCCAAAACCTACGCAAACCTCACAGTTCTACGCTATAAACTTCGTAAATAGACTTAAGGGACTCAACCTTTGTTCTAGCTGAGCCATAGGCCTTGTGGCCTCCCTGTCCAACAATTCTAAGGGCCTCAACCCTCAGAAATTAAACTCGGCCCGTCACATAGATCTGCCCTTAAACATGTGCCCAAAACCTCATTCAAATTCGCGTCCAGCAACACCTCCTAACTCGGCCAAACTAGAACATAAGAAAAGGCACCAACTTGACCTTCTTCTTCTCTCTAGATTAGCTCCTCTAGGTTTGTGGCTCCTTTAGGTTGGTCTTCACTGTGATGAATGCACTTGTGATGTGTGTGAATGAGCTTGAATTGATTTCTAGTTATAGTGATCTATGGTGGTCTCATTCTCCACCGAGGTTCATGTCACATGGGTCAAGCTGACTTGAACTGAACACCCAAAACCCCACTATCATTAGAAATAAATTCCATTTCATTTCTCGTTCACCACATCATCGAAGCCTTAGTTTCCCCTTAGCCCTTCAAGGGTGCCCCTCATGCATCCAATGAATAAAATATCATTTTCTCCTGTTGGTCTTGCGCCCACAACTTTGGGTACAAAACCCACTACTTGGGTAGATTGCCCACAAAACCACTTTTCTATTGTCAACTCCTCACAAATCTTGTACCCCAAGGGTTATGGGAATACTTCCCAACCTACATAAATCAACACTCCCTCTTGCGAGGGAGGTACTTCTACCACTCAAAAGTATCTCGTCATCGTCAACGACACTAGCCGAATCTCTCTCATTCACCACTGCAACATACCCTGTAGAATGAACCACTCTTCTTGGTAGTGTCTCTACCACCAAAATATTCTTGCTCCTTCCTCTCTTGATAGGCCTTCATGCCATCCCACAGTTCCTGCTTGCCAATAGAAGTCCCCTTGCTTCGCACTGACCATGTGCTCTTCTTGGGTTGCAAATTCTCCCTCTGAACCTGCATACTCCTGCTCGAAATTGACTCCCTCTAAGTCTCAGGAACCTGCTTCTTTCCTTGAACTATAGGCTTGCTCGTCAGTCGATATAGATGATGCTTCCTAACTCCAATGATAACTCTTGCAGACTTAGAGCCTTTGGGTCTGAGATTCAATTTCCCATCCTGGAAAATCACCTTAAAACTGTTCACCTTGATCACTAGGACAAACAACGTGATGTAATTGAGCTCTGGTACCTAGAATACATCTTGCACTTGTAACAAGTTACAACCCACCTCCCTCCATCCCGAATGGCACAACACTTGATCCTTTGCTCACTTTCTGACTCTTGTCATTAACCTCCATGTGCAACTTTGAGTCCCATTCAGTTAGAGTCTCAAAAATTTCACGCGTACCTGGCATATGCTTCGATGCTCCGCTATCCATGTACCATGCCGTTTCGTCGATGGCACCCTCAAAGAAATGAGAGACTAGAGCAAAGTCCTCGTCCTCTAACCTTCTTGAGAGGTCATCCAACTTAGAAGATGTAGCAACACCAACTACCTCCTTCGCTATCTTCTTCTCATTTTCTCCCTTCTTCTTTTGCAGACAATTGCTCGAATAATGATCATATTCGCCACATGTATACCACTTCATCTTGCTCAAGTCCTTTTCCTTGTCGTTCATCCTCCCTGCAAGAGCCACGTTATCATCAAAAGACCTCTTCTTCTTATGAAGGTCCTCATCTCGCAATTAATCCCGAATGAAGTCATGCCATAACTTGTTCCAATTTGGCAGCTTTTCACGAGCGACGATCCCTTCGATATACGATATCCATTCCTTGATAAATCCCTTGAAAACAGTCCTCACTAGCTCTGACTCAGGAAGATTATCTCCAATGGCAATTAGCTCATCTCGAACTTGAGAAAGTCCTGTCAGTTATGGATGCACACCTTCACCATCAAACATCTTGGTGTTCTTCAACTTATCTCTTAAAACCAACAACTGGTTCTCGTTCTTATTCTGGAACAAATCCTGAAGAGCTTTCCACATCTCATGGGCAATGTTCTTCTTGGATAAATGAGGTATCAATTGATCTTTGGCATCATCTAGGATGATCAACTTTGCCTTCGTATCCAACTCCTCATACACTTCCAAAACCTTAGGGTCTATTGGTTTCTTGATCTCCTAAATCTTGTTCACCTAGAAGACTAACTTGATCCTTTCCTTCCAAGGACTATAGTTGGACAACCCATCCAACGTATGTTCATATTGTAGACCAACAACCAACTTTGCCATTGCTATTAGTCCTTCAATAACAAGGCAACCAACTCCCTCTTGAGTTGTACGATGTGCACACTCTGATGCCATAGTCCCTTCAAAATAGCTCTGATACAATGTTGATTTTTCTTTGGCACTTTAGAATCAGGTTTATGTCTAAGACACGATCAAAACACACCAAAATGCCACAACACAAGCACTTTGCACCGTGGAAAACATATAATAGTGAATCAATATAGTACACAAGAGAAGTTTTGAACCCAAAACTTGTTATGGTACAAACTTTAATACAACAAACATAGGGATCTTGTACCAGGGATCATGTCCATTACACTAAGCCTTGATACAAGAACAACTAGGGTTTGATATGAATAATGCACGATTACCAATCTACCCTTGAACAAGATACACTTGACTTACTTGCTGATGTAGTGCTTCCACAACTCTTTCAATCCACATACATTGAACACTTGACGAGTCCTTTGCTACCTCTAGTGCTACTCAAAAGTACTGCTGCAACTTCAAAATGCTTGCATCTTCAGCTGACCAATATGCCTCTATCAATGACACTCCTGCTACAATATCACTAAACGTAGGCTCACCAATCTGCTCTCTGACAAACCTCTTGTTGCTCTTAGGACCTTCACAATTCTTCCCTCTTATCACTGATTTTCCAACCCAAATCACTGAGCTAGGGCATCACCCAAACCACACTCTAGCAATGATAACGCTGCTCCAATATTACTACACGTAGGGACTTCAACCAACTACCCACTAACTCTCTCCTTGCTGCTCTTAGGAGGCCATAACTTAGGGCTTCTACAATCAACCCACACACAACAACATTGATTGTAGTTAGGGCTTCATACACAACCCACATAACAATGAATGATCATTGCATACATTGTATTTATGGCTGCGACTATCACTGTCCAAAAACCAGATTTTAACCACTACGTCAACCTAGCACTCATCACATAGAAAACTAGTCACATACCATTCAAGGTGTCTCCTTTAGCATCCCTAAAATTCACGGCTCTGTGCACAAAATACTGAGGTTTTAGGCCCTCTTTTAGGGATCCTGCAATACCTTAGGATTTCCCTAACTCCGACCGCCACAAACCTCTCCAAGACCTGCACAAACCTCACAGTTCAGCCTTATAATTCTTTTGCGCATAGACTTAAGGGACTCGACCCTTGTTCTATATGTGCCATAGGCCTTGCAGCCTCCCTGTCCAACAATTATAAGGGTCTCAACCCTCCCTGGATGCTCATTAATCAAGCTCGGCTTGTCACAGAGATTTTCCCTTAACCATGTGCCCAAAACCTCATCTAAATTCATGTCCAACAACTCCTCCAACTCAGCCACAACCAGAACGTGAGAAAAGACTCCAACTCAGCGTTCGTCTTCTCTCTAGATCAACTCCTCTAGCTCTGTGGCTCCTTCAGATTGGTCTTCACTTTGATGAATGCACTTGTGATGTGTGAATGAGCTTGAATTTATTTCTACTTACAATGATCTATGGTGGTCTCATCCTCCACTAAGTGTCATGTCACATGGGTCAAGCCAACTTGAACCAAACACCAAAATGCTACTATCATTAGAAATAAATTCCATTTCATTTCTCTTTCACCACATCATCGAAGCCCTAGGTTCCACTTAGTCCTTTGAGGGTGGCCCTCCAATGAATAAAATATTGTTTTCTCCTCTTGGTCTTGCGCCCACAACTTTGGGTATAAAACCCACTATTTAGGTAGACTACCAACAAAACCACTTTTCTATGGGTTGATTACTCACAAACCGTGTACCCCAAGGTTTGTGGGAATAACTGCCAAGCTATACAAATCAGTACCCTTGACTTGGTATTGTCCATCGTTTCCCATCTCTATGTCGAATTGCGTGTCGTTTGTCGTTTTTTTGAAATACTTCTTGTTTCCTGTCATATGACAAGACACACCACTGTGCATGTACCATAAACTAGTGGCCATTGACTTGCCATATAGGCAATGAGGAGAGCTCCTCAAAATGAGAGGAAAACACATCTATCTTTGCAAAGGCTCCTACTTGGTCCTTCTTGGACCCTTTCTTCCTATTGGGGCATTTAGTAGCGTAATGTTGAAACAGGTGGCACGAAAAACTCTTGATCTTGTTGAGATCTTTTTATCTTCTTCTTGTTGGAAAATGGAAAGTGGCAACTACTAGTCTTATTTTCCTTAACCTTGATATTTTCTTGTGAATCTTAATTATCTTCTTTGAGTTCTTTAGTTAGATCTTTTCATCAAACAATATCAAGAACAATAACAGTGACAATAGAGGATACATATGTAGGCTCTTAGTTAGGGAAAAGCTCCTACAGTGGGAAAACGCAGAAACTCTTCTCTTAAGAGAATTTGCTTCAAATGAGATATAAAGACCCAAACCCTAGACCAAGTCCTTCTCCAGTTAGCCCTTCGTTAAGTCCTTCCCTGATTCTGCACCACATTGTTACACACTACAACTTCGACCATCCAATTTCGATACTGCTACTCAACCTGCAACTTCGACCCTGCAATTTCAACTTTACAACTTCCATGGAAACACTAGATCAGCTTCCTCTTGAGACATTGATAGAGCAAGAAAACTCCTCCTACGGTCATTGAGGTCTAGACACAATATCCTTCCTCCTAGCTGCAAGATCTTGCACTTCATCCTACTGCAATTCGGTCTTGCAACTTCGACCTCTTTTTGTAGCCTAGAAAACTTAGCATTTCGCATGTGTGAGAGAGATAGAGCCCAAAACAAGATATTTTTGTCCTTCTTTCTTCTTCTAGGTCTTCTCTCTCCTTCTTCCAGCTTCCCAACTACTGATCAAAGTCTTTCTTGATACATCGAACTTGTGGAGTGAGTGTGTCACAAATGAGGTCAAACTACTCCTTTATATAACCTTCACCCTTCTCAAGGGGTCAAATTCCCTCTTTTAGGCCGACTTGATGATTCCAGGGCCAACTTGTACTCTTGGAGATTCTAGGATTTTCTAGGCTAAAAAGTAATTCTTTTTACAAATACATTTTGCTCGGAAGGGTCTTATAAACATGATGTTGTCTCCTTTGACTCATAATAATAAATCCTAAGACCTTATAAACCCTAGAAGCATGAAGAACATGCTTTGTTACATATGATACATATTGAAATGAGTACAACAATTATGAAGACCAAAACTAGTTACATTTCTCACCAATCCCTCTCAACTAGGGAGGTATTCATAATTGTACAACTAGTACAACATCATATCTCAAAATGAAGAGTTATCACAAAAAAAGTTGGATTGATAAGCCATACTGTAAGCATCATTATCATGACCAACACTATCTCTGAGGCCTAACTAGACAAGCTCTTCTTTAATCAAGAGCATTATGTTGGGAGGCTTTACGTGTGATACCACACTACCTCTACATGAGATCTAACTTGGGCTTGTCTGCAAATCTCTAGTCTGTCTTCAAATTTGAGACCTTGATGTGCCATATTGCCAAATCGATTTGATAACTTGCTCCCTCTGAATCACAATAACTGCTCCTGAAGATAAAATTTGTGTTTTTTCTTCAATGACAAATTGAGATCTGATACCATGTTAGATTTTCTTGAAGCCTAGTAAGTTGATTTGCAATTTCTAAGTGTAAAATCCCAAAAAATATAGACAACTGATATTTTGGAAACTGAAATCACAAACACACTGAGTTTTCTAACTAAATATGCACAAAATAAAATAAATCAGAAGACCAACACAACAACCATAAAACACAAGATATATCTAGGAAACCCCAACTCCGGGGAAAACCTGCAACACTGTGTGTATTTTATTATACTTCTATAGTAAAAGATTTTCTTCTGAGAATTAACAAGGGAGAAACTTCCTAGTTTATCACAAGTAAAATATTCGTCCAGTCTCCAACTAAATTGATTCTCTTCTTGCGCACTGGATCTGTGAAACCCTTGTGCAGGTTAGTAATTCGACACACACGTGCGAGCACACTTGCTCTCTCCTGTGCAAATGTGCGAGTAGACCTCTGCGTTGGGTTGTGAAGGATCAACCTTCACTCGATTTCGCTTGCTTCAATACTGAGTCATGCGATTTGATGAAACCTTTGCTCTTCCTTCGTTGCTCTCTCACAACTGCTTGTGCTCAGTTGACTTGCCACCTAAGTCACCTGATACGGGGATACGGGGATATGGTGATACCGGGATTTGAAGAATCGGATACGGGTATGGTGACCTCGGAACAGGATACTTCTGGGATACGATACGTTATATATTATTTTATCAAAATATATATATATATATATATATATTATTTTATTAAAAATATATATGTATTAATATATTAAAAATTAGATATTTTTTACACAAATTCATACTTAATTCATTGATTTAAACATAGATTTATCTATCATCTTAGATAGTCAAGGTTTTGTTTGAGTGATGGGTACATTTTTAGTAGGGTTATGATAGAGGAGTTTGACAACCAATGTCACTAACATCAAGGTACATAGAGGGATTGGTGCTCTTGATTAAATACAAGTTCCATACCGTATTACATGACAAAATTCGATGGAAACATTGCAATAACCCAATCCTAAAATCTTGAAAAAATGATAAGTCTGCTGGATTTTGAATGAGATCTAAAATTCTACTTTCTCCATATGAAATCCAATGAGATCGAAACCACTCTCAAACATCCTGAGTCATTTCATGGTAATGCTTTTACTTTAAGAATTTAACATTACCATGAATCACATATAAATACTAGGGCCATAGGCTTGATGCCCTCTCCTGAAAAATGCTCCTCAATTGGTGAAAAACAATGAGCAAAAGCCCCCCCTTATAATAAAAAAACAATGCTTTTTTGAACCCGCGGGCCCGGTCGTATCCGGTTTTACGGGATACGGCGTATCCCAACTGTACCCCGTTCGGATACACCGTATCCGTTGAATTGGGGCAGAATCTTGTACGTATACGTACCCGATACGGGGATTCGGGATTCGTGGCCCCTTTTAGGCGAATCCGATGACTTAGCTTGCCACCAACTCGCTCTATCTCCTGTTATAATTTCGACCTTAACCCTAATCTCTTTCTTAATGACTGAGATTAAATCTTGATCACTGGTTGAGATTAAATCATAAGTTAATTTAAGAACTTTTACTTTTTCCTAAGTCTAACTTTAGGAAATAGTTAAATACGTTAATATTCTGCTAGAGTGGAAGTCTTCTGTGTTCTTCTGCTAGTCTCAGCACTTAGACAAGAATAATACTTCTTCTTTACTCATTCAAGTAGAACATTTCTTTTCTACTGCAATCAACAACTATTACAACATTGTGAAAACTATTTAAAAACGTATCAAATCACGATTTCACTAATTACAAAAACACTCGTTAAAACAATCTTTTGTGCATTTTCTTAAAGCTATGGATAACTTATCAAAGTTCTCTAGCATGGGGGCATTCAAAGCAACAATAAAGCAAGCAACCTAGGTTGAAGAAATAGAGCAAGACAATCTTACAATGATGAGATGATTGCATAGCTTTGTGGGTGTTAAGACAAAATCTAGCAGGCTTGAGAAGGGGACACTCTACTAGGCTAACACTAGACAAAGAGACAACAATGGTGTAGTGGCCCACTTTCACCATAACCAAACCCCTTGTTGTTTACGAACTTTCACTGATCGGAGTAGTCTTGCATGAGAGAGGTCACTTAAAATAGGTATTCTAATGTTGATGAGTAAGGTGACCTAAATAGGATCTCAAAAGTTAGGCACAATTTGGGTTCACGACTCCACTAGGAGGCATTTCACTTTATATAGAGAGACCTATTATATAAGGCATAAGACCTAGGGTTTGATAGATTGATGAGTGTTGGATTAACCGAAGATCAAGGCTATGGGAAAGGATTTCTTACAATGTGTATAAGCAAGAGCAAGGCTCATGAAACCCTCATCAAGTACCCGAGTTGAAGCAAGACTAACTTAGGGTTAGGGAAAGCAACTAGGGCAAGGAATTTTATGGACAAGACTGAAGTGGATGCCCACCAGAAGGATAGATTTTGTGTCAAATACAATCCCTTTGATGTTTAGGCTCTCCAATCCCAAAAAATTGGCTTGCCTAGGGATTTGCGCTAAGCCCTAGTTATCAAGCTTTTCCTTAAAGTGGCCGAATTTAGAGAGGTATATTTTATGGATAAAAATGAGGTATGTTCACAATTATATGGACCAGTCCCTTGTTCCTTGGGTAATTGGAGTCTATGATGTGATAGATTTGCGAAAAGGTTACTAAGGAGGCCAAACTCTTGATGCGCTAGCAACAAAAATTTGAACAATTACCTTTGCAATGGAAATCAATTTTTCATGGGAGAGCTTATGAAATATCACCACTAGGACATTTAATTCATATGCTATGTATGAAATAGTTCATCTAGATAGCATTCAATTTATTTTCAGCAAGTAGGGCGCAATAGCATAAACTAGAATCAACAACATTCCGTACATTAGGCGTAGAAAAATATATCTTGAACAATAATAACACTTACAAGAAAACATGCAAAAAAATTCCATCATTGATTCCAAGGAATATCTCCAAAGCAAGATGTTTTAGCTCCAAATGTCAAAGTGCATCAATAGATCCGAATTTGTCCCAAGAAAAGGAGGGCGATAACAACTCAAGAGGCCGAAATCCAAGTGATGTGACGATGAATGACAATAATTATCCCCCCTCTATTTATATGAGACCAAATTCTATTTTAGCCTACTAGTCCCCTAAAAATCATAAGATATTGTGCTAATGCAAGCTAGTTCACAAGCCGACCTACTAGCTCTTGTAATAAATTGAAAACAACCCACACATGTGAGCCAAAATGTTGATAATGTTGACGTCATCCTAGAAAAATGAGGGTCAAGGGTGCCATGATGTGTGTAGAAATTCTCTAAAATCATCCCCTATGGGTTGGCCCCTAGGTCACTGTAAATCTCTCTCTGTGGGCCCCAAATTTGGTTTTGGGGCACAAAAGTGGTCTCATGGGTCTCCGGCTGGTCAAATTCCCTAACTCTACTCCAATGTTGGGGGTTCTCACGATGGTGATAACCCTCCCATGTCTCAAGGTATGATACCATCCTCCTTTGGGCCCTGGATTCAATTGCCAACCCTCATGAAGTGGTAAGCCGACTGGGGGTATGCTTGGTCCAGGTGCATCATCCCATAAAATTCACCAATGTAGGGAAAAATTTTGGAACATTGTAGGTGCTGGTGCCCATGGCTATGTGTGATGTTGTGCATCACCTCACCTGTGAGTGCCAATATGCTCCTTTGAAGGTCTTGAGCCTTAGTTAAGTTGCCCAATCCATGATGAAACCATGTGATAATTACACACAATATCTAGTGCTATTACCTACATTATTAGGTACTTTTAATCATTTTTGCATCTAAGTGAACCAAGCTTGCAAGTAATGGGAAATATGACACTTCAAACAAGACTTCCCTTCCAAAATGAAGGCTTTGAACTCATTATTATGTTACCTCCCTAGGTAGGAGTGGCTAATAGACCACCCTATTAAGTGTTTCCAGCTCCCTAAGGTGAGTGACATGTCCCTGGTCTACCCTTCAATCGATAGGTGTCATGTGATTAAAGATGGAATGGAGGGGGGAAGTCTTCATGGCCAAGTGCCATGGTTAAAGGAATCAACTATAATGGGGATCCTCATCTTGAGTGTATAAATGTGGGCGAAGAGCAATTGTGGATGCATGAGTTTTCAAATCGACCTTTGTTTTTCTACTCCTTTTGTGAGTCGTTTATTTTTCATGAATTTTCTTTATATTGCTGCTTGTAGCTCAAAGGTTAGAGGTTGCTTTGTATGATGTATAATAGTGATTACGTTGTTAAGAGTTAGACAACTCCTTTCCCACTAGGGGTTGGGACATGCAAGGGTTCCTCCTCATAATATGAATAGCAACATGTGCTCAGGAACTGGGTGATGGCCTTAATGAGTGAGGTAGAGCTCATGCTAGGATTTACCCCATGTGCTAATGTGTATGACTCGAACATCTTTTGCATTTTGATCTTCCTTTGTTTTTGCTTGTGGCCATTAATTGGTTTTTCTTTTTCTTTTAGCTGCATCAACCTCCTAGAGCCAAGTTCCGGGCTGTTGATTTTTCATGATTTTCTAGAGTGATAATTACCTCCAATGTTTCTTCATTAGTTTATCTTATGTCACATTCATCATTTAGCAATTATACATAGAAAATATTCAACAGTAAAACAATAATGACTATAGGATCATGAAGAAATAACCAAATACAAGAGACACAAAATTTTCCCCTAGAAAACCCTATTCTAGGGAAAAACCCAACCACGTTTTCTTAGATAAATTTGTCCAATTCAACAAGAGATACAGTCTAAATTTTCCAGTCAGATAAATTCAAACTTGCCAATAACCAAACCCAGGTCAAACTTGGTGAAACTGTGATAAATTCAACCTCCTGAAATTTAATCCTCATGAAATTTTAGCATGTTGTGCCTTAGAGATTTCAGTCAACCTTAGAGAACTTCAATCTGCCTCGGAATCATTCTTCTTCATGCCTCAGATTCATCCTCTTTTTCTAGATTCATTCTTCTGGTTTGCCTCAAATTCGTTCTTCTTTTGCCTCAGATGGTGATCTGAATTGGTGCCAATGGAGGAGGACAAATAGAGTATATATAGTAAATTAGAGTGCCCCAATGGGAACGTCCCTTGGGTTGGGCCGACTTAAGCAGTTAGAGTCGACCTTCCATTTTGGAGGCAAAGTTCAAAATTTATTTCAAATCTTCCTTCTTTTGATGCAGACTTGAAGTATACATTTGTAATTATCATTTCGTTGATATGAATATCGACCATAGCTACAAAAATTCAACATAGGCCCTACCCAAGGATGAGGATATATGGTGCCAATCCCAGAGAACCAATGGTCAGTTGAACCCGAAGAAGGGAGGTGGAATATGAAGCTCGTAATGCAAGATGGAGAGTGGTAAGTATGAATAGGGAGAGATGTGACTATACTATCTTCTATGTTACCGGATCCGTTGACCTTGGAAGGAGGATACGTGGATCCCCGGATCAGATCCGGAACCGGATTCGGATTCGACTAGATCCGCCCAGGATCTGTTTGATAACATTTCATGTGCTGATGGAAACGAATCTGTCCATTATAAAATAAATCCCAAAATTCATATGTGCATCTTATAGTTTTTGGTTTTTTAAATATAAAAATAGGAAGTTTTGTCTGCAATTTTATGTTAGTCGATCTGCCGGGATCAATAAACAGCCAATTCCTAAATCTACTCACCGACACTATTTATTTTTTTAATTTAAAAGATTATGTGTATAGTTATTAAAGTGTGTACACTGTATATATATTAATTAGATTATATAACTAATGCCTTAGTGTTATATCTATATTATTTATATTTTACTATATATTTAAACATTTAAAATATTAATTTATTTTAAGCTTTATTTCCTATCGGGTTCACTAAATGAATTTTAATTTAAAAGGTTATGTATATAATTATTAAAAAGTGTGTACATATAAATATATATTAAATTATTTTAATAAGCTTTATTTCCTGTCGGGTTCATTAAATGAATTTTTAATTTAAAAGGTTATGTATATAATTATTAAAAAGTGTGTACATATAAATATATATTAAATTATTTTAATAAGCTTTATTTCCTGTCGGGTTCATTAAATGAATTTTAATTAAAAGGTTATTTATTTCCTGTCGTGTTCACTACACAAATTTTTAATTTAAAAAATTTAAAAGTTTATGCGTTTTTTTAAATTTAAATAGTTTAAAAGGTTATATATATATATATATATATATATATATATATATATAAACCTATATATATTATAAAATATAAATAAAAATTTATATATATTAAATATTTAATGTGCTTTTTTTTTAAATTTAAATAGTTTAAAAGGTTATATATATATAACCTATGCCTTTTAGTTTTATATCTATATTATGTATATTATAAAAAATATATATATATATATTAAAATATAAATAAAAATTTATATATATTTAAATATTTAATATTTTAATTTATTTTATATAAATATTATATATATTTTTTAAATACTAAATTATATATATATATATATATATATATATATATATATATATATTTTATTTGACAAGACTAGAACTTTTCTCCTCATGTAACACCAATGGATTATTTTATGTGGCTAGGTTTTGTATACACATAAAGATGTGTCTTTAAATTGTATCAAAAGATAGAGATTAGGTTGGAACTTTGCCCCTTATGTAAGACCAATGGATTATTATGTGGCTAAGTTTTGTCTACATATAAAGATGTAGTGATTAGGTTAGTAGCCATAAGTATTGTAGCTATATATAAATATAGCACCTGCCGTTTCCTTGCCGTATCCGGATCCTAGATTTTCAAAATAATGACGGATCCGTATCCGAATCCGCATCCGGATCCGTATCCGTATCCGAATCCTGGTAACTTAGACTATCTTAGTCAAGGTTTCCCAAGTATTGCCCATCCTATACCCATTGGACCATTAGGGAAGGTCCCATTGGATTAGGTTGAAAGATTAACCCCCCATTTAAGGTGAGGGAACGAAATGATGGTTAAAACCTCTCTTCCTTCTAGGTTACCCCATGAGCCACGCTAAATGCCCAAAATACAAACAAGCATAAACACTCGATTGCAAAATGAGTAAAGTGCCTTTTGATTGGAAGCCCACCTTCCAACGTGCGCTCATGCCAAATGGACGAGGAAACACATGACTGATGCAGATGGAGGAGATATCAATGACACAACATCATTGGCTACTAGTGGCTATCAAGGGCTTCTAGTTGCCAGCTGG
Source organism: Pinus albicaulis (assembly GCA_034641835.2). Taxonomy (NCBI): domain Eukaryota; kingdom Viridiplantae; phylum Streptophyta; class Pinopsida; order Pinales; family Pinaceae; genus Pinus; species Pinus albicaulis. The sequence continues at coordinate 1,098,958,263 of CM076574.1, read as the reverse complement.
AAGAGACGATGACAAAAGATTTGTCTTATGGGGTCACCCCCTTTTGGTGGGTAACAATGGGAAATTTTTTATCAATGAACATTTCATAAATAAATTGCCAAATATCATGAAAAGTTTAGAAGCAAAGATAAAAGTTCCAAGGCCTTGTTACCACTAAAACTAGCAGGGGTCCTAAAAGGGGATCCTTGGAGGGCTACTACTAGATCATGGGAAACAATGGAGCAATAGTCCACTATCACCTCGGCTGTCGCTCCCTACTCTTTATGTACCTTCACCGATTGGAGGAGACTCGCTGTAATAAGGATCATGAAAGTGAACGGATTAATGATAGGATGGTAGGTGATCCTAGAAGCCTACTCACAAGAGAGACTCAGATATATGGCTGGATTGCTTTGAAAGCGAAATGAAAGGCTCTATAGGAAGAGCTTAGGGGAATTCTAAGAGCTAGGGTTTGAGTATATGACTTGTCAAGAAGATTCCTAGCTCCTAAAATCCTTGTGGAAACTTGGCTTCCAAGTGGTCTTTGTGAAATTGGCTTTGAGAAGTTGTGGGACCACATGGGACCAAGTGGAATCGAGGTTAGGTCAAGGGAATGAGGTTGAGCAACCAATGATATAATTGACCTAATTGGGGAGGAGAAGGGGATCAAGGAAGGAATTTTCAATGCAAGGTAATGCAATGATCCAAGTGAGGTTTCTAGCCTAAGGTAACCAAGAGCAAGAATCAGTCTTCAAGCTAGGGCTTGCGATATCTCAAGAGCCCACTGTCGGAATCTCATGATATTTGGAGGGCTTCTTGAGGACACACCATTGCAGTTGTGAACCGAAAATCAAAGTGTTTGGATGGCAAGATTGTGAGATAATTGATGCCCTAGGTGTGCTATGTAGGCTAGGTCTAGAAAAGAGGGGAAGGTGAAAGAAATAAGCTTTGAGGTGATCACCTATGGAGGATTAGTGCCTAATCCTTTTGGGGAGATTGGAGTCAAGTAGAATTATGACTATGGATATCGAATTTTCTATGTCAAGGAGGACTCAAAGACAACTTCGCATAGCATTAGGGCAACAACAAAAATGACTTTAGGGACTTTATACTTCGTTTTGCAAAATAGATGGCCTATCAAGATGGATTTCAACGATGAAACATATGTAGGAACATTCATTCATTAATACATGGCCCATACATGAAGCAACACTATCTAGAAACAAAATTTCCACAACTTCGCATAAATGGATGTAGTAAATTAGCCCTAGTATATCGAAATCCCAACAACAATGTATGCGACAAATTAGAAAGAAAGAATAGTGTTAAATTTCACTTACATGCAGGGTTGCGGGGGAGCGGCTCACCCCCCCCCCCCCCCACTTGAACTTGCTCCCGTAGGGGAGCGATTATCGAGAGCGAAATTTTCGCTCCCCAACCTCTTTTGCAAAAAAAATCAAAATGCAATTTTTTTTCAAAGAAACAATAATTTTTGAGTGGGGTAGCCTAATGATCAAGCCTATGGCCCTAGTATTGATATGCGATTCATGGTAATGCTAAATTCTTGAAGTAAAAGAATTCATCCTTTTGCTTAAATTTTTAACATTACCATCTATGTCACAAGGTTCGTCGAACGTTAATCTTAAGGTTCGAATTTTGGCGAACCTTAAAAAAATTTTGAGGTTCGGCGAACCTCATCGAACCTTGTAGCCATTGACCAAGTCCATAGATCAAAACTTCATGTCACAACTCATGCTTGTAATTTATCCTTTTAATTGTTGATTTCTTACGATTGTATGGTATAATTCATTATATATATATATAGATATATATACGAATCTAATGGCAAACCTCATCTGAACCTCATCAAAAAATTCGAACTCAAACCGAAATTCGAACTCAAACCGAACCTAATCATTGTCAAACCCAAACTCGAACCCGAACCATGTGACATTGATTACCAAGAAATGACTCATGATGTTTGAGAGTGGTTCCGACCTCATTGGATTTCAGATGGAGAAAGTAGAATTTTAGGTCTCATTCAAAATCTAGCAGACTTATCAACTTTTTCAGGATTTCAAGATTGGGGGATTGCAATGTTTCCATTGGAATTTGTCATGTATTAAGGTATGGAACTCGTATTTAATCAAGATCACCAATCCCTCTATGTACTTTGATGTTAGTGACATTGGTTTTCAAACTCCTCTATCATGACCCTACTAAAAATGTACGCATCATTCAAACAAAATCTTGACTTGACATGCTATGTTTTTTCTATCTTATGTTAATTCTTAGAGGGCGATATTAATGAAAAAGAATCCTATAGAGATCCAAAGGTAATGACAAAAATACCTCTGGATATTAATGCTTAGAGGGTGATATTAATGACAAAGATCCCGATTTTCCAACAAGACAAAAATTATACATTTCTTGTGGCGACCAGAGGCCCAATCATTAGCTATAGATAATAGATTTAGTAGTCTTTTCTAGTTTCTAGTAGTTTTATAACTGTTGATGCTTTAATATTTATTATGATATTTTTTGTAACAATATATGACAATTTAAGTTTGAAGTTTGAAGTTGGAAATTATAACTCATTGGTAATGAATTATGAATATACTGCTTCGTTAAAGTTGAAAGTTGTTTCATTTCATTTCATTTTATGTTAGATATTCTTTGTTGTAATGGTTACACTTAGCTTACAAGTACGATTTTGGTGATCAATGATGATAAATGTTATATATTGAATTTTGAAAGCTTGAAACTTTAAGATTCATGAATCATGAGCCTGAATATGTTGTATGTTACTAACTTGTGGACGTGGTTGATGAAGATTGTAACTTCTAGATGATTGATGTTATATGGTTCAGTCTATGTTTTTACGCTTTTTTATATCTAATTCATCACTCTACATGCTTTTGTTGACATATATGCATCAAAATATAAAAAAATATATATTATATAAAAATTCGCTCCCGAACCGGGAGTTTTTGAAAATGTCACTCCCGCTCCCGCTCCCTATTTTCGATCCCACTCCAAAGTAACCTTGCTTACATGTATAAGAGTATATCCAACATTCAAAATGTTTGCTAATCAAGAAGATCCTAGACAAGAGAAAATGATCCAAACATCAAAATTCATGCCATTCTCCAAAACTTTGTCCTCCAAGAAGGATAGCGAAGTTCTCTAAAGAGATACAAGTCCAATCTAAGTGATGATGCTAAAATGAAATCACATCACTTGTATTTATACACTTCTAATGAGTTTGATGTAGCTAATTAGGCCTAATTACCCCCTAGAATAAAATAAGATATATGTGGATAAGGGAGCGAGATTGTGCAACCAAAATTAGGGTTTCCCATGTAGTACCATCCCTAAAGCCCAAAGGTCAATAAAAGAGATTCCACGGGACTAAGATCTAAGGGTAACATCCAAAAGAGGTCTAGGGGACAAGAGCACAAACCTAGCACACTCTTTCCGCCGAATCCCCCCATTAATCCATGCCCAGAGGTTTACATGATAAGTAAACTACAACACTCAATTACCAAATGACAAGGCATACCTTTAGGTTTTGGGAGGCCCACCTTCAAACATATGATCGTTACAAATTGGTGAGGGACCACATGGCTAGCTCAGGGGGTGGAGAAATGGCACAACAAGCTAGTTGGTGGCTGCAAGGGGCTGTCGGTTGAGGACCATCTTGGAGAAAGTTTTCTTGTAGGGATATCACTGACAAAATGGTGGGTCACAGGTCTGTAGTGTAATCACCCCAATGAGGCCACACATCACTTGGAAAATCTATGAGATGATATATGCAAAGAATAACAAGCTAGCTCCGTAAGTAATTGTAAGAGAGCAATAGTCATCCTCTTGAGCTTGAGATAACTCCTATGGGTGTTCGTAAGGGTTTGTGATTGTCTTCCTTGCGAGAGTTTACAAAGTGCTAGAAAAGCAAGTGTTCTCTTTGGAAGGGTTAAATTTGTTCCCTAGATGTCGAAAATGAGTGTCATATTTGTTGATGAGTGTGATATGGTTTGTTGGTTCAAGGAAATTCTTCATAACACCTGAATAACAATTGACAAGTGAATAAACCAATGAAAAGATGAATGGGAAATGGAGTATGGTATAAAATCTTCAAGGATGCAACACTTTGTTTTTGATGGATACAAAGGCGTAAATGTATGGGAGAACATGCAATACTCTCCTATCCAATGTTTTTTTCATCTAGATAACTTCTTTCAGTAATTGCATTCACAATATTTGTTTGGAGACCAAATTGCATTAGTGGCTACCTTTAATTTGCCCAATTCACGTGTTAGTGCATTTTCCCTTCATGCCTAAGTTACCAGGATTCCAGTACAAATACAGATACAGATACAGATCCGTATTTGGATTTGCTAGCTTTTTGAAAATCCAGGATCCAGATACGACATGGATACGTCAAGTATGAAAAATATAATAATATTTTTTAAATTAAAAAAACACTTTTCGAGTTCAAAAATCAAATCCTTTTATAAATCACAACATTTAGAACTGAAACCATTAGATATGTTATAAAAATGAAGACTAAAACACTGAAAATTGAAATGATGCATCCTCCCTCAGACAGAATGGATAATGTCATAAATCATAATAGTAAGTGCAAAAATGAGCATCTTATCTATGATCACTCTACTAATATCATAATGTGCAGTAGCTTTAACTACACATCCTCAAATGGATCTACATTATCTTTTGCATATTGCAACTCTACATCATGAATAGATGATGGGGGTCTTGGAATGTAGGAAGTTGCATCAGTAGGTTGGATTGGTGGTGGAACAATATCCTCAAGTAGGTTGAGGTGAGTCGTGACATTTAGTGTCAGGTTCAAGTCAGAGAACTTGGGCTCCACATCCTACATCTTGTTCGAAGCTTTTTTTTACTTTGGTTTAACATATGATAGAAGATGAATGTTGGAATGAACATACAAAAAATCCTCAGCCTTTGCCGCTCCCAACCTATTTCGCTTCACTGAATGGATGAAGCCATATGTACTCCAATTCCTCTTAGCTGATGAGGAACTAGCAATCTATGATAACAACATGGTGGCTAGAGTCGAGAGATGAATGCTATCCCCACCGTGTAAGCCCCACCAAGTAATATGATAAAGATGCCCTCGATCATTAGTAGCTTTTGGATCTAAAAACTACCAATAGATTGTACAAATCCACTAAATCCTCTATGTACTTCCATTGCAACTCCCACATCTCTATAAATTTTCCTCAAAGCTGTCTTGTATCATTGTAGCACTTCAAAATCCTTGTTTGGTGTTGTTCTACCAGGTAAAGACAAAATTTTGGAATGAAAATACTTGAGGTGCAATGCATAGGCCGAAAGGTGTGATGGTGTGGTCATTTTGTTCAACCTTTCCATAACTATTTCCTTCACTTCATAATAAAATGCTTCAAAAGGGTCATTTTGGCTTGCCTTGATAATTTCCCTTATGCTCTCCAACATATTACCATTGTTTTCATAAACTTCCCCCAAGCAAGGTATATCTGTGTCAAATGTCTTAATCAAGGTCAAGACTGGTTCAGTAAACTGCGAAAGGTATTGGACCTTGTCGCGCCATGCATCATCAAGAATGATGGACTTGATTTTTTTCCCTCTATCAGAAATGGAAGTCTTTCATGATGCCCAAGGAGGGTCAATGACAATTGCTTGTAATGCTTGTCTCACTTCTATAAGCCTCTTTATGACAAGAGTGTAGGAGGAAAAACGAGTTTCAACAACCTAGTTTCAAAATGTCAAATCTCAAATGAGAGATCATAAATAAATTTGATATTAAAATTTAAAATTAAGAATTTCCAAATTTCAATACAAATAATATTGATTAAAAAAGTTTAAAGAGTACCATCAGTGGCTCCAACTTTGTAAAACCTCGTTATATTATGGCCTGGGACATTGATTGATTGGTTATGAACATTTGGATTTCTTTTGCTGCTACATATATTTCCTTAATCCATTTAATCTCACCAATATTGGCAAGCATAAGGTTCCATGAATGTACTACACATGGAGTCCAAAAGATGTGATCATATTGACTCTCCACAATCAAACCTGCAACTCTACAAATCTCTACATTGTCCGTAATGACTTGGACAACATTATGTGGCCCCACACTTTCTTTTGCATCAATAAGAATTGTGGATATGAAAGATGCATCTTTCTCTATTTCACTGCAATCAACAACCTAAAACAACATTGCCCCTTGGGGGCATATTGCAATAACATTAATTAACGGGTGGTTTCTTTGGTCTCTCTATCCATCATAAATGATTGAAACCCTTGTTTTTGCCCATGTATCATGGATTGACTGTAGCTGTCTATCCACATATTCTCTCTCTGATGCCGACAAAGTAGTTCGTACCTTTTCATATCTAGGGTTCTTGTACCCTTTTGGCGCTTGATTAATTGCCTTAATCATTTGTTGCCAATAAAAACACGCCAAATTGAAAGCTAGCCCATTTGCATATGTGCAACGAGCTACATGTTAATCAACCATGTCACTACCTTGGTTATTGAAAGCTGCTTCAAAAGGGCCTAAAGTGGGCTTTTTATTAGTTGTGGCTGTGAAAATTTCTGAATATCTCAAACATAAACCCTACTGTTAATTTTCAGATGTACTTCTCCTACTTACATTAAGTTATTAATGTGAAATTTTCATCATTAACATTGAAGTAAATACATTAACAACCCACACATACAAATCTAAGCTGAATAACATGCACAATGACAAAGTGACACACAAGGATTTTCTGGACAACTGTCACCGGAAAAACCGAATGTGGGAAAACTGGTCTTCTGGCTACTGGAGGGTTTTTATTATTAAGCAGAATCTAAGTACAAACTGTAGCCATACCTATGTTCTCGAGACAGAAAAACTGACTGATTCACACCCTCAAATGAGATTTACATAACTCAACCCTTTTTCAGTCTTCAGAAACCCCATCGCTGCTCTGAAGGCCTCTGTGTCAGCTCTTCTAGCTTGCGTTAGCCCCATGCGTTGCTCAGGAAGGGCCTGCGTCACCCAAAACAGGGTTACGCTACCCTGGCTGGCCAGCGTCAATCCTCCTGGGATTGCGTCAGCCTTCTATGGCACTATGTCAGCCCTCCTAGCCTCCTGCTGCCTTTGCATTGCTCATTCTGCTGCTTCTCTACCCTTGTTGCACTCTTGGCCTGGGATCAAACCATCCCTCTCGCCAATACTGCCCCTCACTGTAGCTGAAACACTTCTGAAATTCTTAGCAAACCACGCCCTAGAATTCCAGCTTAGTCTCAATGCTTTGCCACTGTGTGTGTGTTCTCCAACTGACCCCAAGCCCTCTTCTTATACTTTTCTCGTTGAAACATCAACAATCGTGATCTAATCTTGAATTGACGACTATGATTAGAAGATGGTTGATCTGTGTGACTTAAGTCATTTTCATCACATGTTTAATTTAATTAACTTTAATCTTTTAATTTTGCTAAGTTAGACTTAGGGTCCTTAATTAAAAATATTAATTAGTTAAATATCTCTTAAACATGATGGATTTTCTTAAATCGCTTTCTAGGTTTTGGAGATCTCATGTACTCTAGTCCCTTGACAAAGTTTGGGAGCTAGAGCACATCCGATGCTACCCGAACACCCCAAAATCTTAACACTCCGTCTTAGCGAGGAATGTGCTCTAGCAACAATACTTCATCTCAAAGTTCTGCACTGATCTCTGGTGTGGGTCTTTGCGCTGATGCTTGGCCTGCTGCCCTTTATCACTGCGCTGCTGCTGCTCTTCCGTACTGCTTCCCATGACGCTGCCACCGCCACTGCCACATCTGTACTGCAACTCCCTCTTAATCAATTTCATTGTGTTTCCAACTGCTGCACTGCAACTCAGTTGCTGAAAGTAAGCAACTGAAGTACTCCTGCCCAATATTTGACAAGGAAGTCAGTTGGGATGCATCTCATCACTGAAGCTCCATAGGCTGCTGCTCTGTGCTGTCATCTGGAGGTTGTTGCAATTCTGCACTACGTAAGCAGACCTCCTCTACGCTGAAGTCCCCTACCCTGCTGCTGCGCTGCGCTGTCCTCCCGAAGCCTCTGCGCTGCTGCATCTCTGCACTGCGTAAGCAGACTTGCTCTGCACTGCTGAAGTCACATCAGCCCGTGTACGCTGCTGGTGCTACGCTACTGCTGCATCTGCACTGTGCTGCTCCTTAGCATCCAGCTTTGCCTCTTCTCCATCTGCGATTCTCTACACCCACGACTCTAGTTGCCCCGCTACCGTCTTAAGGCTCCTGTAGCTCGTATGTGATCCAAGAGTTGGGATTATTCAAGGATCCCGCCGTCACTCTATAGTTGCTCTACAGTTCAAGATCGCCCCACTTTTGTGGTTCATGAGCGGTCATGGCTACGTCATCGCCGAAGACATCGTCTGGCACAACAACCTTGGAGCTAGAAGCTTCCTTGTCCTTTTTCTTCTGAGGGAAATTGCTGGCGAAATGTACTAGTTCGCTGCACTAGAAACACTTGATCTTTGACAGATCACACTTCTTTCTCCCTTGTTGCCTCTTTGATGCCAAGGCTGCATTGTCTTCTTCTTCCTTGTTCACTTTGCTCGAACCAGTGCTGTACTTGTTGATTAGCGGTTGTCATTGATGTCAACCCAAGCAGCACCAGGGGCTACCCCAATATTGCATGGGAATTTTGACCTGCCAAATTACTATATTCTGGGTTAAGAATGCTTTTGATGGTTTCTACTTGTCGAGATGTTTCCGTTGATATATGGTGCGCCACGTAATTCTTCACGGTTTGAGAGATATTCATGTTTGAAGTTTGTAACCCCAGTTAGTGGGCTAAAACCCCATGGGGTTGTGGCATGGGTCATTGAAAAGTCAATAATTAATAATTTTTAAGCTCCTAAAATACCTCCCATGTTCACTTATTGAAGCCCCTCTCAACCTAAGCATTTATATAAATTGTGATCCTCATATCCTCCTTATGCAGGGATTTCGCTACTTGAATTAGGTCATCGTGGCATTTGCGCTCTAACTTTTTTTCTACGAAGGTTCAGAAGCTGAAATTTTTATGAGGCGAAGCCGAAATCCCGAGGAAGCTCTTGTAAAAATTTCAGATCAGGGTGCGCATTATTTTCGGAGATATGATCTGTGGAAGTCAGTGTTTTTGTAGGCTCCTGAACTTCATCTCAAAGAAGTGACCTTGGGAAAATCATCATAACTCTCTCTCTGAGTATCAGATTGGAATTCTGTAAAAAGTGGCAGATAGTTCACGGATTGTAGTTTTCACTGTATCAATTTCAGAGCCGAATGAAGAAACAGTGACACGTGGCACGTCGTACAAGTTCGCTCTACTGAAACAGTCCATAATTAGGTCATTGTGAGAGATTGGGCATAACTCTCTCTTGAAGAATCCAAATTGGATCAGACTTGTGGAATTGGAAAGAAGACTCAGATTACTATTACAAAACCGAAAATCACATATTGGGGAGCTGAAATAACAAAGATACACCAAATTCAATATCGAGATCCTAGAAGGCAAGAAAAAGCTAAATCATGTGTTGTCAATGGTTGCAAAGGACCAGACTTTCTAGGGCAGCAAAGCAAAGCAAGGTGCAGCAGAGGGTATCATGACAAGAGCAACAATCAAGGTGCAGAACAACAACAAGAAGTTCAGCACATGAAGTCTTCAAGTGGGCAGCATTGCATACAGTCATTGTAAATGCATCATTGTAAAAATTGTACAAGTGTCTATCTGCCAAGAGTTGAAGAGGTGATGTCGGGAGGTCTAGGATCATCATTAGGTGGTTGTGTCATAGTTGGGGTTATGGTCTAGTGTGTCTTCTTCTTCTACATCATTCTATATCATTGCAGTGGACTATTTTCCTGGTACGGGAGTCCATTCTTGTTTTATTCTTCTATAGGGTGGTAGGGTGGTGCTAGGCTGGTGCATGAAGTCACCAACAGGTTCAAGCCTGTGAAAACTTTAGGGTGGTAGGGTGGCGCTAGGGTGAGTTGTAGCTCATTGGGTGTTGGGGCATCTGTTCAGTTGACTACTGAAGAATCTCGGGCGTTGGAGCGTCCATCCAGTGGGAGCTGGAAAAGAATGCTTTTCTAGATTCTAAGAAGTTGGAGCTTTATTTTCAGTTGGAGTTGAATATTAAAGAATTATTAGAAAAACATTCAGGTGGTTTTTGTCCCGGAGAGGGTTTCCACCTTAAAAACTGGGTGCATTTGTGTCCCTTTTGTTTACTGCTATCATTGTACAAACACTGATAATAATTGAAGATTAACTAATGCTCTAATTGAAAGGAATACTGATTCACCCCCCTCTTAGTATTTCCAACAATTGGTATCAGAGCTTGGTTCCTTCAATAGCAGTTTAACAACTGGAAGGAGGTCATGGAGCATACCAAGAATGGTGTACCTCTGTTCAATGAAAATAATTATGCACTCTGGAAAGGAAGAATGGAGGTCTATCTCTTGGCGCAAGGTTACGAAGTATGGGATACTGATCAAAATGGATTTACATCAACCACAGATGAACAAGGTGGTAAACGATGCAAAAGCAAAGAATATTATTATCAGTGGGCTTATTGAATCTACTTATCATAAGGTGTTGGGTTGTAAAACCGCCAAAATTGTATGGGACAAGCTTGAGAATATATATGCAGGTGACTCAAATGTCAAAGAAGCAAAGCTTCAAATCTATAGAGCAAAATTTGAGCAACTCAGAATGAAAGAAGATGGCAACATTGTTACATTCTTCCAATACGTTGATGAAATAACCAATACTCTGGAAGGATTGGGAGAGCCAATTGACGAGAAGACTATTATATGAAAGATTCTTAAAACGTTACTAGGGAGATTCAACCCAAAGTATCGGTCTTAGAATACAGTGCAAATCTGGACAAACTCAACAAAGAGGCATTACATGGAGTTCTCATAGCATATGAAATGAGACTTGATGAAGAAGAGGGTACTTCGCATCTAGAAACTGTGTTCGTTGCATCTTAAGAAAACCAATGAGGACAAGCAACCTTCAATTGAAAAGACATGCACCTGCAAGTGTGAAGAAATGGGAGATGATGAAGAAGGTCTTTCAGATGAAGAATATGCTTACTTTACGAGAAAACTAAAAATTGGTAAGGGAAAATTCAAAGGTAAACTTCCATTGATATGTTTTGGTTGTGGTGAGGTTGGGCATTTTGCAGCAAAATGTCCGAATAGAAGTGATGGCAACTCAAAAGGAAAGAAAGGCTTTAAGAAATTCAGTAAGCAAGAAAAAAAGAAAGGATCCAAAAGAATATAGCTCATCATCCGATGAAGATAGTGACGGCAAAGAAGAGGTCAATGATAGAGTATTTTTTATGGCCAAGCACACTAAACAAGAGGTATCAAACAACGAAGAAGGAGGGTTGACCATAGAAGAATTTTCTAAGGAGGCAATCAGGCTTATAAAAGAGCTCAAGGCTGAGAAGATATGTTCCAATACTCTTGAAGAACAAGTTCAAGGTCTCAAAATTGAAGTTGAAGAACACAAATGTATTGAAGAGTCACTTGAAAAGAAGTTGGAAGAAAGAAACCAAGAAAGGGAAGCATTAGAAGCCGAAGTAGTCTCACTGCGTAAGGAAGTGAAGAAGGAAAAAACTGTCCAAAACTAAGCCAACAACTCAAGGGCATTGGAAGAACTCATCAACAATCAACGATCTTACAACGACAGAATTGGCCTCGGTTTCAAAGAATAAGAAGCAGGACCTTCTACAACAAAATACAATAAACCTATGAGATCTGACATGCATGTAGACTTCATTGGACAAGATTCGTAAGAACATCCTTGGAAGACGATTCCTCGACGAAGATTTCCATCCAGGTACCAACATATTTTTCATGGCTATTGTTATTCATGTGGAAAATTTGGTCATAAAGCTGTAGAATGTCGCACGTACCCTAGGAACCAATACAATTCAAGAAGATCCTTCAAATATGAACCTCCCAGGGCTCAATGAAACATCAATAGATTTGAACATTTAAGAAATAATATCGAATGTTACAAATGTCAGAACTTTGGACACATAGCTAGAGACTGCAGACTTGAAAATCCTCCAGAAGAATCTTCGAAGCCACAGAACGAACGAACATGGAAGAAGAAGAAGACTGATAATTGTGCTCTCGCTCTCGAGGCTCAAAACAATAAATATGTGTGGTATGTTGATAGTGGTTGCTCAACGCATATGACTGGAGATAGAAGGAAATTTGTATCTCTGAAAGAGAATAAGGATGGAATCGTATCCTTTGGAAATGATGGATCTGCAAATGTTACAAGATCAGGTATTGTCACTCTCGAAAGCAAAGATGTTATAGCCAAGAATGTTCTATTGGTTGAAAACATGAATCACAATCTGGTCGGTGTTAGAAAAATGTGTGATCAAGGACACACAATGCTATTCAACTCCACAAAATGTGAAATCAGGAAAGGCAGGTATGGTAAAATTGTGGCTACAGCAAGTCGAGCTCCAAACGACATATATGTTATGGATGAAGCAACTAAAGCATGTGTACTAGCTAAAGAAGATGAAAGCGGGTTATGGCACAAATGAATGAGTCACATAAACTTTGACAATCTTGTCAGGATAAGCAAAAAAGAAGCAGTACGAGAAATGCCGAAAATCTCAAAACCTTCCAACGCACTATGTGAGGCCTGTTGGCACGACAGGCAGACAAAAGTTCAATTTAAAACAAAAGAACACTTTGCATCAACAAACCTTTCAACTTTGCTCTGTCCCTATCCCAGGTCCCTGTAAGCTCTGTCTGTCCATGTAATTTTTTTTTAAAGGATCGATAGTCGTTGCTTTGGGGTCGAGGTTGCTGTGTAGTGTGGGGTTGACAGTTGTTACTGTGGAGTCGAGGTTTCTGTTGAAGTGTGGAGTCCTTGGTTGCCGTGGGTTGGTTGTTGTGGGCTTGGCGAGATTCACCTTCGGAGAAGTTGGAACCCTTTGGAGAACCCTTCAGAGAGTTGTCGGCTGGTGTGGGTCAGTTGCTCAAGCCTCAGTGCTCATTGCTGTGCACTGTTGCGGTCGACAAAGTATAACAATGGCCCACTTCAGTCGAATGAAATGTTAAAAACCCAAAAGCAAACATAAATTTAAAAACCCGGTTTTTATTATTTTGAAATCCGGCTGTGTGTTCATGGGATCCGTCTCTGTCATTGGGATTTGTTTCTGGATGTCGAGATCCGTTTCTGAAATCAATGGATCCGCCTCACCGTATCTCAACCGGTTCTAGTCGGATCCGGATCTTGATCCGAATCGGATACACGGATACGTGGATCCTAGACCCTTGCCTGCCGGATCCGGTAACTTAGCTTCATGGGCGTTTTCCTTCTTGTGACAGAGTTTGATGGGGTCTTAAAGATGCACTAGTTTATTTTCCAGCAGTTTTCAGATTTTCTTTGCATATAATTTTTGGGTATAAAATAGTTGTTGAATTACAAAAATAAATCAGATCTGGTATTGGAGATTTTACAGTTGTAGAGTATGAATGGGACGTGGGATGAAATCTTAGCATGGGAGTGCATTCAGGGCACTTGGTGTCATATAAAAGACTTGCTACAAGTCCTACTTTGCTTGCTGCCCATTCATAAATGCTAAGACAATTAAAATAGACAATGATAACTTTAATTAAAGACTAGATTTGTTCATGGATGTCCATTGTGTGCTTGGGTGAATTCTGTTATGCTCTTGGCAAGAGCGAAAGTTGAGATTGCATTCTGTATGCTTTATTTCATATAAAACCATTAGTTGCAAGGCTTACTCGGTTATCGAAGCATGGAAGCCGAATTTATCAATGATATGATGGGAAAACTAATTAAAAAACAGTATCTGTGGTAAAACTCATCTTAAGGCTATATGAATGCTAGCAATGCTTAGTAGTGTCATGAACCACACCAGATGACACTCAACTCTAATGGATGATAGATCTTGTATCGCTTTCCATGTCAAATTTCATCTTTTAGGATAGATTCAGTTTGCTGTTTTTCATATTTAGTTTTAGACTTCTTTTAGGGAAGCAAGTATTTAATTCGATTTTAGGTGCTACTAATCAGTATTTGACTCCTAGAATTATTTAGGGATACACTCTTGAAGATAGAAAACAGTAATTTGAAAGTGAGGGGAGGTAAGTGAGGTGACAATAATTATTTCCTCTATTTATTTGAGCTCCTTTCAGCTCTTGCACAGTGGGAATTTCTGGGTGATGATTGGGGCTACCCTTGGTTTGAGGATTTAGGGCTTTTTTTGGGTTTTTGAATTGGAAAGGAGTGGAAGGCAGGTGCCAATGTATGGCAGGGTGAGAAAATTGGGGTGTAAGGATTTCAATGCTGCATACTTTGATTGATATGTTTTTAAGTTATGTTTATGTATGTAGGTTTCAATTAAATGTTAGAGTAAGGCCTTACAATGTATGCAACTAGCAAACATTCAAGAAAATGAAAGAATTTATATAGAATGGAGCAATATCCTTAAGCTTAACTTATTGTTTGTCCCATTTAAGAAACATTTTATTGCAACACAGTTAAGAGATCTGTTCACATTCATTCCTATGAGAAATGCAAGTCAAATTGTGACATTGTTTAACTATATAGTCTTGGACAATTGATGGCGTATTAACTTTTAGTCTTTTTGTGTGTCCTGTTTTATCCACCATGTAAAATGAAAGCTGTTCTCTTAATTGAGCTGGTTCATTGAATCTTATTGATCTAAATATACAGACTACAAGTTACATCTATAAGTATGCCGAATTTTAGAACTTTATAACTAGGTAGTTTCATATTCATATGTTTATCATTTTCCAGATATACGTAACAAATGAGAACAAGAAGTTGTTCAATAGGATCCTTATTATCCCCTCACCTATAAATTGTATCTTTCTAGTGTGATCACTTACATTATTGACCTAATCATTAGCAACATCCTCATACTTGTCCAAGATTGAAATTTTGATCACGAGAATGGTTGTATTTGCTCATTTAACTATAAACATGGCACGTAAGGAGTTTTAGTATTGATCATAAGGCTATGGACATTGGCAATATCCTTGGTTTGAAAATATTGGGCTTTCTTGTGCTATCAAAATGGAAGGAAGCACAAGGCATGTGGCAATGATGATCTATGAGTCATGTCTTGCAGCATATGCAACTAGCAAATAAAAAACATGAAAGAATTTGTTTAAAAATTGACCAATATTTTTAAGCATAACTTTATGTTTGTACCATGTAAAAAAAACATGATAGTGCAATAAATTTAATAGATATGTTAGCATTCTTTCTTGAATCTTATTTATTCCTATGATAATGCATGCATTAGCTTACAAGTATTGTTCGTCATGATGTTGTTTAACTCTGTAGTTCTATATTACTAATGGGATAACAATCTTTTGTGTTCTATACAGGGTTATTGTTTTATTTGTTTTAGATATTGTTAGTGTTTCTTATAGTCATAATTGGATTATTAGATTCTATACTCATTTAACTCACTTTGTTGTAATGTTTAGGTGAACTTTACCCAAATATCCTCATTACTTGGGCAACAAGAGTTGGAAGGGAAGCGTGTTCCTCGTATGGTTTCTGGTAAAACTTTGCCATGTTTTCCCCCTTGGGATAGTAGATCTCGTGCTGGTGGTTTTATTAGCGATCGATTCTTGACAGGCCTTCGTCCTCAAGAATATTATTTTCATTGTATGGCAGGCCGTGATGGGTGAGATTCACTATACTCTCTGCTTAATGTGTTGATGTTTTTTAAAAACAGATAATTTTTGTTTTTGTTTATGGCTTAGTGAAAATCTTGGCATAATTGGTTATTGATTCTCGATTATATTCGTGCGCGATGATATTGTTAAACTAAAGATAATATGAGATACCAACGAGAGAATATGAATGAACGAGATATGTATTATTTTAATCTATATCCAATTAGCTGAGATGGTGTTATATGTATATTTAGGAGATTCCATTACTCTCGTTAGGAAATGGGCACCTAATTTATACCTCTTCACGTAACTGCGTACGTAACATAAATAATTTATTATTTATAACTTTATTATATTATTAATATTATGAAATCATCATTATAATATCGAACACTCCCTCTTAAAGATGATTTCATTTTTCATAACCCCTAACATTTCTCGAGATTTTTCAAACTTATCCTTATTGAGTGCTTTGGTGAAGATGTCTGCTACTTGAGCTTGGGAACTACAATAAATCAATTCTCTTTCTTTTTTCTGCACTTGTTTTTTGATATAATTGTTGAGATTTTGGGGTGATCGAGTAGCATCGGATGTGCTCTAGCTCCCAAACTTCGTGGATGGACTAGAGTACATAAGATCTCCAAGACCCAGAAAGCGTTTTGGGAAATTCCATTTGATTTAAGAGATATTTAATTAATTAATCTTTTTAATTAAGGACCCTAAGTCTAACTTAGGAAATTAAAAGATTAAAGTTAATTAAATTAAATATGTGATGAGAATGACTTAAGTCACGCGGATCAAGCATCTTCGAATCTTAGCTGTTGATTCAAGATTAGATCACGACTTTTGATGTTTCAACGAGAAAAGTATAAGAAGAGGGTTTGGGGTCCGTTGGAGAACACACACACTAGCAGAGCACTGAAGCTAAGTTGGAAATCTAGGGTGTGGTTTACTAAGAATTTTAGAAGTGTTTCAGCTACAGCGAGGGGCAGTATTGGCAAGGGGGATGGTCTAGTCCCAGGCCAAGAGTACAACGAGGGTAGAGAAGCAGCAGACCAAGGCAATGCAGAGGCAACAGCTACGCAGAGCAGTCGAGAGCCCAGCTAGGGCAGCGCAGGGGTAGCCTAACCCAGTCTAGGGTGACACAGGCCCTTCTTGAGCAGCGCTGGGGTTTCTAAAGGCCGAAAAAGGCTAAGTTCTGTAAATCCCATTTGAGGGTGTGAATTAGTCAGTTTTTCTGTCTCCGTAATAGAGGCATTGCTGCAAATTTATTTCTCTGTCGGGTTAACCAGTTTCATGCCCAAATCTGTTGTACTTAGAATCTGCTTAATAATAAAAACCCTTCAGAAGCTAGCAACACCGAATTTCCCGCATTGGGTTTTTCTGGGGACAGTTGTCCAGAAAATCCTTGTGTGTCACTTTGTCATTGAGCATGGTGTTGAGTTTAGATCTGCATGTGTAGGCTGTTAATGTATTTACTTCGATGTTAATGCTGAAGTTTTCAGATTAATAACTTATGTAAGTAGGATAAGTAAATCAAGAATTGAACAATAGGGTTTCTGTTTAAGTAAATTTAGAAATTTTCACAATAATGGTGTTAAATTTCAACATGTTTTGTTTTCAAATGCTAAGTCAAAATTATTCATCATCTTGGTGGTGCTTTGGTTATCATTGTGTAAAATTGTAGGTTGCATTTATGGAAGATTCAAATCACTTAAAATCCTTCATAACCTTACTGCTTCACAAGTTTCTCCAACAATTGCTCCTTATTTTGCTTCTATTGTTGAAATGTCTATTGAAGGTTGCTTTTTACTTGCCCATGAATTACTCCACTACCAAGGGAAAAAGCATAACCTATTGTAGAGTTTCTGTAATTTGTATCACCTACCCAATCTGCATCTGAAAGGCCTTTCAACATGAAGTTATCATTCTTTTCTAATACACATACCAAACTGTAAGGTGCTTTTGATGTATCTAAGTACTATTATTGCTGCATTCTTATGTGTTTGCCTGGGACAATTTAAAAATATTGATAACATTTCAATTAGAGAAGTTATTATCTACTTTGGCTGTAGTAAGATAGATAATCCTCAAACAATTTGACGAAAAATCAATTCATTCACTACTCCAGATTTACCATCTTTTGAAAGTTTTAAATTTACCTCCATAGGAGATTTGCTTGGATTACAATCTTGCAATTTTCCCAACAATTTTGAAGCATACTTTATCTGTGAGATAAAAATCCTGTGGCTGTTGCCAAAATTCAATACCCAAGCAGTAGTGTAACAATCCCAAGTCAGTCATATCAAATGATTTGGAAAGACTGTTTTTCTTCGTGTATCAAATCATTATAGTTGCCTGTAATTATTAAGTCATTAACATATACAACCATAATTATAATTTCTTTACATATTTTTTTGATATATAAATTAAGGTCAGAATCAGTTCTTTTGAAACCTCTTGATTTAAGATAGTTTTTTCATACCATGCTCAAGGAGCATGTTTTAGTCCATACTAGGCCTTCACCAACTTACATACTAAGTTTCTTTTCTTTCAGCTACAAATCCTTTGGCTGCTCCATATATATTTCTTCTTTAGTCCATACTAGGCCTCCACCATCTTACGTACTAAGTTTCTTTTCTTTCAGCTACAAATCCTTTGGCTGCTCCATATATATTTCTTCTTGTAAATTTCCATTCAGGAATGCGGTTTTAATGTCCAACTGGTGTACCTTTCATCAAAGCTGTGCTCCATGTTGAGAAATCAAGATACTTACAGATTACGGCTGATTTCTATTAAGTTGGTAATTATTTGTGAATGTTTGTTGGCTTTTTATTAAATTTATATTTGATTCATCAAAAAATTATAAAAAAAGAGTACAAAACATGAAGATCACAATAAACAAAGAACACAAGAAATTAGGTTCCAAGCTAGGGCAAAACCCCACAAGGGGGAAAACCCAAGAAATCCTTTTCTTATAGAATCAGATCAAAGTGAGATATCCAAGGCCCAAGACCAAGACGGAGACTGCCAGAAAGACGCAACTCAACCCTCCTCCAAGCCATCTCCAACAAGTCACTGTCAACAAAAGTCAACGTTGGTCCAATTTTTGAATTCTGGTCAATCCCTGATATTTCTGCCCTGTAACAGCCTCAGAAAACCACAAAGAACTCACACGTGTGAACAGAATTAGGGAAGAAACCAATTCATCTGCTCTCTTCTTTGACCTCCTTTTGTCTCCTTTGATTTCGTTGGTTTTTCTTCTTTTCTTGGCAGAGAAATCATTGTGAATGAATGATGATCAAATGTGGTCAAATTGCTTTGTATATATACATGTCCATGAGGTCGAATGGCTTCCTCTTCTAGGCTCACTTGGTTTGTGCAGGACAATTTTTACTCTTTTTGACGCAAGAAAGATAATTTTTCGTTTTCTTACAATAAGTCCAAATGAGACTTTTACTCAAATACATTTCTTTGACTCATAATAAATTTTCTTTTTGACTCCATGACCCTAAAGCATGAAGAACATGCTTTTACTAGAAAATAAATAATAATAATAATTAAAATAACAGAATGTAATAATTACATCAATATTACATTTGAATTTCATTATGAAGACCGACACTAGTTACATTTTCAACACTCCCTCTTATCTAGGGAGGTATTCATAATGACAACATAATACTCTCAAATTGAAATATTCTCATAAGAAGGGATTGAGATTGATAAACATCATCGTAACTTCATAGCCAACATTGTCAAAAATAGAAAGGCCTTGACTAACAAGCTCTATCTCTTCACTAGATTAGAGCACAATTCTGGGAGGCATAATTTTGGACACCACCACCGCCTCTCAAGGCACATACCCCATCCGTATGTTCACTAGATATGTCCTTACAAGACTTTTCTTATCTTGGATATCACCCATCCTCAAAGAATATTGGTCCTTATGACTATTATTATCTTGGATCCAAATCCACAAAGAATATCGATCCCATATGCTTATCCAATCCACCATTCTTCCTACCAGTGCCTTCACTAGGCATACAAATGTTAGTCACTCTTGGCCATAGTGCATGACACATGAGAATACGGTGTCCATCCTCACTCCCTCTCAAATAGGAAAGAATAACCACAAGCCTAAGCTTGTCTCAAAAGCACTTATCAATGCATTGACTACTAGTTCTTCCGTGGAGATCTGTTGTAGCCAACGTTGCATGAAGCGGGGACGCGAAAGGATCATTTTCCAAAAATTTAGGACGCGAAGCGTCTCGGAAGCGTCTACTATATATATATATATATTTATATTTATATATATTTTTTGCATTTATATTCAAAACAAACATCCCAAATGTCAAATTAGTTGTAGAAGACATGAAAACATGCATATTTTTACATAAATCAAGATTGATATGACATCCATGATTCCATTGTACATCAATAATTAATTATTTTAGCATCAACCATCTAGATTCTAGATTCTAGCAATTACAAACATACATCAAATGTTTAAGCATATTATAAAACATAAAACTTTTAAGCATATTATAAAACATAAAACTTTTAAGCATATTATAAAACATAAAACATTTAAGCTTGCTGCATATTATAAAGCATAAAACATTTAATCATATGATAAAACATAAAGCATATTATCTAGCGAGTGAGCAACTGTCAACATTAGTTGTGTCCAAAATTCAAATAATAATGTTTACAAAATAGGCCACTTGGCCACCACCAAGACAAAAGAGTTCAAATTCACAACAAGCCTACAGGTCTAATCTATGACAAAAGCAATAAATTGTGAATACATCTACTAATCTTTCCTCCTTCCAACACGAAGAGTACATGGCAGTGGGCCTCCACATGGTGGCAATGAAGAAGATGGTGGCTGTGGAAGTTGTGGCACTGCAATTGATGAAGACGAAGCCCCTGCTGTTGGTGTTGAACCATGGAACCTGGGAAGCAAAGGACCAAATGGGGGTGGCATATCAACTCGATCGTCATCATCATGGATAAGAGCATCCTCTAATTTCTCTAATCACAACACTCCATCGTCCAAATTGGGCTCCTCTGGATACCTGTCCCAAACCTTAAGGTATTTATTACTCTTTGCATCATCACAGTAATGGGACAACAATCACAAGCTGTAATGAACATAAACCAAGCTCTCTGCCCAGTCTAAACTCAACCTCTTCCTTTTAACACTGTGGATGAAAGAATGAGAGCTCCAACACCTCTTTGCAGAAGAAGTGTTTACCACCTGTGATAGCACCCGCAATGCCAAAGTCTGTAGAATTGGAGTAGCACCTCCATGCATGTTCCACCACTCAATAGAAGAAAAATTCTATCGATCTCTAATTGCATGCATGCTCCCAAATGGAACAGTGCAAAGTGTATAGTTGCTCAACTGTGTCCATACTAAGGCAACCTCCTCCTCATCAGGGACTAATCTAGTCAATTCAATCATATATTTTTCTAGAACCTCTGGATCTAGGTGTGGTTTTCTCCTGCTCCCCCCCAGGTGCTGGTGTTGAAAGCCATGATGGATGATAGTATTTAGGTGTCAAAACATATGCTAATGCATGCAAATGGAACATTTAGCATAACCCATCGTTTTTCCACCTCTGCACGAATATAACTGTACAAGGTGATATCTCTAGGCTCAATAATGTCTTTAATTTGCCTCGCCATGTTATCCATTTGCTCATACACCTCCCCAATTATTGGCCGATTTGAATTTGCAAACTTGATCATGTAATAAATTAATTGGTGAATGGCAAAACATATTTAACCTGCGACCAAAAGTACATGTCACAAATAGTGTCCTTGGCTACATTAGCACCATCTCTATCAGTGTTAATTTCCTCCCCTGATTCAGTGGTGACCATATTAGTTAAAGCTTGTCTCACCTTCACTAGTTGCCTAAAGGTGACGTAATAACTTGCAAATCTTGTTTTTGCAAGTTTAAGCAACTACAACTTGGAGTAACTGCCATAGAAGTAGTTTACCCTTTTATACCCCATCATAAATTTCTTCTCTCTCTTGTAAAGCTCATTAATCCACCCACATTCTTTATGCTTGACAATATCATGCATCAAAAGGTTCAATGTGTGCACCAAGCACCTAGACCAAAATATGTGTGGATGAGTATGCTCAATAATTTTTCTTGCTCCCTTACAATTTGCTGCATTATCTGTGATCACTTGAACCACTTTACTAGGACCAACATCTTTGATTGATTGTAATAGGAGATCTACAATGTTTTGGGAAGTTGCACTGATGGAGGAGGAGTCATGACATGTAATAAATACTGCACCACTAGTAGAAACACCAAGAACATTTATCAAATGTTGGTTTCTGATATTTGTCCACCCATCTGATACAATGGATACCCCACAATCCACCCACTCATTTGTAAAACGTGTCACAACTATTTGAACCTTTCGTTTTTCTCTTTCTAATAACACTGTTCTAGCTTTCTCATAGTTGGGGGACTTATATCCTTTTGGGGCTTCATTGATGGCCTTTACCATTTCATGCCAATAGGGAGAGCGAAGCACATTGATTGGTACACCGCAAGCGCAAAAAAATCAGACTATCTTTCCATCCACATCATCCCTCCCAGCAACATTAAGGAAATCCCCTATTGTTTTTTTACCTCTAGAGTTTGCAAAAGTACCATGAGGAGATGAGCTACCAAATCTAGAGGTTGCACTTGATTCAGATTGAGTTTTTTGTTATTTGTTTTTTTTTTGTGCAACCTCCTCTATTTGGATGTATTTTCTTCTTTGTTCATCCAGAACCTTTGGGCAAATTGCTATCCCCACGACGCCCTTTTTTTCAGCACTGTCCATCACCCCACAAAGATGCCTCCTCACACGAGTATATGAACCAGTATATGGTTTTCCTCCATGACAACCATGAGGGCACAAAAATTTGTTGCTTCCGCCACCTTTTCCCCCTTCAAGTTTGGTCACATAGTTCCACAAGGGTGTCGATGCAACTTTCCCCTCTAGTGTTTCAATGTTCTCATCAAAATCATCCCCTTCCTCTTCAAACCCTTCCTCCTCATCATACATTGGGTCACTCATATGGGGACCACTTTGTTGTTCTTCTTCTTGTTCTTCTCTTCTATTTCTAGTCCCCCTTGCCATCATGAAAACCAAGAGTGGCATCTTACATAGAAGCCAAAAACAACATCTTTGAATATGAATATAGGTGGTGGACAACCTGAAAATAAATGAGTAAGAAGAAAGAATGGGAAAGTGTAGGAGAGGGAGGAGTGAAAAAACAATGACAAAAAAATGAGGGAGTTTGGGGTTTGCACTTACCTCTTTAGCTCTTGTAGATGGAAACCCTTCTTTACTCCTCCAAGCTCCTCCTCCATCACTCCTCCAAGCTCTCCTCAACTCTCTCTTCTCCTCTCTTCTCCAAGCTGTCCAAAAACACAAGTGAGCAAATGAGTGGTGAATGTGAGCTTTTAACTTTTTCATTCCATCCCTAAATCAACACTAACCGATCCCCCGACCCAACTTAAGCCAAAAAAACAACAAAAAAAATTAAAAAACCGCTTTTTTGGTGGGGCGCAAGTTGGACCCATCTGCCGCTGTACGGAAGTGGTCGCGATCCGTACGGATACACCTCCGAAGTGCGACGTTTCTGTACGCCGATCTGCCGGACGAAACACGGATCCGACGTACGGAAACGCGGATTGGGCATTGTGAAATTTTCAAGTCTGAAAAGTATTACTGCAGTGCTTGGTTTATTTCTCCTACTTATGAGATAAGTTATTTACAGATGCTTCAGTAAATTCTGAAATAAACACATTTGCAGTACCTTACTCTAATCAAAAGCATAAGAACAGAAAATTACACAAGCAGCGCAATAGAAACAACCATATGAACACAGTTATTTTTGGACAATTGTCCTAAAAAAAACCCAATGTGGAAAAACCGGTGTAGTAGATGAGGGTTTTGTATTTAACTTCAGTAATGGAAAGTTCATTTACAAGATTCTTGATGAGCAAAGTAAAATTAGGATACACTTGGCTGAATTTTCTGGAACCTTCAGAAGAATTTCAAACCCTCGAGGTGACCTCCGACACCCTCTGCGTCATCTAGCGTGAGAGCTCTGCGCAGTCTCTCCCTGGACTGAGTAACTTTGCGTGGAGGGGTTCTTGCTGCCGATCAACTCACTGTTCTCTTCATCCTCTAGACTTCTGCTTCTCCGTTAACTGAATCCTTCCTCCTTCTGCTTCTGCAAACCCACCTCTACAAAATCACCCACTAAAATTGAATTCTCTTGCTTCAGAATCGATTTCCTTTCAGTACTGAGAATGTCCCCGGCTTGATTTCCAAATGACCCTCAAGCCCCTTCTTATAGTCTTCTCACTGATGAATCAATGGCCAAGATTATATCGTTAAATCAATGGCTCAGATCAATGGCCAATGACACTTTGCTTTATTAATACCCTTTAATTATTTAATTTCCCTAAGTTTGGACTTAGGCTCTGCATTAAAATAATTAATCATTTTAATAAAGCCATATCCGAGTGGAATTTCCACAAATGATTTCTAGGTTCTCTGGATAATTGCTGTCCAAGCCCCTCCACCAAATATGAGACTTGGAACACTTCTCGATGCTATAAAAATCAACAGACAGGGCGGTTTGGAAATGGCAGGAACTGCTTTTTTTTGCCCGATCTACGTTTCGTATGATAACAGATCCAATACGATTCTGTACAAGACGCATATCGGGCGTTGGAGCCGGGGGGTGTTTCCTGCAACCATGGTTGTAGCTTCTCGACTCCTGTCTCCATCATACTCTCGAAACATAAAACACTTCGACCTTCCTGGTTCTAAGATGATCTTCATGCAACTTTGAATCATGTCATCAAGTAGTCAAACATCTTATGGAGCCAAACTTCTTCACAATTGATCGTACAACCCTTCACATTTTCTTCACATTTTCTTTCTTCGTTCTGCAACTTAATTCTTCTTTTACGGTTTTTACAAAAAATTATATTAGCTTCCAATCATCTCGAATATCTCTATCAACATCAGTACTGAACCAATCAACTATTGGTTCAATGATATCAGAACTCTTCAACTTCTAGCTCGAGGCTATTGCCCTAGAACTGTCATCTTCTTTTGATCACAAGCTTCTCTAGGTTTTCAGCCAAACTTCAATTAATATTGAATCCATCCAAGATCTTAAAGCTCCTCTTTTCAGCTGAGGTAGGTGAACATCTAATTGAAATTGTCTTCCTCCTCAATCTTCATGCTTTGCCATGTTTTTTCAATTCTTCTAATTGTTAGTCATTCTTAGATAATTCTTCTTTCTAACCTGCAAGTTTTGTTAAAAGACTATGAAAGAACAAAAATAGACAAAGTACACAGATGATAGTAATAGTTATAATCAAGGAGATGTAGAGTACTTATCTTTTGAAGAGGGTCAAATCCCTCTTAATCTAGTACCTATTTGCTAACCTTGTTTTTTACATTGACATGATTCAAGAGTTAGATCTACCTCTTATAGCGGAAACAATTAGATAGGGTTTTGTTCCTAGGTTTCTTCTTAGTCCAAACTATGCTAGGGTTTACAAACCCTAGATGCCAAAATCTTCAAGACCTGCCAATTAAAAATTGCACAGTTCTACAACCACAACAGGGAGTTAGTTGCAAAACCCTAGTTTCTTCAAGGTATTCAAGATTTGTCATGTTAGGAGTTGCAAATTCTATAAGCATGCAAATCTTAGAAATGCAAGCTTTCTATTCGTGAGATAGAGTTCATTTCATTCCTAGAGTTCTTCTTAGTCCAAACTATGCTAGGGTTTACAAACCTTAGATGCCAAAATCTTCAAGACCTGCCAATTAAAAATTGCACAGTTCTACAACCACAACAGGGAGTTAGTTGCAAAACCCTAGTTTCTTTAAGGTATTCAAGATTTGTCATGTTAGGAGTTGCAAATTCTATAAGCATGCAAATCCTAGAAATGCAAGCTTTCTATTCGTGAGATAGAGTTCATTTCATTCCTAGTGTTGTATGCATGGAAAGACTTCAAATGATAACAAGTCAATGCTCTCTGACTTATCCTTTATATAATTCACTGCTATGCTTCAAGAGCATTAGATTGTCATCTTAACATTCCTATAATTGACATGGGTTATTAATCGCAAATGGACAAGGAGTATACATACCTTTATAACTTTACCTATTTTGTACTTTTGCCTGTGAGTATGGTACTATATTGTAACTACTAGAGGCTGCTTCAAAGAGACATGCTTATGCTATATTTAGACTTCCCATTCAATTCTGTCCAAACACTTCTGCAAATAAGTCTCATATGGTCTTCAAGAGGTCAAACATTTGATCTCAATTCTTCGTTCTTCAAGCTAGACTACAACCCACAAAGATGAATCCTAGGAGGATTCAGTCTTCAAGAATGGTGTCTTATGTACTTTCTTTCAGGATTCAATGTGAGATAGGTCAACTTCATAGTGTCATTCGTTCTTCGATTATGTATAGGAAAGGAGTCTTGGTAGTGTGGTTGCTTCACATACTTGTACTACAGAGTTGAACTTCATATATCACGGTCCTTGCTCCAGGAAGATATAACACTGCCTCTTACATTGATAAGTCTGCTTCTCAATGTCTTGGTGTATAACACCAAAGATGATCTACTACATATCACAAGTTACAACAAGGTTACATGTCTTTAACTTTGCCCTTCAATTAAAGATATGTCTCAGTTGCTTTCTCATGCTTGTGTCACAGGAATAGGCTTTATATACCTTACTTATCATAGTCCTTTCTTTGAGGATATATGACACTGCTATTGATAATTTGTCTGTTTCTTTCCTAGGGAAATGTTTCGGTCCCTTTTTATAGAATATAGACTTTTGGTCTAGGAAGGTGATCTTGTCACATTTTTGTCCTTTATTATGATGAGGTTAACTTCAGGTCTACGCACATGTGACAATGTGATGAGCCTTTGAATGTTTTATAAAAAACTTGCATATCGGTTTTGTCCTTCGCATATATCATGAAGCAACATCAATAGAACAATGTATTGCATAATATTTTGCACTAGTTGGTGTCACAATAGATGCTTTGAATTTCTAAGATATGTAGCTATAATAAGCTCAGATGTCCCCAATAAGCTTGAGTGCCTCAGAGAAGTGTTGCCACAATGAATATTGTAAATTATAGTGGAAGAGCTCGAATGTCATGTAAGTGTTGTAGTTTGATGTCATCATGGATGCTCGACTTATAACATATTTGTCTCCTAGTAACGTCCCTCCTGTGGATTGTATCAGTGCAAAGATAATAGGTTTCTTCATACGACCTCTATACTTCTGATATTGTTTTTCATGCTTGTTTTGGCAGAGATAACAGGCTTCCTCATACAACCTCTATACTTTTGATATTGTTTTTCATGCTTGTTTTGTTTGCCTCAAAAATTCCACAGAGTTACGAGATAATTGATACGGTTTTGGTTCCTTTTAGCACACTTCTGTCCTTCATGTAAATTCTGTCCTTTGTCCCTCTGGTATGTAACTTCAAAACTTGCGTATAATCATAGTGCCACAAGGAGTATTGGATACCATTGCAATATTGGGTTTATATGCTTGTCTCTTAACTTGTATAATGATATTGCCTCAGATGCATAACATAGGTCTTGGTTCAAGTTGGAGAAGAATAATACCATGTCACACCATGATAAATGCTCACATAAATACTGATGTAGTGATGTCTTAGGTAGCTTGTATTTACAGAAGTAGTGTGCAAAAATCTTGGATGCATGCCATCATTAGTATCTCTAAGATCTTGCAAGTATTCCTCAGAATGGTTTGTACCACTGCCTTAGGAGTCTTTGCATTATAGAGAAAAAGTATACCATAGGAACTTTCCATAGTATTTTGCTTAGGGTGCCATAGACTTCATGTTCCTTTAGATAATAAGTTTCAGTCTCATAGGATAGTACTTACTTGTCAAAGGAGAGAAGCTGTTGTAAGAGTGTCTTGATGATGTTGAGTGTTGATGAACGAGAACAAGTGACTTCAATAATGTCAAAATATTGAGACAATTACTACAATGATATTCTTCAAGAATGAGTGATGGTTGCTGCTTCAGGTCTTCTTCTTTAGCCAACAAGATGTGATCTCAATTTGCCTTCCCTTCATTTTAGCTCCAATACCATGTTGAGAAATCAAGATGCTTATAGATTAGGGTTGATTTCTCTTAACTTGATAATTACTTGTGAATGTTTGGTGGCTTCTTATTAAATTTATATTTCCTTCACCAATCAATTATAAAAAATGTACAAAACACGAAGATCAAAAGAGACATAGAACACATGAAATTAATCTCCAAGTCGGGGAAAAACCCCACAAGGGGGAAAACTCGAGAAATCCTTTTCTTATAGAATCATATCAAAGTGAGATATCCAAGACCCAAGACCAAGACCAAGAATGCCACAAAGACCCAAGTCAACCCTCCTGCAAGCCATCTCCAACAAGTTATAGTCAAAAAAAGTCAAAGATGGTCAAAATTTTGAATTCTGGTCAATCCTTGAAATTTCGGCCCTAGAATAGACTTGGAAAACCCCAGAAAGAACTCTCCATTGTGAACAAAATTAAGACATAAATCAATTCGCTCTTCTTTGATATCCTTTCTCCTTTGACTTCACTGGTTTTTGTTCTTGTCTTGGCACATAAATCGATGTGAATGAATGGTGATTATATGAGGTCAAACTGCTTTGTATATGTACATACCTAGGAGGTCGAATGACTGCCTCTTCTAGGCCGACTTGTGTAGGAGGGCCAACTTGGTATGTGGAGGACATTTTAAACTTTTTTTGACTCAAGAAAAACAATTTTTCTCTTTCTTACAAGAAGTCCAAATGGGACTTGTTACCCACTATGAGTGGGTGATCCCTATAGGAGAATTTTTTTCTCCTAGATTTATCTTCAACTGGTAGTCAACAACCCCTTGTAGCCACATAATAGCTCGATGTACTACTATTCTCAGCCACTTGAGCCAATAATTGTGTTGTCTCACTCATCTATCATGATTATATGTTTGAAGGTGGGCTATGATTTTTCATTATGTAATTAGGTGCTTATGCTTCCTTTTGTTGGGCACATTTGGGCATGGATTAGTGGGGCGATTCGGCAGAAAGAAAATGCTTTGACTGTACTCTTGTTCCCTTACATCAACTCGGGGGTTAATCTTGTAGCCTGGTCCTATGGGATGTCCTTTAGTGGATACTAGCTTTAGGTGTAGCACTTCATGGAAAACCCTAACTTTGGTTGCGTGATCCTACTTCTCGATGCCATATATCTCACTCCCCTCTGCTCATTACAAGTCCTCTTCACATCTCCCCATTTGACCATCTGGGTCCACAAGGTGTTAGCTGTTGAAGAATATAACTAGGTTCGGTCTTCATTATTATTGTATTTGTCAAAAAGAAATTATGATTATTATTAAATGACTTATTAAAGCATGGGTTTCATGCTTGGGTCATATTTAGTTTAATGTCCCAATTGTGGACTTCTAGGTTAGTTGTTACAAATTTAAATTGATCCAATTTTTGGCTTTTAAATCATGTAATATTAGGTTGATTAAAAGGGCTCCTCCATTAAGGCATCTCCTTCAAGGGTCATCATCCTCGGTCCTCAACAAAAACTTCTTCATAAGCAACCTTCAAGTCGGCCTCAAATCATCTACAAGACTACATACTCAAGTTGGTTTCAATATGTCTTCATGTCGGCTCAAAACAAGACACAACTCTTCACATTGACAAGTCGGCTCAATATCTATGGCAAAAAACCATATATGCAGGGGTATAGTTCCGCATTTCCAACTCATAACAATTCGGACTTTTGAAATTTTCGGATCACTGTAATATTACAATCCAGGCACTTCTCAGAAGCTCAAAAAAGACTATAGTGGTTCTATGGCTCGGTGACATGGTCATATAGCTGTTGGGGTCTACACATTTATTGGGTAGAGACTATGTTGGATATATGTGGAACAAGGTTGTCCTTTATTCCATCTACAATTAGATTCATGGCCAAGATTTTGGTTTCTCTGAACTTCTCTTTCTCGGCTTCATATGTAGGCTTCTTGACTTTTCCTTCAACAAGGTCCAACACTTTCTGTTTAGCAAGGATATGATCTATCCTCTTTTTCCATGCCCTATAATTGGAGGCTCCATATAGGTTTTTTTCTCCCTTCATTGAGTTTGTCATTTTGCTATCTTTTACTCCTTGTGACCTTTCCTCGAACCCTTTTCTTATATCTCTCTTTTCAGTAGATCTCCAGTTTGCCTTTTTTTCCTTCTTCTTCACCTTAGCTCTGATACCATGTTGAGAAATCAATGTTTATAGGAATTAGGGTTTGATTCTGCTTACTTGATAATTGCTTGTGAATTATGTTGGCTTCTTTTACTTCTTAATTAGTTTATCTTTCATCAAGCAATTACCAAATTATATGTATATGAAAACCATAAGAACAAGAGACACAAGTTGAAGGTGCTCAGCCTGGGAAAAACCCCTACAAGGGGAAAACCCAGTCAAAAATCTTCCTTCAGTAGATTCAAATCAAGATGAGACATTTCCAGACTTCTTAGACCTAGACAAAGATCTCCTCCAACCACCAAGTTAGCCCTTCCCTTCAATACATATTCCCTTTCAAAGTCTCCAAGTGATAGCTCCCCAGCTACAACTTCAGTCTAGAATTTCAGCCCCCAGCTGCAGAACTTCGACTCCCAACAACAAAATTTTGGACCTGCAATAGACGTAGAATTTCATCCCCAACAATTGCCCAGAAATTTTGCAGGTGTGAGAGATAGATAGCCCAGAAACTCGAATTAGGTATTTCTAGTGAATTTTGTCCTTCCCCGGCTACTTTGCTCTCTTTTTTGCCTCTCTTCCTTGAAGATTGAACTTGTTGAATGAATGCTCCCAATAGGTCGAATTGTCTCTATTTATATAGCCTTTCTGTTGGGTCGAATTTCCCTAATGTAGGCTGACTTCATGGAGACAGGGCCGACTTGGTGTGGAGGTGACAAATAACCTTTTTGACTAAAAAATAATTCTTTTTAGATGATACAAAAGCCCAAGAAGGGTCTGAAAATGACTCTAATGACTAAAGACAAAATTTAGAAGCCTTGAATGGAGGCTTTGACCTAGAAAACATTGACCCAAGCATGAAACCCATGCTTTAATAAGCCATTTTCTTTTGAAAAGTACAATTATGAAGACCAACACTAGTTACATTCTTCAACACAAAGGATGTTTTGTCTTTCCTGGGAAGACATGGGAGGGCATGTGTCATGTTCTAGCCCTCATTGATGGAGCATTGACATGATTATGAACCACTAGTGGACCCATGAGACCATTGCTTGTGCCCCAGAGTCACTTGGGAGTACCACATGATGTTTTTCTTGGAGATCAAGGAGCCACCCTTTTGACCATTATTCGTGGAGGTTTCTTCTTCATCGTAGCACTTTAGGACTCAACTAGGTCCTCCAACGACACTTTGCACTATTATTTTATCATTTCAGCTTCATTGGATGGCTTATCTTACACATTTGAGCTATTTGGTGGGCTTGTCACCAAAGACATGTTAATTTTGCACATTAAAATAATATTAGGGGCATTTTTAGGCTAATTCGAATTAGAGGAGGCTCATATAAATAGAGCTAATCCTCATTCATTTTTATCATCACTTGGGATTTTTGCAAGGCTTATTAGAGACTTCGACCCTGCATTTGGTGAAGGATTTGGATGTGTATGGATGAATTTTGATGTTTGCATCTTTTTGCTATCTTTCTTGGAGCCTCTAATGTTTTGCTAATGGATGGATACACTTCACATTATCTTGTAAGTGCTCTTTAATGGTGTATTTCTGATTTTCACTATGTCTAATGCATGGAATTTTGTCTTTTGATGAAAATTTTTGCCTTAATTATTGAATGTGGTTCTAAAATGGTAATCTGGAGAAATCTTTGCATGTGTTACTCAGTGATAATGTGAAGTGAATGTTCCTAGTGGACACTAATTGCATTTAATCCTTGAAACTCCATTAACTTGATTAAAGAGGGTAAGTGTTTGAAGGGGTAGTTAGGGCTTCCTCTTTAGGCCTCCTTGAAGGACGTTTTGGTCAAATGAAAGTACCCATGACTCCAACCTCCCAATGGTCCAGGCACTAGTCTTGCCCCTTGGTGGTCACCCTTAAATTTTATCCATAAATTCTCTTCTTGTCTTCGTTCCTTCAAGGATAAGGAGACTTTCTAGAGCTTGGTGCGAAATTTTAGGGAGGAGGAACTTTTGGATTATGTCCTAATAGAATTCTTCCTTTGTGTCTCTCCTAGTGATTCTCAAGTTTTTGTGGAATTCCCATGGTGGGATTTTCAGAAATTTGATGCCCTAGCCATCATCAAGAGGGAATTCATGTTAAAAGGGAGCTTGGTTATATTCCTTTTACAGGAATGAGCAGATCCTCCCTAGTTAAGAGGGAGAGATAGACACATCATTCTTGTCTTCATGTTATGAAGAAAGAATGGAGGATTGGGTAAGCATTTGAGATTGATTACGATACTTTGAGGATGAGGTAGGCCATCCAATAGGTAAGAGTAGTTGAAGAGGAAATTACATGAGGATGTGTTAATCCAAGATGGGAATTGTCCTAGAAAGACATACCTTGAGAACATTTGGATGGGGTATGTGCCTTAATAGACAATGATGAAGGTGTCTATAAGTCATTGTCTCCCCAACATTGTGCTCTATTCTTGTGGAGAGATAGAGTTGTTAGTCAAGGCCTTTCTATATGACAATGTTGGTTGATATGATGAGATGCAATGAGATAAGCTGAAATAATAGCTTATGAGATGGCTTATCAATTCGACTCTTCTTATGAGAATTCTTTAGTATGAGAAATGTCCAAGTACCTTGAATGGATTATGAATACCTCCCTAGTTAAAAGGGAGCATTGAAAGGTGTGGCTAGGTTTAGTGTTCATAATTTCTAATGTAATCATGATTTTATGTATTTGATGAAAAAAAGAAAAAAAAAAGAAATTTTATTATTATTATTTTGTAGCATGGGTTTCATGCTCAAGGTTATTTTATTTGTAGGAAAAGCACCTAGTGAGTGCTTTTAGGAAGGATCAAATTGTTTTTTAGGGAAACTTCACCTCACACATGCGAAATTATTAGGGCATCTTTGACCACTGTAAGATCGAGTTATAAGTCGAGATTTGGTATCAAGAAGATTCACATTACAAGCCGAGTTATCTAGAAAGAGGAGGCACACCAAGAGAAGAGAGGAGGTGGTCATTTCTGTTGAGATTTTGTGTATTTGGGGTAGCATCAGTTGTGCTCTAGCTTCCAAATTTTGTGGAGGGACTAGAGTACAGTTGATCTACAAGACCCAGAAAAGGATTTGGGAAATTTCATCTGGTTTAGGAGAGATTAAATTAATTAATTATTTTAATGTATTTTCTAAGTTAAAACTTAGGGAACTTAAATAATTAAAGTGAATTTAATTAAACATGTGATGAAATTGTCTTAAGTCACACGGATCAATCTTTATTTTAATCTTAGGCATTGATTCAAGATCTGATCATGGCCATTGGTTTTCCAACGAGAAAAGTATAAAGGAAAGGCTTGGGGTCATTTGTAAAGACACACAGAGGCAGAGCACTGAAGCTAAGCTGAGATTCTAGGGCGGGTTTGCTAAGAAATCTCAGAAGTGTTTCAGCTGCAGAGAGGGGAATTTAGGCCAAGGGGATGATCTGATCCCAGGGTCTAGAATCAGCAAGAGGCAAAGATCAGCTCAGAGAGGCAGCGCAGAGAAGCAAGAGCGCAACAATTTGTGCTATGCAGGTGCTGCGCAATCCCTCAAGGACGTCATAATTGCTGAAGGAAACCCTCAAGGGTTATGCAGAGACCTTAAGGGGCAACGTAAGGCCTACATCACCCAGTTTGGGGTAACACAGACCTTTCTGGAGCAGTGCTGAGGGTCAGAGGGGCTTCAGAGGCTGACGTAGAGGCTTCATGGGCAACGCTGGGGTTTCTAGGCCCTAATTGTGGCTGAGTTCTGTAAATCTCGTTTGAGGGTGTGGATCAGTCATTATTTTGGCCCTAGATCAGCAAGTGAGTTGTACATCTATTTTATCTTTGTCGGGTTTTCCAGATCTGGAACCCAAGCTTGTTGTATTCAGAAAATTCTTAATAATAAAACCCTCTAGCAGCCAGAAGACCGGTTTTCCCGCATTGGATTTTTCCGGGGACTATTTGTCCAGAAATAATTGTATCACTTTGTCTATGTGTGCATCAACTTATTCTAGATCTGGATTGGTGGAGATATGTTATGTGTTTTGCTTCGATTTTAACTTGAATTTATTCAGTTAATAACTTGTCTAAGTAGGAGGAGCATAACCAGATTAACAGTAAATAATTTTTGCATAAAGTGTAAAGATTCAGAAATATCCACATGGCATCAGAGCAATTGCAGATTAAGGAGGGTCACCAGCAAGAATCTGAAGGTTCTAGCTACAGAAAGTGGCTGGAAAAGCAGCAGAAACGCAGATCTGAAGGGACAATGGAGTTTTCAGAGGAAGGTTCACGTAGAGGGAAGGGTGACGCTGTCTAACGCTGTCTCCTAGTAAGCGCACACAATTACTGTGCAGAGGTAGCTCATAAACAACATTGGATTAGTCTGAAGCCTGCCAGTGTGATGCAGATCTGAATCTATCAGATCCAGAAAAGACTGAAGAAAAGCTGCAGAAATTCAGAAGGTGTTGTTGGTGGGGTTAAATTTCTGAAGATTGTAGATTTTTAGCCTTAGCACAAGTGACAAAGAGCGGGAGGAGATCAGTTTCTCAGAGAGTTTCTAGCCAAAGAAATTTGCAGTTTGATCAGAGGATTAAAGAGAGCTGAATCATAGCTGATTTGGCAGATTTCCAAGGAGGGAATCAATTGTCAGAGGGAACAGAAGGTGCCTATTTCACCAAGGGCCTTAGATCCATCTCTTTAGCAAAGAGCAAAGGAAGTTCCAACACATTCTGAGTAGATGGCTCCTCATGGACTGTGTGGTCAGGATAGGCTGGATGGCTGTTCAAACTTTTCAGTTTGGAAGGCAAGGATCTTGATAGTCCTTGAGGCATACAATCTTAGAGACCATGCAGAGCAAACTCTTGCCACACTGACAGATCCGGATCTCCTTCGGAAGCATAAGGAGGCTGCTAGGCATGCCAAGCGGCTGATTATGGATGGGATCAAGGACCATATTGTACCACACTTAGTTGAGAAGAAGACAACTAATGAGATGTGGAAGGCCTTGATCTCCCTATATGAGGGAAAATCTGTCCAAAGGATGATGCTGTTGGAGACACAGATGAGGTCATTCATGATGGCCAAGGGAGAAGACATGGAGCATTTCCTCTTCAGACTGCAGTCGATCAGAGATTAGTTGATTGCAACTGGTGCTAAGGTGGAAGACGATGTGATGGTTAGGACTGACCTCAATGCAGTCACAGATGAGTGGGAAACCTTTGTCTAAAGTATCTTGGGCAGAGCGGACCTCCTAGATTGCGACAACTTGTGGTGAGTTCTGCGTTCATAAGAACTCTGCAGATTCACCAAGAAGCAGTATAGCTCTGGATCGAGCAAAGTGAAGAAGGAAGATGAGTTAGATGTAGCCTTGGCATCGAAGAAGCAGCCAAAGAAGAAGAAGGATCTCTCAAAGATCAAGTGCTTCTAGTGTGGTGAAATGGGACATTTTTCCAGAAATTGTCTTCAGAAGAAAAAGGACAAGGAAACATCTTCTTCCAAAGCAGCTATGGTAGATGATGGGTCAGAAGATGATGCAGCCATGAGTGCCCATGAACCATGGAGGATAGGTGACATGGATATGTAGAGGAGCTACATAGAAGTAAGGCGAGATCCTTGAGCAACTCATCTCTTGGATCACAAGCGAGCTACGACAACCTTAAGACAGTAGCGGGACAAGTGGATCAGTGGGTGCATAGATCACAAATGAAGTAGAGGCAGATCTGAAGACTGGGAGGAGCAGTGCAGAGTAGAGCAGTAGCAGCGCAGAGGCTAATGTGACTTCAACAACGCAGGACAGAGCTGCTTACGCAGTGCAAAGCTGCAACATTGCATAAGGCTTCAGAGGGACAACACAGTGCAGTAATGGCGTGAGAGATTTTAGTACAGGCGATTGATGTGACTTCAGTAGTGCATAGGGAGTCTGCTTATGTAGTGAAGAGCTGTAGCAGTGCATCATCCTTTAGATGCCAACACAGATCTGTAGCCTATGGAGCTTTAGTGATGAGGATGCAACCCATCTGACTTGTCTGTCAAAAATTGGGTAGGAGATTCAGTTGTTTCTCTCAACAACTGAAGTTGCAGTGCAACAGATCAGTAGTGGCAGTGCTATGAGCAGCACAGATGCAACATATTGAGAGGGAGCTGCAGTACAGAGGTTGCAGTGGCAGTGGGAGAGTCATGGGTAGCAGCAGTGCAGAGTTGAGTGGCAGCAGGCCAAACTTCAGCGACACAGAACCAATACTCAAAGTCATGTAATGCATAGTGTGATGTATTGCTAGAGCACACCCTTGATGCTAAGAGGGAGTGTTGAGTTTTTGTGTATTTGGGGTAGCATCAGTTGTGCTCTAGCTCCCAAATTTTGTGGAGGGACTAGAGTACACTTGATCTACAAGACCCAGAAAAGGATTTGGGAAATTTCATCTGGTTTAGGAGATATTAAATTAATTAATTATTTTAATGTATTTCCTAAGTTAAAACTTAGGGAACTTACATAATTAAAGTGAATTTAATTAAACATGTGATAAAATTGTCTTAAGTCACACGGATCAAGATTTCTTTTAATCTTAGCTTGATTCAAGATCAGATCATGGCCGTTGGTTTCCCAATGAGAAAAGTATGAAGGAAAGGCTTGGGGCCATTTGTAAAGACACACAGAGGCAAAGCACTAGAGCTAAGCTGAGATTCTAGGGCGGGTTTGCTAAGAAATCTCAGAAGTGTTTCAACTGCATAGAGGGGAATTTAGGCCAAGGGGATGATCTGATCCCAGGGTCTAGAATCAACAAGAGGTAGAGATCAACTCAGAGAGGCAGCACAGAGAAGCAGGAGGGCAAAAATTCGTGCTACGCAGGTGTTGTGCAGTCCCTCAAGGATATTGTAATTGCTGCAGGAAACCCTCAAGGGTTACATAGAGACCCTAAGGGGCAACGTAAGGCCTGCGTCACCCAGTCTGGGGTAATGCAAACCTTTTCGGAGCAACGCTGAGGGTCAGAGGGGCTTCAGAGGCTGACGCAGAGGCTTCAGGGGCAACGTTGGGGTTTCTAGGCCCTAATTTCGGCCGAGTTCTGTAAATCTCGTTTGAGGGTGTGTATCAGTCATTATTTTGGCCCTAGATCAGCAATGAGCTGTAGATCTATTTTATCTCTGTCGGGTTTTCCAGATCTGGAACCTATTCTTGTTTTATTTAGAAAATTCTTGATAATAAAACCCTCCAGCAGCCAAAGGACCGACTTTCCTGCATTGGGTTTTTCCAGGTACTATTTGTCTAGAAATAACTGTGTCACTTTTTCTATGTGTGCATGAAATTATTCTAGATCTTGATTGGTGGAGATCTGTTATGTGTTTTGCTTCGATTTTAACTTGAATTTGTTCAGTTAATAACTTGTCTAAGTAGGAGGAGCATAACTAGATTAACAGTAAATAATTTCTGTATAAAGTGTAAAGATTCAAAAATTTCCACAATTTCAACATTAAGTCTAGCCACACATGTGGAACTGTAGAGATTGCCGACAAGCCAAGGGTTGTAGACATGCAATAGAAGCCGAGAATTTTGGAAGAGAAGACGAAACCTCAGAATTGAAGCAAGTTTGATTGGTATTGACTTTGTGAAGGAAAGCACATCAAAAAGAGAATTTTGACTTGGTCTTAGAGGGGTCTTGGATAAGGGTCATAGGTCTTGGAATTCATCATCTGAGCATTCTTTAAGAAGAGGAGAATTCTTGTGGGTTTTCCTTTCAAGAGGAGAGGTTTTGGCTCTGGCTAGTAGCCTACATTTTGTGTCCTCTTGTCTCGTTGTTCTTCATTGTTTGGTAGTTGTTTGATGATTAAAGAACACTATAATAATCAAGTTAAGAAGAGCTAACTACAAGTACATCAAGTTAAGTAAAAGAAC
Organism: Pinus albicaulis; assembly: GCA_034641835.2. NCBI lineage: Eukaryota > Viridiplantae > Streptophyta > Pinopsida > Pinales > Pinaceae > Pinus > Pinus albicaulis. The sequence goes on along the minus strand of CM076574.1, from coordinate 1,098,920,266 downwards.
ATCACATGCAGTTATCAAAGTAAGAGAAATCACCTCATCTAGATGCCCCTAGATTTCTCAACATGGTATTAGAGCTAAGGTGACTACAACAAGGAAAGGAAACTTGAAGAAGATCATCCAATTGAAGAAGGATACCAAAGGGCCGAGCACAAGGAGTTTATCAAGGAGAACTAAGAAGCATCAAAGACATCAAAGCATCAAGAGCATCAAGGAGGAGTACCCATCACATCACAAGAACACATCATCACAACTTGTGATAGAAGAATAAGACCTCAAAAAACCTACCTCCATTCAAAGGACTCAACAGTTAAAGCATTCTTGGGAAGCTCACACATTCCACAATCATCGTCCAAAGGAAGCAAGAAGAAGCATTGCTATCATCATCAAAGAAATCAAGGTAATCTCCCTCCCATTGAGGAAAGGATCTCATGTCAAGCATACTCGAAGAAAGACATCTCTTATCATCTAGAAAAAAAAAGTACTGTCATCTTTGAAGAAGGTAGAAATCATCAAGGAAGCAATCATCTCCAAGAAGGCATCTTCTTTTGTCAATATCATCAAGAAGGCATCAAGCTTAAGACATCATCAAGGAGGATCTTCAATTGACAAGTAAGTATTCTATATTTCTATGTCTCAAACCTCAAACCAAATGACTTCATTCTGCAAGGAGAACAATAAATTGGTTGGTACCTCAAACTTACTTGCATGGAAGAAGAGAATTGATTTAATTCTCATGGAGAATGAAGTTATTGTTGAGAAATATAGGGGAAACAATTGTAGTTGATTTCTCTTCTATGATAACTGTTTGTGATGTATTTTTACTTTACTTGATTAACTTCTTCTTTCGTTTATTATTATTAATGTTCTTATATCATCAAACAACTACTAAATCATAAAGAACAATGAGACAATATGACACAAGATGTAGGCAATCAACCAGGGCCAAAACCTCTCAAATGTGAGAGGAAAACCCACAAGAATTCTTCTTCTTGTAGAATCTTCAATTAACGAATTCCAAGACCTAAACCCTTGACCAAAAACTCCTCCAAGACCAAGTCAAACCTTGCTCTTTTCTTGTCAAGTCAAACAAAGGCAACACTGACTTGAAACTATTGCAACTTCTGCTTCTTCTTAACCTCGACCCTGCAATACTAGACAACTTCTCTTCTTGCAATTTTCGGATACCTGTAGCTGTTGGAAATACTGAGACAAGGGTGAATTAGTATTTCTTTTCAATAGTTATTTTTACCGGTTAAGATCACTTATATTTAGAACACAAAATGAACAATATAGAATAAGGATTTCATTAATTAGATATAACAGAAATTAAATCCTTTTCTTTACAATGAATCAAGTACAATAATAGTTTAGGGCTCCAACCCTAGATGAAGACACCAATCTTCAATCTCCCAGGCTCCAACCTGTACTGTGTCAAGCACCAACTTGGACTTCACGAGGCTCCAACCTCTAGGGCCCCAACACTATCTTCCAAGGCTCCAACCTTGTCATTTGAGGCTCCAACCTCTAGGTCTCCAACCCTATCTTCGGTACAGGCACCAAGCTGGTCTTCTTGAGGACTCCTATCCTCTAGGGCACCAACCCTATCTTCCAAGGCACCAACATTGTCTCTATGAGGCTTCAACCTCTAGGGCTCCAACCCTCAGCTTCAATTCGTCAAGATAAGTTCAACGATTCTTCAACGCTCCCAATATCCTCTGGAATAAGCCTTGAAAATATCTTCTCCAACACTGCCCTCAATTGATCTCCAATATGCTTATTAGCCCATCAATGACAACTTTGTCTTCACATGAAAGTGTCTCCACAACTCTTCATTGGCACCCAAACAAAATCTCCAAGGTCACTTCATGATGGCTTCAATGCATCATGATCTCCAAGGGTGTCTCCAAGACTTCAATCAATGCTTCGTGATGCCTCAAGGTGTCCTCAATCTGCACATAGAACCTTCTTCAAGGTCATTCCGTGAAGGGTTCAGTCATGCATTACTAGGTCAACCAATGTCTTCAAGAATTCTCCAAGATTGCTTTCAAGACTGTCTCCAATAGTGTTCCAAGTGTAGACAAAGATGCCTGCTCTATGTCAGCTCAATAAGTCTTCAACAAATTTGTACAAGCCTCCAAGGTTCACTGTTCAAGACTCCAATCACTTCAGTGCTCAAATCTCCATACACTTGAACAATGATCATCAATACCTCCTTTAGGTCTGTTCCAAAATAGTCTTCAAAGGACTATTCTTCAAGTGACAGTGGTAGCTACAGGACTGAACTCGAGCCTTCCACAGAGATTATCACTGAGCCTTAGTTGTATTACAAGTATCACAAGTCCGAAGTGCTGTAGGTGTGACTGCCCCTTCTTAGGTCCGAAGTCTATAAGAGGACTGTTCTGTAGTTATAGCCCTGAAAGGATTGTTTCTCTAAGTTATTGTTGAGCCCTTACAAGCTTCGGATTACAATTGAAACAACAAGTATGAGCTCCCACAGTTCTATCCACATGCACAGAATTATTCTTCCACGGAACCGAGGTTGAGGTGAGGTAGTTCTTCCACAGTTTACTGTGTTTTGTGATCACAGATCCGAGCTGCAATAAGGCTCTCCACAGAGCCAAAGTGTTTTGCTGTGGTAAACTAGTATAGATCTGAGCTGTTCAACTGAATGAGGTTAAAGTCTGAGCTTGGGAGACGACTTCAAGGCTTTAGGTGGACTGTTCTAATGTATACCACAAATCCTAGTCACAATTTCTCCAACAGTCCGGCCTAATACAATAGCTGTCACAGGTCCGAGTTCTGTGACTGTCGTCAGAACTATACTTCTGATCCGAGCTCTCCTTCAAATACAACCCACAGGTCCGAGGTTTATATTTATGATGAGCCCTCCACAAATTGAGATCTTCCTTCCTGCAATCTGAGTTCTGGTTGATGACCGGTTTTAGGAGCCACAGAACTGAAGTCTGTTTCACAAGTTCAAGTAGCTGCAAAGAAGGTAACTGTTCAGCCTTAAATGACTGGAGCTTCTACAGGAGAATTTCCAACCTCTTGCGTTCAGCAAAAATGAGTTTGAAAGACCCTTAACACAAGTACTGTGCCCTAATTTTAACTTCCTCGGCCTCCTCTTAACTCTGTGCTTCTTCTACGAATAAATTACTGAAATTGGATGTAAGAATGAAGGTTCTAACATTATATTTATACACATTTTCATCTTTTGATGAAGAGATACGTCTATTGGCCAAGGGTCATGAGCCTATAAGTCGGCTTAGGTCGGCTAGCCTTAAATTATATCTTTTCATCTTAGAAAAGCATTTTCTTCCAATCTAAGAGGAGTTAGAGGGTGAGTCATAGCTCGTTAGAAAGGGAAAATTGCCCTCTACAAGCCTATGGCTGTCCCATCCTTAAGTAAGGTAATTTTACCATCAAGAAACTTAAATTTGTGAGGCTGTAATTCTAATTTTATTCATGGCAGCTCTTAATATTTTATGTCTGGGAGTTCTTATTAGGCCTTCAATTTTCTAGGATTATGGCATCTAAGGTTAAAGGCTCCTTCAAGGCTTGACATTAATGGACCTCTTAGGATTAGGCTTCCATCATCATGAGTCAAGGTATAAAGGATTAGGGTCTTCTTCATAGGCTTAAGGTTCCATACACATATGCTTCCATTCATGCATCTTAGGCTTCATAAGCATCTTCAACAAGCCTAGAATATCATGTTGTCATTTTTATGCATGCATGTGCCTAGGAGGGTTTCATGGTAAGGGATTCATCATCATGCATTATTAGATCATCCAAGATAGATCATGGGACCTAGGGCTTCATTAGATCATGCATCATTAGATTAGGGAATTGTCATCATAGGGATATATAGCTAGGGAATTTGCATCACCTCATCCTAGGGTTTGCATGAGGTTAGGGCAACATCACAAAAGGGTAATTCATGCATCACAAGAATATTTGCCATCTCCAACAATGGCTTATTGACATCAATGACAACTTTGACCAACAATTCAAATGATCAATTTCTTTCCTTAAGAGATCAATTTCTTCTTTCATCATCTTGCATTCTTCATCCCTCTTTGCTAGATGGTTCTCTGATACCATGTTGAATTTCCACGATCTTAGGTCTAGGATAGAATCTTAAAATCTCTGACGCTACCAAACCAAGAATCTCAACATAACTACTTTGCACAATGGAATATAAACTACAGTAAATCACACATGCACAGGATATAGACCACTTTTTACAATTTTCAACCCAAATTCGTTATATTAAATAACATATAATACAACAGTCTAGGGCTCCCGTACTAGGGATAATGGCCCTCAATCATCCACTAGTACAAGATACAAACTGGGGCTTGGTGTCAATACGTTGATAACCAATCTGCCCTCAACAAGGTACTCTGACCATCTGGTTGATCTAGTCGACTATCTTAGCTCCTCTCGGTCGTACCCTATACCTGCTCTGTCCTTTGGCTCCTGATCTGCAACTCCTGCCTCTATCAATGCTCCAAGTCCATCTGACCAATGAATCTCAGCTATCCAATCTGCTCAGTAGTTGATCGTTCATCCACCAATGCATCAACATATCGAGACTCCTGTCGAGTTGTTCACAACTCCACTTGTGAACAACTATCAACTGCCCATTGCTGCTCCTAAGCTACCCAGGGACTTGAGCCCACTATGGCCTTCCTGTGCTGCTCCAATGAAGACCAACATAGGGCACGAAGGGCTGCCACCTATCACTGCAATATGTCCATCTCCCACAATGAACACGGGCTAGGAGGACTGCCAATCATCTGTTGTAGAAGTCCTTCTCCACACACAAGTCTCAGGCTACTCAAAACTGCTCTTGGTTGATCAGACCCTTGAGCTCAACAAGTGCCACTCTAGCAACTACCTTTGGCCATCAAGGTGTTGCACACCGGGCTCCACCTTGGACACTGTCACGCTATCATCCAACAGACCATAAGTGCCAATCTATGTTCACACTTGGTCCACTCTCACGCTGCCCTCCAACAGTCCACGAGTATCCAATACACGCTGTAGCATTTGCACCTAGCTAGGGCATCCCCACACCTAGGAGACCCTTCTATTGGTTGCAAACAAAATTCTCCACATCTGCCCTTTGCTCTGCAATAGAGGAGCTATTGCACAAATCTAAGCTCCAATGTACTGCTGCAACATCTGCTCATTGATTAGGGCGTCTGATAGTCCATGTCAACCCAATCACTTGGCTGCTACAGTCTTCATCAACATGACATCCATCCACTGTGAGATCTACTCCTAGTTGGGGTATTCAACACTCCATGTTAACCCCAACACGTGGCACCCATAGGCTGCAACAACTCTGATCCAGACTGATCCTCACTGCAGAATATGTCACCTGGTTAGGGCATCTAATCATCAAATCGTCCACTCTTCTTAGACTTCCATAGGCTACACTTTCCAAGCATTAGGACAACCTTCCAATCAACGTGAAACTGTCACCAAGGAGTCATTTGCAACCTTAACTCGATCCTGCCTTCTTACCCATGAGTTCTGTGCATGCATAAGACTAGTTAGGGCACACAAAAACCCTACACTAGTGCCCTAAACATCTCCAAACAGGTTGCTTACATCAGTTGAAGGTTCCTTGGTGTTCTAGGTGATGTTGTAGTGTTTGGGAACCTCCACAAAGCTCCCTACAACAACCAACTCAACCCTGAAGCAGGCTGCCCACTCTAGCACTGTAAACAAGCCCTACATACAAGGAGAACATCCCTTTTTTGCTTGCTGTCCAAAGAGATGGCTGCGACTTGATTAGGAGGGCCTTTCTAGGCCTTTCGACCTTCTAAATTCACTTCCCACAAATCTTCCCTTAAAGCACGCTCATGGTTACCTCAGAGTTGCGGCTTTCTCCACAGAGAAATCTGCACCAAAACACAGAGAGAACCCTTCTCAAAACTCGGTTGTGGTTTCCTTCATCTTGCCTCAGATTCGCACTTCAAACACAAAGGTAATCTGTGATTTAATGTGACTTAGGATATGTCTCTTATGTCTCACACTTGATCTTAATATATACCCTTACAAGGGTTCCAATGAATATGCAAGGTGGGCTTGTACAACTGTCCAAAGACACAAGCCGACATGACTTGTCACCCATAAAACCCACTTGCAACTTCAAAAATTCATAACTTCACTTCTAGAGCTCCGATTTGAGTGATCTTCGAAGTGTTGGAATCGACATGCCAAGCTCCATCAACTCAAATTTATCATGCTCAAATTCTTCATGGTTTTGGCCCAAATCCCGATGGGTGCAAAACCCCATGCTTGGGTTCCAAGCCCACAAGTGACTCTTATGGCGCTTTTCCCTCCAAACCCCGAACCGTAGGGTTTGGAGTACCTCCCAAGCTACACAAAAATCAACACTCCCTCTTAGCGAGGGAGGCACTTCCAAGACTAGGAAGTAACCATCATCATCCGACGACACTGGCCCATATGGACTTCGTCTCTGCAGCATACCTTGTAGAATGAACCCTGCAATCTCGGTAGTGTCTTTGCCTCATCACATCTGAACTTGAAGATCCCGATCCTCCATAGGGTTGCTCCCATTGAGCCTACATGATCTCAACTAGCTCAGTCCTGCAGGCACTCATCCTCCTGGATCAAATACCACTCGTGCAAATCCCTCCAATCTCGGATATGCAACATCAGGATTCGATGAAGAGTCTAGCTTGAAAACCTGCAGTTCATCACATGAAGGCATCTCGATCAACCTGATCTCGTCCAAAGCCAAAGTAACCCTTGAGCTGTCCCAACCATCCATGGCAAGTCAACAGAAGTCCATGATCATCAATCTGCCCTACAAAAAACTATTGTTCACCAAGCTCACCACCAATCCACAAGAACTCCCAGCCAATCTCGTTGCCAAGCTAGTCAAGACCACATCTCCATGTCTTCTGCTGAGCCCTCTGCTCCATGATCTAAACACCCACAACTCCCTCTGAGTTGCTTAGTTGTACACACTCTGATTCACTGTCCCTCAAAGTAGCTCAAATACAATCTGATTCACTGTCCCTCAAAGTAGCTCAAATACACTCTGATACCATGTTGAATTTCCACGATCTTGGGTCTAGGATAGAATCTTAAAATCTCTGACGCTACCAAACCGACAATCTCAACATAACTACTTTTCACAACAGGATATAAACAACAGTAAATCACACATGCACAAGATATAGACAACTTTTTACAGTTTTCAACCCAACTTTGTTATATTAAACAACATATAATACAACAGTCTAGGGCTCTCGTACTAGGGATAATGGCCCTTAATCATCCACTAGTACAAGATGCAAACTGGGGCTTGGTGTCAGTACATCGACAACCAATCTGCCCTCAACAAGATACTCTGATCATCTGGCTGATGTAGTCGACTATCTCAGCTCCTCTTGGTCGTACCCTGTACCTGCTCGGTCCTTCGGCTCCCAATCTGCAGCTTCTACCTCTATCAATGCTCCAAGTCCATTTGACCACTGAACCTCGGCTATCCAATCTGCTCACTAATTGATCATTCGTCCACCAACGCATCAACACATTGAGACTCCTTTCGAGTTGTTCACAACTCCACTTGTGAACAACTCTTAACTGCCCACTGCTGTTCCTAAGCTACTCAGGGACTTCAACCCACTATGGTCTTCCTGAGAAAGTGTCTCGCTAATAGTCTACATTCCACCTTGTTTGGGATGTGTTGTTTAGAAGGATGATGGTATGGTGACAAAAGACTGCAGCTTGTCAAGTTGGTTGAAGTACTTTCATCTTCAAGCAAGGGGAAAAGAAGCTGTTGAAAGGAAGTCTAGATGACCAAGAAGAGGGTTACCGGAAGAAGGTTGTAGAAGTCACCTACAACTAGTATTCATGAGATTCGATGGAAGATCCTGAAAGAAACATGACTTGGAAGAGGTAGCTGTATGGACAATAGCTAGAGGTGGACTAGAAGATCACTTTTCGATGAAGAGAAGGATGACATGACTATTGTTTCAACATGATGAAGAGAAGTGATGAAGTAGATGGCTGATGCCCTACAAGAGGAGGAAGGCTCCCTGATGAAGAAGTTGAAGTTCATGACATGATGCCAAAAGGAGCTGTACATGTAATTGATAGTACCATGATCTCTACTAAAGGGAGCTGCTATAGGTAACAAGTCTCTTGTTAAGAAGGAGCTTGGGCAAGTACTTTGTTAAAAGGGAGTTTTGTTATATTCCTTTTACATGAATGAACAGATCCTCCCTAGTTAAGAGGGAGAGATAAACACATAATTCTTGTCTTCATTTTATGAAGAAAGAATGGATAATTGGGTAAGCATTTGAGATTGATTTTGATACTCTTTGAGGATGAGGTAGGCCATTCAATACGTAAGAGTGGTTGCAGAAGAAATTCCATGAGGATTTGTTAATCTAAGATGGGAATGGTGCTAGAATGACATACCTTGAGAACATCTGAATGGGGTATGTGCCTTGAGAGACAATGATGAAGGTGTCTATAAATCATTGTCTCCCCAACATTGTGCTCTATTCTTGTGGAGAGATAGAGCTATTAGTCAAGGCCTTGCTATATGACAATGCTGGTTGATATGATGAGATGCAATGAGAAAAGATGAAATAATAGCTTATGAGATGTCTTACCAATCTGACTCTTCTTATGAGAATTCTTCATTATGAGAATGTTCAAGTACCTTGTATGGATTATGAATACCTCCCTAGTTAAGGAGTGTTGAAATTTGTAACTAGGTTTGGTCTTCATAGTGTCTAATGTAATCAAGATTTTATGTATTTGATGAAAAAAAGAAAAAAAAGAAAAAAAAGAAATTTTATTATTATTATTTTGTAGCATGGGTTTCATGCTCAAGGTTATTTTATTTTTAGGTCAATCACCCATTGAACACTTCTAGGTTTTCTTATTGAGTCAAAGAAGTCAATTGTGTCATTGTTATATATATAAGATCCATTTGGGCATCATGTATCAAGTCAAAGAAATTTTTGTAAAGTTGAAAGTGTCATAAAGACTCTCCAAGATGTTGAAATTTGATGACTAAAAAGTTTCCTGCAATCCCAACCCAGTTTTAATTTCACCCTATCACTCCCATTCAATTAGATGCCCATTCCCATAAACTTACATTTAACATATAGAATTTTGGAAATGAATTTTTCAGATTAAAACACATGGGACTGTCAACACATGCTTAAAATAAATATGTACATAAACAGACCAACAACACATAAAAAATACACACAGATTTTTGGTCAACTTAGACTCGGGCAAAACCTCTTCAATCTTCTCCAGGGAAAACCTGTTAGAGAGCTCTTCAAATTTATTTATCTTTCAAGTTCAGGAAAAATACATTTGCAGACAAAACAAAACAACAAGATACAACTTATCTCTTCAGCCCAAAACTCCTTGAAAACTGTGCCCAATTTGCCTCGATTTCTGTGCTCACTTGAAGCTGAAACAATACTGTACAGATGCAGAATGTATTGTACGGATTCCGTATGGACTGTACGGATTTACGTACTGCTGTACGAACAATACAGATTTTTTTTCCAAAAAGAATTATTAATATTATTTTTTGCTCAAAAGTGGCCCTCGAACTGCGTGTAGCTCACAACATTAAATGCGGTTCGAACTGTACCTTCTGCTGTCTTCTATGCCTTGATTTCCGTACCTCGGCCTCCTTTCTCCAATCTGCTCATGAAGAATGAATGAATGCAGTCTCTCTTTTCTTTTCCCCCTTTTGTTTCCTTAAATGACTTTCGGGCAACCCTAAGATCCAATGGCTCAGATTCATTTAGATCAAAGGATGAGAATAAATGTGCATTTAATTCTCACTTTCTATTTTTTAACTCACCCATCAAATAAAGTACCCACATTGTACTTTATATCCAAAGTCACTTTTCACTTTATAATTTAATATTGACTTTACCACTTATAAAGTCACTTTCACTTTATAAAGTCACACTTAGGAAAAGAATTATTTTGGACACTTTTCCCTAGGTAGAGACTAACCCATGGGAAACCACTTGTCCAACGTACATTAAAAATCAACACAAGACCTTGTCAACAATTAGTCAACAAGTCAGCCTCCCATAGATGACATGTCTGCCTATTAGGGCTCACTAGAAGCCTATACATAAGATGGAAGTTGACCATATTTGAGATCAGTGATTCAAGCTCACAAGTAGTTCGTACAAGCACAACAACCACAAGAAGAACTAATGAAGGAGGAGGAGAATAAGAAGAGGAAGGATCAAACTGTTTTTTAGGGCAACTTCACCTCACATGTGAAAAATTATTAGGGCATCTTTCACTGAAGTAAGACCGAGTTATAGAGTTGTTAAGAAGTCGAGATTTGGTATCAAGAAGACTCAGATTACAAGCAGAGTTATCTAGTAAGAGGAGGCACACCAAGCGAAGAGGAGATGGTCATTTCAGCATTAAGTCTACCCACACGTGAAAAATTGAAGAGATTGCAGGCAGGCTGAAAGTTGTAGACCTACAATAGAAGCCGAGAATTTTGGAAAAGAAGTCGAAACCTTAGAATTGAAGCAAGTTTCATTGGTATTGACTTTGTGAAGGAAATATCATAAAAAAGAGCAGCTTGACTTGGTCTTGGAGGGGTCTTGGATAAGGGTCATAGGTCTTGGAATTCGTCATCTGAACATTCAATAAGAAGAGAAGAATTCTTGTGGGTTTTCATCTCAAGAGAAGAGGTTTTGGCCCTAGCTAGCATCCTACATTTTTTGTCCTCTTGTCTCGTTGTTCTTCATTGTTTGGTATTTGTTTGATGATTAAAGAACACTATAATAATTAAGTAAAGAAGAGCCACTTCTATTGCTGATCAGATTACTGTCAGATATCCGCCTTATCATATCACTGCAAATCAAGTTGTTGTCATAATATCATCACTGTTAAATATCTTTTCATACTCTGCTGTATAAGGATCACAATTCAACTAGACAAGCATCATAATTAGACATATTATACTATCAAACTTGTTGAAAAGTGTAACTAGGTTCAGTCTTCATAGTGACTTGTAATTATGAATTTATGTAATGAAGAAGACAAAGATAATAAAATGTATTTTGTAAAGCTTGCTTCATGGGTTTCATGAGCAAGGAGTTTTTACTATAGGTCAAAGACTTCTTCTTGATGTCTTTAGGGTTTGTCATCTTGTCAGAAATATATAATTTAGAGTCATGTATATGAAGTGTTGTTACACTTGCAAAAGACAAATTATTTATGTACATATATGCTCCAAACCCTTGTCACGGTGCTCCAAGAAGTCGACTCAAAGTATGTTGTAAATACCCCTTAGTAAAGCCGACCTATACTTAGATCATCATGTTGGCGTAAAATAGTGGAGGCAACCTCTATATATAGAGGGAGTGCGACCTTATTTGGTTATAACAATCTCGGTCAAGTTCTGTGACGAGGATGCGAAATACAAGACTGCAATTGGTGCGAAGTCTAGTGCGATAAGGGAAGAGATCTCAATGAGGAGGTATTCTGTGATTGGATAATAGAAGGGTCGGTCATCATCTTTGTTTAAGGGTCTGTTATTGCTCCGCAGATTTCAGGTAGGCCCCGAGGGCTACCACAGTAAGAAACTGGACTACTATACAGTACAGATAAGGGTGACTTGACATCAAAGACAGGAAGACTATAAGGAGTACTAAGGAGAAGCAAATCAGGTCTCAGATTTGGATCACCACATCTCAGATACATCAAAAGGAGACGAGTGCATTTACAATGTGAAGGAGGATTGTTACAACAAGGAGTTCTCGGTCTTGGGCATCAAGTGTAGAAGGCCGAGGAGAGGTCTCTAGGAGGCAGAGGCTATATCAAAGGAAGGCAGAAAAGGAGTTCACTGTTTAGAGCTAGGAATCGAGTTTCCTAGTGCTGTTGCAGTGTAGTGCAGAAAGAAGGGATCAACATGAGAAGTCGAGAAGAGCAGTGACAAGTGTCTGGAGGCATATTGGTATCAAGGGTATAGGTCATGGTTATGGTACTCGTCAATTGATGATCTGTAAAAAGAATGATTATTGGGTTTTCCTCTCCAAGAGGGACAAGTTTTGGCCCTGACTTGAAGAGCCTAAACTTTGTGTCTCTTGTTTTTTGATAATTGACTTGATGAAAGACATAACAAGTTAACGAAGATAAGATCCAAGTAAAGAAACATAACAAGTTCACAAGTAATTATATTGAAAGAGAAATTAAATTAAATGCCCTCATTTCTCAACATTGTATCAGAGCTAAGGTGCTGAAGTTAAGAAAGGGCTGTTTGGCAAGAAGACACACAACTATCAAGAGGTCAAGGATTCTACTTCATGCATAAATTGGAAAGCATCTCAAGAAGATCAAGGACCTTTCTTAAAAGATCTATACATCAACAACTATTTGGTGTTGAAATCTAATCAACAATGTTGAAGACATCATCAAGCCACCTTGCTGAAGACGTCATCATCATCAAGGAATCAAGGTGATCTAGCTCTCATTCACCACTATTGAAGAAGCTAATCTAAGAGGGAGCTCTTGCTGCTATCTACATCATTATCAACAAGTAAGATGATAGAAGAAGAGAAGCATGTATTCACGTGAGTATCTTTATGACTTCATCTGAATTTGTCAAAATGTCTTTTTTCAAAGAAAGCAACAAATTGGTTGGGGTTTCAAACTTTCTTGCATAGAAGAAAACGACAGATCTAAATCTTATTGAGAATGAAGTCATGCCAAATACATGAAGGGAGACATAAGAGCCTAGAGGATTCTTATAAAATCCATAAAGGACTCTCTCATCATCTATGTATCAAAACTATAATCTTCAAAATAAATATATGATAAATTCGTGGAGCTATTCTCGGTGAGTATTGCAGAAGAAGTAATATCTCTGAGATGTGAACTATACCCATTGGAGATGTCAAGAGAAGGAATAACTTCATACTTTATGAAGTACGAGATCAACTGTAGGAATTAGGAAAGAAATGTCTGATAGAGAAATGAGTCTAGTGGTGTTGAATGCTCTACCGGAGGGATGGAAAACTTCACTTCAAGTATCTATGGGAAGAAAAAAGCAACACCATTCCAGGATCTATGGTCTCTATGTAGGATAGAAGAGACGAGGTTAAAAGCTAAAGTTGATATAGGATCAAATGAAGAGAATCAAGCCTATGCTTGCCATGTCAAGGAGAAAGGGAAGATTTGGTAAGTTTGGTCCTCAGAAGAAAGGAACAAACATGGATACGATACGATGTTATAAATGTAATGAACTTGAGCACTATAAGAAGAATTGTCCCAAATCTGAAAGGGACAATAGGGAAAAGGAAGAAGCCCATATCATTGGAGAAATGGAAGAACCAGATTCAAAGAAACCTAAGAAAGAAGAAGTGAAAGATCTCTGTTATGATTGTGATCATCTTCCTCTTTAAGAGGTATCTGTCAGTTGTAAAATGGCATGATAAGAAGTATATTAGATAGATACATCACTTTAGAATTGGCATCATGATGGAAGCATTAAAATAGGAGTACTTGTCAAGGGAGAATGTCTGAAAACATCTGTGACATCTGTGCTATAAAAGTGGCTCCTGGGAACCTCACTAAAAACAACATTTATGTAAGGTAGTCATCTAGATCAAGGGTCATCATTCAACAATCAATATGGAAATAGGTGTTGACATTTTCTAAGGGAATCCTCTTTGGATTCACTCGTTAGAAAGAAAGAAAAAGGTTTCTTTGAGAGTTCTAACTTGCAGAATTCTAGGATTAGAATTTGATGACATATTGATGAAGCAGGTCAAGAGAATGAGACTCTTTCATTCTAAGGAAACCTACTGCAGGATGATTCAAAAGGAAAAGAATGAGGTGCATGTATATATATGCTGTCACTGCATGCTATGAAGTCATGTCATGTGGTTGCAGGTAGTATACTTCTATCATTAGAAGTATGATCAAAACAGAAAGCAGAAACTCTTCCGGTGCACAGGTTGCCAAAAAGCCATGATCTACACTAGATGAAATCAACATAATATGTCCTCATATGGAATATGAGGTGATGGTACATTATCAAGGAATTGCACAATGGAAGTTCCTGGGAATAAAATAAAACCATATGGAAAAAGAAAAAGGAAGAGATCATGGGAAGTACAACCATGGAAAGAAGCAGTCAACATCCAAGGAAGCCAAGAAGACTTGACTAGAAAATCTCTTGGGAAGATATGTAGACTCTGATAGAAGTCTAGAAAAGATGGAGACCCTTGACAATACATATCTTTAGGAGATGTGTCAATCTGTAAACAAAGGATGCTGATGCCTACAAGAAGATGTCATGGTGAAAGATCATCACTAAGGTAACTTTTGATTTAAAAGTTCATATTTATAATTAATCAATATCTGATGAGCTTATGTAGGTTGCCTAAGGGAAGTATATGTCTTCCACAAGTTGACAACCATATGGCATGATGAAAGATCCTTGGAAGAAGTATGGTTCAAAGGACAACAACATGGCATGAAGCTAACCTAGATGAGAAGATTGATGGATCACTTTCTGATAGAAGACATGACTCTTGGATGAAAGTGATGGATGATCTGTGCCCTTCGAAGAGATCCCAAAGATGAAGGCTCCTCAACAACAAAGAAATTCATGACATTGAAGGAAGGAGCTCTTCATGAGCAGCTGGGTGTTTTCATCATTGCTGCTGCAGGTCCCTGATTAAGAGGGAGCTGGGTAATAAGTTTCTTACTTGGTAGAAATCCCTGGGAGCGTGGACAATTCCTTGGCTAAGAGGAAGCTTGGAAGCAAGTCCCTAGGAGCCTGGACAAGTCCTTGGATAAGAGGGAGCTTGAGAATGGGTATGTCCTCCCTAATTAAGAGGGAGAGAGAGACACATTATTCTGGTCTTCACCTGGAAGACAAAATGCGGGATTGGGTAATCATCTGGCATTCGATACTCTATTGGGATGTATTAGGGCATCCAAGGAAAGAGTAGTCTTAGAAGGACATATATTTTTTGAGGATTAGCTATCTTGATAAGAATAGTCCTATGAGGTCATACTCGGTGAACACTCAGGTGGAGTATGTATCTTGGAGACAATGATGAAGGTGTCTGTAATCATTGGTCTCGCTAGCATTGTAGCTCATGGTCTTGTGGAAAGATGGAGCTGTTAGTCTAGGCCTTGCACTATAGCAATGCTGGTTAATATGATGCTATAACAGATGGATTACCAATCGAATTCTTCTTATGAGATTCTTCAGATTGAGAGTGACCATGTAACATTATGAATACCTCCCTAGTTAAGAGGGACTGTTGAAAAGTGTAACTAGGTGCGGTCTTCATAATGACTTGTAATTATGAATTTATGTAATGAAGAAGACAAAGATAATAAAATGTATTTTGTAAAGCTTGCTTCATGGGTTTCATGAACAAGGAGTCTTTATTATAGGTCAAAGACTTCTTCTTGATATCTATAGGGTTTGTCAACTTTTCATAAATATATAATTTAGAGTCATATATATGAAGTGTTGTTACACTTGCAAAAGACAAATTATTGATGTACATATATGCTCCAAACCCTTGTCACGGTGCTCCAAGAAGTTGGCTCAAAGTATGTTGTGAATACCCTTGGTAAAGTCGGCCTATACTCAGATCATCATGTTGGCCTAAAACAGTGGAGGCAACCTCTATATATAGAGGGAGTGCGACCTTATTTTGGTTATAACAATCTCGGTCAAGTTCTGTGATGAGGATGCAAAATACAAGACTGCAATTGGTGCGAAGTCTACTGTGAGAAGGGAAGAGATCTCAGCGACGAGGTATTCTGTGATTGGATAATAGAAAGGTCGGTCATCATCTTTGTTTAAGGGTCTGTTACTACTCCGCAGATTTCAGGTAGGCCGAGGGCTACCACAGTAAGAAACTGGACTACTATACAGTGTGGATAAGGGTGACTTGGCAGCAAAGAAAGGAAAACTGTAAGGAGTACTAAGGAGAAGCAAATCAGGTCTCATATTTGAATTACCACATCTCAGATACATCAAAAGGAGATGAGTGCACTTACAGCATGAAGGAGGATTGTTACAGCAAGGAGTTCTCGGTCTTGGGCATAAAGTGTAGAAGGCCGAGGAGAGGTCTCTAGGAAGTCGAGGCTAGATCAAAGGAAGGCAGAAAAGGAGTTCACTGTTTAGAGCTAGGAACCGAGTTTCGTAGTGCTGGTGCAGTGCAGTCTAGAAAGAAGGGATCAGCATGAGAAGCCGAGAAGAGTAGTTACAAGGGTCTGGAGGCATATTGGTGTCAAGGGTCTAGGTCATGGTTATGGTACTGGTCAATTTATGATCTATAAGAAGAATGATTATCGGGTTTTCCTCTCCAAGAGGGAGAGGTTTTGGCCCTGGCTTGAAGAGCCTAAACTTTGTGTCTCTTGTGTTTTGATAATTGACTTGATGAAAGACATAATAAGTTAACGAAGACAAGATCTAAGTAAAGAAGCATAACAAGTTCACAAATAATTATCTTGAAAGAGAAATAGAATTAAATTCCCTCATTTCTCAACAAAACTAAGTCATAGATTTACTGTCAACTCCACAATTAAATACAATGATTTCATTTTGCTACAAACCTTAACCACCATTCTTCATATTAATAACCAACACACACTTTGAAAATCAGCTGCTGTTCAATTTTGGTCACTGTGTGCACACTATTATTCAGCCACTGTCATAATATGTTACAAATAGATGATTGTCAATACTGTCACACATGAGTAGATCACTCCCTATAGAAGATCACAGTCTTATGTAGGAAGATTAATGTTACCATGTCACATTAGGAACTCACTGTGTCAAATTGGAAGATTATTGTCACCATGTCACTTGAGGAAATCACTGTATTATATAGAAAGATCAGTAACAGAAATCTATCAAGTCTCATCACTGCTATTGTGTATCTTAAGCCAACAGTATAAATAATTTACTGCCATCATATATCAAGTCATGCAAGGTCACTGTTGTATGTATGCAGAATCATTGTTGTGATGCCATGACGAACATATACATCAATACTGCCTTCGCTATGTTACCGGATCCGTTGACCTTGGAAGGAGGATACGTGGATCCCCGGATCAGATCCGGAACCGGATTCGGATTCGACTAGATCCGCCCAGGATCTGTTTGATAACATTTCATGTGCTGATGGAAACGAATCTGTCCATTATAAAATAAATCCCAAAATTCATATGTGCATCTTATAGTTTTTGGTTTTTTAAATATAAAAATAGGAAGTTTTGTCTGCAATTTTATGTTAGTCGATCTGCCGGGATCAATAAACAGCCAATTCCTAAATCTACTCACCGACACTATTTATTTTTTTAATTTAAAAGATTATGTGTATAGTTATTAAAGTGTGTACACTGTATATATATTAATTAGATTATATAACTAATGCCTTAGTGTTATATCTATATTATTTATATTTTACTATATATTTAAACATTTAAAATATTAATTTATTTTAAGCTTTATTTCCTATCGGGTTCACTAAATGAATTTTAATTTAAAAGGTTATGTATATAATTATTAAAAAGTGTGTACATATAAATATATATTAAATTATTTTAATAAGCTTTATTTCCTGTCGGGTTCATTAAATGAATTTTTAATTTAAAAGGTTATGTATATAATTATTAAAAAGTGTGTACATATAAATATATATTAAATTATTTTAATAAGCTTTATTTCCTGTCGGGTTCATTAAATGAATTTTAATTAAAAGGTTATTTATTTCCTGTCGTGTTCACTGAATAAAATTTTTAATTTAAAAAATTTAAAAGTTTATGCGTTTTTTTTAAATTTAAATAGTTTAAAAGGTTATATATATATATATATATATATATATATATATATATATATATATATATAAACCTATATATATTATAAAATATAAATAAAAATTTATATATATTAAATATTTAATGTGCTTTTTTTTTAAATTTAAATAGTTAAAAAAGGTTATATATATAACCTATGCCTTTTAGTTTTATATCTATATTATATATATTATAAAAAATATATATATATATATATATATATATATATTAAATAAATAAAAATTTATATATATATAAATATTTTAATATTTAATTTATTTTATATAATGTATATATATTTTTTAAATACTAAATTATATATATATATATATATATATATATATATATATATTTTATTTGACAAGACTAGAACTTTTCTCCTCATGTAACACCAATGGATTATTTTATGTGGCTAGGTTTTGTATACACATAAAGATGTGTCTTTAAATTGTATCAAAAGATAGAGATTAGGTTGGAACTTTGCCCCTTATGTAAGACCAATGGATTATTATGTGGCTGAGTTTTGTCTACACATAAAGATGTAGTGATTAGGTTAGTAGCCATAAGTATTGTAGCTATATATAAATATAGCACCTGCCGTTTCCTTGCCGTATCCGGATCCTAGATTTTCAAAATAATGACGGATCCGTATCCGAATCCGCATCCGGATCCGTATCCGTATCCGAATCCTGGTAACTTAGTGCCTTCGTGTATCTTTGTTATCAGAAGAATATGGTCATATCAACATTCACTTTTATGCCAAGTTTTGCTGCCATATCAAGGGTGCTGTTATGCATCAGAGGTTACAAAAATGTCATTGCTGTTGTTGAGCTCACTCCTACCATTACCTATTGAGCAGTGCCCAATACCAAATGTAATTGAATGTCAGACTCTTTCTTCATAGGAACAACATGACCCTTATGCTTGGAATTAGGTCCTCTTAACAGCTCATAACAGTCCATGAGCTAAGATACTTTGGCCCTAGCGTTCATTACTGACACAATGCAGGACTTAGTTCCAAATAGGCTTCATTATTCAACGGACTGCCCTATAATACTTATGGCATCAATCTCATTGTCTTAGGGGTACAATCACAGCTTACGGTCAGTATCAGATGCATTACCGTGTATGAGTGATGGGCATGAATATCAAAGTTACAAAGCAAACCATAGATGAATATTGCCATATTGTTTGAGCCTCATTAGGTCTGGTCATAATGAGTATAGGGCTAAATAGCAGAGTGTAATCCAAACAGTGTATTCCACGCTCAACTGTTGCAGACCCAATAGATCCAATAGGCACAACAACATCCTAACCAGAAGATCAATGTGAGTTTAGATTGGAGGAACAACTTCAGGAATGCACTTGCTTTATCTTCAGAACATACCGTCAATGTCAGAAATTGTGAATGCCTCAAATGAAGGGTACACCTACCCTTCAGCAAAACTCAACAACCCATTGAGTGGAAACATGGAGCTTAAAGTGTGCAACGAGGATGGAACTAGGTAATTTAATAGTTTTGTCAAGATTACTGAGCTTAAACAACGTCCCTCATGCTCAATGTATGACACCCAACCACCAATGACAATGTGCCAAGTTATTATCTTATGGGGTTTTAGCCCAAAAAGTGGGGTCATCAACTTCAAACACTTTATTTCTCAAACCAGGAGGAACTACGTGGCGTGCCACATACCCATGAAAACATCTTTCAAAGGAGAATCCATTGATGTGGATGTTCGAGACAAACCTAATAATTTTCCACTTCAAAAACACTCGACAAAGTCGGGGTATGTCCTCAGTCCAAGGAATCCAAACCCTGGGACCTGGGTTTTCAACCATCCAACAATGGAGCTTCCAACTTGATGTAATCCATACAATTATTAAGAAGCGTTCATTAACCATTTGACATCAATGACTGGTGCTTTTAGTCAAAGTCAAACCTAGTCAAATCAGGGGTTGACATCAATGACAACATCATCAATAGTTCATGCTCCTATTTTATGCTACTTGAGACAAAGATACATGCTACTTATAGTGATTTGGAGACAACCCTATCAGAGGTCTTGAGAATGCCTCCTTGATTGACTTGTTTGCTACCATCTTTTGAGGATCCTGTATGATCCAGGGTTGACCCTATGAGGCCTAATGTGTATGCTGATGAAAGACTTGTGTCTCATTATTATTGTACTTTGTATCTTAGCTGAACATTTGATGAAATTATAAGAAGAAGATGAAGAAGAATTGATTTTGGGTTTTCCCCTTGTGGAGTTTTTCCCTGGTCTCTGACCACAATCCTGGGGTCTCTATTGTGCATGCTTTTTTTCTATTGTTCCGCTAAATTGTTTATGCTGATGTTCTCTCTATATAGTTGTTTATGATGACATGGGATGAATGTAATGTGGAAAACTGTTGAAAAAGTTTAAAAATGCAATTATCTACAACAAAGAACAATCTAGCCTTGAAATTAACAGTTATTTAGGCCTTCTAGGCTCCATCGATACAATATTTCAATTAGTAGACCTTATATTTCTCACGTTGAGCCCAATGTTTTAAAACTCTGACTCGGGTTTGGAACCGGTCGAGGGTCGAATCTGACTCCGACTCCGACTCAGTATCGACTCGACTTGTTCGGTTTCAATGACTCGGCATTTGTAAAAAATACTTTAAATATTATTTTTTTATTATAAAAAAACATAATTTCAAAGATTGTCATTCATGTTTCCAAACACAACATTACAATATAGACAAAAGACAACATATGATCAAAGTAGGCTCATGAATATATCCATTATATCAAAATTGCACCCAGTGCATTGTCCAATACATGATGATGATAAAGAGATCAGAACAAAAAACATAACCAAGGAGGCTCTAAATGGCCTTTACAACAAAACATGAATAGTCACTACTGCTAGACATCTGACAAGGGTTCAAATTTTGAACCAGAGGGGGAAACCACTCGCTCCTCCTCATCAACATCCTCAACTAGAACTGTAGCACGTTGAGCCTAATATAGACGAGTTATGCGCTTCCGTCTTGGCTGACTAGAGGAAGTGCCCGCGGCTGCAATTGGAGTACTTGGGACTGGGCTTGCTCCTAGTGGATTTGCATTGAGTTGAGCCTCTACCTATGTATCGAAATCCATCTCCACACCAATATCCTCATCAGAGTAAAACTCTGGTAAACAAGTCTCCAGTACCCATTCTGATGTTGGATCAATATCCTCCAACAGAATGGGATTTGAATCAGGTCTTTTGTTCAACAATTGGTTGCGTCTTACTCAGAGGTTGTACTGGACATAAACTAGATCATTTAACCTTTTTTTCTCCTAACAATTTCTCTTCTTTGTGTGAATCCTCTCAAAGACAGACCAATTGCGCTCACACCCAGAAGCACTGCAAGTTTGACTCAAAATGTGGATTGCAAACCTGTGCAATTTAGGACAATGGCTACCAAATGCCTCCCACTATTGTGCTGCAAAAAACATAGTTGTGTAATGAGTTTCAGTTAGCTCAACAAATTATATCCAACTTTGAAATTATAAACAATTATACAAAATAATAAAATATGAGTTTGAAAATTGAAATTCTTCATTTACCCGGCTCATCTGATTCCCTTGCAATCCTTGCAAGGTTCTTGCTAAAGGTACCTGTGGCTTTGCTGAACACAGTGATCTGATTGTGTATCAACAACTGGTCACTCTCCGTGGGGATCATCAATCAATGCAGTCAATCAATCCATCTCCAACCTCCCCAGTCAAAGCTTTTGCTTCCTGAGCTTTAAAATGATACCTTGGGTTCATAAAATACCCAGCTGCATGTATAGGGCAATGGAGTTGATTGTTCCATCTTTGATCATTGATTTCCCAAATGGGCCCATACTTACCCACTTTGTCCTTGTATGCTGCCCTTATTTGCTCCTTTGCTTGATCCATAGCCTCATAAATGAAGCCCATAGCCAATCTTTCCCCATCCACCAACTGCGACAACTTAACCAGTGGCTCAATAACCTTCACAATGTCTGCTCCCTTTTTCCAAAATATTTCTTCATTAACTTTCTTTTTCACATCTTTGCCATCTTGTTTGCGAGCCCATTGACATTGATTCCATTCATCACTGGAAAACAACTTTTGCAAGTTTCTTTGTTGGGAAAGCATATGTAATATTCCCAATTAGCCTTGCTAATTGGAATATTTCATTTTTGCTTTATTTTGCCGCTTTAGCTAGACATAATAAATAAAGTGAGAAATAAGAGGGGTCACCTCACTTTAGTCATCTCACTTTATAAATAAAGTGTTCTTTTCCTAGTAGATGAACGTTGTAACTTAAAGAGGGGGCCTTGGGGGTCCACGTGATTATGATGGGGGGGAGGCATCAGGCTGACCCAAGGTAAACTGCGCAGGTCAGAGAAGAGTAAGGGAGCAGTTAAATTTTGGAGGGAATTTGGCATTATAAAAGGAGAGGGTCTCACCTCATTTTGATCATCCATGATTTTGATATTCTTATTGATAGCTAGACTTTGTCTGCTTCAGCACGCCGGTTGTTTAGTCGGTCTGCAGCACTGCTTAGTGCACGAGTGTCTCCGGTCCGAGATCTCACCCTTAGCCTCGGGGGACTTCGAGTGCCTGCCCTGGTAAGGTTTTTCTGGTTTCACCCTTAGCTTCGGGGGACTTCGAGTGCCCGCCCTAGTAAGGTTTTTCTGAGTTCTATCTTGCAGTTCCAGTAGCAGAGCAGCAGCAGTTTCTGAAGTAAATCTGAGGAGGAGAAGCCCTCTATGGTCGCGCCAGCTTCATCGGGAAAAAAAAAAGGAGAGGACGCCGTCTCATCCGCAGAGAGGACGCAGCTTTTATCGGAAGGGAGGACGCTCGTCCATTTCTCGCGGGAAGCGGGTCGTTGCATCCGAAGGCCGTCAAGATCCAATCTGGAAAGGGTAGATTCCAGTGCACCACTTGCATCCATTCTTGTATCTTGCGCATCTCGTAGCCGAGCCTGATCCATCTTGGGGAGTTGCGCATCCGAGGAGGTCATCGCATCTAGTCCGCATCTCAGCACAACATCGGGACCCGGTACCCCAGAGGTCGAGATTCCAAGAGAGGTGCCCAGCTCATCCAGGACAGATTCCAAGGCTTGGTTCAGATTCCAGAGGGAGACCTGTGACCGAGAAGCGGTGCGACTGTGATCCGTTTCTGGAGGGTCGGCATCTGCCGGGATCCGGCGGTTCCAGAGCGGACCACCTGGTAGAGACGCCTCGATCCGATGAGCGTACCGGAGAGTGTGCCTCAACAGCTTTCAGCCCCCGGAGGCCCATCCATTTTCCGGAGGATTTGGCACCGTGCCTTTGATTTCACTGCGCCGGCCACCAGCGGTGAGCGCGTCATCGGGGGAGGGCTTCAGCCAGACGCGAAATTTACCGGCCCTTCTCGTTCCAAAGATTTGGCCAGGGCTTCATCTTCGCCTTGCAGCGCCTAGGACGATCGTCCTTGTCGCGTTCGACGGAGAGGGTCTCCACTTGCCTAGGCAAGGATAGGTGCACTTACTCTGATTTATTGTACTCCTCTCTATGTACTTTCTGATTAATAAAATGGCTCAGTTTCTGGTATTCCATGTGCTATGATTCAGTGATCTGGTTCAGTATTATATTTTCTATATCTGTATTGGTGTATTTCTGTTTGTTACTGGTTATTCCCCTTTGGGGATATTACAGCATAGATTGCAATGTAAAAAAATGTGTTGCAAATCTAGTGATGGCAGGCCTAATAATTTCCTTGCCCCTTGTATGTTTCCTCATTAGGTTCAGAATCCATGAGTGATTGTAAATATATTTTGTGATGCTTTTGCCATGCTCTATAGTGTTCTTGATCCAATTTATTTTACCAATATCCTCAAGCATGAGGTCTATGCAATGTGCAACACATGGAGTCCAAAAGATGGTTGGGTGTTTTTCCTCTAACAATTTACCAACAAGAACATAGTTAGAGGCATTATCTGTGATGATTTGAACCACATTTGCCACCCACACCTCTTGAACAACCTCATCCAAAAGCTGAAACAACAAGTGTCCATCTTTCACCCTATCAGATGCATCAACTGATCTTAGAGACATGGTTCCTTGTGGGCAAAAGACAATAAAGTTTATGTTGGTACGGTTCCTCTGATCAGTTCATCCATCTGACATGATGGTACATTCTGTATCTGCTTATGAGTTTTTGAATCCTTTCAAATATTCATCAATGGACACAATCTCTTTTTGCAAAAGAGATCCTCTTAACTCATGCATAGTAGGGCCTTTGAAGCCCTTTCCAGCAACATATATGGCATCAAACATAGGTTCATAATATGGTGAACGAGAAGCATTGAAGGAAATATCAGCATCATACCATCATCTAACAATGTAATCATCGACAATTTCGCTCAATTCCTTTTTTCAATGCTGATCTAAAGTGGGCTGCACTTGACCTCTACCTGTATGACTAGGACCATGTGCACTATCAGAGGGAGAATGGGGTGTGAAAAAACTTTTGATAGTACCCTTATTTCTCATTGCACCCTTACCCTTTTCTCGAATAGACTCCAAAGAGGGAGGAACATAGCGAAAGGAGTTTGATGCATCAATGCAAGGGATAGATGAAGAACCCTCAAAATCAAAATTTGGGTTGGCAGCCATCATGTGTTTTATATTTCTCTTCCTCCCAATTTTAGCCTCTATTTCTTTTTGCCTAGCTTTGTCTTCCTCAAACTTTTGAAATTGATCTCTCAACTCCTTCATAATTTCCCCAATTTCTTCTATTGGTGCTTCACATGGAGTAATTTGGCCTCTAAGACCAGCCAAGTGTAGTTTCAGTCTATGAATGCCCCCTCCACCCCCCCTTAATTTTTCTCTTACAAAATTTGCAATGCATTTGATCATCAACCATTTCAGCATATGCCCAAGCAACGTCTTTCATTCTAGGGGCCATTTTGGACTGAGTTTTTGACTTGGAAAGGAAAGGTTTAAATCTGAAAATGAAAACAAAAAAAAAAATACTCATTTTGATGTTCATTTCTTTCACAAAAATCTATGTTTTCCATTTTCAGATTTGCAAAAAGAAAAAAAAAAACAAGCAACGGCAGATTTTAGAAGGGAACAAAAAATATCTCTAGGCTCTAGCCTCCTCAATGCTGCTCCAACAGACCAACTCCTCGATGCTGCTCCAAAGTTTGCCCAATAAACTCCTCACTGCTACTCCAAAGCTTGCCCAAAAGACTCCTCAAAGCTGGTCCAAAAACCAACTCCACAACTCTTCACAAATTCCTCACAAATGCTCACTCAAATGCAATGAGATAGATGTGAGGAAATGAGAGAGGTTGGGTAGCTTTAATAGGATAGGGAGGCGTTAGAAGGCTGAACAAAATCCTAATAGGAAAGAATATTTCAGTTTGGAGTCCGATTTTGAGGCTAAGTGGGGTCTGTGGCCTGACTTCCTTGGCTCGGCTGGTCTAACTCGGGCTTGGCCGAGCCGGCCGGTTTGTGACCGAACTGGCTGAGTTGATGACCAGCTCGGCTGGTTCGGTCACAAACCGGCCTCTGGACCGGTTTTTCTACCGAGTTGGTCCGGCTGGAGGGTTGGCTCAGTTGGCTCGGCCGATTCGGAGCCAGTCCGACCGATTTTTAAAACTATGGTTGAGCCATTCTCATTGAATATCCTTTTGTTGAGCATTTTGGGAAGTCTTCCTTGCGGTCAAATACTGCGAAAGAGCAGGAGAAAGGTTGCTGAGGTGAGAGAGGCAACCAAATCTCTTTTTGCCCTAATCTCTGGTTCTGGCTAATGAGACTTTGGACTAGGCCTACTACATTTTGCAGCAACATGCCCAACAACAATGATGACTACTGGTTTAGCTAAGCACTTGGGCTCTTTGATTCTCTTATTTAAGTCATATGTGCACACATTAATTCCTAGTTAAGTTGGTTTCATCGTGGTTTCCAAACTTGTAACTTTAGGTGAATCTGCTATGAATTATTCAATTGTTTTGTGTTACTTTCTTTTCAAATTGACCATACTCTTCTCTTTGTTTGTTACAAATTCTTCTTATCTGTTTTGCATCTAGCAATTTATTCCTCAGTATTTTCATGCATCTAACCTTATAATTTTTCATCTTGGTATAAGTTGATTCTGTGCTCTCCTTCCTGTCATTTCCACCGTCTACCAGCAGTCGACAATACAAAGACTAGAGTATTTGTTTCTTTGTCGTAAGAGAAGTGATTTGCATTCGATAGCCGAGCATGGATGAGATGTGTAACGTAACATAAAAGTGACATGGCATATATCAGTGAACAATTATTAACAATAGTAAAAAAAGTAACACTTATGTCTTAATATCTTATTTGCAAATTTAAGTGCACTTTAAAACCTGATATGTATGAGATGTGTAAAATAAAGCAATCGCAATCAACTTGAAATTTATAATGTAAAGGTGAAAAAAGAGAGGTGGCCATAATAAGAAAAAACAAAAAGATACTATAAAATAAGCCAATCCAGATCCATCTGAACCCTGATGTTTTTAGCACATAAAAGTTTACTAGTCCATTTCTTTCGGTTTCCTCTTGATGATTAATGGATTCGGGATTGTGATGGATCTACAATGGTGTATAAATACTTCTCTTTTGTGAGTCTGTTTATTAAGAAATAGAGATGTCAAGTCAGGTTAGGAAAGAAATACTGGACATATGAATGTGTTATTTTCTGTTCAGTTTTATTTTCATTGGTTTTATTCGTCATTTTGTCAGGATGGGTCCTATTTTGGACTTTTAAATTTTTATTTAGATGATCTATGATTTATCTTAGAGACTTACTAATTATGCATGTGCTTCAGGCTTGTTGACACCGCTATTAAAACATCCCGAAGTGGTTACTTACAGCGATGTCTCATAAAGAATCTCGAGTGTTTGAAGGTGTATTATGATTATACTGTAAGAGATTCAGATGGCTCAGTTATCCAATTTAATTATGGTGAAGATGGTCTGGATGTCATGAAAATTAGTTGCCTGACTGAATTCGAAGTTCTTGCGACTGTAAGTGTTTAATCTGGATTCTGATCTCCTCATTTCTTAATTGATTACAGAGACCTGTTCATTTTGACATACTCGGTTGTTCCCTTTTTGTATTTCAGAATCAAAAGCTTGTTAGACAGAGGCTTGGTACAAATAAACTTGATGAACTGGGTTCTCAGCATTCCAGGAAAGAAAATTTCAAAGAGAAATTTTCAGTTGCAGGCAGCTATGCAAAAGATTTGCCAGAAGCTCTTGAAAAAAAGGTACAGGAGTTCATTGGGGGTCTTTCAAAGCAAAAGAGACAATCTCTTAAATTGAAGAATCAAAAGAAATTTTTGAATATGATGGGGCTCAAGTATGTTTCAAGCCTTGCCCAACCAGGTGAGGCAGTGGGTGTTATTGCTGGTCAGTCTATTGGAGAGCCATCGACACAGATGACGTATGTATTCTGTCATTTCTCGACATTTCAGAGCTTTTTTATGGTCTCTCTCTCTCTCTCATATAATGTATTGTAACTTAAATATGTCTTATGTACTAAATATCATCAAAATTTGATGACTTGTAACCCCTATTTAAAATGAGGATAAATTAGTTCCTTAGATATGCTTAAACACACAAATCCTATTAATTAAAGTTTTATTTTGTTGATGGGTGGAAAACATCTTTACTAGAGCTTTGGCCACACGAAGGTGAACCATGTAAGAATGGAGTCTGATACATATGACGTGAATAGTTTCACCACCATTCTTAATTCAAGGATACTGTGTAATAAGAAAATTATATGCTTTACTGGGGTCACACCTTGTATTGTATGAGGTTCTGCATCCTGATCCTCATCAGAGTTGTGGATATTTCCTTGTGGTTAGTTCGAGCTTTTGGACTGAATTTGGGGGATTATCTTTATGGAGATTTTTGGTTTGAGAGATTCTCACTTCTCCTTGGCTAGATGATTGCGCTTGCTTCTTGGTTTTCTTCTCAAATGTGCTTCCCTTGTCGATCACTCTTTGGTTGCACTTTTGATGGATGTGGAGCAGACTATCTCAATATGATGGTTTGGTATATATGCATATTTTGGATATGGATGATGGTTTTAGGACTCCTCCCCCCCCCCCACCCGCCCCGCCCCGCCCCCGCTCCCCCCACCAAGGGGTTGGATGATGATATCAAGAGGTATTTGTTTCATGATGTTGTTGATGTTTCCTAGTGACTTGTGGTGTGTTGATGCATGATGTTGGTGTCACTATTATGATGTGTTCAACGTGGTTCTTCTTACCCACCACCTATGGGTCACACCCATAGGAGATATTTTTCTCCTAGATTGTCTTCAGCCAACAGCCAGTAGCCCCTTGCAGCCACCAGATAGCTCGATTTTCCACCATCTCCGCCACTTGAGCCAACTATTATGTACTCTCACCCATCTGTCATGATCGTATGTTTGAAGGTGGGCCTTTCAAACCCGAAGGTATGGCTTTCATTATGTAGTTGGGTATTTTTGCTTACTTATCATGGACACTTCTAGGCATGGATTAATGGGGGGATTCGGCAGAAAGAACGAGCTTGGTTTGTACTCTTGTCCCCTTGTCTAGCTTGGTCGTTAACCTTGTATCCTAGTCCCGTGGGATATCCTTTACTGGCTACTAGCTTTAGGAGTCGCACTAGATGGGAAATCCCGATTTTGGTTGCATGGTCCCTCTTCCCAACACCACATACATCACTCTCCTCCCCTCATTATAACCCCTTTTCACATATTTCCCATCTGGGTCCACATTGTTGATAAATGTAACTAGTTTTTATCTTCATAATTGTTGTACTCATTTGAATATGTATCCTATGTAACAAACACGAAAAGAAGAAAGAAAAATTATTATTATTAAGCATGGGTTTCATGCTCATTATTGATGGTCTTCTAGCTAAAAGCATGTTCTTCGTGCTTCTAGGGTTTGTTAGGTCTTAGGATTTATTGTCTTGAGTCAATGGAGTCAACATCATGTCTATAAAACCCCTCCGAGGAATTTGTAATTGTAAAAAGAAATATTTGTTGAGTCTAGAAAGGTCGAGAATCTCCAAAAGTACAAGTCGGCTTAAAGGAGGGAATTCGCCCCCTTGAGAAGGCTATAAAAGAACGCAATTCAACCTCATTTGGACACACTCCCTCACAAGTTCAATCCATCAAGAAAAGAGTTCGATCTGTAGCTGGGAAAAGGAGAGCGAAGTTCTAGAAATTGGGAGGCTGAAATATCTTGTCTTTGGGCTCTATCTCTCTCTCTCACATGTAGAGAAGCTAGTGTTTTTGCAGCTAGAAAGAGGCCAAAGTTTCAAGTCTGAATTGCTGGGGAGCGAAGCTGTTCCTGGGGAGCAGAATTGCAGGAACAAGTTGCTGGATAGAGGGAAATCCTTCTCTTGACCTAGTTGACCTTGGGGAGAGCTGTTTTGTTCTAGGAAGGTCTCAAAAGGAAGATAGATTAGGGTTTCTACAACAGTTGTTTGGACGAAGTAGCTAGGCCAAAGTTGTAGGTCGAGTAGTAGTTGCTAGCAGGTTGAAGTTGCAAGAAATAAGCAGTTTGGTACAAAGTCAAGGAAGGACTTGAGGAAGGGCCGAATTGGTACTGGGAGGACTTGTTCTATGGATTGGGTATTTGTATCTCATTTGAAGCAGATTCTAAGAAGAGAAGAGTTTCTGAGTTTTCCCCTTGAAGGGGTTTTGCGCTGGCTGAGAGCTTATATCTGTGTCCTCTTTTGTTGTAGTTTCTTGATATTGTTTGATGAACAAATCTAACTAAAGAACATAAAGAAGATAACTAATATTCAAAAGCAAGTACCAAGGTTAAGAAAATAAGATATAATAAGTTGCCACTTCACATTTTCTAACACACTTTTGTCCATGGGGTCCACAAGGAGTTAGCCTCCCCCTCCCTT
This sequence comes from Pinus albicaulis, assembly GCA_034641835.2. Lineage (NCBI taxonomy): Eukaryota > Viridiplantae > Streptophyta > Pinopsida > Pinales > Pinaceae > Pinus > Pinus albicaulis. The sequence goes on along the minus strand of CM076574.1, from coordinate 1,098,890,428 downwards.
GTTCACACTTTGGGTTGGGTGTGGAACGATGCCCTGGAGGTTGATGCAACTAGAAAGAAAGATAAAAGCATAGGTTGGCCACTCTCAATAGGAAATTTACCATAAAATGCAAAGGATGGTTGGGACATACAAATTTAGCACGTGGGCAAAAGGCAAAATCAGCTCTACCCCCTATCATTATGGGCATCGCCTTGGTTCCTAGGGCCCATATATTGCCCCCTTGCACATTAAGGAACCCGTGATTGTCCCAACCCCAGGTGCGCAATGAATTGCCCAACCTTAAGGAGGTAATCACTGCTATATATTTACACATCATGCTCTCATTCCCTGGAGCCCCGATCAGTCATAAAAAGAAAAATCAATAAAAGGAAAAGGACATATGAAGAAGGGTGGAAAAACAAAGGCCAGGGTAACTCATGTACCACGATTGTTCCCTCCTACATCTATACCCCCAAGCATGGTCTTCCCTCATCATAACTACCCTTGTACCATGGCATGTGGCCTAGAGCCTCCCCTTGATGCCCCAATCCATTCCATTATTATATCACATGACAACAACCATATGACAGATGTACCATGGACCTGTCACTCCCTTAGAGGTTGAAACCACCTAATAGGGTCCTTCATTAACCTCCTCTTTGAACTTGGAGGCACTTGTACACTCTAAAGCCCGTTATGAAAGGGTATGAAATGCCCACTTGGTTCCATGATTTGTAAGCTCATTTACTAAATTACATTAATGAAATGTTGTGCTGGAAGGTGACGAGACACATTCGATCTTATAAAATATTGCAGGTGGGTCTTCATCTTGGGGTTTGGTCTCCCTATATGGGGTCCAAGCCCTTTAGAGGGTCTTAATGGCATTTGTAGGGTTTGCGTTGAGAGCAATGAGCCTCCATTATATCAGAGATCAAATTGCCATTCCATGGGATCCTTCAGTACCATTCATTGCTCGCTCATGTTCCACTTGGTTGATAATGATGATGCACCTGAACCACCTTGCCCAGCTGGCTACACACTTGCACCACACACTTGGCAGTTGGTCGAGGGCCCATAACGGGTTTTGTCTCACCATGGAAGATAAAGGGAGGGCTTGCATCACTGTTCCAACCCTTGCATATGGGATACATGCTTGTTCGATTCAGTTGGAGATCCATGATGATGTTTTTGTGCCTCCATAGCCACTTGGGAGCACCACACGTCATTTGCTTGGAGATCAAGGGGCCATCCCCTTTATCACTATTTTTGGAGCCCTTTCGCTCATTTAGGCACATGAGGGACTTCACTATGCCTATCAATGGCCCTCCTAGCTATTCTACTACCATTTCGACCCTTTTAAGAGGCTTATTTTTCATATTATGGAGCTATTTGATAGGGTTGTTACCAAAAGTATTGTTATTTTGCACATTATTTTACTTCAGGGGCATTATAAGGCTAAAATAGGCCCATTCGAATCACTTAGAGGATTGTATAAATAGAAGAGAGGCATTCCCTCTCATTTATCATCACTTGGATTTGTATCTATCTCTTTTTGAGAACTTCACTCTACCTATTGATGGACAAATTGGAGAACCCTTGATGCATTTCGATGTTTGGATAACCTTTCCTTGGTCTTGGAGCTTCACTTTTGTCTCTATTTGATGATTGGATATATTCGCTATACTTGTAAGTGCTCTTTTATGTTTATCTTTCTCTCTTGTATACATGACTAATGTATGGAATTTTCACTCAAGAAATCTGAAATGTGCCTTATTTGAATGCAAAATTATGAAAATTTGGATTCTTGAGGTATTGCATATGTTACATGTTGAGTATGGTGAATGGATGTTCCTTGGGATAAATTATCTCCATAATTACCTTGAAAAGTCATCAAATTTTGCAATAAGAAGTATAAATTCCTTGGTGACCAAGTAGCTGCCTCTTAGGGCCATGCAAAGTTGCCATTAGGACTCCTTGATTGCATAAAAGAACTCCAAAATTGAAAGCACATTGACTCCATCTCTCCCAGGCATTAATCTTATCCTTGGTGATCACCATACATATTATCTCCTTTCACCTCTTTTTTCTTTCTCTATGCCCTAACCCAAGAGGTCTCGTAGGGCATCAAGCGAAATTCGTTAGAACCATCCATCTTGAGAGCGAGTTGGATTACAACTGCGTTGGGGTTTTTCCTAGGCCCTCACAAATTTTGAAGTATTTTTCACTACTAGATTTTGAAATATCCCAAGCTCTAGCTCCACAAGCATTCTTGTATTGAGAATTTGAAGGGTCGATGATTAATTCAAATTCTCTTCTTGATAATTACTTGTGAGCTTACTTCATTTACTTATGTCTTCTCTTCTTAGCTTATTTATTCTTTCATCAAGTCAATTATCAAAAATACAAAAGACACAAAATTAGGCTCTTCAAGCCAGGGCAAAACCTCTCCCTCTTGGAGAGGGAAACCCACAATAAATTCTTCTTATAGACTTTCAGATGACAAGTAGCATGGCCAAGAATCAAACTCTTGACCTATGTATGCTTCTAAGACCTTGTCATTGCTTCTTTGTCAACCTCCATTGCTGATCCTTCTTTTCTGCACCAACCTGCATTGTCCTGCACCAGCACTAGAGAACTCAGTCTCTAAGTTTATCTTCAAACACTTCTTCTTGTTTATACAGTTATTGCAGCCAAGATCATTCTAGATCTTATCTTTCACTTCACATATCCTTGAATCTGGAGGTATATTACTTTCTCTTATAAACTATGATTAGGAAGGGAAATCACAGATTTACCTTCCTCCTTTTCTCGCACTGCAATTCAAAGTTTGCATAACACTTAGACTGCCCATCAACCTTATTACAATACAGAATATAATTCGAGTGATTCTCCTCTTTAGACTAGACACAGTCCTTACAACGCATAGAGTACCAACTTTATTCCGCTTTGATTGCAGGTGCATAGATCACATGATGGACACCACTCTTGTTCGTCATTTCTTTTCACTGATCCGCATTTAGTGTATCAACACAATACCCAAAAATAGATCTGCATTCACTGTATTATACTCGCATATATACCAGACTTTGTCATGCTGTAAAATCTCAGAGGTATTTGCAATTTTTTGTGCTTGAATGAGCCACAAGTTTCTTATATATATAGTGCTTTGTCTCTGCTTTTAGGCCAACCCTACAACAAGCTTGTAGGCCGACTTCATCATTGTATATAGGCCGACTAGATCACAAAATCAATGAGCTTATCTTCCAACATTGAATGAGCGCTGACTTAAGCCATTCTTTCACTGTTTTATGGCAAGGTCTTGGAGCATTTTCTCTAGACTAGTCACTTCATATACATGACACTTAATTATACTTATAACTAGAAGACAAACCCTAATAGACATTAAGAAGAAGTCTATTGACCTATAATAAAAATCTTGCTCATGAAACCCATGAAACAAGTACAAAAAATACATTTTATTATATTTGTCTTCTTCATTACATAAATACATAATTACATATTCAATATGAAGAATGATCCTAGTTAGACTTTCCAACATCTTGTTCCTAGGTTTCCTTGGTTAGTGCCTTCTTCAAGTGTCATTGCAATAAAACTCAAGTAAAATTCCATTTAATTGACCCTCTTCTTTTCCCTTGCTTAGTCTAGATCTTTTGTTTGAAGTTTCACCCGAAACCCGAGGCTTTGCTTGGGCCATATTGGGCTTCTTTGTGGCCCCATACCTTCATCATTCCGTATATTACAAAGACCATCTTAGAAATCCTCTTCTCTTAGGAAACTTAGGTCTAGGGCATTCCCTATCAAGCAATATCTTTGATCCTTAGGTCTAGGCCTCCTTTGAGCCTTTTTTGGAGAGCCCCACACCTTGCTTCTAAGGCAAGTAAGCCTTATCATTTGAGTCTCTCCTGTGAATGGGCTCTTGAAATCACTATTTACCTCACTATTGACTTATCATTCATAGTGATTTTCATAGTGATTTCCCATATATCGAGACTCCTCCCATCGGTGAAAGTCTGTAAAGAGCAGGGGACATCGACTGAGGTGACAGTGGGTCCTTGTCCCATTGTTGCCACATGGTCTAGTAGTGGTCCCTTTGGAACCCCTCCTAGGACCCTTGCTAGATTGAGCAATAACAGTCCTTGTTTGTGTATATGTGATGGGGAATGCACTTAATGATTGAATGAAGTTAGCGTTTCTTTATGCTTCCTTTCCTTATGATGTTGCCATGGTGGGATGATTCATATTGCCTTTGTGGGGCTCGGGGGGAATGTGTTTCATGATGGTAGTACCTTTGTTGCTATGTTATTTCCTAAGTTTGAGTTAGGAAGTGGGGTTCTACATATGCTTTGATGGTGATATAACCTTTTCCTAAGGTTGGATGATGAATTTTGATGTGATAATGCCTCGATGGTGGCACATTGTACTAATTTTTGTTTTTATCATGGTGGGGTTTAGCTAGGAGGAACATCTTTAATTTACATGGTACAGTTCTTTAGTATAGTGCACCTTTCATTGGCACATGTTGATTGTGATTTAATCAATTGATGGCTATCTGCAGGGGAACTATGGTTTTATTTCAACATTAAGCTTTTTGCACACATGTTGAGCTTGATTTAATTGTTCAATGGTTAAGTTAATCTAATTTATCGATATTAAAGTTAACAACTAGGGCGTCCTTCTTCATTGACATCCTTTTCACACTCGAAGGTTTTAGTTGGAGTTGGTTGAGGCTTTTTGGTGGTTTGCCACCTTTTGGAGCATAGTTAACAAGACATGCAGTATTTTATTGTTTCATGGAGAGCTTGGCACACCTTTTTAGGGTGCACCGTCTTGGGTTGGTTAGACATCTTTATTACATGGCATATGGAGTAATATTTTGTATTAAGATCCAACCACTATTGACAAATTCTCCTATGGCACACTTGATTGGAGAATATTGTATTTTTTTAGGTGGTTGAGGTAGCTACTGTTGATGTTTGTAACATCACACATGAAATTCTAGCAGGTCTAACGTTAGACATGTGGAAGTTGTCTAAAAAAAGACTTTTCTTAACTTTGTAATTCACTTTAGTAAAGTGACTTATTAAAGTGAAGAGTCTTTTGAATTATTGAGTTAGGAAAGCCTAATAAAATGTAATTTAATTACATTAGTGATTTAGACGAATCTCAACCATTAATCTCAAGTGAGTAGATTTAATTTGAGTCATCAATCTTTGGAGATTAGGGTTAGGAGATTTAATTCGATGTTATGAAAGAAAGACAAAGTGAAGGGAAATGATGAAGTGTGACATGTAGAGAGTGTTAGAGTAACACAATTGATACATAGAGAAAGTGATAAAGGAATTTCACTCAGTGTGCAAGTACAAAGTAGGAAATAGAAAATAGTAGTAGTGAAAGAAGATTAACCCAACTGCTAGAAATTTTACAGGTAGTACACTATAGGTGTAGAGGCAACTTCAGGAGACCTTATGATGTGACAAAAAAGGGGATGTCTGTAAAATATTTGGGGATGGATCTAAGCAACAACTATAAGTTTTGGTAGGGTTGTATGAGTTGTACAACAATAGTGGGAGCTCGTGGGTTGTATAATAATATGTAGGTCGTATGGACTGTTTGCTAGTCGTATAGTCCATATAGCGAGGAGAGATGCCATAGCCGTATAGGGTCATAGCAATCCATGTAGGCCGTATAGGCAACAACAATAGGATGGTTGTGTAGTAGAGTTTGGTAGAGCCATAATGGCTGTGTGATGCACCATATCAGGTTTTTTGCTGGAGTTTTCATATTATCTACATGGGCTATTTTCCTAGTTCAAGAGTCCTTATAAGCTTGGAATAAGTTTTAATGAAACATTGATATTTAAAGGGCATAAATTTTTGTAACCATTTTGGAAATTGGTTTTTGTCGCTTCCACTATTTTTTTAATTTCTAGTTAACTTTCCATCAAGTGTATTTTATTCTATGAGCAAAAAAATTCAATCTAAATCAAGTTTTCAATAAATAAATCATAAGGAATTAATTTACCTAAGTTCTTGAAATAGAAATTATAAGATGATATTGTTGATTTCTGGTAGCATCGAATGTGCTCTAAGTCTCAATTTTTGCAGGGAGGCTTAGGGACATGTATTCCAAAGAACCCATAAAGTGTTTTGGGAAATTCCACCCGAATTGTGTTGTATGAAAATATTTAATTATTTTTAATGGGACCCTAAGTCTAAACTTAGGAAATTAAAATAATTAAAGGATATTTATTAAAACATGGTGTGAATCTTTTAGAAAAGATAGAGATCAAGCCAAGTTAATTTTAGTTGTAGATTAATGATTTAATCTTGGCTATTGAAGACTCAACGAGAAAATTATAAGGACTTAATGGGGCATTTGGAAAACACACTGAGAGACCGACAAAGTCTAGAGATCGAAATTCTTTAGTGAGCAGTGCTCAGGGAGAAGATCGATCTAGTTGATTCTTGTAAAGAGGGGTAGAGATAATTAACGGTGGGAAGATCATTCATGAGCCGGGAATACACAACAGAGAAGACAAAGGGTAGTACGTAGAAGAGGAAGCGTAGCAACTACGTAGAGGCAACGCAGTGCCACGCAGAGGTAGCACTGCAACCTTGAGGAGATCCGAGATTCAACTGAGGATCAGCTAGATCTAGTGCCGGAGTGTCGGGTTGTGAGACCGGAGGGGCCAGAGATTAGTATCCATCCAGCAAAAGAGCCAACAAGCAAAGGTGACGTAGTCCCCACGCAGACTGACGCAGATCTGCGTAGAGGCAATATAGGGTTCATCAACTCATTGTTTGGTCAGTCAGGATTTTCTAGTGCTAGTGTGAGATAATCCTGACTAGCTCTTTGTTAATCAGATTCTCTGTGTGGATGGCTAGTAAGGAATCCCAGATTGTATTCAGAATTACTGCATAATAAACAAACCCTTAGTTGTTGCACCGGTTTTCCCGCGTTGGGTTTTTTCGAGGACTTAGTCCAAAAATAACGGTGTCATGTGTCTATTGTTTATTCTTGCTCAGATCTTGTTTCCGTAGTTTAATTTTGTGAAGGCTGCAGTGTATGGATTTCAATGTTTACCATAGAACACAGGAAATAATTTGTTAAAGAAATTGACAAATAGAAGAATTCTCATCAGTTGCTGCAGTAGGATTCTGGGTAGCAGAATTTTCACATTAGAGCTTGGAATCTCAAGAGGAAGTCCATTCCAATTTTATAGCAGATTGGAAACCATAATAGTAATCTTTTTTTCTTTTTCTTTTGTGGGTGTTTGAAGGACTAAGAGCAATACTTTGGTAGTTGGTTTAGATTTGAAAGATGAAAGTAACTAGTCTTAGGTGTGAAGACAAATTAGATGTAGCTTCAAAGTTCAAACATTTTTCCTTGGAAGCAAGGGTTACTTTGCTTTTGAATAAAAATGATCCTTGGGAGATTGTTGACAAAGTAGTTCGTTCACCAATAAATCTACAACAACCAATAGTTCATGAGAAGGAAATCAAAGCCACGTGAGTGATCTTGGATGTAATGAAGGATCATCTCATTCCTCACTTGTTTGAGAAGAAGACCACCAAGGAGATATTTGATGCTTTGCTAAGTCTTTACCAGACTAAGAACATAAACATCAAGATGGTATTAAGGAATAATATTAGATCTTCGTAGATGTGCAGATCAGACTTCATTATTAGTTACCTCATGAAGATCACCAAAGTTTGTGATCAACTTGCAACAATTGCAGAGAAGGTGACCTATGCAGATTGGTAAATACTACACTGAATGAATTCTCAAGCCTTGGGAACCATTTCTCAAGGCTATCTATGCACTGGAGAACTTTCCCACCTTTAAGAGGCTTTGGGACGATTTTGTCCAAAAAGAGACTTAAGAGGAGTGTAGAGCTAATAAGAAGAAAGGTGATGAGAACCTGGCCCTTGTAAGCCAAGCAAGGAAGCATGAAGGAAAGGGTTCCAGTAAGGGAAAGAGTGAGGAGTCAACTTCACAATTCGTGAAGAAAAAGGACTTGAGTAAAATCATGTGTTTTGTATGTCACAGGCATGGATGTTATTTATCATAGTGTCTAGAGAGCGATATACAATGACTTAGCGAGTACTCACCGAGTGGGTTGAGTATGGCTGAGTGTTAAAGAGTGCAACTAGGGGCTAATTCCCCTTCGTAGAATATCCTCCTTTGATGGCTCATCAATCTATTCGACTAGCCTTAATGGCATCTTCCTTCACCTAAAAAATCAGAATGTTTGGACACCTACAAGTGTCTCATTTTCTAGTTGGCCTCATCTCCACAATTCTAATTTCGGCCCCTGTTCAAATCTGCCCATTACCACAAAAACTTGCAGAGGACCTACAAAGGACTCCTAAAGGGACAATTGCTAGATCAAAGGGAACGATGGTGACTTAGACCACTGTCACTTCAACCAAGGCTCCCTACTCTTTTCAAACTTTCACTGATGGAAGGAGACCCGATATATAGAAAATCACTTGTGAACTATAGATCAACAAAGGGATATGAAGTGACCTCAATGATCCTTTCTCGAAAGAAAATCAAGAATGGATCTTGCTTGCTCTTTAAGCAAGGTACAAGGCTTTCTAGGAGAAGGAGGTGAGGATTTAAGGGCTAGTTCAAGGGAATGTGACTTGTAAAGGAGTTTTATCAATCCCTAAAATCCTTGCAAAACTTGGATTCCAGAGTTGTCTTTGATAAGAAATGGGACCACACGAGGCCAAGTGGACCCAACCTAGGTTAAGGGGAGGGAATTTAGCAACCAATGATGATATTAACCTAAACAAGGAAGGGAAGAGGATCAAAGAAATAATTTCCACTTAGGGGTGCCAAAATTATCCTATGAAGTACTAGACTAGGGAACACGAGGGAAAAGTTCGGTTTCAGGGCTAGGCCTTGAGATATCTCACAATTCCACTGCCAAAATTTCTTCGAATTTGGAGGAGACCTTGAGGACACATCAACGTAGGAGAGGTTAGGAGATCAAAATTTTTCTATGGCTATTTTGTCAGGAAAATGATGCCCTAGGTGGCCCAACGTGGCTAGACCTAGAGGGAAGGAGAAAGGTGAATAAAAAAGGGTTTTAAGGTGATCAAATTATGGTGTATCAATGCCTAATTCCTTTGGGGATATGGAGTCAAGAGGAATGATGAGAATTGATTTCGTTTCTAGCTCAAGGAGGCTCGAAGGACAACTTCGTTTGGCATTAGGGCCAAAGCGAGTGACCTTAAAGCATTTATACTTAGTTTGCAAATCCGGATGGCTTATCAAGATAACTTCAATCTCTAGGAAAATTCGTTCAACAAACATGGCACATACATAGAGATATGCTATATAGAAACATAATTCCACAATTAAGCAGTAAATGCATGCAAAAATTAGCCCTAAAATAGCAAAAATCCCATGATCCATGCATGTGACAAAGTAAAAGAAAATAGAATCAAGTTTGTACTTTCATGTAAGAGAATATATCCAACCATCAATACATTTGCCAATTAAGAAGCTCCAAGGTAAGAAAATGCAATCCAAATATAAAAATTCATCCATGCTCCAACATCGTCCACCAAGAAGGAAATGCGAAAATCTCAAGAGAGAGAATGATCCAATCCAAGTGATGATACAAAATGAATTCATGTCACTCCTATTTATACACTTCTTTGGAGTTCAAATTACCTAATTAGGCCTACATTAGCCCCTAAAATAAAATTATGTGCAAGTAATTAACTTTTGGTGACAAGCCCACCAAACTAGCTGATAAATAAAATAATAAGCTTCTCAAGAGGTCAAATGATAAACGGTGCATGTTGTTGGGCCCTCCAAGAGGCTTGATGAGGTCCATAAGTGCCATAATGATGAATAGGACCCTCAAAAGTGATGGACAAGGTGGTGGCCCCTTGTTCTCCAAACAATAAACTTGTGGTGCTCCCAGTGGGGGCACACAGATAACCTCATGGGTCTCCAAGTAAGTTGAAGATTCTTTTAAACCATTTGTAAGGGCTTAGATGATGGACTAAATGATGCCATATCAGTGTACAAGTCCGGGGTCACCTGCCAAGTGTATGGTGCAATTCTAGGGCTGCTTGGGCATGGTGTACCAGGTGCATCTTCCTCGTCTCATAGGTGGATCTCAAGCAATCTTTGAACATCTCTGGGGATGAATGTAGTGTTGTTTACTACTGTGGAGGCCCATCGATGTCTACTCACACCCTAGATGTGCCAATGTAGCCCTTTGGGGAGCTAGGACCTTGTATAGGGAGACCAAACTCAGAATGGACACCATCTGCAATTCTGCATAAGATCCAAATCGTCCCGTAGCCTTCCAGAATAACAAGTCATTAAAGTAATCGGGTAAAAAGAGCTTACAAACGATGGACAACAAGTGGACATTTCATAATGGCCTGCCATTCCATAGTGGGCTTTGGCATGTGCTAATGTCTCCAAGCTCCAAAGGGGGTTAATTAAGTACCTTATTAGGTGGTTTCTACCTTTAGAGGGGATAGCATGTCCAAGGGACATCCCTCAAATGCTGATGGCATGTGATAAATAGGTGAATGGAATAGGGAATGAAAAGGGCAATCCTAGGCCACATATCGGGGTACAAGGGTAGCTAGAACAAGCGAAGCCCACACCTAGGTATGTAATGTATAGGAGGGAGGAATCATGGTACATGAGGTGCCCCGAACTTGATATTTCCATCTTTCTTTATATACCTTTTGCCTTTTATGATTTTTCTTTGATTAACTGCTCGAGGCTGAAAGGATAAGAGCATGATGTGTAGGATATAACTGTGGATACCCCCTTTAAGGAAGGGAAGTTCATTGACCGCTAGGGGTTGGGACAATCATGGGTTCCTCAATGATAAAGGAGGTTGATCTAGGGCCTATGGAACCAGGGTGATGGCCATGGGTATGGGGTAGTGTTAATGCATTGGCTTTTGCCCACGTGCTAAATATGTTTGACTCGACCATCTTTTGCATCTTGTGGTATATTTTCTTGTTGAATGTGGCCATTTATGCTTTTATTTTTTCTTTTTCGCTGCTTCAACATTCGGGGCATCGTTCCAAGCCTGACCCAAGGTGGAGGCAAGGGAAAGGGGAGGCTAACCCTATGTGGACCCAGTGAGGAAATGTGGAGCCAGGTGGGAAAGATAATGCACAGGGTTATAATAGATGGAATGGGAGTGATATATGTTGATGAGGGCATGGGACCACACAACCAACATCGGGGTTTCCTATGTAGTACCACCCTAAAACCAAATGGACAGTAAAGGAGATCCCACGAGACTAAGATCCAAGGGTAACATCCAAAAGAGGTCTATGGGACAAAAGCACAAAATAAGTCCACTCTTAATGCTAAATCCCCCCATTAATCCATGCCCAAAAGTGTCCATGATAAGCAAACTCAATACTCAATTACGAAATGAGAAGACATACCTTTAGGTTCGGGAGGCCCACCTTCAAACATACCATCATGGTAGATGGGTGAGGGACCACATGGTTGGCTTACGTGACAAAGAAATGGTACAACGAGTTAGTTGGTGGCTACAAGGGGTTGTTGGTTGATGACCATCTTGGAGAAAAAAATTCTCCAAGGGATATCACCCACAAAGTGGTGGGTAACAGGCCCCATTGGTGAATAGACATGACTCTTCACCCCACGTCAACCACTATAAATATAAGTCAAGTTCAACTCATTTTGGGATCATTTCACTCACGCATCTTCTCTACCTTGTTCTGATTGGTTCATACAACATGAGACAAATTCTTCTTTCCACACGTGCAAAGGGTTCCTTGACTGTTTTGTTTTTGTCGCGTTGACTTTTCTGCAGCTAACTTTGACCGGTGTTGATTGAGGACTTTGAGAGACCGTTTGACTCCATTTTGACTTGGTGAAACTTTGTTTGGGCAGGCTGCATCCACTGACACACAAAAAGAGGAATTTTGGGTAGGTTGACCAGTGTTGACTGTAGGCATAATTACAGGTTTTGACTGTAGAGGGTTGACTTTATTTAACTTGTTTTTCATCTCTGCTTTGGGCTGATTTTGACTTGGTGAAGAGCCGAGTTCCTTGTTGGTTTGACCGAATTGATTGGAGGCTATTTGACTATAGTTTGACCACTGTTAATTGGACTAGTTGGGGCAGGTTGACTGTTGTTGACAGACTTTAGAAATGCAGATTTGACAAAAATAGATTTGGATCAATTTTGGTCTTCTTGTTTATCATCATTGTACAAAATTGGATTTTCTCTCTCTATTGGACATTTGATACTAATCAATAAGAAGGATTGGTTGGGTTTCACTTTATAAAGTCACACTTAGGAAAAGAATTATTTTGGACACTTTTCCCTAGGTAGAGACTAACCCATGGGAAACCACTTGTCCAAGTTACATTAAAAATCAACTTCTTCTTTGATTGAACTTATTTCAATCATCTTGACCTACTTCACTTCTTTGTCATCATACCATCATCTCATGAATCCCATACAAGGTGAAATTCTTGGTGAGCCACTTGCTTCTTCTAATAGGGAACCTTCTAATAAAGATTCCAACTAAAGATCTTGATCATCCTCATCTTGCAAATGATCCTTCGAATGATGTATGATGAACTCTACAGTAGATGACTTTCTTTTACCTATAAGTACTACTTATGCTTCCAATGAGGTTACCAAGAGCCACATCCTTCTATTGATGACTGTCATAGACTTCTGCTTCAACTATCTTCCAAGCTTCTTATGATGATGTCACGAGCTCTTTCTTTAATCGTATGCTTCCATGATTCTATCTCCTAACATGATGCATCCTATCATGCTTCTAATGTTTTTCTCCCATGATAGCTATACTTTACAAAAATATGAAACAAAGACTTGAAAAGAACTAGATGAGGAAGACTATCTTACACTTCTTACACTTCTTCAGTGATATGGGATTCTTCCCTTCCTGTTTTGTTATTGTCCTTTTTGAGCCTTGGACAGTCTCTCTTGTATTGCCCATATTCTTGAATCTTGACATCCATAGCATTGAACCTTCGCCATACTGTTCTTCCTTTTATGAGGACCAAATTTCCCAAACTTTCCTTTCCTCTTCACCATGGTAGCATATGCTTGAGTTTGTTCTTTTGATCCTACATCTCTTTTTGCCTTCAACCTGGTTTCTTCAATTTTTCATAGTGACCATAGTTCATTGAATGGAGTAGCTTCCTTCTTCCCATAGATGCTTGTTGTAAAGTTACCCCATTCCTCCGGTAGTGGATTGAGCACTATAGTAGTCATTTCCTTGTCAGACATTATTTCTGCTAAATCTTCTAGTTGGTCACTTATTTCGAACACCCTCATAAAGTATGAGGCTATTCCTTCTTCTTTTGATATCTTCATCTTGTAGAGTTGTTGTCTAAACGAGATCATTTCTACTGTAGTGCTTACAGAGAACAATTCTACAAGTTTGTCATATATTTCTTTGATGTTTCTAATTTTGATACATAGGGAATGAGGGGATCCTTAATGGATTCTATGAGAATCGTTTGAGCCCTTACTTCCCCTTTCATGAATTTTGCAAGAGCTTGAGCTTCTTCCTTTGGAGGTTTAGATATTGAGCCCTTAACATGTTCCATGACTTCATTTTTTATGAGGCTAAGATCTGTCCTTTTCTTCCATGCAAGAAAGTTTTAAGCCCCAACAAATTTGTTTCTTTCCTTGCAAAAGGACATTTTGATAGATTCAGATGTAGACATAAATGCACTTGCTTGTGAAGATACTCCTCTTCAACCTGTTGCCTTCTTGATTTTGATGATGATATAGGTAATAGAGGACTTCTTCTTAATGAAGATGTCTTTCTTCAAAAGTGATCTTTGACTCAAGGAGAGGGAGATCACCTTGAATCTTTGATGATGATGACAATGCCTTTGATCTTGCTTTCCTTGGATGAGTAGACTTCAAGATGCTTCACTTTGTAGTTCTTCCTGAATTTGAGTAGTAGGGTCTTTTGAGGTCTCCTTCTTTGAGTTGATAATCGAGCGAGGTTCCCAAGAATGCTTCAAGTGTAGAAACTAGGGTTTTTGAGATCTTTTATTGACTTCCTTCAAGATGATGATGTAATCCTTGTCCTCGAAATTCCTTGGAGATGAGAGGATCTTCTTGATGATTTGATGTCCTTGATATTCTTCTAGAACTTTTGGTCCTTGAATGTCCTTTATTGAGCTGCCTTTCCTTGACTTGTCACCTTAGCTCTAATACAATGTTGAGAAATCTAGGGGCAAGAAGTGTAGGAGATTTCTCTTTTAATGATAATTGCTCGTGAAGAGTTTTTACTTTTCTTAATTAGGTTCTTCTTTAGCTTGATTAATGTTGTGATCCCATGTTGAGAAATATAGGGGCAACAAGTGTAGGAGATTTCTCTTTTAATGATAACTGCCTGTGAAGACTTTTTACTTTTCTTAATTAGGTTCTTCTTTAACTTGATTAATGTTGTGATCTCTTCATCAAATAGCTACCAAAACATAAAGAACAATGAGACAAATGACACAAAATATAGGTGATCAACCAAGGAAAAACCTCTCCAATCTTGAGAGGAAAACCCACAAGAATTCTTCTTCTTATAGTATCTTCAATTGATGAATTCCAATACCTAAACCCTTGACCAACAACCCCTCCAAGACCAAGTTGATGCTTCTTTTGAATGAACTTTTTCTTCTCTAAGTCAATGCTAGTCAAACTTGTGTCACAACTTCATATTTTGGCCCTAACTTAGAATTTCGGCTGGCAGATGTAGACCTACAATTTCAACTTCTTCTGCAGAAACCCTAGGTCACACGTGTGGCTTGAATATGGACAAATTTGCCTCCTTTTGACTTCGCGTGACCTTGACTCCTCTTGACACTTCGTCTTGCTAAATAGACCTTCTTTGACCCAAAATTTCGCTGCTTTGAGTGACTGCAATTTTCAACTTCTACTGTTGCAGGATGATGCCCTAATCTTCACACATGTGGAGGAGTTTTAGCCCAAAACAGATCAGAAAGTACTTCGCTCTTCTTCCTTCCTCCTTCGCTGAATTTAGGATTCTTTTCTTCTTTTTGATCGAACTCTTTTTGGTGCATGAGTGAGTGATCCTTTAGTGAGACCGATTTCACCTTTATATCGCCCTTCATGAGCCCTCAAATAGGCCGACTTCATCTTCTAGAGAGGCTGACTTGCTTCTTGGTAGGCCGACTTGTTCATTAGCACTTGACTTGGTCTTGGATGGTTATTTTACTTCACTTTGACTCAAATAATTTCTTTTTACAATATGTAACATGCGCAAACGGATCTCTTATACATGGCAATGAATTTAATGACTTGATGACTCAATGAAAAACCCTAATAGCTCGAAATGGGAGCTTAACCTAAAAGTAAATCTTTTTGAGCATGACACCCATGCCTCAAGATCAATAATAAATTTATTTTTCTCATTACATCAACTACATAAAATCATGATTACATATGTCATTACGAAGACTGAACCTAGTTACATATTTCAACAGATTTTAACCAACAAGTTTGATCTCTGTTTGACCGAACTTTCACTAGGGTCGTTCGAGTTTTTTTTGGATCTAGTAGACCAAAGTTGACTGAGCTGCAGTTGGTCAAATGCTGAGTTGATCAATGTCGAGTTTCTTATTTTTGGCTAGTTTGACCAACATTAACCAACAAATGTTTTAACCAGGTTTGACTGGTATTTGACTTGGATTATTGGCACATATTTCTAGACGCATCATTGATTTGTAGACATTGTTGAAGAATGATTTCTCCTAAGAATAGTTGTTGGGTTTTCTCGCAAGGTTTGGTTTCCCAAGGAAAATGATTGTCTCTATTGTGCATGGTTGTGTTTCTATGATATTTACTATTTCCGTTGCATTTATTAATGCTATTTTATGAGTATAATTATTTAGTGATAACAGTGGCTGAAAAGTATTTGGTAGAAAATTGTATTCTGCTGTACTTGTCATAGAATTTCAACAAATCTCACCATTCAAAAGTAGCTTCAAGACCTTCATTTTTTCTCAGAAAAAAGGATGTGTAACACATCTTAACTTTTAGCTTCATTCCTTGATCCTTTTTGTTGGAAATATAGGAAGTTGTTGGCCCAACCACGTATTACCATACAACTAAGCTACTTGGTCAGCGAAACAAATAGAGATCATTCTGCATCCTAGGGGTGTCTTGACCCTAATGTGTATAAGAATTTTAGAGTCTCTTGTACATGTTCAAAGGTTTTTGGCCCAAGTTCTCCTAGATTTCACTGTCAACGGGGGCCTATATTGTAGCGGGGCCAACCTCTGAAGGTTTCCCTTGGGGTTGTTGTATGCAAGGAGAGGCCCAAATTGGATTTGGGAGTAGGAAAGTTGTAGGAAAAGGGAGGTCTTAAAGTGTGGAGACCGAGGCGGGAGGAGTAGGACCCTAAGGATTAGGTTGAGAAAGGATGTGGGGATGACCAAGGCAGCAGGGGGAATGTCACTTGCTGGTAGATGAGGGAGTAAGTCATTGTAGGATGCAGGGAGCAATTGATGCAACCCATGAGAAGGGAGGAGTCAACATACATGTGGAGTAATGACGTTGACACTTCTGATGATGGGAGTTGACATTTGTGTGAGGTTGGCATGGCTCGTGTGAGAGGGTGATCATGGGGAGAAGCGGATGTGAGTGAGGACTATGTCACATGGTTTATCAAATTCAAATCCCAAGGTTAGAAATTCGATGAATCCACAAAAAAAATAAAAAAATCATTGCAGTTCAGCAATGAAATGTTGGAAATACTGAGAGTGGGGGTGAATCAATATTTCACTTAATTTCAGTTAATTTTGTACTTTTAGAGCATTAAATATTGTTCACAGAAATCAAATTGGATAATCAGCAACACATCACATCACATGAATAGTACAAAAGAAATTTTTAGGTGGAGACACTTTTGAGAGAAAAAACATGAAACACTTTCTAATATAAATGATGAGTACAATAATTTATCAGCTCCAACTGAAGGGGAGATCCAACTCCCTAGTACTTAATTAGAAAAACATTCAGTTGATCAGGAAGTCCCAACTCCCTGAAAGGATGCTCCAACACTCTGGTTTTACCAGCTCCAATTGGAAAGATGCTCCAACACCTTGCTAGCATCAATCTGCTATTCTAGCACCACCCAGCAACCCTGAAGTGTTCTAAGGCTCCAATTTGAAGGAGACTTCAATCTCCGCCTTGCACCACCCTGCAACCCTTGAATAAAAGATATGAAAAAGAATCTGTGGGCTACCGCACTAGGGATAGTGACCCACTTACAATAGTATTCAAACACTGTCAACGATATTTCACTACTCCCAATGCATGCTCAGATCACAGATTATATGCAATGTTATCCTAGTCAACAAACTCTGTCAAAATGTCAAGCTATCATTGTCCTATCATTGCAGACATCAAACTTTCGGGTTGCTTATATATATATGTCTCAGTAGTTAAGCAAACATAAGATTCTGCTTCATACCTCAAAGATTTTGTAAGGGATCATACCATAGAGGAGGATGAGCCTCAACTTGCTGGCATTGATTTTCCTTCTGCTGCCACTTTTTGCTTCAGATTTGTCCAGAGCTCTACCCTTAATTAGCCCTTCAAATGTGTTACCAAACTAGGCCTTGACCCTTTACTTCTGCTTCAAATTTTGTCTCATGATTGCACTTCTAATCAGCCCTTCAATGAGTGTTTTAACTAGCCCAACAACTAGGTCTTGATCACATCTTAGAACAGATCTTTAAAGATTGTCTTGAAGCTCAGGTTCCTCCAACAGCAATCCGGCCTCCTCTTGCAGCCTAAAATAGGTCTATCTCAGCCCCAGGCTGGGGCCTTTACAGGCCTAAATTCGGCCTCTAAACTGACTCAATGTTCTGCCTTAATTCGGTGTTAAACAGGCCTCCAAAATTTACCTTATATCTGCCTCAGAAATGACGAAGTTTACCTCAAAGCTAGCCTCAGATTAGGCCGAACAATTTCTGATGTAGCACCAAATGTTTGCCTTAGAATAATCCAGAATCTGCCTCAGGAGTCAGGACAGGCCAAATTTAGTCTCAGGAAGGCCAAATTCTTCCCTAGAGAGGGGCTGGAAATTTTCTGAGAAATGAGTCTCAGACAGGCCGAAATATAGCTCAGAAATGGCCTCAAAAAGTCTTCTTTTCCCTAGCAAAAAACACCACAGAAAGATGAAACAATTAAGTCCAAAACCCTTGAAAATCTTGGCCGCCTTCTTCTGATCTGCGTGCTGCCCTGGCCTCAGCAATTTCACAGAGAATACTTGAGATAATGCAATAGAAATTGATTGCTTTTGGAGGGAAACCAAGTTCCCTATATAGTTGAAAGGGGGGCATGAAAGGAGAGCTGACCTACCCTAAAAGACCCCTTAAAACTAGAGCCGACCTGAGCAATAGGCAGAAATTAATTTCATAAATTTACTTTTTAATGGGGCCAACCTTAATCCTTCTTTTGAAGCCAATTTTACAATTAATATTTTCTCTTTTGAAGGCTGACTTGGCCAAAGATTTGTAACAACCATGATGCAATAAAATTTATTAAAGTCCACCCAATGAAATAAATTTTCATTTAATTTTATGCCAAAATTTTGGACAAAGACATCATCCATTTTGAGGCACCAGGACTACAACTTGGGGGTTTCAATATTGAAAGAGCATATCTCCTCAGCCATGAGGAATCATGTGGCGTACCACCTACAGTTGGAAAGAATTTGACAAGAGCTATCCAACCATCATACCATTATGCACCATAACCTAATCCACTGCATCCATAAACCTCGTTCAATGCCAGATACTGATGATGATCTTCATCGAACCTTCCATCAACCGATTCTTCCTTGAGACAACCTTCACACTCTTGACATCAATGAAAACTCTCCTTTGACATCAGTGACAACTTGACCGACTTGTAATTTATTAGTGAAGATGGAAAGCCCTCTTATGAATTCGTTGGTTGAATAACAGAATTTCTTTTTATTTTTTGGTTATTGGGAAACTCAAACTAGAATATCCACAATTTGGTTTGAGATTCGCCGGCTGAAAAACTAAAGCTCAAAAGAAAGTACCACAGGATTTCGTTGACCTGCAATTTCACTTGAATAAAAGATATAAAGCCTAACGAGTATTCCTACCATCAGGTGATTATGCCATTGAGTATTTCGATGATTGTGCAACTATGCTTGTTAATATGCGAATGAGTAGGGGCTGAGTCGTGATAGTTTAATTTATGAGATGATGAAGTTCAGGCATAGGTAGCTACTCATACTTCACCATTGCAAGTGTACAATATGTACTTTTATTAAAAAATAAAGGTGTAACAAAAACATGGCATGCACAACCTTGAGCGATATGTTATTAGTGGCACATGCAGTCTAATTTTTTTCATAGCTTGTAGGATACCTAAGTTTTAAATTATGTTTTATATTATATTTTTATTAAGTACATACATTAATATTTTATACAATGTTCCACGGGGACACACCCCCCAGGGTGGGGGACGCGCTTCCCCGCTCCCCCACGCTCCCAGGATAGGGAAACTCCTGGGGAAACTTCCCCATGTCCCTTTTTTTGGGGAAACTCAGGGAAACTCCGGGGGGACTTTTTCCTGGTGACAAAAAGCATCCCCTCGTGTCCCCTCAAATTTTTTTGCTAATAACAATTAAAAACATAAAATATTACAAATATTAATATAATTAAAATAAAATGAAAATAAAAACTAAAGGATAAATTAAAACTTTAAAACATATTCATTCAGATTTCTCATTCATTTCTCATTAACCCTACGATTTTACTTTACCGCTAGACATTTTCCTTCTACTGTCGCTCAATATTTTACGTTGCCGCTCAAGGTTTTCCTACTGTTGTTGCTCGACATTTTTCATCTGCAATTTGCTGTGATTCGGATTTACCATCGACTGGGGGTATGAGACATTTAGAGCTACAATTTTCATTTTGTGACTTGGAGCTTTCGGATTGGAGTTGCAATTTTCATTTTGTGACTTGGAGCCACCAGATTGGAGCTGCGATTTATTATTTAGTACTTTTTGAGAAATTTACTAGTATTTCACTGCTTTCTATGTTTACTTTTAGTTTAGTATTCTATGGCTATTTTAGACTTCAGCATAATTTCATTGTCATATGATGAATTTACTTTCGATGTGCATTGTGTAATTTCAACTGTCAAATGATTAATTTAATTTAGATTTACCTTGCATAATATTAATGCCATTGCCAAATGATGAATTTAGGTGGAACACTGCATAATGTCAAATGATGGATTCAATTTAGTAATTTACTTTTAGATTTACAATTTTACATTGATGATTGTTGAAATATCAAATGATAATTATGATTCATGATAGTCTAATATGAAATGACGATCATATTTAGATGTACATTTCATGATTATTAAGATTTACTATTTACTAACTTAGTTATTTACATATTTTTGGGATTTTATTTTTTATTTTTATATATTAATTTTTTAATAATTTTATATTTTTTTGAATCTGGTGTCCCCCCATTTCCCCGAAATTTCCCTACATTTTGTGGTTGCTTATATACACCCCCCTTGTGCATATCCCCACTCCTGCGTTTCCCCGTCCCAGAAACTCGGTGGAACATTGATTTTATATTATAATTGTATATGATATTGTTATAAAATATTTTATATATTATGTGTTATAAAATATTATATATAAATATTAAATGTTATTTATAAAATAGAAATATATATAATATGTTATGACATATTTATATTTTGAAAATATATAATAGATGAATATAATGGAAAGCCTTATTGAATTTTATTGGAAAATTAGAATTGGAGTTGAAATTTATGTGTCAAACTCGAACTCGAACTCAAACCTGAACCTGAACCATATGACATAGGGTGAGGAAGCTGATGTGGGAGAAAGAAGTTACAGCAAAATCACTCTCCCAGAGTTCATCTAGCACGAGTACCTGATTCTGTGGATATCACATCTCCTTGTGGATCCTAAGAAACAAAATAAAATTGCTGATCTAAATAATAGTGCTCCAAATTATTAAGTTTATTTTGCAAGGTTCAAAGCAGTGTGTCCTTATGAGATTGTTGTTTATGAAGGAATTTTCTGCCTTTAAGGCCCTAATCTCCTCTACTGAAGATAAATTAGTTGATTAAACCTTGAAGTGAGGGCACTTCCTTGACATTGTACATTATATAATTGGATGCTTTGAGTTTTGGATTTCCCTATAGAAGGGCTTAAACATCAACACAAGAAGGCAGGTGGTCAAACTAGAAGAATCTGCAACAAAACTAAGGGGCCAGAACATAATGTGAGAAGAAGAATCTGAACATAAAGAGTCCAAGGACACAAGGGAAGTTGGAAGAGACTTCATAGATTATGATATGAAGAGAAGACATATCCTTTTATAGGAAAGGAATGACTAAAACCCCATGTTCATAATCCCTTGGTGCGTCAACCTTGAAATGTTTTAACTATTGTTCAAGTCAGCAATACAACACTACATCATGAACTTGCTTCCTTTTCAATACATTTGAGATGTGTCTAATATGATTTGCATTAATCTACTTTGATCTGCTCCCCCATGGTTTTCCAGAGTTGGGTATTTTCCTATTGTTTCCGTCTTCTGTAACACATATTTTAGGTGCTGCAGAAATAATTTTTGGCTGTCATGGTCATGATTGTGATATTAGATAAATTTTGATTTTTTTATCCAATAATATGCTATGCTAGTGATTTCTTGTATCAGTTTATTTTCTGCAAGAAAAAGTGATTGTTTTACTAAGGAATACTTCTCATCAACGTGAGAAGAGGGCTAGAAATTTTACCATCAAACATTCAAATTAGTTAGCAATAGCATCCTGTTATACAATCAGTGTGCATTGTTAGCTGTGCTATATGCCAGAATATTTTTACGTTCAGAATATAAAGTTGGGGCTAACTTGATGGATGACAAAATTCAATATATAGGATTGAGTTGTAATCTTGCTTTTAGGGGCTTTTAGATATGTATTTCATTAGTAGGATAACTGACAGAATATTGTACTTTCTGTAGTTTAAATACATTCCATTTTGCTGGTCGAGGAGAAATGAATGTGACACTAGGAATTCCTCGTTTACGTGAGATTTTAATGACAGCATCACAGAAAATACTTACACCAGTTATGACTTGCCCCTTGCGCAATGGGAAAACAAGGTATGTTTGGAGGCTTTCTCAATTTATTCCATACTTCATTGTACTCCCATTACTTGTGGACATCATTTCCCAATTATTGTCTGCAAACATAATGCCAAAGCTGGAAGGAAATGCAAGAAGTTCCCTTGTATTCTTATTTATTGGATTCATAACAATTAAATGCCATTTAAATATAGTGAGTTTATAGATATGTCTGCATAAGTGAAGAGATGCTCCTGGTAAATACTATTATGTTTATGGAAGACACACCAAGGCTTCTTGATAAATTGTATGTTTCACTTATTCTTTTCTTATCCTCATATTTACCAAGGCACAAGGAAACACGTAGAAGGCAAAGGTGAAGTATTCAATCAAACCTTTTCTAAGGTCAGAGGAAAAAAAATCATATGGATTAAATTGTCCAAGTTAGAATAGAAAGGTCATCGAAACATTCATGTCATCTTCAATCAAACCTTCTCTAAGGTCAGAGGAAAAAAAGTCATGTGGATTAAATTGTCCAAGTTAGAATAGAAAGGTCATCGAAACATTCATATCCTGCAATGTTTCGATGACCCTTTCTAGAACCGGGAAAGGTTTCTGCCTGGTTATGCTGTCAATACAAGTTGGAAATTGGAATTAGGAGAAGAGTCAATAGAGTGTTTTGTCTCTTCTACTTTTGCAAAATGATTGTCAATTCTATTGTCATGCTTCAGTGCATGTACAAATGATATATTGTGATGCGTATTGAAGGAGAAAATGCTTGCTTAAGAACCTTTGTTTTACTAAACATGACTATAATCTTCTGTATAGATCTTCTCATTTACCTCTGCTTAATTTATCAATTTTGTAATTCTGCACATCAACACTGGATATTATAGTCTCTGCTTTTGACACCTTGAACTTGCTTTGCAACACTAAGAAAGTTTATTTCTACATGGTGTCTTTCTTATCTAATGGGTGGTTGTGTGGCCCATGAGAAGACAACCACAAATAAAGTGATGAAAATTGACCATGTTACATTTACTATAAGGATAATGCATTAGAGTAGAGGACCAGATTTATACCCGAGTCTAGGTAACATCTCACTTACTGCATCTAACCCTAGAACAATTTTGTCATACAAATTTGGAATATTATACTTCAGAAAATACATAGAACAGATTTGTATTAACTCCATTAACCTTCAATTTACCTACACATGCGGTTCGACTTAATAAGAATATGGAAGCTCCCCTTGTGTTGGTAATAAGGCATCCTAAAGTAAGGGAGTAGGTTGTTAAGGTGATAGTGGTAACATTTCCTAGTTACTCTTGAAGTTTCACTTGGTGAAGACTTTATGCTTCATGTGAGAGTTTAAGTGGTAACACATACCAAATATGATCTGATAACAAGAGCACTTAATATATAGCAGCTAGGTTGCTAATAGCTATATTGTTTTCAAGAGAAGTCAGCTATTTTCTTTACAAAAATAAAAAAACTATAGTGAAGTCCTGCAATTTTTGCGATACAATCATCCTTCTTTAATATATTTTATCTAAAGAAGTTTTGTCGTCTTCAATATTAGGACGAAATGATTCTATTCTTTTAGCTTTTTTCCACTTCATGCTGTTTGCAAATGCTGAGTTTGTATCAGAGTGGACCATGCCCTCTCCAATAGTGCGTTTGTTATATGCATGAATGGCACATATATGTTATATAATATTCTTCATGATAAATGAACAAATGCTTAGATAGAGGTATAGGGACACACAATAAACACATGAGGTGGTGACCATGTCCGTTTTGCAATTCCAATAAAGCACTTGCAGTTGTGATGCAAAAGGTGATGGAAAAGGAGCAACAAAGTAGGATGGAAAAGGGTGTCATTGATGGCATGGTTTTCTTGGAGTTCTTATGTTGCTTGCATGTTATATATAAAAATTAATTATAACAAACTGTAATTGTATTAGGTTGTATTTAGGCAAAGGGCATGATCAAAGATCATGCCCTTTCACCAAGAGACACCCCAAGGTTGTATTTAAGCCCAGGGCACCGCTTATTTTGTAATCATCAGTTAATGATTTTATCAATATATATAAACATTTCATCCGAAATTCTAGTTGTTTTAAGTTAAACGCTTCATCTAGTATCAGAGCGAGTTCGCTCCTCGGACTCTGTTGCTGTCGACCCGTTGCCAATGGTTACCTTCAGCTGTCGTTGCCCTTGTATTTTCTGCCTTCCTCGTCTGTTGCCATTTACCTCGCTTTTCATCCACTGCGTTCCAATTTTGTTGTCTGCTACCCTGTGCATTTCACTGTCCGTTGTATTCTCATCCACCATTCCACCTCTTCCGCCCACCGACCCTTCCACTTCTCTCGCTGGCATTGTTAAATCCACATGTCCCTTTCCACCGAAACCATCGTTGTCAATTTTGTGTTGATCGACCGTCCCTGTCGCTGCCTGGTCCCTTCAGTAACGTCCAACGTCCCTTCTGCAATTCCGCATTTGTCACCACTCACTTCGCTTTCCACCGTCCCTTCCTTACCAACAAACAACCCTGCCCAATCCACCAGTGCGTTTGTTGTATGTATGGATGGCACATATATGTTATATAAGGTTCTTCATGATAAATGAATAAATGCTCAATTAGAGGTATAGGGGCACATAATAAACACATGAGGTGGTGACCATGTCCGTTTTGCAATTCCAATAAAGCACTTGCAGTTGTGATGCAAAAGGTGATGGAAAGGGAGCAGCAAAGTAGGATGGAAAAGGGTGTCATTGATGGCATGGTTTTCTTGGAGTTCTTATGTTGCTCGCATGTTATATATAAAAATTAATTATAACAAACTGTAATTGTATTAGGTTGTATTTAGGCAAAGGGCATGATCAAAGTTCATGCCCATTCACCAAGAGACACCCCAAGGCTATATTTAAGCCCAGGGCACCTCTCATTTTGTAATCATCATTTAATTATTTTATCAATATATATATATATATATACATATACATTTCATCCGAAATTCTAGTTGTTTTAAGTTAAACGCTTCATCTAGTATCAGAGCGAGTTCACTCCTCAGACTCTGTTGCTGTCGACCCGCTGCCAATGGTTACCTTCAGCTGCCACTGCCCCTATATTTTCTACCTTCCTCGTCCGCTGCCATTTACCTCTATGTTCATCCACTGCGTTCCAATTTCGCTGTCCACTACCCTGTCCATTTTGTTGTCTGTTGTATTCTCATCCACCATTCCACGTCTTCTGTACACCGACCCTTCCACTTCTCTCGCTGTCATCGTTAAATCTGCATGTCCCTTTCCACCAAAACCATCGTTGTCAATTGTCTGGCGATTGACCGTCCCTGTCGCTGCCTGGTCCCTTCAGTAACGTCCGCCTTCCCTTTTGCAATTCTGCATCTGTCACCACTCGCTTCGCTTTCCACCGTCCCTTCCTTACCAACGAACAACCCTACTCGACTGTTGCCTCGACTTTACCGACCACCATCTGTCCCTCGCTGACCTATCTGTCCGCATTCTGCTTGCCGGCCAACAATACGTATAACATCTGCTCTCCACCACCAAGGTTGAACGCTCGGTCAACAAACGTTGCATGGGGTGAGAATCACATGAATAAAATGTTGCGACATTTCATGTGATCAAATTATATATATATATATATATATATATATAACTATATAATAACTATAATTATAATATAATCATCTAACCTAAATGAAATTTAATTAATTTTTATATAAAGTTTAATTAATTTTAATTAATTTTTATATAAGATTCAATTAAATTTTAATTTAATTTAGAGAAAAAAAAATTAGGATCAAGTTAAGAAAAAGAGTTAAACTGGATAAGTATACTCCACCTCATACACGCTCGATGGCTTCATCAATGTCGATGGCCGATTTCAATAAAAAATTGATTGATTTTGAGAATAGGATTACTGGCCATTCTGATGATTTTAACCAAAAATTAGTCAATCTCGAGAACAAGGTTAACGGACATCTCGACGATATCAAGAAACTTCAGGATACGACAAATCAGATAGAAAGACAGCTCGGGCAGAACCATATCGAGTCCCAAAGGGATCATGGTAAGACAATGTTGATACTAACCTTTATTTGTGACAAGATGAGTATTACACCCGAACAAATATAACAGAATGATGGAAGTAATCAACAACACAATTCATCAGAGTCAACGAATTTAGCGGATCATCATGGAAAAACCGTGTCTCCAAAAATATCATCCCCGCACCATCAAGAAAATAGTAACACGAATTTTCAAAATAAGTAGCTCTGGAATACATTCACTAATCAATACCCTTTTTTTCGCTCCACCGTTAGCGATGTATCAATGGAGAGAAAAAATCGAGCTACCCAAGTTCGACGGTAACGAAAAATGCAACATTGCGTGGCTCAATAAAGATGAAGAGTATTTTGAGATTTACTATATTGATAATGATGATGAAAAGATTAGGCACACTTCCATGAAAATGGAAGGATAAGCATATAATTGGTATATGTGGTGGAAACAGACGACACTTGCTATCAGTTGGAGAAAATTTAAGGATGCGTTCTTTAAAAGGCTCCAAGGTGTCAAGGAAGAAGCGTTCTTTTCAACACTTATCAAATTGCGAAAAAAAGGAGATGTGGATGAATACACTTGAGAATGGGAGACCTTAGCAACACAAGTACTTGGATTCAGAATCTCGTCTAGTTCAATCGTACATTTTTGGACTTAAAGCCCATCTACAAGTAGAGCTTGAGCTTCATGACATTACATCGATAGAAGTAGCAAGATAAAAAGAAAAAGCTGCTGAAAAGAAATTTGAAAAGATATTTTGGTCAAAGCCGAAAAAGTATATTCGAGAAAATTTAAGGATGTGTTCTTTAAAGGGCTCCAAGGTTTTAAGGAAGAAGAGTTCTTGTCAACACTCATCAAATTCCGACAAAAAGGAGATGTGGATGAATACACTCGAGAATGGGAGACCTTAGCAACAAGAGTACCTGGATTATTAGAATCTCGTCTAGTCCAATCGTACATTTTTGGACTTAAAACCCATCTACAAGTAGAGCTTGAGCTTCATGACATTACATCGATAGAAGTAGCAAGACAAAAAGAAAAAGCTGCTGAAAAGAAATTTGAAAAGATATTTTGGTCAAAGTCGGAAAAGTATTTTCGAGATAAAGATTTCCCCAGTTTGCGAATACAAATAATACAAAATATGTTCCACCACATCTTCCTAACGGAGAAAATTCCTATGTGGAAATACAAAGGATGAAAGAGGGCAAGTGCAAATGCTGTGGCGAAAAATGGGACCCTAAGCATACGTGTGCTAAAGGAAAAGAGACTCAACATCTTTACATTTCCCATGCTCAACATGAAGGTGATGGTAGCTGACAGTAAGAAGATTGAAAAAGTAGGAAATGCCATAAGGTCAAATTGCAGATTCAAGACTTTCATTTAGAATCTCTGTTTACACTGTACCACTAGGAGGAGTAGATATGGTCTTAGGTATCGAATGGCTACAAACCCTAGGCACTTATTCTGCCAATTGTCAAAAGCAGTTTATAAGCTTTAAATGGGAAGGGCAGAGGCATAAGTTATATGGATTCCAAGCACCAGAAAATAAAATTGTGTCGTCATCCCAGATGGGTCTCCTTGCTCTTTACGGACTTTCACCGATGGGAGGAGACTCGGTTATTAGGAAGTCACGTATAAAGGATAGATCAATGAATAGGTGTGGAGTGACCTTAAAGACCCTTTCCCTAGGATAGAATGAAGAGTGAAACTTGCTTGCCTTTTAAGCAAGGAACTTGATTTTCTAGGGAGATGGGATGAAGATTGGAGGGTTGAGGTAGAAGAATATGACCTATAAGGGAGGTTCTCAGTCCCTAAAATCCCTTGGGAAATTGGATTCCCGAGTAGTCCTTGATAAATAAGCTTTGGTGAAGAATGGGACCACACGAGGCCAAGTAGACCCAGCCCAGGTTAGGGAATGGATTTTGGCAACCAATGCTGTTCTTAACCTGGCCAAGGTGAGGGGGAAGGATCAAACAAGAATTTTCACCCAAAGATGTTGAATTGATCCTATTAGTTACTAGCCTTGGGATCACCTAGTAAAGCTTGATCTTAGAGCTAGGGCTTGGGGTATTCAGAATTTCCACCGTTGGATTTGCTTCAAATTCGGAGGAGAGCTAGGGGATCGACCAGTGTAGTTGTACCTAGGAGATCGAAGTTTTCCTATGGTCAGTTTCTCGGGTTATTGATTACCTAGGTGACCTAATGAGGCTAGACCTAGGAAAAAGGGGAAAACATGAAAAAGAGGGTTAAAATGATCACCCTTTTGAGGGACCAGTGTTTGATTTCACTTGGGGATATGGAGTCAAGGAGAATGATGAAGATGGATTTAGTCACCAACCCTCCTTGTGTCACTCTCCATCTCTCCTGTGTGGCCCTCTGCACAGAGCCAACATAGCCTGCGTCACCACTGCATGAGGCTACTTCGCTGCTCCTGCATGCTGCTTCTCTAATCTTTTGTTGCCTTCCCTCGAACCTCGTCACTGCTACAACCCTCTGCTTCCTTCACCTTGCAAAGCTCCCTCTGAAATCGAATTCTATTTCTTCAGAACCGACTTCCCTTGGGTTACTGAATGCTTGCCCGACTTACTTTCCAAATGACCCTCAAGCCTTCTTTTATAATATTCTCATCGATGAATCAACGACCCAGATTGGTTAAAAGTCTAATCAATGGCTATGATTTAAACTTGACTTGATCTTCGTTCTCTAGAATATTAACACTTTGTTTTATTAATACCTATTAATTATTTAATTTCCCTAAGTTTAGACTTAGGGTCTCCATTAAAATAATTAACTATTTTAATAAAACATGAACCTTATAGAATTTCCACAAATGGTTTCTAGGTTCTTTGGAATACTGGTGTCTAAGCCTCCTCACCAATTTTGAGACTTAGATCACTTTTCCGATGCTACAAAAATCAACACTTTTATGCTCCAAAATTTATTGAGCACATAAGAATTGTGTTTATATCATCATTCCTCCTGCAAGACAAGTTTCTAATCTTGATTTAGTAAAACAAGGGCATTTTACACAATGGAGCATCATAAAATATGTGTTTTTGATATCACTTGCAAGCACTATACCCATATTCAAGCATATAACCAGATCGGGTAAAACATATAAACCATAGTTACACGGGTATCGCTCCCAGGAATTGGAGAGCATGTACCCCAAGCTCCCCCACTCTTGAGAGCTTGGGTGCTGATAGGAAATGCTCCAAAACTGTTGGGAGCTTCTACGGGTACTTTGGAGCTTTTCAGGAGCTTCATTGTAACAGGTTTTTGACGTTTTGGGAGCTTCACTGCAATGAATAACTGCAAACTTAGGTGTATTTGACACTGCTAGCTTGGATGTTGCTTAAACTGATGAAACTGTGCGAAGGGAAGGGTATGCCGCTTGGTCTAGATTTGGATATGGGTCTAGAAGTAAGCGAAATGTTGAGATTTTGTGTATTTGGGGTAGCATCAGTTGTGCTCTAGCTCCCAAACTTTGTGGAGGGACTAGAGTACACTTGATCTACAAGACCCATAAATGGATTTGGGAAACTTCATTTGGTTTAGGAGATATTAAATTAATTAATTATTTTAAGTGTATTTCCTAAGTTAAAACTTAGGGAACTTAAATAATTAAAGTGAATTTAATTAAACATGTGATGAATTGTCTTAAGTCACACGGATCAAGCTTTCTTTTAATCTTAGCCATTGATTAAAGATTTAATCTTGGTCGTTCAATTGTCAACGAGAATAAGTATAAAGGAAAGGCTTGGGGTCATTTGTAAAGACACACACAGGCAGAGCACTGAAGCTAAGTTGAGATTCTAGGGCAGGGTTTGCTAAGAATGCTTAGAAGTGTTTCAGCTGCAGAGAGGGGAATTTAGACCAAGGGGGTGATCTGATCTCAGGGTTTAGAATACACAAGAGGCAGAGATCAACTTGAGGACAATGCAGAGGAATGCAACAACAGCAGCTGCAAGGACATCGCAGTCTCTCCAAGGACAACGCAGTTTCTCCAAGGACAGCGTGATTTTCAGTAGCAAACACTTAGGGGTTATGCAGAGACCCTTCAGGGGCAGCATAGTGATTACGTCACCCAGTCTGGGGTAACGCAGTCCCTTTCGGAGCAACGCTGAGGGTTTGGAGCTAAGTTGCAGGAAACGCTAGAAGGAGGCCCGTTTCAGCAAAAAAATGAAACGGAAACGCGGAAACGCGTACCATACGGCCGGGAAACGCGTTTCCGACCGTACTGGTACCGTTTTCCGTTTTTGTTTATGCAATTTAATAATATTTAATTGTTTTTTATTAGGTATTGGAGGCATCTAGAAGTTTTTCTAAAGTTATAAAAAGAGGCTTAGCCTCATTCTCTCATCACACAAATTCAACAATTCGATTCACTTGGTGAAGAGCGATTTTGGAGAGGAGGAAGGAGGAAGAGAGTAATGCTTCAGCTTGGGTGTTTTCACCATTGAGCAAAGGAGATTTCAACAGCAAGAGAAAGAGATTTGAGGAGCAGATTTGGAGTGCGAAGTTTCCAGCTACGACATTCTTGGTTTTTGGCTTAGCTTCAGCCAAATTTCTCTTGTTTTTTTTGGCATTTTGGGGTAGCTTCAGCTACAGAAAATTATTTTGTGTAAGAAGCATTCAATTTCTTTGTTTTTTCTCATTGTTTTGTTTATTTTTCAAGGGTTTATGCTGCCAAAATTTTAAAAAACGTTTTTTTATTTATAGATTTGTTTTTTTATTTTTTTTTGTAGCAATGGCTTCTTCCATCCAAGGTTCAAGTGTAAACCCCAAGGCCAACCCAAGGGCTGAATATTATCCTCTTTGGAGGGATGTTGAGAAGCTGCAAAGATGTGGAGGTGGTGGCTCATGGGAATGGCGATGTACTCTTTGCACTAATTGTTACAAGGGCTCTTACCCAAAAGTGAAGGCACATCTTTTGCATGGAGGAGGACAGGGGATTGCAGGTTGCATGAAAACATCTGACCCTATAGCAAGGAGGGAATATCAAATAGAGCAAGATCAAGCTGATGGAATCAAAAGAAAGCATGATGATTTTAGTCAAGCAGCTAAAAATCAAGCAAAAAGTGAGCCAAGGATTGTAATTGAAGCAAGGAAGAGGAGAGGCAGTGGCACTCAACAACCAGAACAACCACCATCCAGAGGGGCATCTGGTACTGTTCAAGATAGAAGGGTTTCTATGCTGGTGAATGTGCAAGGAAGAGAAGAAGCTGATTCCAGAGTGGCTCGGTGCATCTATGCATGTGGTCTCCCATTCAATGTTGTTCGCTCCCCTTACTGGCAAGATATGATAAGGGCAATTAACAAAGCTCCTCAAGGGTACAAGGGGCCCAACTATGAGAAAGTTAGAACTCAACTTCTAAAAAATGAGAAGGATCTTGTGGAGGATGTGCTATCACCAATTCGTTCTTCTTGGACTAGCTCTGGGGTTACCATAGTCTCAGATGGATGGATAGATACAAGGCGTAGACCATTGATAAACATCATTGCCACTTCACCAAAGGGAGCAATGTTTCTAAAGGCAGAAGACTGCTCGGGAGAGGTAAAAGATGCACAATTCATTGCTGATGTCATTATCAAATCTATTGAACAGGTTGGTCCTAACAAGGTGGTGCAAGTTATCACGGATAATGCACCAGTATACAAAGCTGCAGGTTTGATTATTGAGGGGAGGTATGACCACATCTTTTGGACACCCTGCATTGTCCACAATCTGAATCTGATCTTAGAGGAGATCGACAATAAAGTTCCATGGATAAAGGAACTCACAGGGGAAGCAAGGGAAATTGTGAAATTCATCACCAACCACCACCAGTCTCAAGCAATATTCCGAGAGTACTCCAAATTGGAGTTGTTAAAAGTTGCTGAGACAAGATATGCCTCAAACTTCATAATGTTGCACCGCCTTGTTGAGGTTAAGCAAGCATTAGTGTCTATGGTGGTGAGTCAGCTTTGGGTCGAGTGGAGACAGGCAGATTCAGAGCAGGGAGCTGCGGTGCGTAGATTGTGCCTTGATGAGGATTGGTGGAGCAAGGTAGATTTCTTGCTACTGTTCACAACCCCTGCATTTGAGCTTTCCAACCTTTCTTAGGAGAGGTATATGATGGCATGGATTCCATGGTTGAGAAAACTATGGAAATTATTTCACAGGAGTCACCACAGCTTTTGTTTGTAGATGGTCAGTTTGCCGAATTAATCAAGAGAATCATTGTTGACAGGTGGAACAATTTCAACACTCCATTGCATACTTTAGCACATGCCTTGAACCCAAAATTTTATGATGAGGAACTTATTGCTCCAAGCAATGGGAAGAGGAAGGCACCCCATAAGGATAGAGAGGTGGTTAATGGGGTGAAAAAAGCCCTTATGAGAAATTTTCCAGCTCATATACACAGGGAGGTGAAGGAAGAATTTGCCAAGTTTGCTGCAGGTATAGATGATTATTTAGATATATCATCTTTGGAGGAGAGAAGCACCATGAATCCAATTAGGTGGTGGATTTGTCATGGAGCAAATGGTGTACATTTGCAAAACCTTGCCATTTGCGTCCTTTCGCAAGTGGCAAGCTCTTCATCAGCAGAAAGGAATTGGAGCACCTATGGTTTTATTCATTTTGTGAAGCGCAACAGGTTGGGCTCACAGAAGGCAGATGATCTTGTTTATGTGCACTCCAACCTTTGGCTTGCATCTCATAGGGGTCCAGAATATGGCAATGGTCCTTCTAAGGAGTGGGATGTGGAACCAGAAAATCCTGATTTGGATCTCTCTCTTGCTGCCTTGAATATTGAGAACCAGGATCATAGAAGTGGAATTGGCCAGACATCTTCTTCAGCTACACCATCCACTGCTGAGCATGCTTCTGCTGCTATATTTGATGAGGATTTTGATAATGAGTATTAGTCTTTTGACTTTATTGTACTTGCAACCTCATATATATAATAAAGGCTGATCTTGACATTTTGATATATAATAAAGGCTGGTTTTGGAGGTTCCGATATTGCTATTTTCATTATGTGTCTGTTATCAATGATCATTCATGAGTAAATGTGTTGTAACTTGTAAATTTGTAATAGTTTATGCTTTGATTTTATGATTTATCATGTATGTTTTAAACAGTAAACTTGTATGATTTCACTTAACATTTCTTAAATGTCCTAAATTATAATATAGATTTAAATTTTATATCTATCTATATATATATATATATATATATATATACCACATTTCCTCGTTTCCAAAATTTGGGGAGGTCGCGTTTCGCTTCGCTTCCTGTTTCGGAAACTTGTTTCCGTTTCCCCGTTTCGTGCAACCTTCGTTTGGAGAGCTTCAGAGGCTGACGCAGAGCCTTTTAGGGGCTTCAGAGGCTGACGTAGAGCCTTTCAGGGGCAGCGTTGGGGTTTCTAGGCCCTAATCTTGGCTGAGTTCTGTAAATCCCGTTTGAGGGTGTGGATCAGTCATCATTTTGGCCCTAGATCAGCGAGTGAGCTGTAGATCTAGTGTTTTCTCTGTCGGGTTTTCCAGATCTGGAATCTAGATTTGTATATTCAGAAATATTCTTAATAATAAGACCCTCCAACAGCCAGAGACTGGTTTTCCCACATTGGGTTTTTCTGTGACTATTTGTCTAGAAATAACTGTGCCACTTTGTCAATGTGTGCATGCGCTTATTCTAGATCTGGATTGGTAGAGATCTGTTATGTGTTTTGCTTCTATTTTAACTTGAATTTATTCAGTTAATAACTTGTATAAGTAGGAGGAGCATAACCGGATTAATAGTAATAATTTCTGCATAAAGTATAAGATTCATAAATTTCTACATGGTATCAGAGGAATTGCAGATCTAGGAGGTCACCAGCAGGAGAGTCTGAAAGATGTAGCTACAGAAAGCAGCAGAAACGCAAATTTGAAGGGACAACGGAGTTTTTAGGAGTAGATTCACACAGAGGGAAGGGTGACGCTGTTTAGCGCTGTGTCCTAGCAAGCCCGCGCAGTTACTGCGCAGAGGCAGCTCAGAAACAACGCTAGTTTAGTCTGAAGCCAACCAGTGTGATTCAGATCTGTATCTGTCAGATCCAGAAAAGACTGCAGAAATTCATAAGAGCTGGTGGGGTTAAAATTCTGAAGTCTTCAGATTTTTAGCCTTGGCACAAGTGACAAAGAGTGGGAGGAGATCAGCTTCTCAGAAAGTTTCTTGCCAAAGGAAACTTACAGTTTGGTTAGAGGATCAAAGAAGAAGATGAATCATGGTTGATTTGGTAGATTTCCAAGGAGGGAAATCAAGTGTCAGAGGGAGCAGAAGCACCTGTTTCACCAAGGGCCTTAGATCCATTTCTCTAGCAAAGAGAAAAGGAAGTTTCGACACATTCTGAGCAGATGGCTCCTTATGGACTGTGTGATCAGGATAGGCTGGATGGCCTCTCCAACTTTTCAGTTTGGAAGGCAAAGATCCTGATTGTCCTTGAGGCATATAATCTGAGAGACCATGCAGAGCAGACTCTGGCCACACCGACATATGCGAATCTCCTGCGGAAGCATAAGGAAGCTACTGGGCATGCCAAGCGGTTGATAATAGATGGTATCAAGGACCATATTGTACCACACGTAGCTGAGAAGAAGACAACTAAGGAGATGTGGAAGGCCTTGACTTCCCTGTATAAGGGAAAGTCTGTCCAAAGAAAAATGTTGTTGGAGACCCAAATGAGGTCATTTATGATGACCAAGGGAGAAGACATGGAGCACTAACTCTTCATACTGCAGTCAATCAGAGATCAGCTGACTGCAACGAGTGCAATGATGTAATATCCCGGATGGGATATTTTAACTAAAATGCAGAAAAATACTGAATACCACAATTTGCCGTAAAATAATCATTCATTCAACAGAAGATTGCCATGTAAAATTAAAAGACAAGAAGCACTGCAATCCAATACCATATAGAACAGAAAAAATCTCAGCTTTTATTATAGATAATAAACAGGGGTTTACATATAGATCTGACCCAAGAAGAGCTGAGATAGAAAACTGGCCACCAAGATAAGCCGCTGAACGGCGCTGGCCACAAACTGAACTGCTGCACTCTCCCTTCGGCAACAGCTGACACTGAACCCACTGAAATGATGAAGCCCAAGTTGAAGATCTGAATGATCCTCACACCAAACTCTGAAGCTCTGTGAAACTCCTAAGTGAAGTCTCCTCAAAAGTATTGGGTTTCCGTCCAATACTCACAAATCACCCCAGGGTTTCCGTCCTGGGGCTACTGCATGAAGTAGAGAACCACGTCCTCAAACCTCGCATATACAAGCAAATGATCTACTCCAAAGATGTCTCCCAATGGCCTCCTCCCTTTCTTTTATAGATCCCTTGGAGCCTTCTAGAGCATTATTTTTTTATTATTTTATTTATGGAGCACTTTTCCCTTTTTATTAAAATATTATAAAATATTCCTTTTTAATGCAGAAAAGGGTATATCGGCTACCACGCCTCCTCCGGTCACTGAAATCTCTGTCTAACTGTCCCATCGTGTAGGTCTCCTCGTCCCGGTTCCGATGAGCTATTACACTAAGGTGTTCCATCGCATATTCCTCCCGAAATGCCACCTTGAGCATAATTAGCTGAGTTAAGCCCATAAATAACTCAAAATTCCGAAAGTTATCGGAATGCATCGGAACGAAAGCCAAACTGCTCGGATGATGGAGTATATCAAGCGAATGCCTCCAAACACCATGAAAACTCCTCAAAACTCCTCCGAAAAGCTCCTGAGTCCACTGATAACACCAATCTGTACATGTGACCTGTCTGCTCCTAACTCTGGAAGTCCCTCCTAGTCCTGTCACGGGTGATACCAAAAATGGGAACATTACAGACCTCTCGCCCCAAGATTGCTTGCCCTCAAGCAATCGAAATATGTGGGCCACTTTGTTGGCCCGCTGCATCTCAGACCCAATGCCTGGATCCCATACCAACCTCTGTGTGCTGCTATGCACCTGTGTCAAACCTCTCGGAACAGATCCCTCAATGCCGGGATCCCAAACTGATCTCTCTCTATCCCAGTCAACAAACAATCCTCCCGGATCCTAATGCCACCATGGCCAATCATCGCCCAAGTCCCACGGCTCAGGCTGCGCACTGTCTCGGGCTATAGCTGATGCTCTCAGAGGTGAAGCCCACCAGCAAGCATCAATGCTCCCGGGCTCCTGCTGTGCTGTACCTGTAACTGCACATGTTGCCCCACCATCTGCATACCAACTCATCACCTCTCTCCAATCCAAGTCCTGACTCAATCCCAGCTGATCCTGTTCTCCTGGAATCGGAAAGGAGTCCTGACGTAACGACAATCGGTGCCCTCCTGCCAACTGGAATCTGTAACATCTACTGTGTCTAAGGGCCCCTGCTCTGATGTGCTCCCCACGAAAAATACTGTACCATCAAGAGGGTACCAACTCATGATCTCCCGCCAGTCCATCCTGGAAGAAGAATCCAATGTAGCAACAACCACACATGGAACACGCCCAGGGTGTTGCTGCCAACCTGTAATCAACTCCCACTGCTCTGCCCTGTCTACTAATGGAAGCTGCCTGTAGAAGGAAGCCGCTCTCTCTATAGTGGGCCAAAGTGGGCAAGACATGCTGCAAGCCCCATCGATGTACTCCTGGAGAGTACTACTCATCGAAAGTACTGCAGCTCGGTCGACTGTATGTACATCTATCTGTATCTCATCAATGTGTCGGCCCAAAGATGGATGCTCCACCATCTCCACAAGCTCATCCCTCTCATTGGGAACGTAAAACTCCTGCTGTCCCCTAGCTCCCTGCAGAACTATCCCATCGACCTCCAACATCTCTAGAGGATATGGGTCTGCAACTGGTGTCTGTGCATCTGACTGCTCCTCCTCAAAGGCTGACCCCAATGTTAGCTGCATATCCATCATAGGCTCAATGTGGGCACCCATCTGGATCTCCCCCAAAGGAACATCCTGCCTGATGTGAATAATATCCTCCTCTGCTAACTCAGGCTCCATCATATGCTGCTCTGGCTGAATCGTCACAAGTGACTCATCACCCAGAGTATCACCTATACAGTCCCCTGACTGCTCACCCTGCATACTGGAATATAGCTCCGGTCTACTGTCATCATCTCTGCACGGCTGCTCTCGCTCCCTAGAAGCATCCTCATATGATCCCATGGACTCATCTGAAGAAGAGTCCTCATCCTGGCATACAGAAGGAACGTCTACCTGCTCTACCCCTGCCACCTCATCTGCATCTCTCACACATGAGTGATCAGGCCCCCAAGGTTCTTTGCAAATGAAGCAAAGTCCCTTCCTCCTCAGCTCATTTCTGCTGCCTGACCGACCAAACTGGTGCTGCTCCTCCCTGGTCAACTGTCTCCTGAGAAACTCAATGTTCTGCTCAACTAGCCCTTGGGCTAGCTCATAAGCAGCAGGCGAGACCAACCGCTTTCTCCTCCAAATGCTCAGCAACCTGGTCTGCAACTTCCGGCAAATGGTCTCATGGTCTCTCATACATGACGACAAGATGGACTGCATGTGTGCTATGACTGTATCAGGATGATGTTTCCTAATGCTAAAGAAGCATCGGAACATCTGCAAAATCAGGTCATCACACTCAAGATCGATCATGACCTCATAAGTTCGGGCCATAGCCATGACTTCTAGAACCTTAAGCTTCCTCCCAAATGTAGACCCTGCATAAGTGTCCAAATCCTGAAAGGTTCCTACTATCAATCTGAAAATTCTTCTCATAATATCATCATTGTAGGGAGGGAAGGGTGCTGTTATCCTCAAGATATCGCTGAAACAAGAGGCAACTATCAGCTGGACTCTCTCACTTGGATGTTCCAAGAATCTGGCTTGTATCAATACAAGCATAGATGGCTTCAAAGCCCAATTCAAACACCAATCAGATTGCTGTACCTTTGAGAGACAGGATTCCAGCTCCTCTAACCTGGGCAAGTCATCCCCTAATCTTCCACTCTTCAAGTCCATCCCCTGTACATACAGCCAATTTCCCACTTCTTCCTCCTTCTGCAAATTCCTTGGATGCTCTTGTTGGAGCAATTTATGTACCTTCTTGGAGAAGGGTCTGCTGTTCTGATTAGTTTTTGGGTGTGTGCCATGGTTAATTTCTGTGTTCATTCTTCTCAATTTGTTTATGAATTCCTCCATCACTGATTGTTTGCATGAGAACATTATTTCTGAGTTTGCTATATATTTTCCAATGAAGTGTTTTAGCAAACAGATTTCTTGCACAATGTTGCATGTGCAATTCTGAGTTGTTTCAACTCAGTATTGCACCTCTGAGCTGTTTAATTTCTCAGTGAGATGAAAAGCTGTTAAATTTCTCAGTGAGATGAAAAATTGTTGTGGGTACCCTTTATAAATTCTATTTTCTGGGCAATGTTTTCAATGGATTACATGTACCAATAGACTTCAAGAATACTCCTTATGACAACTTCAGAAATAGAAATATGACTGATATATAACCAATAACAGTGTTTTAAAATATGAGTGGACAGTAATGAGCAAAGTGTAGAACCTGATGTTTTAGCAGCTGTCACTAGCAGAAGATATATTCTGCAATGTCAATCCACCTGCAGTGTGTAGATCGTGAGCTTAGTCTCCTATCTGGCAATTGACTTGACATGCCTCCATTGGTTTCTTGCCTCCATGATTTTGCTGGTGTGGATCTGGTCAGCAACAACTCTGTTCATTTGTGATAGTAGCTACACAGTATCTTAATTCCTCTGAAACCAGTCAATACCAGCAAGCTCCTACGCAGCTACAGTTATAATTTCATCCCCATTTCCCAATGTGCCCCGAGCAACTGTGATAGACGTGTTTCAGTGTGTTTTAACTCACCAAAATTTTCCCTTGTAAGCATCTATGTACACCAATTATGAACCATTAAACCCAGCTCTTGTTTGCTCAGCTACCAGAGATTCCATCCTCTATCCACTGAATCTTGGAGACAACGCAGCCTAAAGGAAAGAAGGTATTCTGTCAGCCAAGGAACCATAAACTCAGCCTTCTTCAAGCCTGGAATGACACTTTAAAGCGCTGCTCTCATGCAACCTTCATCCTTAGGAACTCATTGTACCCTCATATTTCTGTTATCTATATTGTTACAACCACACATACTCAGCGATTAATATATACACCCAGCAAAGAAAGTAAGCTGCTCTGCCTCATAAGAGAACACACAGACTCATAGTCTCTTCCAACAGCTCCAATATTCTTCTCCAGCAAATGTATTCGCTTATATTTCCACACAATATGGCATCGACTCTTATTCAAGAAATTGGACTGCGCATAGTATTCAAACAGAACAGAGAAATTTAATTTCAGTTCTATAAGAATATTTGACCGTCAATTCACACATTGCCCAATGATGAAACACAGCCACACGTCTAACCAGCTGATGGAAAGAAAGGAAAAAATCGAGCTATCAGAGCAGTCTTCAAATGGGTCTATGTTCAACGTAACACTCAGCTAGAGGAACACGTCCAGATGAAAGTATTCAGCTACCCATCAGTTTGTTTTCTTCTCCAAATGACAATCTTTGCTTAGAAAGGTTCCACGCAATAAAATAGCAAGGGAAAGCCGATGATATGCTGTTATCTTCTAATCTGCTGGCAGTCTTGGAAATTTATAAATTTGCCAATATATGTGTTGGCTCCCTTTGGCCCGGTCTTCTTGAGAGAATTCGGCCACTATTGTAAAAATATTCATGCCCAGGGATATTAAAATCCCATCCTGTCTAATGATGTTGAATCTGCCCACGCTCAAGAAATGCGCTTGTAGCTTCCAAGTTTGGCTTTAATTAGAATAACGTTGCTGACATTTGGCTCCTTATCAAAATAATTTCTCCCTCGGCCTCCAGGAACCCAATTGCCTTCATAAATTTATTTAACTGCGGCCTCTAAATAACTCCACGGCTCTTCCTCAAATAAAAGGACGACCAATGAAAAAAATAAAATAAATGGGCTCTTTATAATATTTATGGCCCATTCAAAATTTAATACATCCCTTTATAATACTGCAGCGTTTAATCATATAAAGCGGATTAAAGCATGGCCCTTGAAAAAAAAAAATTCCACCCTGTTGAATATTCACGCAAGTCAGCCCTTTTTCATTAAATTTGGCTCATAATAAAAAAAACTTTTTTGAGCTTCTCTTTTTCTCCTTCTTTTCTCTTCTTTTTTTTTTTTTTTTGTTTAACAAATTTTCATTTTATTGTAGGGATTGTGTTTTCGATTCCTTCGGCAAAACCCTTCAATCTGCAACTGGACACTGAAACACGCAGGCTGAGCCAAGACTGAAGCTTTGATACCACTGTAATATCCCGGATGGGATATTTTAACTAAAATGCAGAAAAATACTGAATACCACAATTTGCCGTAAAATAATCATTCATTCAACAGAAGATTGCCATGTAAAATTAAAAGACAATAAACACTGCAATCCAATACCATATAGAACAGAAGCAAAATCTCAGCTTTTATTATAGATAATAAACAGGGGTTTACATATAGATCTGACCCAAGAAGAGCTGAGATAGAAAACTGACCACCAAGATAAGCTGCTGATCGGCACTGGCCACAAACTGAACTGCTGCACTCTCCCTCCGGCAACAGCTGACACGGAACCCACTGAAATGATGAAGCCCAAGTTGAAGATCTGAATGATCCTCACACCAAACTCTGAAGCTCTGTGAAACTCCTAAGTGAAGTCTCCTCAAAAGTATTGGGTTTCCGTCCAATACTCACAAATCACCCCAGGGTTTCCGTCCTGGGGCTACTGCATGAAGTAGAGAACCACGTCCTCAAACCTCGCATATACAAGCAAATGATCTACTCCAAAGATGTCTCCCAATGGCCTCCTCCCTTTCTTTTATAGATCCCTTGGAGCCTTCTAGAGCATTATTTTATTATTATTTTATTTATGGAGCACTTTTCCCTTTTATTAAAATATTATAAAATATTCCTTTTTAATGCAGAAAAGGGTATATTGGCTACCACGCCTCCTCCGGTCACTGAAATCTCTGTCTAACTATCCCATCGTGTAGGTCTCCTCGTCCCGGTTCCGATGAGCTATTACACTAAGGTGTTCCATCGTATATTCCTCTCGGAA
Organism: Pinus albicaulis; assembly: GCA_034641835.2. Classification (NCBI taxonomy): domain Eukaryota; kingdom Viridiplantae; phylum Streptophyta; class Pinopsida; order Pinales; family Pinaceae; genus Pinus; species Pinus albicaulis. Next base: position 1,098,848,958 of record CM076574.1, on the reverse strand, counting down.
TGCCACCTTGAGCATAATCAGCTGAGTTAAGCCCATAAATAACTCAAAATTCCAAAAGTTATCGGAATGCATCGGAACGAAAGCCAAACTGCTCGGATGATGGAGTATATCAAGCGAATGCCTCCAAACACCATGAAAACTCCTCCGAAAAGCTCCTGAGCCCACTGATAGCACCAATCTGTACATGTGACCTGTCTGCTCCTAACTCTGGAAGTCCCTCCTAGTCCTGTCACGGGTGATACCAAAAATGGGAACATTACAAATGATGGATGATTTTGTGATAGTCAGGATTGCCCTCAATGCAGTCATGGATGAATGGGAAACATTTGTCCAAAGTATCTTGGGAGAGTGGACCTCCCAGATTGGGACAACTTGTGGTCAATTTTGCATCAAGAAGAACTCCGTAGATTCACCAAGAGGCAGCACAACCCAAGATTGAGCAAATTGAAGAAGGAAGATGAGGAAGATGCAGCCTTGGCATCGAAGAAGCAGCCAAAGAAGAAGAAGGATCTTTCAAAGATCAAGTGCTTCCAGTGTGGTGAAATGGGACATTTTGCTAGCCATTGTCCTTAGAAAAAGAAGGATAAGGAAGTATCTTCTTCCAAAGCAGTTGTGGCAGATGATGGGTCAGAAGATGATGCAGCCATGAGTGCTCATGAACCACGGAGGTGGGGTGACATGGACATGTAGAGGAGCTACATGGAAGAGAGGCGGGATCCTTGAGCAGCTCATCTCTTGGATCACATGTGAGCTACGACAACCTTAAGATAGTAGCGGGACAAGTGGAGTAGTGGGTGCATAGATCACAGATGAAGCAGAAGCAGAGGCAGATCAGAAGACTGGAAGAGGCAGCGCAAAGCAAAGCAGCAACAACGTAGAAGCAGTCGCATCACAGAGGCTGCTGCTTACGTAGTGCAGAGCTGCAGCAACGTAGAAAGCTTCAGAGGGACAACGCAGTGCAGCAACAACATGATAGATTTCAGCACAAGGAATTGATGTGACTTCAATAGCGCAGAGGGAGTCTGATTACGCAGGCAGAGCTGTAGCTGTGCATCGTTCTTTAGATGCCAGCATAGATCTGTAGCCTATGGAGCTTCAGTGATGAGGATGCAACCCATCAAACTTGTTTGTCAAAGATTGGGTAGGAGATTCAGTTGTTTCTCTCAACAACTGAACTTGCAGTGCAACATATCAGCAGTGGCAATGCTATGAGCAACACAAATGCAGCATATTGAGAGGGAGCAGCAGTACAATGGTTGCAGTGGCAGTGGTAGAGTCATGGGCAGCAACATAGAATGGCAACAATAGTGCAAGGTTGAGTGGTAGGAGGCCAAGCTTCAGCAACACAGAACCAATACTCAAAGTCATGCAATGCATAGTGTGATGTATTACTAGAGCACACCCTTGATGCTAAGAGGGAGTGTTGAGATTTTGTGTATTTGGGGTAGCATCAGTTGTGCTCTAACTCCCAAACTTTGTGGAGGGACTAGAGTACACTTGATCTACAAGACCCAGAAATGGATTTGGGAAATTTCATCTGGTTTAGGAGATATTAAATTAATTAATTATTTTAAGTGTATTTCCTAAGTTAAAATTTAAGGAACTTAAATAATTAAAATGAATTTAATTAGAAATGTGATGAAATTGTCTTAAGTCACACGGATCAAGCTTTCTTTTAATCTTAGCCATTGATTAAAGATTTAATCTTGGCCATTGAATCGTCAACGAGAAAAGTAAAAAGGAAAGGCTTGGGGTCATTTGTAAAGAGTCAAGACACATAGAGGCAGAACACTGAAGCTAAGCTAAGATTCAAGGGCAGGGATTGCTAAGAATGCTCAAAAGTGTTTAAGTTGCAGAGAGGGGAATTTAGACCAAGGGGATGATCTGATCCCGAGGTCTAGAATACAGAAGAGACAGAGATTAGCTCAAGGACAGCGCAGAGTAAGGCAACAACAGCAACAAGGACAATGCAATCTCTCCAAGGACAACGTGATTTTATCAGGAAACCGTCAGGGGTTACGCAAAGACCCTTCAGGGGCAGCGTAGTGATTGCGTCATCTAGTCTGGGGTAGCGTAGCCCTTTTCGGAGCAGCGTTGAGGGTTTGGAGGGCTTTAGAGGCTGACACAGAGCCTTTCAGGGGCTTCAGAGGCTGACGTAGAGCCTTTCAGGGGCAACACTGGGGTTTCTAGGCCCTAATCTTGACTGAGTTTTGTAAATCCCATTTGAGGGTGTGGATCAATCATAATTTTGGCCCTAGATCAGCCAGTGAGCTGTAGATCTAGTTTTTTCTCTGTCGGGTTTTCCAGATCTGAAACCCAGATTTGCGTATTCAGAAATATTCTTAATAATAAGACCCTCCAGCAGCCAAAGACCGGTTTTACCACATTGGGTTTTTCCGGGGACTATTTGTCCAGAAATAACTGTGTCACTTTGTCATTGTGTGCATGTGCTTATTCTAGATCTGGATTGGTAGAGATCTATTATGTGTTTTGCTTCGATTTTAACTTGAATTTATTCAGTTAATAACTTGCATAAGTAGGAGGACTATAACCGGATTAACAACAATAATTTCTGCATAAAGTATAAGATTAAGAGATTTCTACACGAAACAACCCGTTTATGGAAAGCCCATCTATCAAAATGAAGATGAGGCGCCTGGCCAATCCAGTTTTGCAAGATTTGGATGGAAATATATTATGTGAAATTTTCAAGAGGAAAATATTTATGCAATACTTGGTTTATTTCTCCTACTTATGAGATAAGTTATTTACAAATGATTTAGTAAATTCTGAAATAAACACATTTGCAGATCTTCACTATCATTAAGAGCATAAGAACAGAAAGATAATTTACACCAATAGCACAATAGAAATAGCCACATGAACACAAATGTTTTTTGGAGAATTGTCCCCAGAAAAACCCAATGTGGGAAAACCGGTGCAGTAGATGAGGGTTTTATATTTATCTTTAGAAATGGAAAGTACATTTACAGGAGTCTGATGAGCAGAGAAAAATTAGTAAACACCTGGCTGAATTTTCTAGACCTTCCAGACAATTTTTGGGTCCTCAAGGTGACCACCTTCACCCTCAGCGTCATCCAGCATGAATGCTCTGCGCAATCCCTCTCTAGACTGCGTGATTCTGCGTGGAGGGGTTCTTGCTACTGATCAGCTCACCCTTCCCTTCACCCTCCTGAGATCTGCTTCTTGATAACTGACTTAGCCATCAATCCAACCATACCATGCCTTGGGGGCTTGTTTTAAGCCATACAAGGCTTTCTTAAGTTTGCAAACATGAGTCTTCTGCTCGTGTCTCGAAGCCCTCTGGCTGCTCTATGTACACTTCTTCCTCTATCACACCGTTCAAGAACGCAATCTTGACATCCATCTGGTGGATCTCCCATCCCATCTGCGCTGCCAGAGAGATGATGGATCTAATTGAAGTGTATCGTGCTACTAGAGCAAAGGTTTCTTCATAGTCAATGCCTTCTTTCTGGGCATTCCCCTTTTCTACAAATCTTACCTTGAATTTCTCTATGCTGCCATCTGCAGCATATTTGATCTTGTAGATCCATCTGGATCCTACAATAGATTTGTCTTGTGGTCTAGGGACTACATCCTAGACATCACTTGTCATGATGGAGCTATACTTCTCCACCATGGCATCTACACATACCTGATTCTGAGCTGCTTCCCGAAAGGTACAAGGTTCTCCAACTTGAGCTACCAGTGCCTAATATCTGTCAGGTTGTTTCCTTATCCTCTTTCCCTTGTCTATGTGCTCCAACAAATCCTTCTGCATCTCTAAGAATCTGTTGGAGTTCTCTTCTCGGTCTCCCATCAGTGGTGGGTGGACTCACCTGCTCTTCCTCTTGTTCTTCTTCGGAGGAGCTTCCCTCAGAAATATTGTGCCTTGGAGAGGCATTGGACCTCTCCTCCATAGGTCGTTGAGGTTGTACCAGTGGATCCTCCTCAACTTGCGTATTTGTGGCCATCTCTCGAGATTTCCTAAAGGCTTTCTCCTCCAGGAATTTTACATCCCTTACCACGACTTTCCTGCTCTCTGGAATATAGACGCGGTATGCTTTTGCATTCTCACTATAGCCCATCAGAAAACCCTTTTTAGCAGTTTGATCCAACTTCTTCTTCCTTTCCTCTGGAATGTGGCAGTATGCTATGCTACCGAATATCCTGATGTGGCTCACTTTTGGTTTACTGCCTGTGAACACACTTTCGGGAGTAACCTTCCCCAAAGCTCTATTGGGAACTTTGTTCTGAATATAAACTGTTGTGTTGCAAGCCTCTGCCCATAAGAATTTGGGCATCTCCTTGTCGTACAACATTGCCCTTACAACTTCTATTATGGTCCGATTCTTCTGTTCTGCAACTCCATTTTGTTCTGGATTGTAAGGAGCTATCCATTCTCTCTTGATACCTTCCTGTGCATAGGAATTGGTGAAGTCTTTATCGATATATTCTCCATCGTTATTTGACCTCAACTTCTTGATCTTCTTTCCTGTAGAGTTCTCCACCAATGCTTTGAAATCTTTAAAATGACTAAAGACTTCATCTTTGGTTTTCAGAAAATAGATCCAAGTTTTCCTGGAATAATCATCAATGAAGGTGGCAAAATACTTTGCCCCACTGAGAGCTGTTGTGGACATCGGACCTCTCCTCCATAGGTCGTTGAGGTTGTACCAGTGGATCCTCCTCAACTTGCGTATTTGTGGCCATCTCTCGAGATTTCCTAAAGGCTTTCTCCTCCAGGAATTTTACATCCCTTACCACGACTTTCCTGCTCTCTGGAATATAGACGCGGTATGCCTTTGCATTCTCACTATAGCCCATCAGAAAACCCTTTTTAGCAGTTTGATCCAGCTTCTTCCTCCTTTCCTCTGGAATGTGGCAGTATGCTATGCTACCGAATATCCTGATGTGGCTCTCCTCCATAGGTCGTTGAGGTTGTACCAGTGGATCCTCCTCAACTTGCGTATTTGTGGCCATCTCTCGAGATTTCCTAAAGGCTTTCTCCTCCAGGAATTTTACATCCCTTAACACGACTTTCCTGCTCTCTGGAATATAGACGCGATATGCCTTTGCATTCTCACTATAGCCCATCAGAAAACCCTTTTTAGCAATTTGATCCAGCTTCTTCCTCCTTTCCTCTGGAATGTGGCAGTATGCTATGCTACCGAATATCCTGATGTGGCTCACTTTTGGTTTACTGCCTGTGAACACACTTTCGGGAGTAACCTTCCCCAAAGCTCTATTGGGAACTCTGTTCTGAATATAAACTGTTGTGTTGCAAGCCTCTGCCCACAAGAATTTGGGCATCTCCTTGTCGTACAACATTGCCCTTACAACTTCTATTATGGTTCGATTCTTCTGTTCTGCAACTCCATTTTGTTATGGATTGTAAGGAGCTATCCGTTCTCTCTTGATACCTTCCTGTGCATAGGAATTGGTGAAGTCTTTATCAATATATTCTCCATCGTTATTTGACCTCAACTTCTTGATCTTCTTTCCTGTAGAGTTCTCCACCAATGCTTTGAAATCTTTAAAATGAATAAAGACTTCATCTTTGGTTTTCAGAAAATAGATCCAAGTTTTCCTGGAATAATCATCAATGAAGGTGGCAAAATACTTTGCCCCACTGAGCGCTGTTGTGGACATCGGACCGCAAATGTTAGAGTGTATTAACTCTAATACACCTTTGGCTCTGCTGCTGCATTCTTGGAAATGCTGCCTTAGCGTACTTCCCTAGTTCGCATCCCTTGCAAACTTCGTCTTTCTTTGTCCTGAGTTCAAGAGCTCCTATGACAGTATTTTTGAGAATCCCCAAGGCTCCATGATGTAGATGCCCCATCCTTTTTTGCCATAATTCATTCAGATCTCTATCGTCTGTACTGCCGATCAGGGCCACCGGAGATTCAAGCTGGAGCTTATACAGCTTGTAACTCCTTACTCCGATTTATGTCTTTTTGCTCCAGTTAGGGTGTTTGACATACACCTTATCTTGAATAAAGTATACGTCATAGCCCTTGTTCTGAAGTTGAGATACCAAGAGTAAATTCATCCCCAACCCTGGTACATGCAGAACATTTGTGGCTCGAATCTTGTTGCCATCCTCCGTCTAAAATGTTACGGTACCTCTCCCGATGGGGGTACATTTTGCCTTATTTCCCATAGTTATTTGGAAATTCATCTGCTCTTCTTAATAGCTCGAAAAACATTCTCGAACCCCCGTCATATGAGCAGATGCTGCACTGTCAATATACCAAACACCTAGAGGAGATGTGCTTGACACATAGGCAAGATCCTCCTCTAGTTTGGATGCCAGAACCTTCATGTCATGTTCTCTCTGCATTTCTGCGTGCTCTGGAGGACTGCGTGAGTCCCTTTGACTGCGTGAACCCTTCCTTTGCTCCATGGCATGTCTTCCCTTTCTGTTTTTAGCCCTTTGCTCTGATACCATGTGAAATTTTCAAGAGGAAAATATTTTTGCAATACTTGGTTTATTTCTCCTACTTATGAGATAATTTATTTACAGATGCTTCAGTAAATTCTGAAATAAACACATTTGCATATCTTCACTATCATTAAGAGCATAAGAATAGAAAGATAATTTACACCCATAGCACAATAGAAATAGCCACATGAACACAGTTGTTTTTGGACAATTGTCCCCGGAAAAACCCAATGTGGGAAAAACCGGTGCACCAGATGAGGGTTTTATATTTATCTTCAGAAATGGAAAGTACATTTACAAGGGTCTGATGAGCAGAGAAAAATTAGCAAACACCTGGCTAAATTTTCTAGACCTTCCAGACAATTTTCGGATCCTCGGGGTAACCTCCTTCACCCTCAGCGTCATCCAACGTGAACGCTCTATGCAGTCTCTCTCTGGATTGTGTGATTCTGAAGTGAACAAAGTTCCTTCTCAAGTTAAATACTCTAGAAGACTTGGAATATAAAAATATCCATGAGGATACAAATATTATATTATTAAATAGTATGAAGAAATTGAGATGAGATGAATGTTACAAATGAGGCTTGCTTATATACCTACGCAGGTGCCTCTTCATGAATGGTCATGTCTTATCAGACATGCCCTTTCAACCTAATTACTAATTAACTAATTAATCATTATTATATTATATGTTCATTACATTGCCTTCCTCCTCAAAAAGCTTTGTCCTCAAAGCTTGTTGATGAAAGGCCTCAATTTCTTTTCCTGTTACGAACATCTTCTTGTCTCAAGGTAGTCATCTTTGTCGATACAAGTTGATATGATCCTCTAAGTGACAAACAAAACTGTCGCACTGAGAATGGATCGGACCATCCTAAATCAATCTTCTGTGGAATCTTACGATGACTTGAAACTTGTGATGATTTGTTAGTATTCTTTGGAACAATGTTGCAGGAAACGTCCCCCCCCAGCTCCAAGGCCCGAACCGCGTCCCATACGGAACCGTACGGGATCCGTACCCGGAACCGCGGATCCCAAAAAAATTTGCGGTTCCTGGTTTTTCGGATCTGTACGCCCGGATCTGCGATTCCGTACAGTGGATCCGCGGATCGTACGACGGATCGCTGTACAGAACCGCCGCGACTCCGGGACGGATCCGTACGGATCGTGAACGGTTTCGTACAGTTCCGTATGGATCCGACTAATGTAGGTCAGAAAAATGATTTTTTTGATTTTTTTTTTTTAATTTTTGTCTTTGGTTGGGTTAGTAGGTGAGTTAGTGCTGAGTTAGGGATAGGAGGAAAAAAATATAAGCTCTCTTTTACCTCCTTAGATATTTCTTAGATGCTCCCTCATGGTAATGTTAAATTCTTAAAGTAAAAGTGACATTCTCATTTATTTTTCATTTTCATCCTTTTACTTAAATTTTTAACATTACCATGAAATGACTCAGGATGTTTGAGAGTGGTTCTAGCTTGATCGGACTTCATATGGAGAAAATAGAATTTCATATCCTCTTCCAAATTCAGCAGACTTAACAGTTTTCAGGAATTCAGGATCAGTGGTATGGTGGCATGTCATTAGATTATATCATGTATGAGGGTATGTGATTAGCATTTAATCAAGAGCACCAAACCCTATATGTACCCTAGTGTTGGTGGTGTTAATTGTTGAACTCCTTTGTCATGTCGTTAGCAAAAAATTACATTTCAATCAAGTCAAAATAATCGATCAAGCATGTTAAGTTCTTTCTACCATTTTTTAAGGCTTGCATTAGGGTTTGATCAAAATTGGGCAATTTTGACTAATGTCCCTAGATAATCGAGGTAGAGGCAAAGGCTAGATAAGAGGAGAAGAATCTAGATTATAGATTGTTGATGCATCTATTCTAAATGGTTGATGCTCAAATAATTAATTATTAATGTACAATGGATGTCATATCTATCTTGATTTATGTACAAATATGCATGCTTCCATGTCTTCTACAATTAATTTGGTATTTTGGATATTTTTTTAATATAAATGCAAAAAAATAAAAATAAATATATATATATATAGTAGACGCTTCCGAGACGCTTCGCTTCCTAGATTTTTTGGAAATGACGCTTCCGCGTCCCCGCTTCCAAAAAACGTCCCCGCTTCGTCCCCGCTTCGTGCAACATTGCTTTGGAATATCAACTTGTTTCTGTTCTGAATACATAGCTTGGTCGAGTTGTTTGCTCCCGTGACTTGGATATCAATAGGGAATTTTTTTGGTTTGATTTTCTTCTGGCGAAGATGTTATTGAGTTGGTTATAGAACCTTCACTTAGAATGTTCCTTGTCTGAATTGCAACATCTAAGTTTGCGTCTTCTGCAACTTGCTTGTCTTCTTCTTGAGTTGTGTCATTTACTGGATCAACGTTTGATTTTTCTTCAACTTGAATTTCTATATTTGCAGGTTTCGATGATTCCTTTTCGACAAATTGTTGTACCCTGTTTTCTTAATTTGCGTTAGTAATTTTTCGTTGTGGTCCTTGAGGCGAACAACTTCTTCATTCTTGCTAGTGGTGATTTTGTTAATTTCTTTTTGCATATTTTGTATCACCTTTTTACCTTCTTGAAAAATTACTTTTGAAATGTCTTGTATGTCTTCAGGCGTCATGAAATTTGGCTTCAAGTTAACGTCCTGTAGCGTTATTTTCTTCTTTTTGTAGGCGAATGTCAAAAATTTCTTTTTCGCATTTAGGATAAATGAACCTAGGGTTTCCATCCATGCTGAACCTAACACAATGTCACTATTATCCAAAAGTAAGGTTTTCACAGTAAATTGAGATATAAAAGTATAATCCCCAATATTTAGTTGTAGACTTTTGATGTCGTATTTTTTCTTGTCAAAAAAATCTAATTTTTCGATTATATTTGACTTAGGAATCACCAATTGGTTGGCAATTTTAGGGTTTATATAATTTTTCTCTTCGGCGGGTGATATAGCAATAGTGACATCTTTTTCAAGAAGGGTTCCTTTAAATTTAAATAGCACTTTAGCATCAATGGGTAAGGTTTCTAGAAATCTTCCTTCCTTCAATTCTGAATTAAATGTCATTTTTCTTGTCGAGATGACTTCCTTCAAATTCCTCCAATAACCTTTGTTTCCTCAAATATCTCTCTTCAATACTCCCAAATATCCCTTTATATAGTTTTTCCAATAATTTTCTCAAAACTTTCTATATATATATATATTTATGAACTTTTAAATAACCTCCCTTTTTATTTTTAAAATTTTTTTTCTTCTAAACTTTGTTGGTTCTACCTATATATAGACATAAACAAAGTACCTATGCTTATATTTTACACCCACATCATACATGTATTATTTTTTACCATGTTAACCTTAACTTAACTTGCCTTCGATATATTTATAACTTCTAATTAAAAATAAAACCCCAACGTTGATCCAGGTGGATATTGGTGGTCACCCACCTATTCCACTTGGGGCCCCACCATTGTTTCTTTTAGTTTTTCAGTTTCGGCACAACTTACTATTTTTAGCAGTTTTTTAGGGTCCTGAATTTCCGGAGCCGTTTTGAGGCCCTAAATAACGTTTTTTGGGAAAATCGGGAGCAACATGGGTAGTCCTCGGATAGATCTTTCTAACGAGGTATGGTTCGTGTCAAACGGAGATCGTATGCCAAAGTTATGTCCCCGGGAAGTTGAAACACCAATTTACCCAAATAGGGCCCATAGTTTTGGCGCTTCATCTCCTAGGGTTAGGGTTTTGGATGTTTAGGGTTTTCCATTGTTTCTAAATAATAAATAGGCCCTCGAGCCTCATTGTAACTCAGTTTAGAGGCTTGTAGTCACCACATCTCTTCTCAGAGATAGATACCAGCGCCCTAGTTAGTTTATTTCCATTCTATCTGTAAGAAAATTTCAGTTCTTTGATATTAATGAAATGAAGTGTTATTTCCACTGCATCTTTGTATTTATGGTTATATGTTTATTCTATTGCGTTCATGCATAAATCCGGATCAAACGCCCAGGCTATTTGATTATTACGATGCCTTAATTAATTTATTTGGCAGACGACTTAATGAGAAATGACGACTCTTGGAGACGACCATACAATTTTTTTATTTGAATTCCATTGATGGTCGTAGGTACTGAAGTAGCAGAGAACCAGTTGTATGTATCAAATCGTATTCTATTGGCACCAAAATGAATTGTCCTTGATGATATAATCCTTTGACTCAAATGTAAGAACTTTACAATTAAATTAATTTAATTAAAGTTCCAAGGCCTGAACGAATTGGCGGCTTCTCACGATGGAAGGGCATGACTATTGGTGACGCGGTGGAGGGACCGATACAACAAGTTGGAGAACGGTGGATTGACAACGGAAGGTTGAAGGGTGGTCGGAGTCACTGTGGACGACGGTTAATGCAGTTTGAAGATGGACAAGGGAAGGGTTAACAGAAGACGGTGTCAGGGCTATGATTGCAACAACGACTGTGTTGACAAGAATTTATAGTGGAGGAAATAGCTACAGCGGTAGGGCGCGAGTGGCGGGTGGTTGCAGATTGCGGTAGTGTGCTATGATGGAAATGGTGGCAGGGGAATGGAGGTGTGTTTGTCGGGTGCAAAAAGTTCAGGTGTGAATGGTTGTGGGAAAGCGATGTCTACGGATGGTCGATGGCTAGATAAGGGTCACAACGACAACGACTAAGTTTTGGTGTCCATTGCTATAGCGGCTATGGTGGAACTCGGTGACGGTGGTTGTGGATTCGATGTGCGGCTCCGTTGCCACTTTTTTTTTATGCTTTCAATTATATTTTATTATTTTTTTTATACTTTTCTTTTTTTATATCACTTCCCCTTTTTTTTATGATAGGTTTTTTTGTTTTTGTTTTGACTTTTTCGAATTTTTGTTTTTTGTTTTTTTTTTTAACGTCCCCCTTTTTTTTCACTTATTTCTTCTTCTTTTTAAAAAGAATATGGCCAAGGGCCTCTGATGAACTCAGAAGAAGCGGAGAAACTCCCAAGGTTTAGCGAAACGCTTCGACGACAACAACGTTGACGAATTTCAATGGCCAAGGGCCTGGATCGAGGAGCGTAGCTCTGTGCAGCGATGAGCATCTAGAAGATCGAACTCCTTTGATACCAAATGAAGTGAACAAAGTTCCTTCTCAAGTTAAATACTCCAGAAGACTTGGAATATAAAAATATTCATGAGGATACAAATATTATATTATTAAATAGTATGAAGAAATTGAGATGAGATGAATGTTACAAATGAGGCTTGCTTATATACCTACACAGGTGCCTCTTCATGAAAAGGTCATGTCTTATCAGACATGCCCTTTCACCCTAATTACTAATTAACTAATTAATCATTATTTATATTATATGTTCATTACAGATTCTGCATGGAGGGGTTCTTGCTGCTGATCAACTCACCCTTCCCTTCGCCCTCCTAAGATCTGCTTCCCAATAACTGACTTCTCCCTCCTCCTTCTGCTTCTGCAACCCAGCCTCTACAAACTCGCCCATTAAAATCAATTTTACTTGCTTCATAATCGATTTCCTTCGGGTACTGAGAGTGTCCCCAACTTGATTTCCAAATGGCCCTCAAGTCTCTTCTTATAGTCTTCTCGCTGATGAATCAACAACCAAGATTATATCTTTAATCAATGGCTTAGATTAAAATATGACTTGATCTTCGTCTTCTAGAAGATTCACACTCTGCTCTATTAATACACTTTAATTATTTAATTTCCGTAAGTTTATACTTAGGGTCTGCATTAAAATAATTAATTATTTTAATAAAGCCATATCCGAGTGGAATTTCGACAAATGATTTCTGGGTTCTTTGGATAACTGATGTCTAAGCCTCTCTACCAAAAATGAGACTTAGAACACTTTCCGATGTTATAGAAATCAACATATTAAATATTTTATCTCTATTTTTAATATTTATTAAATTTTAATATATTATATTATTGCCACTCCCAACTTGACATTCCTTGTAAATTTGGGCAAAACTTCTAGCTGTGCCAGATACTCGTTCCCGCGTACTGGAAACTCGTGCAACATAGATATAAACCCAGAGTTATGCTTATAAAGAGATATCTCATATGAAAAGGTGAAATAATACGACAATAAATGAATGATGAGTAGATGAGTAAAGAAGTACAACACATGTTTATAAATACATGATTAATGTGGCACATGCCGGCTGGCCTAAACGTGGATAACAATACATTTGTTAATAATTATGTTAGCCTGTCTAGCGTAGTCTATGTATTGAACTTTATGTTCATTACACATGCTTTATATTTTTCTTGCCTAATTTTTGGGCACTATATTTTTCTTTCTGCTTGATTTTGCGTCATCTGTTGATAACATTTGCCTTTGTAGGGAAAACCAAAGATATATTGTATTTACTACTGCAGATGTTATATTTAGTCAATGTAGTGAACTTTATGTTCCTTACATGCTTTATATTTTGCTTGCGTGTTTTGTGTGCACTCTATTTCTTTCTGGTTCATTTTGCATGATTTGTTGATAATATTAGCCTCTGTAAAGGAAGCCAAGGATAGTTTCAGATTGGCTCTGCTGTTGTCGATGTTATATTCTAAAATGAATATACTAACGTAAATGTTGTTAACATTGACAAGCTATAGATGACACATCAACACATGTTTATAATTACATGATTAATGTGGCACATGTCTGCTGGCCTAAATGTGGATAACCATACATTTGTTAATAATTATGTTAGCCTATCTAGCGTAGTCTATGTAAGGAACTTTATGCTAATTACACATGCTTTATATTTTGCTTGCCTGATTTTTGGGCACTATATTTTGCTTTCTGCTTGATTTTGCGTGATTTGTTGATAACATTTTCCTTTGTAGGGAAAACCAAAGATATATTGGCTTTACTACTGCAGATGTTATATTTAGACAATGTAGTGAACTTTATGTTCCTTATACACGCTTTATGTTTTGCTTGCGTGATTTGTGTGCACTCTATAATTCTTTTTGGTTCATTTTGCATGATTTGTTGATAATATTTACCTCTGTAAAGGAAGCCAAAGATAGTTTCAGATTGACTCTGCTGTTGCAGATGTTATATTCTAAAATGAATATACTAAAGTACATGTTGTTAACTATGAAAAGTCTGTAATGTAGAATCCTACTGCAACTACTTATTATATTTCTTCTATTGCATTCTCAAATACAATTATTTAACATTTCACAATGTTAAATAGCAAAATAAATATGCTGCAGACTTCACAATCAATAAACAATATAAAGGAAATAGCACAAGTATTCACACATAGACACAATTATTTTTGGACAATTGTTCTTGGAAAAACCCAATGCGGGAAAACCAGTGTAGTAGATTTGAGGGTCTCTCCAACTGAAATCAAACTCCCTCTGCTGCTCTACACTAGCCCAACATAACTGCTGCTTGGCTATCTCTACGCTGCTTCTACAACACTCTCTACGCTCCTTCACTCTTTTCCTTTAGAAATTCTCCCCCCTGGAGATTTCACTTCCCCTCTTTGCAATCGAGAATCGCTATGGTTCTTCCTTCCTTTGAAGAAATCGATCTTGATTCTTTCTTCGTTTAATGTGATATCCGTAAGCCCCTCACTCTCCTTCTTATATTCTATTGTTGACTCTTCAACGGCCAAGATTAAAACATAATCAAGGGCTAAGGTTAACTTGGAGGTGATCCATGACTTCATCTAGAAGATTCACACTTAGTTTAATTAATACCCTTTAATTAATCAGTTTCCCTAAGTTTAAACTTAGGAAAATATTAAAAAATGATTAATTAATTTAATTAAACCATCTTTAAGTGGAATTTTCCAAAACCATTTTTGGGTATTATGGAATACATGTGTCTTAGCCTATACACAAAGTGACAAGGCTAGAGCACATCCGATGCTACCATAAATCAACACTCCCTTTTAGCGAAGAAAGTACTCTAGCAAAACAACTCATTGTGCTGTTGTCCTAACTACTATAACATCTACTGCTGTGCTATTGATGTTGCTCACCAATTTTGCACAAATAATGTTGCATCTGTACTACTGTTGACTCTGCAACCTGCTGCCTGTTAGCCACCTATAAAATTTGTTATAGCAAAAGGTGGCTAATACTTTTTGAGCCTTCAAAGAACAAATTTTATTGCTAAAAATTGTTGGCTCTTGAAGACTCTTGAAGACCCCATGCCTCTGTCTCAAAATCTTCATTTACTATTTCCATTTTATACTCAGAAAAATTCTGCTGATTCCAAGAGAAAGACTGCTGAAATGCCATCATTTCCTCCCTTCTCCCACTCAAAACTAACCTTCATTTGCTCCCATGTTTCTCCATAAAAATCCTTTGTTTTCATGATTCCTCTTCTTCCCCTCATGAAAATCACTTTTACAAAGTTAAAGACTCACTCTTTAACCTTACCGAAACCCCCAAATCCATTGAAAACTCTGAAAAGAGTCATAAAAAACAAAGTTTTATTACTAAGGACTCAAGCCCCCTTGGGCTAAGTCCTAACCACTTCCCCCACATGCCCACACCCTGGAACCAAGCACTAACCCTGTTCGGCGCTCATCGCATCGGAAAGATCCAAGTGCGCAAGTTTTTTGCCATGTTCCGAAAGTTCCGATGCGATTAGCCTTTGTATTTAAAACCCCCGATTATATTATTTTTCATATAAACCGTGGGCCCGCCTTCCGCGCGTAAAACCTTGTAAAAATCCTTTCCTGATCACCTTTTTCTTTTGTAAAGTCATAAAACCCATTTATCCAAAGTTTGATCTAAAATGCCAAAGCCACGTGATTGAATGAAAATGGTTAGATTAAAAAGACCGATCGCGCAATCGCATCGGAGAAAAATACAATGGGTTGATTGAAAGACCCGCATCAAAAGTTCCGGTCCCCGCCTTGCTACGTCCATATAACTTTCACCCGGGACCAAGTGTTAAAGATCCCAAAGGCTTAATCGCATCGCAAGATTCCAATGGGTTGATTGAAAAGCCCGAGCCTAAGGCTACGATTGCGATTGGCCCTTTGTTATGAAAAGCCCCGGGCCCATCATATTCCATAAACCCATGGCCCCGCAAACGGGCGCCTTTTCATATATATATTTTTCCGCCCTGATCCACCAAAACCTTTGTTTTATTTAAATTTTTGGGGTTTTGAATAAATATAAGGGTTTTCCGCCGGTTCTTTCTAAAAACTAATCCCCGCCGTTGAATCGTAAGCCGATCAAACGGCCAGTGCTCAATCGCATCGGAGTTTTTCATCGCATGCCTTTGTTTGCTCCCTCCGATCGGCCATTCCCCCGATTCATTCCCCGCCGTTGATCTGATCCTTAGATCGACGGCGAACGCTAAATCACATTGCATTTTTACATCGGCGCCAGTTGAGTGTTGCCTCCGATTTTGATCCTCCGATTGAATCTGGACCGTCCACGTGTCCGGGTCGGACGATCCAAGATCATTCCATCTTATTCTTTTCCCCGCTCCCCTTTTAACCTCCTCTTGGCTGATCTCCACCGTTGGATGCTGCCATCCAACAGCTACGCTCCTTCCCCGCCTTCTGAAGCAGTTCTTCCCCAATTACGCAGGATTTCATAAATGTTTTGTTTGTTTTGCAGGTTTTGAAACAATGTTGCTTCTGCAGTTTTAGTCTCACCAATTTGCTAAAATTACAGATTCCTAACATTTCTGGCGACTCCACTGGGGAATTTCTGAGTTAGTAAAAGTTCCAAAACCCCTTAAAAACTCTAGATTACCCCTGGTTTTATGACAATTGTTCTGTTTGACAGCTGAGCCACCAGTAACTAACATTTTTGGCGACTCCACTAGGGAACTACTTCCCTTAAAATAAATAAAACTTGTGAGTTAAAAGCAGCGTTTTCAAGCACTACCAAGAAATGGTAATCACGATGAAACTTGTTTGAATCAGTGACAAACTAGGTAAAACCTAGGATTCTCTTAAGACTTTATCTAACCTTGAAAGATCAGTTGGCTTAGCCATAAGAGTAACTGTCTTTGTGTCATAACCGTAGCTAATTTTTGAAACAGAGTTAGGATATTCTTAAAAACCATACAACTGAAAAATAACTCAGAAAAACCTAAAAATATTTCAGATTGGTATCCAATAAACATGGTGGTGGACTATAAAACCTTTTACCTCCTTACGGGCTAAAAACTTCCACTTGGCAACTCCACAATCCTTAACAGACCTTAAGACTCCACTGGGAAGAACCCTTATCATCATAGTATCATTCAAACTCAGTTAGAGCACTGTAGGATTGAATTTTGTGAAAACAGACTAGTTAACCTCTTAAAGATTGTCATATCTGGTTGCACTTTTTCTATTCATTTGGGTCTGAAAAACACAGCATAGTGGCTCCTAGAAAGATTCACACTAGAGCCTATCCTGACCCTAACCCACCTGACATAGTTGATAACCCAGAAAGTATCCTTAGGAAGTCTCCTAGGAATAAATTATCAACTGTTTTCAGATAACCCTTGAGAGCTAATTCAGTCCCTGAAAATCTTTCAGCTCTACAACAATCACAAGCTGACTTAGTAAATCCCTTTAGAACTAGGTCTCTTGGTGATTTAGATCAGTTAGATTCTGCGTCTTCATTATCATCTCCTGAAACAAGTGAACATCCTGGTAGAAGAGAAACAACACCTCTTGATTTGCATTTCCTTCACAACCTAGGTGTCTCTCATCTAAGATCAACTCAGCAGTCTATTCCTGGTCCATCCACTTTTGCTCACCCTACATCCACTGTTCAAACCACTACACTTCAGCCCACTTTTCCTGTTGTTAATCCACTCCTTGTGAATCCACCCCCACCACATATCATGGCAGCATGGTATGCTCCCTTAGTCCTTCCTGCACCATTAGTCAATCTTCCACAGGACTATCAGTCCAAAATTCCATTATATGATGCTAGCAATGCTACAACTGCATCACAACATGTGGATAAGATGAATGACTACTTTGACAGAAATGAAATTGATGATGATTCTGTCAAGCTTAGATTATTTGCTCAGAGCTTTGGGGGAGAAGTAAGAAAATGGTTTAAAGGTTTAGTCCCCCATAGTATTAATGATCTCCAGGCCTTCCATAAAACATTCTTAAACAAATGGGAAGTAAAGAAAAACCCTCTCGAAGTCCTTTCTGACTACAAGAACCTCCATAGAAACACTGGGGAAAGTGTGCAAGCTTATTGCACTAGATTCAATAGTGTGTATAATGCACTTTCCCCAGAACTAAAACCTCCACAGGGCTCAGCTTTAAACAAGTTTCCTGAAGGGTTTGACTCTAACATGACCTATCAGCTGAGAGAGAGATTTTGCAACTCTTGAAGATATGCAAAAGGGTGCTCTTTCTGTGGAAGTCAACTTAATAGAGAAGAGAGCAAGAATGAAAACTGAAAAGAGAGTATCTTTTAGAGAGGAATCCACACCCTCTACTTCCAACTCAAAGATGGAGAAAATGATGAAAGAAATGAACATAATTAAGAGAGCACAGGCAAGCCAAAACCAAAATGCTCCTCAAAATAGAAAGCAGAACCAGAGTCAGAATTTTAGAAGGAACCAACCTCCAAACAGACCTCGGGAAGATGATCAACAGATCACTCCTCCCTTTCATCAAAATTATGTGAGTGAGGTTGAGGAAACAGATGAAATAACAGAGGAGGATGATATCAACATGCTAGGGGTAGATAATGATGACTTTGAGATTCATTATGATAGAAAACAAGGTCTATACACACCTTATGATGACAGAAGAGATGATGATGAAAATTATTATGAAGACATGGAAAATGTCATCATAGAATCTCAAAAAGAATATGACCTTAGAAGTAAAACCAGTCAACAAACCCCCAACAACAAAACCTCTGAAAAATATTCACAAAACAACACTACGACCAAGCCTAAAGTTGTCAAACAAAAGGATAAAACAGTGGATGTAAATTCTGGTAATGATAAAGAGAAAGACACTCAAATCAATGAAAAACAGAGTGCAGACATTAGTAGTACTAACACTTCAGCTAGTACTCTTGTGAAAACAATTTTGTCAAGTGTAAATAAAACAAATCAGCAAGCTGATGTTGCTGATAGAGTGGCAGCTAATAAGGCTGAAACCAACACTTTAAAGAGCCAGATCCCTTTCAGCCTGGAGCAAGAAATTTCAAAAATCAAAATCTCTGTTCCCCTCACCGAGTTAGCTGCCCAACATCTATATAGGACCCAAATTTTGAAGGCTTTAAAAATAGAAGAAAATGAGGATACCGTCAATCTTAATGATGACCAACCAGAGCTTATTTTCGGTCCAAAGATTGAAGGTAGATATCAAGAGGGACCTGTTCCTCCCTTTTATGTAAGTTTAAACGTTCATGACAAGATTTTGCACAACGCTATGCATGATTCCGGAGCTTATCGTAATTTAATGCCTAGAGCTATGATGGAGAGCCTTGGTCTAGAAATTACCAGACCTTATAAAGACCTTTACTCCTTTGACTCAAGTAGGGTAAAATGTTTGGGATTAATCAAAGACCTCTGTGTTAACTTAACCCAGATTCCAGCCAAATGCTTAGTTATGGATATTGTGGTGGCTGATGTGCCCCCAAAGTATGGAATGTTATTATCTAGATCTTGGGGGGTTAAGTTACAAGGGACTATGCAAATGGACATGACCTATGTGACTATCCCTGTTTTCAATCAGAATAGAAGACTATACAGGGAGTCCCATATGAAATTCACAGTTACAAGTCAAGACAAACCACAAAACTTTCCCCTGTATTCTGTAAATACAGGCCTTGATTCTTTTATTATGTTTAATGATGAAACACTTGGTGAGCAAGTCACTTTAACAGGATTAACGGCCGACAGAGAGAAAGAGGAGCACAACGCAGAAATGTTAAAACAGTTTGTTGCATTGGAAGACGTTAGCAAACTAAACAAAGGTCTTGAACTACAGGTCATGCGTCCTTTGCTTTTAAACCTAGACACTAAAGAAAACGACCCTCAAATGAACGCAAATCTTGGGGAATCAAAACAAATACAACTAAGTGCTGAGTTTCCACAACAACCTTTGAGCACGTTAGTTGAAGAGGACAGTAACCAGGATGAAACTAAGAATAGTCCTTTGTGGAGTATGCATTTTGATGGATCCTGCAATAAGAACAATGCTGGTGCAGGTGTCTGGATTACTAACACTAAAAACAACCACACAGAAAGCATTTCCTGCAAACTAAACTTTCGGTGTTCCAATAACATAGCAGAATATGAATCCCTTCTCTTAGGCTTACATTTATTGAAAAAGTTAGGAGCCACAAGAATCAATGTGTATGGGGATTCAGAGTTAGTCATTAGGCAGGTCAATGGGAAGTATAACGCAAATCATCCCAGACTTGGGGCCTACCGAAACGATGTCATGGACCTTTTGAAAACATTCGAGGAGTCCAAGCTGTTTTTTGTCCCAAGAAAAAGAAATATTGCAGCCCACAATTTAGCCTTTGCAGCTAGAACATGCTTAACGTCATATAACACCAAAGACTGCACAACTCAAATAAAATTTAGACCAGCTGTGCCTGATAATGAGAAGTATTGGCAGGTGTTTGACAATGAAAAACAAATAGAAGACTTCATGCAATTCAGAAATGAATTCGAACTAAACAGTTCGGACTCAGACTATGAAACAGACTGCAAGGAAGAAAATTTTCTTGATGAAAAAGAACCGTCTCCTGAACTTGCTCATATAAACCTGTTATCAAGCAAACTTAAAAACAAAAAGGAAAGGACTGCAGAGTTAGAAACAGAGGAGTTAGAAACTCTGCACTCTAAAGATGAAAGTTTGCCAAGCGGTCTGGCACCTCTAGAAGAGTTATTTGATTTTAACGATGTGGCCAGAAAACCAAAACTGGAACCTGTAGAGACTGAAGTGGAGGAGTGCAATATAGGCAGTGAGAAAGAACCAAAAATAATTAAACTGTTTAAAACTTTACCAGCTCACATTAAACTCAAATACATAGAGCTGTTTAAAGAATTTTCTGATGTTTTTGCGTGGAGTTATGAAGATCTTAAATCCTATGACACTGAAATAATACAACACAACATCCCCCTCAAACAAAACCAAAAACCATTCAAGCAGAAACTACGCAGAATAAACCCTGTTCAGTTGCCTTTGGTTCAGAAGGAGATCATGAAAATGTATGAAGCTGGTATTATTGTCCCTATTAGATACTCTGAGTGGGTGTCTAATCTGGTGTCTGTTAGGAAGAAAACTGGAGAAATCAGGCTTTGTATAGACTTTAGAGACTTAAACAAAGCCTCATTAAAAGATAACTACCCTTTACCCAAAATGGATCATATTTTACAAAGGGTGGTAGGGTCTAGAAGAATTTCTTTGCTGGATGGCTATTCAGGGTACAATCAGATCTTAGTTTACCCTGTTGATCAATTAAAGACAACCTTTACTACACCATGGGGCACTTTCATGTATGTGAAAATGCCCTTTGGTCTAATGAATGCTGGAGCAACTTTTCAAAGAGCCATGGACATAGCATTCTCGGAAGAATTGGGCTACTTCATCATTATATACCTTGATGATGTCACTGTGTTTTCAAAAACAGATGAAGAGCACTTAAAACATTTGAGAAAGGTTTTCGAGAAATGCAGGAAGTTTGGGATATCTTTAAACCCTAAGAAGACACTATTCGGTCTCCAAGAAGGTAAACTTCTTGGGCACATCATTTCAGAAGAGGGTATTAAGATAGATCCAAAGAGGATTGAGGCCATATTGCAAATCTCTCATCCTCGGAATATCAAGGAGTTGCAATCTTTCATTGGGAAGATTAACTTTTTGAGAAGGTTCATTCCCAACTTGGTCGAGCTCCTTAGGAATATCACAAACATGTTAAAGAAGGAGCAAGGGGTAAAATGGACCTTGGAAGCAAAGAAGTCCTTTGAACTGGTGTAACAAGCGTTAACCAAAACACCGGTTCTTATAAGTCCTGATTTTTCAAAAGATTTTTATATTTTTTCATTTGCATCAGAACATACCATAGCTGCTGTCCTTTTGCAGAAAAATCCACAAGGACAAGAGCAGCCTATTGCATTCTTTAGTAAGGCATTGAGGGATGCCCCTTTAAAATATAACATTATGGAGAAGCAAACTTTTGCTTTGGTTAAAGCTTTGAAAGACTTCAGGGTGTACATCCTTCACTCACACATCATTGCCTTTGTCCCAAACTCAGTTGTTAAAGACATTTTAACACAGGACCCAGATGGTAAGAGAGGTAAGTGGATTGCTGTTATCCTTGAATATGATTTAGAGATAAAACCCACTAAACTCATCAAAGGCCAAGGTCTAGCTAGATTAATGGCTGAATCAGATTTTGAAGTTATTGATATTAATATGATTAATGCTTTCGATAACCAAGAAGAATTCTCAACTCCTATAGTTGAAGATCATTTTATGAATTCTCCTTGGTATGCTGATATTATTTATGTTTACTTTGATTGAATACACCTCCTGGTTTGACAAAAACAAAGGCAAGGTTCCTAAAGTTAAAAGCTGTAAACTATTGCATTATAGATAGATGTCTTTATTGGAAAAATGCAAGTGGTGTATTGCTTAAATGTTTGCCTGAGTTTGATGCAAAGAAGGTTAAATACCAGTTCCATGAAGGAGAGTGTGGAGGTCATTTATACTGGAAGACAACAGCCAACAAAATTTTGAGGGCTGGTTTCTACTGGCCTACTCTTTTTTATGATGTGCACAAGATGATCATAGCCTGTCACAAATGTCAACTTTTGAAGGCAAAAGAAAACTGCTACCCCCGCCTCTGCATCCAATCACTGTTGAAGCCCCATTTCAACAGTGGGGACTTGACTTCATAGGAGAAATCCATCCCCCATCTTCTGCCCAACATAGATGGATTCTCACTGCCACAGACTATTTCACTACGTGGATAGAAGCCATACCTTGTAGGCAGACCAATGATTCAGTTATTATAAAATTCATGGAGACTAACATTCTCTCCAGATTTGTCTGTCCTACCAAGATTATCACTGATAATACAACAGCATTTGGATCACACAAGATGGTTGATTTCTGTCATAGATATCAGATAACATTGGGGCATTCCATGGCCTATTACCCTCAAGGTAATGGACTTGCGGAATCCTCAAACAAAAGTTTAATGAACATAATCAAGAAACTGTTGGAGGACAATAAAAAGTCTTGGCACACAAAGCTAGTTCATGCACTGTGGGCTGACAGATTGACTTTGAAGAAATCTATTGGTATGTCACCTTTCCAGCTTGTGTATGGTATTGATGCAATTTTTCCAAACAGCCTTGGTGTACCAGTACTGAAGTTGATTCAAGAGTTGCAAACTGAAGATAATGACATGATCAGAAGAATAAATCAAACCATTCATCTTCAGCAAACCAGAGAGGAGGTTTATAACAAAGCATTGCAAAAGCAGGACAGCATTAAAAAGCTTTTTGACAGAAGAACAAATGCCACCGATTTCAAAATTGGGGACAAAGTTTGAAAGTGGGACTCAAGGAGGGAAGAAAAGGGCAAGCATGGGAAATTTGACAACTTATGGCTTGGCCCTTACTCTATTCATTCAACTTCTGGTAACAATGCATTTTTCTTGCAGGAATTAAATGGAGCAGAATTGTTTGGAGGTCCGGTTCTGAAAGCCTTTTTAATCTTTTTTCTCATTATAAATATCTCATCCACCATTGCATTCAAAGTTAGAAAAATCAAAATAAAAAAACAAAGAAAAGAAAGAAAAGAGGGCGAATTATGAAAACAAGAAAGGTATAGCCCCATACCAAAAAAGAGAAACACAAATCTGAAAGTGTGCAAGCTTAAATGCCACTCCTGAAAACCACACTTCTAGTTAGTCAAATAGTTTAATTTTGACTAATTAGTTTTAAATTTTCTGTTGATAAGGTAGTGAATTTGATTTGTCAAACTGTTTAATCTTGGCTTATCAGTAGATAGATTAGGACATAAATTAAAGGTTCAAACATGTTCAAAATCTGAACCTAAGTTTCCAAAGAGAGATGACTCAAATCTGTTTTATTTTCTGAGTCAAGAGATGTAAAAATCTGGTTCTAATTAACTCAAAATCTGAAACAGAGAACAAGGAAGAAACAGCTCAAACAAGAGTCAAAACAGAGCTGTAAGAGGATGAAGGAAGTGTTTTGAGTTTTCAGATCTTAAGCCTTCCATCTTGTTTTAAATTTTCTGCAAAATAAATGTCTATGTGCAGCTTGTCTTTTATGCCATGGACCAACTTCAAGTTAGACTGTTTAATCCTGACTTGAATGCTTTTAAATTTCTGTTGTAGAACTTAGAGAATAAAATCTGTTAGACTGTTTAATCCTAACAGATTGATAGAATAAGTAGAGAATCATATGGGCTCAACTGTTTAATCTGAGCCCATGAAGAAATAAGGAGTAGAAATAGATTAGATTTCCTTCTTTCAAAAGAATAAAATGTTGTGAAAAGAGTTTGCCAATCCAAGTGCACTCTAATGAAGAAAAATGCTATATCAGTAGGATTGGGTAGGTAGAAAGCTTGTTGATGAAAGATCCATTGTTTTTATAGTTGCAAATATGTTTTCAAAGCAAGATCATCCCAGCAAAGGAAAGCAGCCCAATGGATGAGGCACAAGTCAGCCTCCCAGAGAATGCAAGTCTGAAGTTCTTGATGCCTTCAAGAAAACACCATCCCCAAGTGGAGCCACTGTTAGCCACCTATAAAATTTGTTATAGCAAAAGGTGGCTAAGACTTTTTGAAGACTCTTGAAGGCCTCATGCCTCTGTCTCAAAATCTTCATTTACTATTTCCATTTTATACTTAGAAAAATTCTGCTGATTCCAAGAGAAAGGCTGCTGAAAAGCCATCATTTTCCCCCCTTCTCCCACTCAAAACTAACCTTCATTTGCTCTCCTTTTTCTCCATAAAAGTCCTTTGTTTTCATGATTCCTCTTTTTTCCCTCATGAAAATCACTTTTACAAAGTTAAAGACTCACTCTTTAACCTTACCGAAACCCCCAAATCCATTAATAACTCTGAAAAAAGTCATAAAAAACAAAGTTTTATTACTAAGGACTCAAGCCCCCTTGGATTAAGTCCTAACCACTTCCCCCACATGCCCACACCCTGGAACCAAGCGCTAACCCTGTTCGGCGCTCATCGCATCAAAAAGATCCAAGTACGCAAGTTTTTTGCCATGTTCCGAAAGTTCCGATGCGATTAGCCTTTGTATTTAAAACCCCCGATTATATTATTTTTCATATAAACCGTGGGCCCGCCTTCCGCGCATAAAACCTTGTAAAAATCCTTTCCCGATCACCTTTTTCTTTTGTAAAGTCATAAAACCCATTTATCCGAAGTTTGATCTAAATGCCAAAGCCACGTGATTGAATGAAAATGGTTAGATTAAAAAGACCGATCACGCAATTGCATCGGAGAAAAATACAATGGGTTGATTGAAAAACCCGCATCAAAAGTTCCGATGCGATTGGGTCATATATATAAACTCCGCCCCTCGCCTTGCTACCTCCATATAACTTTCACCCGGGACCAAGTGTTAAAGATCCCAAGGGCTTAATCGCATCGCAAGATTCCAATGGGTTGATTGAAAAGCCCGAGCTCAAGGCTCCGATTGCGATTGGCCCTTTGTTATGAAAAGCCCCGGGCCCATCATATTCCATAAACCCATGGCCCCGCAAACGGACGCCTTTTCATATATATATTTTTCCGCCCCGATCCACCAAAACCTTTGTTTTATTTAAATTTTTGAGGTTTTGAATAAATATAAGGGTTTTCCGCCGGTTCTTTTTAAAAACTAATCCCCGTCGTTGAATCGTAAGCCGATCAAACGGTCAGTGCTCAATCGCATCGGAGTTTTTTATCGCATGCCTTTGTTTGCTCCCTCCGATCGGCCATTCCCCTGATTCATTCCCCGCCGTTGATCTGATCCTCAGATCGACGGTGAGCGCTAAATCACATCGCATTTTTACATCGGCACCAGTTGAGTGTTGCCTCCGATTGCGATCCTCCGATTGAATCTGGACCGTCCACATGTCCGGGTCGGACGGTCCAAGATCATTCCGTCTTATTCTTTTCCCCGCTCTCCTTTTAACCTCCTCTTGGCTGATCTCCACCGTTGGATGCTGCCATCCAACGGCTACGCTCCTCCCCCGCCTTCTGAAGCAGTTCTTCCCCAATTACGCAGGATTTCATATATGTTTTGTTTGTTTTGCAGGTTTCAAAGGTTTTTTTTTTTTTTTTTTTCCCATATTATGAAGGAAAAGAAAGCCGAGGGTGACGATCCTTTGGCTTTTTGGTTATCAAAGGGAAAGGCACTAAAAAGGCTCCACTCTATGTTTCGTCGATGCTCCATAGGCATTGACGCCATACGAGCCTTGCGCGACCTGCACATCAACAAGACACTGTGTTATTAAATCCGATTAAAAGAGTATCAGTGTTAAAAAACAGGGCGCAACAGAATAGAAGATTGAAGACAAATTTGGGGAATTACGGCTAAGAATGATTATCAAAAGCCTAATTCCCTGAATTAAAACACAATTAAAGGAACATCATAAGTGTTTAACAGACAAAAAGGCCTCCACCGCTATATTTGAGGCAAATTGATTCCTCAACTACCATAAGTGCCACCTGTGCCTCAAAGCATTCAAAACAGAGGCCGAAGTTATTGATCAAATGAAGATATTTGCCTCTGCGTAGCCAGAGAGTTACTTCTGCAAGGAACTTTAATGCCAAAAAATATCTGCAGAGTTACTCCAACATAACACAGAGCCTCAAAGTCAGAAAAAGCTCCCACCGAGCTTAGTTCATAAATGTAAATCGATTAATACAGTAACACACCTGTAAACTTCTCCATCGAGCCCCTCAAAGGCCGAGAAGTCATTACTCTGTATTAATTGCCTTGGGAGATCTTTATCAGATCTCATCTCCTCATTCTTCTATATATACTTCTGCAGAAGATGAGTGAGGGGTTGGTTGAGTTGGTTGCAGAACTTTGAAATACATTTGAGCTTAAACTTCTGATTGTAAATAGTGTTCACTGGCCCTTGGAGATCTGTTTGTGCTAGATTAGTTAGGCTAGATAGTGAAGATGATTGCTGAACTGAAACATTGGACTTGAAGACTGTAACTGGTTTGACATTAATAACAAGCTGTTTCTTGGGATCCTGGTCTATATCATTGGTGAAGTGCCCCTTTCTTTGTTATTGTTTTCCTTCTATGTATGTCATATTGTTCACTATTCTCTGATAAAGAACAACATTTATAGAGTTAGGACCTACTATATATTAGTAACCTTCTCTGACTGAAAAGCTTTATCTCAATATTTTCCTCCTATTTGTTTATTTATGAATGATTTAATACAGTTTAAGCAGTTAGGAACTCTGTTTTAAAAACCGGCCTGGTCGACCGAGCCGGTTGGGCGGCCGGTCCGACCAGGTCCATGACCAGCCAGGCTGGCCGGTTTATTACCGAGCCGGCCGGTTTTTGTAATGACCAGGCCGGCTCGGTAATAAACCGGCCAACCAGGCCGAGCCCGAGTCAACCAGGCCTGGTCAATGCCGGCGGCCGGTGGGCCCAAAAATTGCTCATTTGCGGACTTTAAAACCGATTTTTATTTGCTGTTAGGGTTTTTTATGCATCCCTAAGCCCTCCCAATGCTATAAAACTAACCCACCCCCTCTATTGAGCTCACATCTATCTTGTGCAATTTGTTTGAGCATTTGTGAGTGTTTGCTGAAGATTGTGGAGTTCGTTTTGGAGCAGCAGTGAGGAGCTTCTTGGGCAAGTTTTGGAGCAGCAGTGAGGAGCAAATTGGCAAGCTTTGGAGCAGCATTGAGCTAGAGGAAGCTAGAGGCTAGAGGTATTTATTTGTTCTCTACTAAATCTGCCTTTGTTTGTTTTATTTATTTAGCAAATCTAGCATTTGCCATTTGCATTTGCATAGTTTTTGGCATTTGCCATTTGGTGAAAGAAATGAACATAGAATGAATAGTTTTTTTGTTTGTTTTCATGTTCAGATTTAAACATTTTATTTCCAAGTCAAAAACTCAGTCCAAAATGGCCCCTAGAGCAAAAGACTCTGCTTGGGCATATGCTGAAATGGTTGGGGATCAAATGTATTGCAAATTTTGCAAGAAAAAAATTAAGGAGGGTGGAGGGGGCATTCATAGACTGAAACTACATTTGGCTGGTGTTAAAGGCCAAATCACTGCATGTGAAGCAGAAAACATTGGGGAAATTAGGAAGCAGTTGAAAGAACAGTTTGACCAGTTTGAGCAAGACAAAAATAGGCAAAAAGAAATACAGGCTGAAATTGGGAGGAAGAGGAATATACAAAATATGATGGCTGGCAACTCAAGTTTTGAATCTTTTAATTATCAGAATTCCTCATCTATCCCTTCCACTGATGCATCAAAAAACCCCTTTCGCTATGTTCCTCCCTCTAGGGAGTCTATTTCTGACAAGGGTAAGGGTGCAATGAGAAATAAGGGTACTATTAAAAGTTTTTTTGTGCCCTCATCTCCTTCTGATAGTACAACTGCATATGGTCCTAGTCCTCACACTGTGCAGCCCACTTTAGATGCTCATTGGAAAAAAGAATTGAGAGATGATGCTTGTGAATACATTGCTAGATGGTGGTATGATGCTGATATTCCCTTCAATGCTACTCGTTCACCATATTATGAACCTATTTTTGATGCCATATATGCTGTTGGAAAGGGCTTCAAACCTCCTACTCTGCATGAGTTAAGAGGATCTTTTTTGCAAAGAGAGATTTCAAACATTAATGATTATTTGAAAGATTTCAGAAACTCATGGGCACGTACAGGATGTACCATCATGTCAGATGGATGGACTGATCAGAGGAACCGTACCATCATAAACTTTCTTGTCTTTTGCGCACGGGGAACCATGTTTCTAAAATCAGTTGATGCATCTGATAGGGTGAAAGATGCACAGTTGTTGTTACAGCTTTTGGATGAGGTTGTTGAAGAGGTGGGGGTGGAAAATGTTGTTCAAATCATCACAGACAATGCCTCTAACTATGTTCTTGCTGGTAAATTGTTAGAGGAAAAACACCCAACCATTTTTTGGACCCCATGCGCTGCACATTGCATAGACCTCATGCTTGAGGACATTGGCAAAATAGACTGGATCAAGAACACTGTAGAGCATGCCAAATGCATCACAAAATATATTTACAATCACTCATGGATTCTGAGTCTGATGAGGAAATACACAGGGGGCAAGGAACTTATTAGGCTTGCCATCACTAGATTTGCAACACATTTTTTGACATTGCAATCTATGGGTGCCCAACAAAGAAACTTGCAAAAAATGTTTTCTAGTGATGAATGGAATGAAAGTCAGTTCTCTCGCAAACAGGATGGCAAAGACATGAAAAGGAAAGTTGTTGAAGAAATATTTTGGAAAAAGGCAGCAAACATTGTGAAACTTGCTGAGCCATTGGTTAAGGTGTTGCGCTTGGTGGATGGGGAAAGATTGGCTATGGGCTTCATTTATGAGGCTATGGATCAAGCAAAGGAGCAAATAAGGACAACATACAAGGACAGAGCGACTAAGTATGGGCCCATTTGGGCAATCATTGATCAGAGATGGAACAATCAACTCCATCGCCCTATACATTCAGTTGGGTATTTTTTGAACCCAAGGTATCATTATAAAGCTCAAGAAGCAAGAGCTTTGAATGGGGAGGTTAGAGATGGATTGATTGATTGCATTGATCGCATGATCCCCACAGAGAGTGAGCAGTTGAAGATACACAATCAGATCACTATGTTCAGCCAAGCCACTGGTACCTTTGGCAAGAACCTTGCAAGGATTGCAAGGGAATCAGATGAGCCAGGTAAACAAAGAATTTCAATTTTCAAATTTATATTTTATAATTTATTATTTTGTATAATTGTTTATAAAATTATAATTTCAATTTCAAAGTTGGATATAAATTGTTGAGCTAACTGAAACTCATTTTTTGCAGCACAATGGTGGGAGGCATTTGGTGCCCATTGTCCTGAATTGCAGAGGTTTGCAATCCACATTTTGAGTCAAACTTGCAGTGCTTTTGGGTGTGAGCGCAATTGGTCTGTCTTTGAGAGGATTCACACACACAAGAGAAACCGTTTGGAGCAAAAACGGTTAAATGATCTAGTGTTTGTCCAGTACAACCTTCGACTAAGAGGGAACCAATTGCTGAACAAATGACCTGATTCAGATCCCATTGTGTTGGAGGATATTGATCCAACATCAGATTGGGTAGTGGAGTCTTGTCCACCAGAGTTTGACAGGGAGACTTCACTTGACTTGGATTTAGATATGGAGGCGACTATGCTCAATGTAGATCCATTATTAGCAGAGCCAGTCCCAGGCCATCCAGTTGCAGCCGCTGCAGGTACAGGCACTTCCTCTAGTCAGCCACGACGGAGACGCATATCTCGTCTATCTGATTCTCAAGGTGGTAAGGGCAAGGGTATAGTTCCAGTCGAGGATGTTGATTCAGAGGAGGAGGCGGAGCGAGCATCTTCCCCCCATGGTTCAGAGTTTGAGGAAGAGGACATTGGCTTGTCAGATTCAGATGACTAGCAGTAATTACTAGTTACTAGTGACTATTCATGTTTTGTTGTAGAGGCCATTTAGAGCCTCCTTAGTTATGTTTTTTGTTTTGATCATGTATTGGTCCTTGGACAGTGCACTAGGTGCAATTTTGATATAATGGATATATTCATGAGCCTACTTTTATCATATGTTCTCTTTTGTCTATATTGTAATGCTTTGTGTTTGGAAACATGAATAAAAATCTTTAAATTTATGTTTTTGTACAAAAAAATTAATATTTAATGTATTTTTTACAAAAACCGAGTCATGACCGAGTCATTGAAATTTGAAACCTGGTCGACCGAGAGCCTACTTTTATCATATGTTGTCTTTTGTCTATATTGTAATGCTTTGTGTTTGGAAACATGAATAAAAATCTTTAAATTTATGTTTTTGTACAAAAAAATTAATATTTAATGTACTTTTTACAAAAACCGAGTCATGACCGAGTCATTGAAACCTGGTCGACTGAGTCATTACCGATTCCGAGTCATTACCGAGTCATTACCTCGACCTGGTAGCTGACCGATTCCGTTTTTTAAAACATTGGTTAGGAATGAGTTCCCTCGTCCTACTATTTGCTTTAAGCATTGTTCTTGAAAGTTATTTTCCTTATTTGCTTATTAAAGTTAGACTAGTAAAGCCATGATTTGCCCTGTTTCTAGCTTCTATTCTCCAAAAGAAGATTTTGAAAGTTTCCCTTGGTGTTGACTGAAAGCAGACTAGGTTTAAAAGTATTTTATCTGATCTTAAGTTACACTTTGTCTTCTCTTATATGTTTTCACACTTTCTGAAGGTAATTCTGTGGATTACTGGATTGTTTGTCAATTAAGTTGCTTTAATACAACTTGCCCAAGAGGTCAATGGTTAGCCCTGTCCTTGGTTGGTTTTAAACAGTTACTTAAAAGGCTTTTCTTGTTTGGACTGACTATAAATCCTTTGTGAAATTATTATCAGTTTCCACCCCTCCAACACTTTACTGTTTCCATTCCATCATTTTAAATCTCAATAATCTTGTGATATAGATGACTTGCCCCTTGGATCACTCTTGATGTTGTTGCTCAATTAATGCTCTGTTATGACTCCATAGCCCAATGGACTAAAAACCAGCGTTATATCTATCTTTTTAGCCATAGCTGTTCTATTCACTTGTAACTTCTCACCTTTGAAACTCTTTGCACTTAGGACTTTCCAGCTCAAACAGTAATCATGCTCAACCATCCAAAAACCAAAACAAACCCTTGGCCTTCATAACTAGCCTAATATTATTACCCCAAACTTCAAAGACAAATCCATCTTTGCACTTATTGGAGAGATCCCTCTCCGGATTCAGGAGGGCTAGATCCTAGAATCCCAAAGTGGTTGAAACGATGTTGCTTCTGCAGTTTTAGTCTCACCAATCTGCTAAAATTACAGATTCCTAACACTGCCAATGGCCACTGTACTGCAACTCCCTCCTTCAACTGCGCCGAAGATCCATTGACTACTGAAATGGATTTTCAGTCATACCCAACTGTTCCTTGAACTGAGTGAACTTAATCCTCCCCAGAGCTTTAGGTAGTAAATCTGTTGTTTGTTCCCCTGTAGGAATGTACTGGAGTTGTACTACCCCACGCTGAACACAGTCTCTGATAAAATGACACCCAATGTCGATATGTTTGCACCGATCATGAAATACTAGATTTTTAGAGAGTTTGATACAACTCTGATTGTCACAGTAAACGCTAGTCAGCGCCATCCTACTCCTGAATAAACTCACAAGAAGCTTCCGAAGCCAGATGGCTTCACATGTAGTTGTACTAGTTGCCATGTACTCTGCTTCGGTTATGCTCAATGCTACAGACTTCTGTTTCCTGCTGCACCAAGACAACATCCCTGATCCAACGTTGAAACAATACCTAGAGGTACTTTTTCTGTCTATTGAGCTTCCTGCCCAATCTGCGTCTGTGAATCCACTGAGTCTAACATCTTCTCCTCTGCCATACCTTATGCCATATCTGACTGTTCCTCATATATACCTCAGAACGTGTCTTACAGCTGCCCAATGTACTCTTTTGGGTTCCACCATGCACTGACTAAGAGTGTTGACAGCAAAACAAATGTCTGGTCTAGTGTTAACCAGATACATCAATGATCCTATGAGTTGTCTGTATAAGGTGGGGTCTACTTCTGCATCACTCCTGCATTCTAAACCTCTTCAAAATCTCCAAGGTATTCCTTTCATGTCCAATGAAGATGTTTCCATTTTTCTGATAGACTTCCAATCCTAGGAAGTAATGCATCAACCCCAAATCCTTCATGTCGAATTCAACTTCTAGATTCCGTTCGCAAACTTTGATGAGCCTAGATGATCCAGTGAGAAACAGATCATCTACATACTGTGCCAATACGGATGGCTCATGCTCTACCAATAAATAGTAGAGATTGGGGTCTGCATCACTCTTGACGAACGCCATTTTCTGCAAATAGCTATCTATTCGACCATACCAAGCTCTCGGAGCCTGCTTGAGCCCATACAGGGCCTTCTTTCTTAGGCATACATGAGACTTCATTTCATGAGTCTCAAAACCTTCTGGTTGTTCGATATATACCTCTTCCTCAATCTCTCCATTCAAGAACGTTGTCTTGACATCCATCTGATGAATCTCCAATCCCATCTGCGCTGCTAAGGTCACAACAATTCGGATGGAGGTATATCTGACAACTGGTGCGAAGGTCCCTTCATAGTCAATGCCTTCCTTCTGAGCATACCCTTTTGCCATGAACCTAGCCTTATATATATCTATGCTACCATCTGCAGCGTACTTGATCTTGTAGATCCATCGAGATCCAACAACTGATCTGCTCTGAGGTTTGGGCACACAACTTCCCAGACATCATTTGTCATGATAGAAGCATATTCCTCCATTATGGCATCAATACATACTTGTTGTTGAACAACTTCCTGAAAGCTAGAGGGTTCTTCTACTTGAGCAACCAAAGCCTAGTACCTGTCAGGGGGTCTACGCTATCTCTTCCCATTTCTTGGAGTCCCAATAAAATTTTATGCATCCCTCAATACCTGTTGAGCTTCCCTGCTTATCCGACCACTAGTGGAAGGCTGTTCTCTCAACTCTTCCTCCTGATTTGGCTGTTCCTCAGACTGAGTATCCTCCTGATCCTAATGGTCTTCTTCTAAGAAAACATTAGTACCTGTATTGGGTACTAAAGTTTGTCTTTTTGTCTATTCTTCTTGGTGCCCCTGTTGTTCTTGGACCAAGGGAACTTCAGTATGATCCTCTGTCAACATATCATGTGATTTCTAGAAAGCTCTGTCCTCCATGAACTTAACATCACGTCTTATCACAACTTTCCTGTTGTTAGGAATATAGATCCTATATGCCTTGGAGACTTCACTATATCCTACAAGAAATCCCCTTTCTGTCGTTTGATCAAGCTTGCTTCTCTTCTCACTTGGTACATGACAATATGCCATGCTACCAAATATTTGAAGGTGTCCTACTTCCGGTTTCTTCCCTATGAAAACCTCTTTAGGAGTCTTCTTCCCCAAGGCTCTATGAGGAGCCTTGTTCTGGATGTACACTGCCGTATTGTAGGCTTCAGCCCATAAATATCTGGGCAAATCAAGGTCAAACAACATGGCCTTGGATGTGCCTACTATTGTCCCGTTTTTCCATTTTGCCACACCGTTATGTTCTGGATTGTATGGCGCAGTCCACTCTCTCCTGATGCCCTCCTTTGCGCAGAAATCTGTGAGGTCTCCATCTATGTATTCTCCACCATTATCTGACCTCAATGTCTTGATCTTCTTCCCCATCATATTTTCAACCAGTGCCTTGAATTCTTTAAACTTTTCAAAGACTTCATCTTTTGTTTTTAAGAAGTAGATCCAAGTTTTCTTGGAGTGATCATCAATGAATGTGACAAAATACTTGCCACCCTTGAGAGCGTTAGTGGACATTGGTCCACAGACATCTGAGTGTATCAATCCTATTATGCTTGCTGCCATGTTTTCACTTCTGGGAAAGGCTGCCTTAGCGTACTTCCCAAGTACACATCCTCGACATACATCATCATGCTCCGTGCTTAGAACAGGTGCCCCGTCAACTATTTCTCTGAGCATCTTCAATGCACCATGGTGCAAGTGCCCCATTCTTCTATGCTAAAGTTCATTCAACCCTTTCTTGTCTTCAAGATTACCACCGATTAGTGCCATCAGAGTTTCAAACTGCAACCTGTATAGTCTGTTACTTCTAACCCCGATCTGCCGTGTGTGCTTCCAACGGGATGCTTGACATATACTTTCTTCCCGATAAAGTGTATGTCATGGCCTTTGTCCTGCAACTGGGATATTGAAATTAGATTCATCCCAAGTCCTGACACATGTAGTACATCTGTGACTTTGACACTGGTTCTGGCTTCTGTCTGAAACACTACGACTCCTCTCCCAACTGGAGTGTATTTTGTGCTATTTCCCATAGTGATTTGGAAGTTCATCTGCTCCTCCCTATAGCTCAAGAAATATTCTCGTACTCTAGTGATATGAGCTAAATCCCTGCTATCAATATACCAGATCCCTACAGACGCTGAACATGACAAACATGCACAATCCTCTTTTAACCTAGAGGACAAAACATCTAACTCTGCCATACTTATCTGTGCTTCCTTTTCTTTGTGTTATGTCCCCTCTGAAGCTTCTGGTTTGCGCAGTCCTTTCCCTGACCCTGCTTCCTTCGGATCTGACAGCTCTGATACCATGTGAAAATTCTGTAATGTATAATCCTACTGCAGCGACTTATTATATTTCTTCTATTGCATTCTCAAATACAATTATATAACATTTCACAATGTTAAATAGCAAAATAAATATGCTGCAGACTTCACAATCAATAAACAATATAAAGGAAATAGCACAAGTATTCACACATAGACACAATTATTTTTGGACAATTGTTCTCGGAAAAACCCAATGTGGGAAAACCGGTGCAGCGGATCTCAGGGTTTCTTTATTATGCAGAAATTCTGAGTACAAATGTGTGATTGTAATCATCAATCAATCATTTGAAGAAATCTGATGAGAATAGGCTTAGTGAGACACTTTTCACCTTGCCACGAAGTTCCGGCACTGACCTGCACCCACACTGAATGACTGCATGATTTTTGCGCAGTTATTGCGTCATGTTGAAATTTGGTTAATAGAGGACAGGTGGTTCCCTAAGGCTTTGATCTTTGGCCTAGAGAAAGGTGTCCAAAAGAATTTAATTTTTCTCCCAAAGTGACTTTATAAAGTTATAAAGTCAAATCTAATTTAAAAGTGACTTTAAGTGATAAAGTTACTAAGTCTAATTTTAAAGTGACTTTAATAAAGTCAATGTGAAATTAGAAAGGGAAAAGTGACATTGGAAATAAATGACTAAGTGGGTCTTTATTAAAGTGGGGTGAAATAAAAAATAGAAAGTGAGATTTAAATGAGCATTTAATCTCAGCCCTAGATCTAAAGCTATCTCAGCCATTGGATTTAGGGATTCCACAAAAGTCACTTAGGGTTAGGTTAAAGGAGGAAAAGGAGGGAAAAGGTCATTCATTCTTTCATGAGTAGATTGAGAGAGGAGGAGAGAAAGCAAAGGAGAAATTTCTGAGAAGTGAGGAGGAGGAGGGTAGCAACTAGAGACTTTAGCAAATCCGTATAGCAGCAAAGAGGCACGGTTCCCAAGGCAAAAATCCGTACAACGGGTGTGGCACATTTTTCGAGGAAGGAGGCACAATTTTCAAGAAATCTGTACAATAGCTTCAACACAGTTTTACGGGCAGATTTTGGGAAAATATTTCGAGGAAATCTGTACAATAGCCATACAACAACTTCAACATAGTTTTCGAGGCAGAAGGAGACATGAAAATTGAGGAGGTGTTGCTGTGTATTCTGTACAATTCGTACAGCAGTACGACTGTACAACTGGGCACAAAAATCGAGATAGTCAGTCAGCATTTAATGCTGTCTTAAATGCTGTAAAATTTCTGTTTTGTTAGTTTACTGTTTGGCACGTTTTCCAAGGCAGTGTATAAGCACGAAAATCAAGATAAGTACATTTGTTAAGTTGTTGGAATTTTTGCTGTAATTTCTGTCTCACTGTAAAAGTTTATCAGAAATAAGAAGAGCTTTCGAACTGGTTTTGCCCAAGAGTTGTAGGGGTTTTTTCCAGGGTCACATTGACCAAAAATCAGTGTGTCAAAATTCTGTGTGTGGCTTATTTATTTTCTGAGTTTTTTATTTCTGCATTTCAGCATTCTGAAATTTCCAGAATTAGTGTTTTCAGAAAATATTTATTTTTCCAGTTTGTTGAATGTATGGCTATGAGAATGGGCATTTAACTATATGGGAGAAATAAAGAGAAACTGAAAATCGGGGTTGGGTTATCAAATTTCTACATGGTGTCAGAGCTATTTCGCTGAAAAGTGCAGTTTGGGACAGCGAGAAGAAAAACTACAGCAAGCTGATTTTTCACACAGAAATCATTACTTTTACTATAGCAGTGTTATTTTCAGTTTATTAGGACAACAAGCATGTCTTTGGGCTTGAGGGTGGAGGATAGGTTGGATGGGCATAGTAACTACAGTGTATAGAAGGAGAGAATGCAAAGCATCTTTAAGGAGGCAAAAGTTTGGGATATCATGGTGCATACCACACAGAACCCTGTTAATGTGCCTACTGATGTTGTTCAGTTGGCAGCCTTTAATAAAAAGAATAACAAGGGTAAGACACTGATTCTAGATGGAATCAAAGACCATTGCATTCCTCATGTGAGAGGAAAGAGATATGCTCATGAGATGTGGACAACATTGACCAATCTCTACCAGAGTACCAATGAGAACAGGAAAATGGTCCTAAGGGAGACGCTGAAGACCATTAAGATGGGTAAGACTGATAGTGCAGCTGGATATCTCACAAAGATTACTAATGTGAGAGATGCATTGGTAGCAGTTGGAGAGGTCTTTCCACCCACTGAGTTGGTGCGGATTGCAGTGAATGGCCTTCCCAGTTCATGGTTGAACTTTGTTGATGGGGTTTGTGCACATGAGACCCTTCCCACTTGGGAGAGGTTCTGGGATGATTGCATACAGACAGAAATCAGAAAGAGCCAGCTTGGGGTAGCCAAACCAGTTGAGCAGGATGAGGATGTAGCATTGTTGGCAAGAGGCAAGAAAGGCAAGGGAAAGAAGCAAGCTTCCACAAGTGGTGGTGGGGGCAAAGGCAAAGGCAAAGGTAAACAGGGGAACGCGCAGAAGGACTATTCCAAGGTGAAGTGTTGGAATTGTCAGAGAATGGGACACTATGTAGTTGTGTGTCCGGAGAAGAAGAAGAAGGGGAAGAACCAGAGCATTGCAGCATCAACAGAGATAGAGGACTTTAAGAATAACTTTGACTAGGAGTTTGGGTTCATTGCTTGTGAGTCCACTAGTGCAGGATCACCTACCACGGAGGTTGAGAGGGAGTGTGCATTTCCCTCCACTAGCGGAGCATCTTCAAGTATCTGGTATGTTGACAGTGGGGCTTCACGTCATATGACAGGAGTCCGTGAGTACTTCTCAGAGCTTTCAGAGAGTGGCACTGATATAGAGGTAGTACTTGGAGATGACAGTGTTGTTAGAGCAGTCGGTGTGGGGACTTTGACATTTGATAGGGAACCCAAACCTCCCTTGAAGGTGTCAGATGTTCTATGTGTGCCAAGGATGAGGAAGAACCTCATATCCGTCTCAGCATTGGAGGACAAAGGATATGAGATATTGTTCAGGAGAGGACAGGTGTTGATATATCCCAGAGGCGCTCCAGCTGATTCAACTAGAGTGATTGGTGTACGCCATGCAAAGGTGTACAAGTTTGCATTTCAAACCCTTTTGGCATTGAGTAGTAGTATTGGCAACAAAGCTAGCAGTTCAGAGCGGTGTGAGATTTGGCACCGCAGGATGGGGCACACGTATCATGGAGCCTTGAGGACATTGCGGGAGATCACTACAAGTGTGTCAGATTTCAGTACTGATCACTTTGATACATGCAGAGGATGTGCTATGGGCAAGTTTTCCAAATCCCCTTTTCCCAGCAGTGATAGTAGATCGACTAGGATACTTGATTTGATTCATTCCGATGTGAGCGGTCGGATGTCTCATGTTTCCTTGAGTGGATATGAGTATTATGTATTATTCATTGATGATCACTCCAGGAGGACCTGGATTTATTTCTTGAAGACCAAGAGTGAGGTCTTCAAGCAATTTCAGGAGTTTAGAGCTCTTGTAGAGTTTCAGACAGATTGGAAGATCAAGTCCCTGAGGTTGGACAATGGAGGAGAGTACACCCTTGGTGAGTTTGTTGATTATTGTGCGGAGGCAGGCATTAGGAGGGACTTCACAGTTCCTTACAACCACCAGCAGAACAGGGTTGCAGAGAGGAAGAACAGATCCATCGTTGGGGTTGCCAAAACCATGTTACATGATCAGGGGGTTACCATTGTTTTTGTGGGCAGAGGCCTACAACACTGCTGTATATTTGCTGAACAGAAGTCTGCATCGTGCCTTGGGGCATGTGACTCCAGAGGAAGCTTTTTCTCGGAAGAAGCCTGATGTTGGTCATCTTTGTATCTTTGGGTGTATTGCATACTCCTACGTACCTAAGAAGAAGAGGACCAAGTTAGAGCCCACCGCAGAGAAGGGTGTCTTTGTTGGCTACTGTGAGACCTCGAAAGCCTTTCGGATTTATATTCTTGCACAGAGGGGAGTTGTTTTCAGGCGGGATGTGAAGTTTGAGGAGGATAGGGCTTTCAAGAGGTCACGGGAGATAGAGTATCTGGATCGGCCAGATCCTTAGGAGCAGCTGAGTCAGGCACAGGGATCCAGTGGGCAGGGATCAGGAGGATCCGGAGGTACATCGATTATGGTGTCAGGTCCGTCAGTGAGTAGTGGCTCACAGTGTCAAAGGGGTGGTGCTTCGGGCAACATGCAAAGCAGTCCGCAGAGCAGTTCACTAGGGAGTCCACTGATGGACAGTTCACACAATACTTCACTATCTACAGGTTCAGGTTCAGGCAAGAGGACAACAGACAGACAGTCAGGAGTTCAGGCTCCTGATGAGGAGGAGTTTCATTCTCCAATGGGAGAAGTGTGCTCAGGGAAGAGGAAGCCCAAGTGGCTTCAAGATACCTTGAGAGAGGCCACATCCGTTGCTAGGCCTAAGAGGCTGGTCAGAGAGAGCAGACCACGTGATAGGTTTTGTAGCTATATGGCAATGGTTGCCAACATCGTTGACTCTGAGCCTTCTAGCTATGAGGAGGCAGCTAGCCAGCAGGTTTGGAGAGAGGCCATGCAAGAGGAGTATTCTTCTATCATGAAGAATGATGTTTGGGAGGTGGTGCCAAGGCCTGAGGGCAAATCTGTGGTTAGTTCCAGATGGCTTTACAAGGTAAAGCATGCTACAGATGGCAGCATTGAGAAATTCAAGGCAAGGTTTGTGGCTAGAGGGTTCTCCCAAGTAGAGGGAGTTGATTACGAGGAGGCCTTTGCTCCTGTGGCTCGATATACTTCGATTCGCTCCATCATATCGATAGCAGTAGAGATGGGTTGGAAGATCCACCAGATGGATGTGAAGACCGCATTTCTCAATGGCTTCATACAGGAGGAGGTGTACATTGAGCAGCCACAGGGCTTTGAGGTGCATGGGAAGGAGTCCCATGTGTGCAGACTGAAGAAGACCCTTTATGGCCTGAAGCAAGCTCCCAGAGCTTGGTACTCCAGGATAGATACATACTTGCAGGAGATGGGTTTCACAAAGAGTGAGGCAGATCCGAACCTTTACTATATTGTGATAGGTGAGGAGCCTCTCATTCTGGTGCTGTATGTGGATGACTTGGTCATTACTGGTGCAGAGAGACTCATAGAGCACTGCAAGAGAGATCTTGCGTCGGAGTTTGAGATGAAGGACATTGGCTTGATGCATTACTTTTTGGGTTTAGAGGTGTGGCAGGAGGAGGGGCATTTCTTCCTGGGGCAGGGGAAGTATATTGTGGACATCCTTAGCGAATTCCACATGGAGGATTGTAGACCCATGTCTACACCGATGATCACCAACTGGAAGAAGCTTCACGCTTCAGATTCCGAGTTGGTGGACCCCACAATGTATAAACAACTGATTGGTTCCTTGATGTATTTGGTCAACACCAGACCAGATATATGTTTTGTAGTCAACACGATGAGCCAGTTCATGTGTGAGCCTAGGAGGGTGCACTGGGTTGCTGCAAAACACATTTTGCGGTACTTGCAGGGGATAGTGGATTATGGTCTGGATTATAGGCAGGGGGATGGAGTGAGATTGGCAGGTTACACTGATTCTGATTGGGCAGGTTGTGCTTCTAATAGGAAGAGCACTTCAGGGTGCTGTTTTGGGTTGGGTTCGGCAGTAGTGTCATGGTTCAGCCGAAAGCAGCAGTCAGTAGCATTGAGTTCAGCGGAAGCAGAGTATATGGCAGCCAGTCTAGCTAGTTGTGAGGCCATCTGGCTTCGCAAGATGTTGTTTGGCTTATTTGGTCACCCGTTGAGACCTTCAGTGATTTACTGTGATAATCAGAGTTGCATTAAACTCACGGAGAATCCAGTATTTCATGACAGGTCAAAGCATATCGGGATCAAATATCACTTCATCAGAGACTATGTTCAGAAAGGAGCTGTGAAGCTTGAGTATATTCCCACTGATGAGCAGGTTGCAGATATTCTTACCAAAGCCTTACCACTGGGCAAGCATGTCTACTTCAGAGACAAGATGGGTGTGGTGAGGAACACCTTCCTCGGTAAGAGGGAGTGTTGAAATTTGGTTACCGGAGGACAGGTGGTTCCCTAAGGCTTTGATCTTTGGCCTAGGGAAAAGTGTCCAAAAGAATTTAATTTTTCTTCTAAAGTGACTTTATAAAGTTATAAAGTCAAATCTAATTTAAAAGTGACTTTAAGTGATAAAGTTACTAAAGTCTAATTTTAAAGTGACTTTAATAAAGTCAATGTGAAATTAGAAAGGGAAAAGTGACTTTGGAAATAAATGACTAAGTGGGTCTTTATTAAAGTGGGGTGAATTAAAAAATAGAAAGTGAGATTTAAATGAGCATTTAATCTTAGCCCTAAATCTAAAGCTATCTCAGCGATTGGATTTAGGGATTCCCCAAAAGTCACTTAGGGTTAGGTTAAAGGAGGAAAAGGAGGGAAAAGGTCATTCATTTTTTCATGAGTGGATTGAGAGAGGAGGAGAGAAAGCAAAGGAGAAATTTGTGAGTAGTGAGGAGAAGGAGGGCAGCAGCTAGAGACTTTAGAAAATTTGTATAATAGCAAAGAGGCACAGTTCCCAAGGCAGAAATCTGTACAACAGGAGTGGCACATTTTTCGAGGAAGGAGGCATAGTTTTCAAGAAATCCGTACAACTTCAGCATAGTTTTCTGGGCATATTTTGGGCACGAAAATCGAGGAGAGAGACTGATGTTTGGTGGCACAGATTTCAAGGAAATCTGTATAGAAATCGTACAACAGCTTCAACACTATTTTCGATGCAGAAGGAGGCACGAAAATCGAGGAGGTGTTGCTGTGTATTCCGTACAGTCCGTACAACAGTACGACCATACAACTGGGCACAAAAATCGAGAAAGGCAGTCAGCATTTAATGCTGTTTTAAACGCTGTAAAATTTTTGTTTTTGTTAGTTTACTGTTCGGCACATTTTCCAAGGCGATATGTAAGCACGGAAATTGAGATAAGTACATTTGTTAAGTTGCTGTAATTTTTGTCTCAATGTAAAAGTTTATCAGAAATAAGAAGAGCTTTCGAACTAGTTTTGCCCAAGAGTTGTAGGGGTTTTTTCCAGGGTCACATTGACCAAAAATCAGCGTGTCAAAATTCTGTGTGTGGC
The DNA here is from genome assembly GCA_034641835.2 of Pinus albicaulis. NCBI lineage: Eukaryota > Viridiplantae > Streptophyta > Pinopsida > Pinales > Pinaceae > Pinus > Pinus albicaulis. The sequence continues at coordinate 1,098,806,846 of CM076574.1, read as the reverse complement.
TGATTTATTTTTCTGAGTTTTTATTTCTGCATTTCAGCATTGTGAAATTTCCAGAATTAATGTTTTCAAAAAATATTTATTTTTCCAGCTTGTTGAATGTATGGCTATGGGAATGGGCATTTAACTATATGTGAGAAATAAGAAGAAACTGAAAACCGGGGTTGGGTTATCAAATTTCTACATGTCACTCACGTTGTCACTGCGTCACTGCTGCTGCTGCCTTCTGTGCTTACTGCTTTATGAGACTCAGGTTTTGTCCTCCTCCAGAAATACCCTCCAGATGCTAGACAAACCCTTTGCTGTCTCTCCAACTGAAATCGAACTCCCTCTGCTTCTCTGAGCTGGCCCAACGCAACCGCTGCTTGGCTATCTGTGCGCTTCTTCTATGGCACCCTTCTCTCTTTTCTTCCTGCACTCTTTTCCTTCATAAATTCTCCCTCCTGGAGATTTCACTTCCCCTCTCTGCAATTGAGAATCACTATGATTCTTCCTTCCTCTGAAGAAATTGATCTTGATTCTTTCTCCGTCTAATGTGATTTCCATAAGCCCCTCACTCTCCTTATATTCCACTGTTGACTCTTCAACGACGAAGATTAAAACATAATCAAAGGCTAAGATTAACTTGGAGGTGATCCATGACTTCATCTAGAAGATTCACACTTTGTTTAATTAATACCCTTTAATTAATTAGTTTCCCTAAGTTTAAACTTAGGAAAACATTAAAAAATGATTAATTAATTTAATTAAACCATCTCTAAGTGGAATTTTCCAAAACCATTTCTGGGTATTATGGAATACATGTGTCTTAGCCTATACACAAAGTGACAAGGCTAGAGCACATCCAATGCTACCATAAATCAACATTAACATTGACAAGCTATAGATGACACAATGCTTCGGTTTTCAAGTAGTTAATTTTTCCACTGCAAATTGCTTCAGTGTTCAGATCATTTTCTTGCAATCAACTTTTTATGGAAACATTGATGTAAAGTTACTTTCAATGCGGTTCTCCTCACCCCCTTACTTTAGGAAATGCGAGGAGCTTTAAGTAGGAATTGGCTCTGCTTCTGTGAAATCACCTTAGTGCATTCTATCAAGATGTTTAGTCAGCCCCTGTGGAGGTCCAGGTGGGTTTACATCTATGCAGCACGAGGACTTGTCCCCACCAAAATACATGGCGTTCCCTTCGTACCGACGTTTCGGGTAATTTGGAACTTGTCGGAAACTTCCCCAATTGGTCGGGGACTCCATCGGGGACTTGGGGACTTCCAGGCCGTCCCTGAGCCGTCCCTCGAAAAATCGGGGACTTTTTGGGGGACTTTAGGAAGTCCCCCAATATCATGCACATCAAACTTTAAAAAAATTCAAATTAAAAAATAAATTTGAAAACCCAAGTTCTAAACTTTAAAGTCAAAAAATTAAAAGACAAATTTTGAAACCTAAACCCTATCACAACCTTAACCTATCAACTTAAGTAACGACGACGAAGGTAAAAACTGTTACAAAGACACAATGACGAAGGTAAACACAAGTTGCTAAGGTTGTAGGTAAACAATGAGCTCGAGCGAAAGTTGCAACCTGCAGTTAAACACAGGCTACAAGGGTTGCAGGGAAGAGTTGAGTGAAATGTGAGATGACAAGAAAAGGTAAACGTTGAACAAAGAACTCCATTTACAGCGACAAAGGTAAACAGAGTCGAGAGAACTCGAGAGAAGGTTGCAGGTGAGGTAAGAGTCGAGTGACAGGGCAAAGTTAGAGACTCTTAATTTGGGATTTATAATTAAATTTTAATAACTTATTCATGTTTACAATTTACAATCACTATACTCCATGCATTAATTTTCCTTCAATTTGAACTTGTCTCTTTCTCCATGTCTATGACAAACCTTTTCTTGCCATGAATCTTTGAAATTTCCCTATGCCACAATCACCATGACTTTAATACCATGTTAAATATATGCAAGAGAGGAGCAAGAGAGACTAGATGAGAGATAAGATGATATATCAACGTGCTACTGAATTACTAGCGGTGTTGTCTATATACATAGCAAGTTCCATTATTCATCTTAGGAACCAATCAACTAATCTCTGAATACATTAACATAAACATCATTTATTATATATAATTTATTTCACTTTATGACATTATTACTTTTGTATATAACATCTGTTACTATTGAATTAAGCATTACAATGGCTAGCTCATCTTTAAGTTTTAACGCTTAATGTTATAAGGTAAATAGATGGGATGGTAATACTCTTTGTGCTTTGTAAATAATAGTGATTCTGAATGTTTATGATATACATTACACTAATGACAGGTCCCACAAGGTTTTAATGACTTGTTCATGTGTACAGTTTTATTAAATTTTACTTTTAGTCTTTAAAGTTTAGCTGCTATTTTGAAATGATTCATCATGCATCATAGAATGATTATGTAGACAATAGTAGATTGTAGGATGCAGCAGGCTAATAGTACTTCTTAAGTTCTTGACAATGGGCAATGATGATGAGATTTGTTTTTTTGATGTACAATGATGATTAGATAGTATTAGACTTTAGTATTTTATTTGTAACATGAATTTCAAAATTAGTAATAGTTCTAATTTTTATATTTTAATTTATCATTCATGTTTATGCTGAAATACTAAATTTTATTTAAATTTTTATTTTTTAATAAATATAAAACATAGTTACCGCACTTGTCGTCCCCAACCTGCCGTCCCCTGAAAATTCAGGGGTGCACTCTAGCCGTCCTGGAAACTCGTCCCCCTTTACCCCCCCGTCCCCCCGTCCCCACAGCTAGTGCAACATAGGTTTACATGCTGGGGATTTTAGGTTTTGTAGATTGGGATTTTCCTGGCATATCGTTTTTGTATGTTGTAATAGCTTTGGTGCTTAATGTACTTATTTTTTGCCTGAAGTAATATATGAAGCACTTTCCCAAAAAAATATATATATATTTTTTTCATTGCTTGATATTTTGCAGGGAGGATGCAGAACGACTTGCTGCAAAATTGAGGAGGATTCGTTTTGCAGATCTGATAGAGAGTTTGGATGTTGGTATAGTACCCTTTTCTGTTTCTAATGGGCATGTGCAGACTGTATACAAAGTGAGGATAAAGCTCTATCCACCAGCTTTTTATCCCCAATATTTAAGTCTGTCTTTAGTAGATTGTGAGAATACCTTTCGTAATCAGTATGTCCAAGTCTTGAGTAAAGAAATTGACAATGCCCTAAAGAAGGCTAGAAAAAGTGGAGAAGAAGCTGTTCAAATTGTTTCTGAACCTTTGTCCATGGATGGTCCGGGATTAACGAGTGAGGATGAGTCTCAAGTTAATTTAAATGCCGGGGAACAAACAGAGGATGAAGATGAGCAGGATGAAGAAGTTGAGGATGAAGGAGCAGATGCTCAGAAAAGGAAAGCACAAGGAACAGATGTAATGGATTATGATGATGAGAATGATGAGGATGAAATGTCTATGGTTGAAGATCATTGTAATGAAGAAAATTCAATAGAAGAAGATGATGATGAGAATCACAGTGATGTGCACAACGAAGCAGTAAAAGATGAAGATATTGAGAAAGAAAAATTGAGCAAGACTATGAAGGCAAGCAGATCAGCAGAGAAAAAGTCCAGCGAGAGTGTGAAAGAAAGAAAAATAGTGGAGAAAGAGTCAAGGAAGAAGGATAAAACAGAGGCAACAGGAGTTCTAGTCAAAGGGAGAACTTTGGAGGTGCATTTTCCTGTGGAAAGAAATACACATTTGTTATTGGCTCCGGTATGTGACTTCTCTAGTATTTCTAATTACCAGACAACATGTGTGTGTGTGTGTGTGCACGTGTGTGTGTGTGTGTGTGAAGACAGACATATACAATTTAATTTCAGAGATGCATCTGTTATTTTTTCCTGCAACTCTGTCCTAGTATAATGTTTGATAATTCTATTTATTTACTTTTTCAAAATTTGCAAGGAATCAGACATTTCTGATGTTATTCCTCTGGAATATTTCAGATTGCAGAGAAGGTTGCAAAGAATGTTTTTGTCCATTCTGTATCCAACATAGACCGCTGCTCTGTGATAGACTACAATGGGGATTCTAACACTCCGGCACTTCAGACAGATGGAATTAACTTCAAAGTCTTGTGGATGCTTAGTGATGAACTTGATATAGATAGACTGACGACAAATGATATAAATGCCATGCTTGAAGTTTATGGTGTCGAATCAGCCCGTGCAACTATTGTTGCAGAAGTGAAGAGTGTATTTGATTCTTATGGCATATCGGTGAACAGCCGTCATTTGAGTTTAATAGCGGATTTTATGACATTCAATGGTGGTTTCAGGGCATTGAATAGAATTGGCATAGCGTCAAGCACATCACCATTCCTCAAAATGACCTTTGAAACAGCCACAAAATTCCTTGTGGATTCTTGCTTGCAAGGGGAGACAGACTACATGGAGTCACCTTCTTCCCGAATTGTTCTTGGACAGGTTGCCAAAGTTGGAACAGGCTGCTTTGACATTTTGCAGAACTTGGAAGTATCATAAAATTTCCAGATATATTGCAACGCGTCTTTACTGGTGCAATTGTCTAATCCGATAGTTCTAACCATAATTTTTCTTAATGTAATTCCAACATTGCATTTTAACCATTTGTATTATAAATGAAGACCTACAATTTGGCAAACAGTAATGAGGAGAAATGTCCTCTTCACAGAAATATTTAAACATGCCAACAGTTTTGACCTTGTAATCACGTGATTTTAATTCATGACAAGTGTTTTCTGTCTTTTAAACTTCAGTAACATATTGTGCTTTTATCTGAGTTTTTACTCAAACAGATGAATGTACATTCATAACTGACATTATTATTGGCGAAACATGTTCAGATTATTGACGATGACACCTCAGCCCCTCTTCAGTTAGATGTTTGCGATATCTCAAGAAATGTCAATAATCTAATGGTTTGTGGGGAAGTTACAGTTATTGGTTGACCAATGTTTCAAATTCGTTCTAATCTGTTTCTGCTTTTCCAATTTACAATATCAAGATTCAAAACCAATATAATTGTGGAAAGTTCAAACAGTTGAGCATTGTTGTTGTGACTCTTCTTTCAGCATATCATTACAATGATACAAACTTGGGTGTTATCTTTGCGTTCTTCTCCTTGTAGTGTGTTCTTCTCATGTCTCTGGAGGTGCTGTGCTGGTTGGGGAAGATGTACTGGTTCCTTTTCCTTGGTAGTTGTCTCTTGCTGTTGCGATACTGAGACAGTTTCTTTGCATTGGATTTCTTTGTGAATCAGGAAAGAACGGTACGAAAGGCATTGCAATAGGTAAAATACTCTCCACCAATTCTGTTAATGTTAAACCTTACATATCCTCCTGTACAGATGTAGGTTGCTAAGTCCGTGATCTCTCCTCAGCAGCTGCCATATAAACAAATCAATATTTTGTATCACTAAGTTTGCTTTCTTTTTGAATCATATGCATCAAAATAAACATGGTCTTATCTGTGTGAGAACAATCTCACAAGTATAAGCAGGCAGCCAGCCTGGGAGTTTGGGCCCTGGATACATAGACAACTTTCTTCTCCTTTTACATTTTTACCATTGTAATAGGCTTGGGCTACTTTGTTAATATTTAGGTTCCACTATTTTGTAACTGTATGTGATAATTGCTTACAATTAGTAGAGGAACACACAGAACACAGGAAATGGCTTGAAATCATTGTTCCAGTAAGGCAGTTTTACCTGATATGAGATGATTTTTTCTCTGCTAACTCTCTTGCAAATCAAGAAATACTCCAAATTAAGGTGCAGTGTGTTGATATATTTGGAAACAACTGAAGTTGGGCATTATCACATCATAGACGGATTTAGTAATGCAACAATGCAGTAGCTACTTACTGAAATTCTGGACACTATAAATGTTATAATCTGTTTATAATTAATAAGTGCACAAGATTTTTCAGTTGTCCATCCCTAACTGGGGTTTTCTTGGGTGGAAGGTTTCACCTTCTATCGAGACACTCGTTTCCAAGGTTGAAGAACAGAGTCCCACTCAGAAACAGAGTCCCAGAATCTGAGCGGCAGGGTTTGATTTCTTCCACGCTCAGATGGGACCAGTGGAGCAGGATCTTCATAATCAGCATACCAATTGAAAATGCCGCTTTCAACTTCAACATTCTTGGGTTTACCAGAGATTGTTTCAGACTCTTCCAGAGAATTCTCCTCCTGCTGTGAAGAAGACCCAAACAAGGAGGGCCTCTCCTCTGTTCTTTTGTCTCTATCTACTGCATGGATCTTTTTTCATTTGCAAGGAGAAGTTTGTTTATGTTTCTTACCTCTTTTCTTGTTAGCGTCAGAACTTCTAGCTTTCTCTTCTGCCTCAAAGAAACCCCCGGTAGTAAGAGTAATAGCATCCACAAGCAAGTCTAAGTTCCCATAACACTCTCGTCTGTTATTATGAACTTTCTCGCATTGCTTCAAATACTCTTTCCAAGACACACTGTTTCACACAACTTTCAATTGAAGTCTTGCTGCATATGGGTGTATGGACATACTCTTCTTCATTCCTATCGACTTTGTGTGGTTCACTACCTTGTCTAACATCTCTTCTTAAGTCTGTATCACTTGGGTACATAATTCCAGTTTCATCATTCGAAAGGGAACCTGCTGCTTCCTCCTTTCCATTACATTCAGCCAAATTCACCGTGGGGTGATCAATGACATTCTGCACAGAGTTTCCTATTTCCATGTTCCAGTACAAATTACTATCAGAAGCTACAGAGACCCCTTGCAATCTATCTTGCTCTGGAGCCAGTGGAAGGCCCAACCTGAGAGCAAGCCCATCACCAGGACCTGAGTTTAAGTTAAAACATTGCTCTCTGATTTTCTCATTTTCTTCCTATTCCTTGGACCTTATGAACGTGAAAAAACTCAGCATTGGCTCAACCTCCTGCAGTCCGTATTTTCTGAGAAATTCCTGCACAATCTGGTTCTTTCTAACACTCACTCAAAACCATCATTTTTTGGTGGGGATTCTTGTATAACCTGACCCTGGCCCTGCCCCCATGCTGTCATTCGTACGGCCAACCAAATTATGAAACCCATTTGAGGTCTTTGTTGTTTCAGCGTGATTCGATCTGGTAATGAATAAAATTAATTTCCTAAGGCACTGTTGTATGGTAGACGGTCCCCTGGCTGAAGAAGCAACACTATTAAATGAGTTACCTGATCAGAGCATTGATCCTTTTCTTCCGACCTCCTTGTCCGATTCTCCTTCTTCAACATATATTGTTGTTGATTGTGGCTGCTGGCCAAAACCTGATCCTGCCCCAAATCCATCTGAGACTTAAACTATAACATTCATAATCAATACCAACACCCCAGGTGGAGTTCCCACAAAATTGACTTTTTCCATTTTATAGCAAAATCGTGGATCCTTTTTGTCCAGATTGAAAGCCTAGAAAGCTTCATGAGAATGCTCATTACGCTGAAGAGAATCTCAGCACCCCAAACGAACAATCTATCAAATATTTATAGTTTAATCAATAGATAATAAATACATATATGTTAATCATTCCAGAAGCTGCAGCAAAAGCTTGCCAATCACAACTCTGTCAAGAAGATAAAGACAAGACTTAGGCTGTTATATCTGATCAAAAGACAGAGGATTTGCCACTTGTTCCTCCTGGCAAGAATCCCGATGATATGGCACCTGTAGGACCGATCAACAAGTCAGATCTACAAGAGCTTGTGGGCTTACGGAGATTGTGATTCTCTTTTCAATGAATTCCATGCGGACATCCATTTTCTTGTGCATCCTATAGAGGCCATGCAGTGCAATATTAGAATTAGATTATTTCCTTATAAGTTGTGAAAATGAGAAATCATTTGAGTGTTCATTAAGTTTTTTGTGCCAATCTTTCGAAGTGATAACAAATGAATTCGAGATAATGACTATGCACCCATTTAGTTGGGATGTATTTATGATAGCGGGTAAAACCCAGAGTCCCCATTTTTTTTGAAATTTGCATATAAAAATGCCTTCTAACTTTCATGCCTCAATTAATCTCAATCTGTGCAATACAACATTCTGTTCTGGCTGGCAATTCTAAAATATATCTGTGTGCTTTCAATATCTCAATCTAAGATTGAGATATTAAATTAAATTCCTCTTATGTTTATAAAATACATCCAAATGGCTATTAGACTACCCCGACCATAGTCTTATAACACTTAACTAATGTTCCGAAACCCCTTTTTTTGAATATTATATTCAATATTTAAGGACCGCGTTCAACTCTTTTAAACCAAATGCCTAAACCTTAAGCTTATACTGGTAGCCATGCGAAATGACTATTAAATTGCCAACATAAGATCTTTATCTGCCCTTAGCTCTTCCGGCATAGTATTATAATGTTATAACAAAGTTTGACCCTTTTTATAAACACCAAACTTCAAACTCATAGCATTAACCCGGGTAACACTACCAACGTGACATTTTAACATATATTGCTTTCCGAGGGCCCCACACGTCCACTACATTAAATAACTATTCCATAGTGTTAAAACCACCGACATACCTTGTGTTATCCGTCATGCAAGTCACCGCGCGATTGCCCTTTGATCTTCCTCTCTCCAAACCGAACAATGCTCGTCGATATCGCATTTTTTTGCTCGCTGGACTTTAACGCCCCAGAAAAACGCGATATGGGCGGTATTAACTTGGTGACGTGTCGGGTTGTGACAGGATCGCGTTTTTTTGTGGTAGTTTCGCCACGGACCAAAAGCGGCGCGATATGGGCTGTATTGGTTTCAAAAACCACTGTCGGAATTGGAACAGTGTCTAGCTCAAATTTCCACGCAAACTCTTAACTTATTTCTCCGGCTTGCTTTCTCTGTTTGATGTTATGAACAACTCCATTAATATCGCCAACTTCTTAACAAAACAATGTTTTTGCACCTGCAGACAGATTATTACTATTTCTTGAATAAACAGAGCACATTCCGCTACACTCCATAGACAGAATCGATCCTCTCACGCAGGATTCATTCATTCAATTCACACACCGAGGCAGAGCCACTATTCGGCCTTCTACAACCTTCTATACAGGGCAATCTCATTCAATTCACTATGAACACGGATTCAAATACATTCCAAGGGAAACAGGAGATTTCACACAGAACTGATCCTTCTACCCATTATACACAGAGTTCACGAACGAAGGAGTGAGTCCTTCGGGAGAATTATCCCTAACATACACAGATACCCAGTAACTCCACAATTTTATAGAGACAGAGAGCGAAAGCCTTTCAAAACAGTCTTCCACCGCAATATCCCCAAACTTCCATTTTATGAAACCAGACACAGTCAATTCCACATCATAACATTATCGCGAATGTCGATTACTACAAGGATACATAGGGTACAATTAACCCCCAACTTACAGGATTCTATTACAGAGATTTAGGGCATTTTCACACAGATATTGGTCAATTAAATTTATGTAAAACTGAACAGATTCTTTCCTTTATACAGTGAAATTACTTACAAACTTCTAGCTGGCCAGATCTTCAATCTGATGGCCTCCTGCTCTCCCTACTCTATGCAGCTCTATGTAGGTCTACGCAGGTCTGCAGGACTCTGCCACAGAGGTTTATTTTAATACAAATTGGGAATCAATCGATTCAACTTCCTACAATGATTCAACAAACTCCTAATTTTAGCCTAACTCCTAGATAACTGAATTGACTCTTCACACTCCAACTAACCAACTTCTCCTACCCTCTAATCATTCGAGGGCAGTTACAATTCCTTCTACATTTTATTAAAATCACTCAAATATGAAAATTTACATAGGAAATTGAAAACATAAACCCCCCTAAGTCTATTTATATACAAGGTTTTGTCTTGGGCCTAATGCCCCTGCATCAGACTCCCCAGGTTAAAATGATTCATGATCTCCTGATCATGTGCTTTATCCTTGTCTTCCTGGATCCCACACTTTGTTCTGTAGCTGGTCATCTGCTGCAACATTCTTCTTTTGCACTCCTCTAGGCTTCCATATTTTATGTTGCTTCTTTCCACTTGTTATGCTTTCACAGTATGTGACTGTCTTTCTTTTGCTGCTGCTGCTTCTTTGTTCTCTTGCTGTTGTCTTCCTCTGAGACACTTTCACCATCAGTTTTCTTATAAATTCAATTTCTTTGTCTAATCTGTCTTCTGACTGCTGGATACTGTTCCTCCTTGATTGCTGAACTTCTACTTCTGTTTGTGCTGGCTGAGTTATTATTTGTTGAACTCTTGCTTTCGCTTGCTGAAATCTTCCACTTACTTGCTGAGCCTTTACTTGCTCAGTCCTTACTCTTGTTGTTAATTGTTGATCTCCTGCTGTAGCGGTATATGTAGCTCTTCTTACTGCCACCCAATCATCCATACGCTCTTGTCTTCTGCTACAGAAAAATTCTTCCGGATTGTCACCCATGACAATTTCTTCATTCTCTGACTTCAACAATTCTCTGGACGGGTATTTAAATTCCCAGTCACTGTTATCATCTCTTTTCTTCTCCTAGACCAACCATCCTTTAGTCCTTCTTTCAGTACCTGTAATCATAAGACAAACATCAAAGTTATAGAATCCTTGTGTCTCTTTCTCCTTTGGCAACACTTCAATTTGTTTCTCCAACATTTCCTCCAGCAACAATCCAAGTTGTTGTTCTGTCATTTCACTCTCTTTTCCAAATGTTTTCAACAAACATTTCAGCCATCTGCTTTCAAGCATCCCATCAATATGCTGCAAACTGATTTCAGCATGTTCTTCTTCTTCTTCCTTGACAATCTTCAGAAATTGTCTTCCATCTTCTTGATTGATTCTGCTGATCACATCAAGTTCTTCAAACACTGCGCTTTCATCTCCTATCAGAGTAAAACTCTGATTCTCTACTGCTGTAATAGCCCCAAAAGTCTGCCCTTCAGGCTTCTTTTGGTTCATCAGACAAGCCAATCTTTTCTTGTCACTAACAGTAACAATTTTCTGCATATGAGACATCACTGTCTCATCTTCTTTCTGCAGCAGTTCATCATCCTTCAAGACAACTCCAAAATATGGGTTGTATTCTGTTATATTTGTCAACACAACCAAATCATTAGCTTCACAATCACAGGACCCAATGGTCTCATTTGATGACCCAATCATCAACTCTTCTTTTTGCAGTTCAAAGTCCTTTCCAAGACTCAGAAAACTTTCATTCTCTTGCATCTCCACATTTTGGAACCCCCAATTTTGAAATTGAGGTCCTCTCTCTTGGATTGAATCTTGCTAATTCAGCATACTCTCCAGAAACTCAAATTCTCCATTCCATGGATTAAAATCTTCCACGGAATTATTTTCCTTCTCTTTTAATTCACTGCCCAATGGTGTCAATTTATCTTCATCATCAACAGGATCTGTATTCACAAAACATTTGTCAAAACAAAAATCACAAGGCCTCAGTGCCTTTCTCTCCCCTGTCAGCATCTCAGTATGATGTCCCAATTTTTTTTTCTTTTCCATCAGCACATCAGTATGCTGATTCCAATCCTTGAGACTGTCAGTTAGTACCTTCTCTGCCTCATCCTCTTCAAGGATGTCTCTCCACTCTAGTTCATAAAAATGAACTTTATCATCCTTAGTCATCTCTGCCTTTACCATCTGAACACCTTTTCTCTGTGTTTTTGTTCTCTGTTCTAGAGCACCTAACTCATTCCACAATCCCGCCATCTCCTCTAAGAAAACATTCATACTGTCTTCACTATATTCCTTTCTATCACAGGTTAAGTTTCCTGCTGTCACTATCTCTTCAGCCTTCATCAGAATAGAATTCTGATTTGCCATCTCTGCAATAACTTCAATTTTCAATCCATCACTTTTCACTTGGCCATTTAACAAAAACAATTTGTCATTATCAGCATTAATAACAAATTGGTCATCATCAGACATAACTGATCTGCTTGCACCACGAGATAGAAACTCATGTCTGTAATCTGTGTTATGTCTGTCTTGTATCTCTAAGACTGAGCCTGCTTTGTGTGCCAGGTAGCCTTCGGATTTATTTGCCTCAGTGCAAGATATATCTGATAAAAGCCACAACAGTCTATCTCAGTAGAGATCGCACCCATTGTAATTTATTCCGCTGCATAAAGAAAGATGAATAAAATGGCACTCTGTTGGTTGATCCTGTAAAATGGTATCAGAGCCAAGTTGTTGTTTGAGTGAGGTGATTTGCTGAGTAATCCTTTGTTGTTGAAAATATTTTGTTTGAGTGGAGCGCTAGATAGTTTGCTTGATGTCGTGAATAGCGTTTGTAGCCTGTGTTGCCGCGGAAGGCGTTGAAGACGTTCGACTAGAACTTGTGCGTGGAAGCCGCAAAATCTCAGCTAGGTGATCTCCCAAATACCTCTTGATAACTTGCTCTTTTATTGTCTGCAAAACTCTCTGTGCAATGGATTCCTCTTCTCGCTCTATGGGTCGTTTTGGTTCTAAACACTTTGATGATTTAGAAAATGAAGAACAGTTAAGGTCTGGTTTAGAGAGTCTTTGTGTTACTACCGAAGCTCCCGCAAATTCTGCCTGTTTAAATTTAGAAGAAACAAACCCTTCTGAAGCTTGGAAACTTCCTTCTGTTTCTCCTTCTGAGGTTTATAAGGGAATCTCTCCTTTTCAATTTAAAGCTTTAAGCCAGATCAAAATCAAAGAAAATTCTATTTGCACATAATTGAATTTAAATGCCATGATGACTGTTCCTTTGTTAGAATAGAAACATATTCAAGCTACTCTCAAGTCTGGCTATAAGTATGTCCATCTGGGGATGGTGAGAGTAGGCGTAAATGCTCTCCACAGAAAAGGTCAAACGACATTTGTTTTCTCGGCCTTGCTTGATAATCGATGGACATGCTTCACAAAAGCTCTCATTGGTGGTATTGAGACTACTTTGTCTGATGGCCCTGTCCAATATGATGTTTTCCCAGATTTTTCTGTTGCCCTTGATGATCCAAACATTCTGAAATGTCTCACTTTGGGTGTTCAAACCCAAGGATATGAAGATTTTGACACCAAGTCCAAAAATTTGACTATTTTTTATATTACTTGTGTTCGGTTTTATAACACAACTATTCCAGCTGTACTGCATGCTCCTGAACAAGGATCTGGTACTGTCACTTTAATCCAGTATGATTCTGCCTGCAATCCTGTTGCCCCATTATCAGTCTCCAAGAGATCACTTACTCCTCCAGATGAATGGGTAACTAATTGGAAACGCAATACCAGAAAGCCAATTGCAATTGCCCAATCTATTATCTCTGAGTCTGATGACCAAGTTGTCACTAGATTTCCAAGAAGAAGAACAGTTGAGCATGGTGAATCCTCTACCTCTTCTATGGTTCCAACTCTTTCACAAACTCAGTCCACATCTTCAAAGGAACCTATTGTCTTAGTAGATCCAGATATTTATGCTAAATTAAAAGCATGGTTTGCTGAGCCTCCTATGATTTCTCCTATGGCATCTGTACAATATGTAAATCCTCCAGTTTTAGCATCAGTTTGTGATCATCCGCATTGTTCAAAAACACATTGTCAATTCTCCACAGAACCTCCTCAGCCTCATGGAGAATCATCTAATCAATCCAGGAGAATAAATATGATTAAGTTTGTTCCTTCTTCAGATTCTTCAGAACAAACTTACAAGCAAGTTACATTTTTTAATGTACACAAAGATCTTCTTGTACAGTCTGTTTCACCGACTACATCCTGTGGTCTAGGTTTTGTTGATCCTTCAGCTATTCCTTCTTATAGACGAAATCCAATTGATAAATGCCAAAGTCTGTTGAAATTCCTTCTGATTCAGAAATTATTGCATTTCTGAAAATATTCAAAGGCATAGGGCCTTATGATCCAGAAAATCCTTGGAAAAAGAAGATGTTCAACTGGGACATCTACACTCATGAAAAGGAACATTTGTACATACAAGAAGTAAAACTTCTGGATAAGAAGGATAGGAAAGAATTTAATTGTCAAAATGATTCTGAATGGAAAGCTTGGATGCAAGCTAACAACCAATGGATATCATTCTATGAATGGTACTATCCTTCAAGAAATCAAATTGAAGACTCTTTGATCAAACAGTTCTGAAATGAAGCCAAACAAAAAAGGATCAAACAGTCTGATGAATATGTTGATTCTCGGTTGGATCAACATCCTGTTGTTATTCCATCTCCATTACAATTGCCAGTATTTTCTCCTAAAATACAGTCTATGCTATCCAAGCCCAATTTGCCTAAGTCCTTGATAGCAGTTAGAACTAAAGGGGAAAATTTGATTAGAGAAGTTTGCTTGCGGTTTAATGTAAACATGATAAGAACTGGAACACCCAGCAAGCATAAATGGGAACTTCTTGATGGTTCAATGCTTGAGACAAATACAAAATTTCCTCCTTGGAGAAATTTTGTAATCAGACAACAAGATGTTAAGATGTACAAGTTACTTCCATCTCATGTTGATGAATCATCATTATCTATAAAGGAATCAATTGCTGCAACCAACTGGACAAATTTGGCAATCTCCAGTTTGGAAAAATATTTGAGAAAAGAATTCTCCTCTCTTAATGAAGCTCAATCAGAAATAAAACTGATGATTGGCAGAGTCTTGCAAAAACAAGACTATAATACTACTTGTCTGAATGAGAGTATCAAGGTACTCACAGAAAATGATCAAGCTATTGCCCAAAGCCTTGATAGACTTACCATAAACACAAACAAGAAGATCCATGAAGCTGCAGTAGCTCATGGTAAGGAATTGGTCAAGGTAAACTCTAACCTTGACATAATCAAGAAACAGGTATATAATGTCTCCATTGGAATTGAATCGTTAAAGAAACGACCTAGCACTGGTTCAGAAGCTTATAAATCCTCCACTTTGTTCTCAGATCCTAAAGTGTCGTTGCCCTACACTATGACATCTTCTGTTGAAAGTCTAATAAAGGCACCTAGTACTATCAGTTTTCCTCCAGCAGATGCTACTTATAACTATTCTCCTTTTGCTAATCCCAATTTCTTTGGTAAAGCACAAAAGGATATAGATACTCATGCAGTCCATCTGTCTGAATTCCTTCAAGGGTTTGCCAAAGAATCTGAGACTCCAAAAGATGAACCAGAAACAAGTCTTCATAAGATTGATGCTCCAGAACTTGAGGAACTGGAGACCTGTGTAAATAATTTTTCTCTTGAAGATAAAGTTCAATTAGGTATTGATCTAGATGCAACTCAAGTCCATGCTACTTCCTCTAGATCTAGATCAGAGTCTACATGGAATCCTGCTCCTGACCGTAGGGACCTTATGAAAGCCGAATATCACAAAGATTGGTCTGCTAATTCTACTTACTCTTGGAACATAGACAATTGTACAGAAGCTGAAGTCATGTCTATGTTACATTCCATGATAGTTTGTTATATAACATATCTTGCTGATGATATTGGTCCCATAAATGCAACCAGAAGAATAATTGGTGGGTTTGAAGGCACCCTTGATTCCTGGTTGAAAGCAGAAACTTTGAAAGATCCTACTCTTATCACACAATGGGAACAATCAGTTATTTTGAATGCTGATGGTAGTACTTATATGGATCCAGCGACTCATCTTCCTGTGAATAATATGATAGGTTGTCTTTTGTATGGTATTCAAGTCAATTTCATTGGGTTTCCTCAAATTACTAATGAAATCACTACCATCACTCTCTTGGCTATGAAGTTGCATAATATGCAACATTTTGATGAGTACTTCAATGAGTATCTGCATCGGCTCCATTCTCTATCTCCAGATTTAATACTTGAGCCAAAATGGAAGGAGATTTTTGTGTCCTCTCTTCCTCACTGGGTTTCTTCAGCTATTGTGAATAAGCTCCCTGGTAAGATGGGAGATTATAAGTTTGGTGTTATCCAACAAGCTGTCAAAGCTGTCATTGTAGAACTTTGCTCTCAGATGAAAATTGCCCGTGCTGCTACCAATCCGAAAAAAACCTCATGGTTATCAACACCTCTGCAAGCAGTGGCATCTTGGCAAAACTGGCAATTCAGAGGGGCGTAAACGGCATCGCAAACACAAATATAAGTATGCCAAAAAGAATTCCCTGCATTCCCAGAAAAAACATTTCAAAAGAAAGCCCTATAAACACACAAAAATGTTTTCAAAAGACAGAAATTATCTGTTACAACTGCAATGAAAAAGGACATACCTCCAATATTTGTCCTAAGAAAAAGAAAGACAAAGGGAAGAAGAAAATTTCATATAAGAATAAAAAAGGCAAAGTAAATTTCTTTGATCTTCCTAGCAGTTGTGATGAACTTCTGACCTCTGAATCTGATTCAGATAATGATTTGAACATTGTATATTCTGATGAGTCATCTGATGAAGAATTTGCAGAGATCCTCACTGTACTGAATGTAGAGAATGTGATTGCAGTGATCCCGATATTTGCAGTTGCAATACTGTAAGTATGATGAAGACAGATGGAGATGAAGATGAAACAAGTAGGAAGTACTTTACCCAGATGATTGCTACCACTGATCCCCAGATTAAGGAGATGTATAAAACACTCTTGATGAATCATTTGAAGCAGTCTCCTTCAAAAACAAAGGATCAGCCAAATAAAGGGTATGTTCCTCCAGCATCTTTATTCTCAGTTGAAGCTCTAACTAGGCAATTTAGAAATGAAGATTTTGGCGAGGATTTGCCACAAACATTGCCTAGCATTCATCAAGCAATCAAAGAGCTTAGAAAAACTGTGAAAGAAAATAAAAGGTTATGCCTAGAAAACCATAGAGAATTAAATGTCAAATTTATGGGCATAAATCAAGCTTCCACATCACATAATCCTATTATGTCTGGTAAAGTTGAGAATTGGACATTTCATGGTAATCCAATATCAGAACAGATTAATAGACCAGATAAAAATATTGAG
Source organism: Pinus albicaulis (assembly GCA_034641835.2). Lineage (NCBI taxonomy): Eukaryota > Viridiplantae > Streptophyta > Pinopsida > Pinales > Pinaceae > Pinus > Pinus albicaulis. Next base: position 1,098,789,846 of record CM076574.1, on the reverse strand, counting down.
AAAGAAGATTCTGATGATGAAATAGAAAGAACTGGTTTGGGATGCAATATATTTAACAGAGATGTTATGTATTGCGTTAAGATGAAGGTAAAAATCGGGTCACAATATGAGTATTGGAAAGTCTTAATGGATACTGGTTCCCGATTAAATATTGTCAACAATACTGTTGTAAGTACTCATCTGAGAAGGCCAACAACATGTCCTAGAGTCACTACTGCAAGCGGTGACATTACAACAGTATCAGAAGTAGAAGTGGATGTATTTCTAACAGATGAAATAGGGGTACATCTTGTTTGTCCCATTGTTCCAGGAATGGATTGCGCTATGTACCTTGGGACGCCATTCTTTCAGAATTTTGAGAAGCATGGAGCAAAGTTGGATCAGGTTAGTCAAAGGTATGGATACTTTGTCAGCTTGCATAATAAAGAAATATTCTTTCCTTTTATTAATTCCAACTCACCTAATAGACTGAAGAGGATTGAAAGAATGGAGAATCTCCTTGCAAAGATGGAAACAAAAAAGGAGATTCTAAAAACTAAAGAATTGTTAGATAATGGAAAATATGCCAGAGAGATAGCAGAAATCACTGCTAAATTCAAAGAATGTTGCTCGGATGATCCAAATGCATTCTGGCATATTAAGAAGAAAGAAGTTGAATTGCCACTAAAGAAAGACTTCAGTGGTAAATTAAGAAGGTCAGCAGCAATCCCCATGAATGTAGAACAAATGAAGCTATGCAGAGAAGAAATCAAGGAATTGTTGCAAAAAGGATTGATTAGGAAAAGCAAGAGCCCTATTGCTTGCTTCACATTCTATGTGAATAAACATTCAGAGATAGCCAGAGGTAAGCCAAGATTAGTCGTAAATTATAAACCTCTGAATAATATTCTTGATTATGATGCTTATCCTCTTCCCAAACCTTCAATGATACTTGCTCAAATTTCAAAGTCCAAGATCTTTTCAAAATTTGATCTTAAGTCAGGATTTTGGCAAGTAGGCATTAAAGAAGAAGATAAGTGGAAAACAGCCTTTTTTGTCCCACGGGGTCATTATGAATGGAATATTATGCCCTTCGGCTTGATAAATGCACCCTCTGCATTTCAAAGGATAATGGATGAAACCTTTGAAGGGATGGATGAATTTTTGAAGAAATATATTGATGATATTTTAATTCACTCAGACAATATTCCTGAACACATTAAACATCTCAGGATATTTTTGAAAAGAGTAAAAGAAATGGGTATAGTTTTGTTTGAATCAAAAATGAAACTTTTCAGATCCATGATTGATTTCTTGGGATATAACATTCAATATGGATCTTATGGAGTAATTCAAAGAAGTCTCAATTTTGTTGATCATTTTCCTGATGAAATCCTAGACAAAACCCAGCTTCAAAGATTCTTGGGAAGTCTTAACTACATTTCTAAATTTCTGCAACACTGTGCTCATGATAGAAAATTGTTGAATCAAAGATTGCAGAAAGATCCCATTCCTTGGAATAAGGAATGCACTGAAGCAGTTTGCAGAATCAAAGAAAGAGTCAGGAAAATTCAGCCACTCTCTCCAATACAAGAAGATTGGGAGAAAGTAATAATGACTGATGCTAGCAAGATCGGATGGGGTGCAGTTCTGTGCCAAGTCAATCCAGGGAATAAGAAGGATATTGAGATCTGTCAATATGCATCAGGTTTGTGGTCAAAGAATCAACTGAATTGGGCTAGTCAGAAAAAAAAAACTTAGAGCTGTATGCTTAGGCATAGCTAAGTTCAAATATTTTATTATTTATACCAAATTCACAGTCAAAACAGATTGCAAAGCATTAATATGCTATTCAAAAATGTGAATTTGAGGATGCAACCATGGTTCGCTGGGTCATGCAGTTGAGCCAATATAATTTTGATATTGAATTTGTTGAAGGAAAGAAGAATAGCTTTGCTGATATGTTGAGCAGAGAATTCTTGACAAATAATTCCATACTTTCTCTTTCCTGCAATTTTATCAGAAGAAATGAAGAAAGTGTTCAAATTGAAACACCAAGTGGATGGATTACATATGAATATGAAACACATCTAATGGATCATGATGAAGCTTGGTTTCCTATCAAAGAAATCCGACACAGAGATGGCATTCCATATTTATGGAATGAAAGATTGCAGTCTGAAATGAATAGAGAAGCAAAGGAAGCATTGGACTATTTAGTCCATATAGGCAGTATTTCATATATTTTGGAAAGCCTTGATGATGATGAAGATGAAATACAGAGTTGTGAAATCACTATCAGAAGATTTGACAATTGTAATCATAAACAAAACTATGATCCAGACCGCCAGAGAGAATGCTTCTACACAGGTATGAATATGCAAAATTATGCCTCTAACCTTTTTTATTCTGTGCAGTTCTCTTTCATCTTTGATGGATGGTCCGTAGAACAGATGGAAAGAGAAGACCCCACTCCTGATTGGTTTTTAGACTGGTGGAAAATATACGGGCTATCATCTTTGATCACTAAGCCGTATTCTTTAAGCATGCTAAAAATCTATGGCTTTAGTGAACCGCGTGCTCATCAGTCAGGCATCTTTTACAAATCAGTACAACATATTGCCGACATTAAGGACCTCCACTTCTATCATGGAGTTAAAAGATGTGGCCATGTACGCTGGTTCGTCACGAATATCTACAAAGTGAGATTGATCAGTACAAATTATGATGACAGCCAGCCAGATTATGAAGATTTTCATGAAAGAGTAAATCCAGAACAGAACCCTTTCGAAAATCTAAACTTTCTTACCCCACGTGACAATAATCCTTATCATCAGTGGGAATCAGAAAAAGAAGTCCGTGTTCAGTACTTTTCAAATCACTTGATTGAAAGGTTCAGGTACCTGCATTATACGCATCCTCAGATTGAACACTATGTTTTGTAGTCTTTCCAACCGACGTTGGTGTTGGACAGGTTTCCGTGGGATTCCCTGACCCAAATATCTCCACTGTGTAAGATATCTTGTACAATTATTCTTTCAACTAGGCTTCCGTGGGTTCTCCTTGAAGAATCTCCACCTTGTAAAACTTTTTTTACGTAATATGTTGAGTCATGAGATCACTTTGGATTCGGTCCCCATATGCCAGAAGGCTTTCCGTATGGAATAGGGATGAGATAATATGGGTTGTCCACTCGTACCCGAATCCAAGGCGTACTCTCATATCTTCGTCCTTAGATTTACTTTTCTTTTGTCTAGAATCTAGGACTGTGTAATAATTCACTCTCACGGATGTTTGTTCCCCTTCAGTTCTATAAGAAGGTAAGACTCATTCGGAAGAGGTATTCGGGGATTTTAGGGTCTAAGTAGAGTCTAAGTTACGAATCTCCTGCTCTGCATCTGCGCGGATATCCGTGATCTGCTTGCACCACGAGATAGAAACTCATGTCTGTAATCTGTGTTATGTCTGTCTTGTATCTCTAAGATTGAGCCTTCTTTGCGTGCCAGGTAGCCTTCGGATTTCTTTGCCTCAGTGCAAGATATATCTGATAAAAGCCACAACAGTCTATCTCAGTAAATATCGCACCCATTGTAATTTATTCCGCTGCATAAAGAAGATGAATAAAATGGCACTCTGTTGGTTGATCCTGTCATATTCCCATTGAAACAATCTCTTTCCTTGAACAAGGAATTTATGAATTCCTTCAGTTGCAGTAACTCAATCTGATCTTCATCTGAAAGATAATCATCATCATACTTTGCTTGGCAACAGTCAGCTTCATTTACCACAGTGTCATCATATGAACTGTCTTCATCAATTCCTGCATTCACACACAACTTGTCAGTTGTAAAAACATAAGACCCCATGGTCTCATTTGATGATTTGATCATCAAATCTCCTTGTTGTCCCAAGTCTTCTATACACTTCACAGATTCTTCAATGGTCTTCTCTTCAGCCTCTTCAAGCTGTCCAATTGACTGCTCAAATTCCAGCTTCTGGCCATCATCATAGATTAAATCTCCTCTGCTTCCAATATGTTGGAAAGCAGAACCTTTCTCCAACTGTGCATGGACATTTTCACAATATCCGGCTATTCCATTTTCTTCTTTAGTGACAACATCAACAGTTTGTTCACCTTTACATGTTTTCCCTGCAAACATACAAAATTTGTCAGATGTAAGGCCATTTGACCCCTTGGTCTCACTTGAAGTTTTAGTCTTCAAGTCCTTCTGCAAATACTCAATCATCCTGAGTAATCTCTCCCTCTGCTGGGCATTCACCTGCGCTCTCTTCATTTGTAGCCTTTGCCACTTTACTTTCTTCTTCATGAGCCAACCAACTCTCTGGTTTTCCTTTATCATCTCTATCATCATCTTCAGTTTGTCAAACTGTTCTCTGATCTCAGCTACCTCTTTCCAATACTCTTCATCAGTGAGTTTCTTCCTCATGCCAATTGCTTTGGCATCTTCCCTCACTCTTCTGTTGTGGCCTCTCTTAGAACCTTTGCAATCTCTCCTATGGCTATCAGTAGCCATTTTCTCCTCCATGAGTTCTTCACTCACAAGTTGCACTAAGCCTCTGCGACAGCAAGCTCTCTTGCTGCAACTTACCTCACCAATCCTTTCCTCCGGATCCGGCTTTTGTCAAGTACTGGTCCCCTATCTGCTAGAACCTTCTGAGCAATCTCTTCTGCTGTCTCTAGGCTTCACTCTGCAACTTTTCATGAACACGTCTGTTCTTCTTTCATCCAACCTCTGTTGGGAATCCTCCAGGTTCTGCCACACTTCTTCTTCACTCAGAATCCCTTTCTGGACTCTTCTATCACTGCTCTCAAAGCTGTGATCTATCTTTTTTGAGATCCTTCCTCAATTGCTTGCACTCTGCATTCTGCAAACAATACCTTCAGACCGGAGTCAAATAAGGCTCATCAACTCACCTTTCAAGATCCCTGAATGATCTTGCTTCTCTTCTCACCTGCATTGCATCTCTATCCGCTGCAATCTTCACAATATTTTGCCTTCAACTTCAGATTCTGCACATCTGAAGACCTTCACTACACACTTAATCAAAGCTGTAATCTTTGTTAAACAGATTTAAAACTTCAAACTTTTCATCACTGTTCAGTACACATGCATTTCAAAAATAATTTTTTCAAAGAGCTAATTCAATTTTGCAACGATACCACTATGATAGCTGGTAAAACCCACAGTCCCCATTTTTTTTGAAATTTGCATATAAAAATACTTTCTAACTTTCATGCCTCAATTAATCTCAATCTGTGCAATACAATATTCTGTTCTGGCTGGCAATTCTAAAATATATCTGTGTGCTTTCAATATCTCAATCTAAGATTGAGATATTAAATTAAATTCCTCTTATGTTTATAAAATACATCCAAATGGCTATTAGACTACCTCGACCATAGTCTTATAACACTTAACTAATGTTTCGAAACCCCTTTTTTTTTAATATTATATTCAATATATAAGGACCGCATTCAACTCTTTTTAACCAAATGCCTAAACCTTAAGCTTATACTGGTAGCCACGTGAAATGACTATTAAATCGCCAACAAAAGACCTTTATCTGCCCTTAGCTCTTCCGACATAGTATTTTAATGTTATAACAAAGGTTGACCCTTTTTATAAACACCCAACTTCAAACTCATAGCATTAACCCGACTAACAATACCAACGCAACATTTTAACATATATTGCTTTCCGAGGACCCCACATGTCCACTACATTAAATAACTATTCCATGGTGTTAAAACCACCGACATACCTTGTGTTATCCATCATGCAAGTCACCGCGCGATTGTCGTTTGATCTTCCTCTCTTCAGATCGGACGATGCTCGTCGATATCGCGTTTTTTTGCTCGCTGGACTTTAACGCCCCAGAAAAACGCGATATGGGTGGTATTAACTTGGTGACATGTCGGGTTGTGACAGGATCGTGTTTTTTTGTGGTGGTTTCGCCACGGACCAAAAGCGGCGTGATATGGGCTATATTGGTTTCAAAAACCACTGCCGGAATTGGAACAGTGTCTGGCTCAAATTTCCACGCGAACTCTTAAATTATTTCTCCGGCTTGCTTTCTCCGTTTGATGTTATGAACAAATCCACTAATATCGCCAACCACTTAACAAAACAATGTTTTTGCACCCGCAGACAGAGTATTACTATTTCTTGAATAAACAGAGCACATTCCGCTACACTCCATAGACAGAATCGATCCTCTCACGCAGGATTCATTCATTCAATTCACACACTGACGCAGAGCCACTATTTGGCCTTCTATAACCTTCTATACAGGGCAATCTCATTCAATTCATTCACTATGAACACGGATTCAAATACATTCCAAGGGAAACAAGAGATTTCACACAGAACTGATCCTTCTACCCATTATACACAAAGTTCACGAACGAAGGAGTGAGTCCTTCGGGAGAATTATCCCTAACATACACAGATAGCCAGTAACTCCACAATTTTATAGAGACGGAGAGCGAAAGCCTTTCAACACAGTCTTCCACTGCAATATCCCCAGACTTCATTTTATGAAACCAGACACAGTCAATTCCACATCATAACATTATTGCGAATGTCGATTACTACAAGGATACATAGGGTACAATTAACCCCCAACTTACAGGATTCTATTACAGAGATTTAGGGCATTTTCACATAGATATTGGTCAATTTAACTTATGTAAAACTGAATAGATTCTTTCCTTTATACAATGAAATTACTTACAAACTTCTAGCTGGCCAAATCTTCAATCTGATGGCCTTCTACTCTCCCTACTCTATGCAACTCTATGCAAGTCTACGCAGGTCTACAGGACTCTGCGACCAAGGTTTATTTTTATACAAATTGGGAATCAATCAATTCAGCTTCCTACAATGATTCGACAAACTCCTAATTTTAGCCTAACTCCTAGATAACTGAACTGACTCTTCACACTCCAACTAACCAACTTCTCCTGTCCTCTAACCATTCGAGGGCAGTTACAATTCCTTCTACATTTTATTAAAATCACTCAAATATGAAAATTTACATAGGAAATTGAAAACATAGACCCCCCTAAGTTTATTTATATACAAGGTTTTGTCTTGGGCCTAATGCCCCTACATCAATTTATTTGATTAAACAGAGTTTAAGAAGTCAATTTTAGGAATATTAGGATGTGAGAAGTAAAGTTTCCTGTGTTGAGATTTTGTGTAGTTGGTGTAGCATCAGGTGTGCTCTAGCCCTGAAATTTTGTGGAGGGGCTAAGACACACTTGAACTCCAAAACCCAGAAAGTGTTTGGTAAAATTTCAGCTGGTGTTCAAGTTATTCAAATAATTAATTATTTTAATGGATTCCTAAGTTTAAATAATTAAAGTGAATTAATTAACACATGTGCTGAAATGTTCTAAAAGACACGGATCAAGCATTGTTTTAATCTCAGCCGTTGATGAATGTTTTAATCTCGGCTGTTGATGAGATCATTGAAAAAGTATAAGAAAAAGGCTTGAGGTTCAGTTGGAGACACACACACAGAGGCAGAGCTGAGAGACTGATCTGGAATTCTAGGGTAGGGTTTGCTAAGAATTTCTGGAGGGGTTTTTTGCAGTGAGGGGTAGTATTGGTTGAGGGGATGATTTGATCCTGGAGCCAAGAGTCAGCAAGAGGCAGAGGAGCAACTTTCAAGGACAACGCAGAAGAGCAGAGAGCAGCAATAGCATCTACGCAACGCAGAGGCTTCAGCCGCTATGCAGGTGTTATGCAAACCCAGGAAGGGTTAGCACTGCAGCTTCAGGGAGCTTCAAAAGTTACGTAGAGGCCTCCAAAGGCAGCGTAAGGACTATGTCACCCACTCTGGGGTTACATAGTCTCTCTCTAAGTAGCGTAGTGGCACGCAGAGCCTAGCAGGGCTAAGGCTTCAGGGGCAACGCTGGGGTTTCTAGGGCCAAATCTGGGTTGAGTCTTGTAAATCCCATTTGAGGGTGTGGATCACTCAGATATTTGGTCTTGGAACAACTGTTAGCTTTTGATTTCTTTTATTCTTTGTCGGACTTTCTAGATCTGGAACCCAGATTTGCTATACCCAGATTCTACTTAATAGAATAAACCCTCATATATGCTGCACCGGTTTTCCCGCTTTGTGTTTTTTCAGGGACTTATGTCCAAAAAATCAGTGTGTCACTTTGTTTGAATGAGCGTAATATTCAGTAAATGATCTGCATGTGTAAGTTGTTAGTTGTGTTTACTTCGGTATTTTCTAAATCTACTTTCTGAAGATAACTTGTATAATCAAATAAAGTACGAGAAGTAAACCATGATACTGCAGTAGAATTTTCACATGGTATCAGAGCGATAGCAGATCACGCTGAATCTCCAGAAAATCAGCTGAAGAATATTTTTTTGCAGGATAGCAGCAGAAGCAGCAGATATTTGGAAGGGGCAGCTTGGCAGCAGGAGGACGTAGATCCACGAAGGCGCAGCGCTGCAGATTCAGAAGGCCATCAGGCTTACGCAAAGCCTTCCCAAGCCAGTGTAAGGACTGCGTCACCCAGTCAGGGGTTACACATTCCACTTCTGAGCAGCGCTAAGGCCAGTCAGTGAGACGCACTCCAGTCATTCTCCCTATTGTAGAAAAGCCTTGCCAAGATCCGAAAATAGTGCTGGTGTGGTGGAGATTATGCCGGTGCAGAATTGTGCCTAGCTAAGTCAACAAAGGCGGGAGGAAGACAACTACTCAGCAGATTTGAGCCAAACAGATTTGAGATTCTATCGGGAGGGTGATCAGAGAGTTCTGTCCGATTTCCAGGAGGGAAATCAATTTTCAGAAGAAGTAGTTACTAGAGGGTTTCTAGTCACCAAGAAACCCAGATCCAGAGTTTCTGTAGCCACAGAAAAAGGGAGAAGAGTATTGTTTCCATCAGATTTGAGCTAGATGGCTTCTCATAGGCTGAGAGACTAGGATAGGTTGGACGGTGTGTCCAACTTTGTCATCTCGAGGGCCAGGATCCTATTAGTCCTGGATGATTATGACATCAAGGACCATGCGACCAGTGTTCTAGATGTGCTTGCAGATCCTGATCCTCTGAAGAAATTTAAAGAGAATCAAGCGCAAACTAAGCATTTGATCATGGACGGAGTGAAGGATCACGTAGTACCACAAATTGCCGATAAGAACACAACAAATGACATGTGGGTTGCTCTAGAAGTGATGTATCAAGGAAGCTCTGTCCAACGAAAAATTCTCTTAGAGCATCAGATGAGGCCTTTCCAGATGTAGAAGGGTGAGGAAATAGATCCTTTCCTTTTCCGACTTCAGACCATTCGAGACCAATTGGTTGGCATGGGTGCAACTCCAGATAAAGGACTCTTAGTAAGGACTGCCTTGAATGAAGCCTCCGAGGAATGGGAAACATTTGTCCAGAGTATACTGGGTAAAGCAATGTTACAATCCTGGGCAGACATGTGGGCTATCCTCTGCCAAGAGTAGATCAGGAGGATCACCAAGAAGCAGAATATCAGTGGTGGGACAGTGAGGGACCTTTCCAAGGTCCGGTGCTTTAATTGTGGCGAACTTGGACAGTTTGCCAACACTTGTCCTAAGAAGAAGGACAAAGGAGCTTCTCATTCCAAGGTTGCAACAGCAAAAGATGATGGTTCTGATGATGATGCAGTCATGAGTGCTCATGTGCCTCGAGAGAAGAGGTGGGGTGACATGGATCTGTAGAGCATCTATAGACAATGGCGGGATCCTTGAGTCAGCCCTACTCTTGGATCACATATGAGCTACGAGAGCCTTAAGACGGTAGCGAGATGAGTTGGGAGATGGTTGTAGAAGGTCACAGTGAAGCAAAGGGCAGTGATGGAGAGCTGAAGAGGGAGCAACGTTGTTAGGTCCCTATATTACTATTATAGTACCTTATTGTTGTTAGTGTAACCCCTTTATTGTTATTATTGTACCCTTGTAACCCCCATTCTGTTATTATTGTGCCCCTAAATTATTATTGTTAGGTCGGCTAGGATTACATTGTGGCCCACTGGGATTACATTATGGCCCCATGGACTCCTATATATAGAAAGGAGGTTTTGTGTAAATTTAATCATCAGGAGAATTGTTCATTCATGTAATGGTGGAGGTTTCCCCCTCGAAGTGGCTTATTTATAAGGCGTGAATATCTCTTTTCTTCTCTTTTTTGGGCTTTGGTTACACAACATTTGGTATCAGGCTTTGGGATGAATATTTCGCTGCTCCAAACAAGTCATCGTGGAATTTTCACTATAACTTTGTTTCTATGAAGTTTCAAAAGATAAAATTTTTAGGGTGCGAAGCCGAAATCCTGAGGAAGCTTGTCTAAAAATTTCAGAGCTTGGTTCGCAATATTTGAGGAGATATCATCTGTGAAAGTTAGGTATTTTTTCAGGCTCCTAAATAGGTCATCGTGGAATTTGCGCTATAAAGTTTTTTGTATGAAGGTCAGAGTATAAAATTCATATGGTACGAAGAAAAAATGCTGAGGAACTTCGTCAAAAAATTTCAAATCTTGGTCCGCAATATTTTTGGAGATATGATCTGTGGAAGGTAGTGCTTTCGGGCTCTAAATTTCATCTTAAAGAGGTGATCGTGGGAAAAGTTCAATAACTCTCTCTCTGGAGATTGGATTGGAGTGCCGTCAAAATTGGTCGCAAGTACACGGCCTGTAGTTTATTGGCCATCAATTTTAGAGACAAAGGACAAAAAAGTGACACGTGGCAAGTCGTACAAGTTCGCTCTACTGAACCAGTCCAGAATTAGGTCATTGTGGAAGATTGGACACAAATTTGTCTTGGAGAATCCAAATTAGGTCAGACCTGTGGCATTTGAAAGAAGCTTCAGAGGGATACTACAAGGCTGAATTTCAGATATTGAAGATTTTCAATTACAGAGATAATTCAATTTCAATATCGAGCTCCTCAAAGCTAGTAAAAGGTGTGTATTTTTTTTCCGAATTGCATAAGTCTTGTTTGAAGAATCAAGTTGAATTGATTCCAAAAGGGCATCTTGTAGAATAGATATCAATATTGGATTCTAAAATGGCCCCTAAAAAGAATTCAACACCCATCAAGCCTTGAAGGCTCTACCATGACTCATGAAGATAAAGAATTGCAACATGATCTATCAAAATTACAAGAACAAGTGCAACAAATTTCACTCTCGCAAAGAGCAGCAAAAAATGAAATGGAAGTTTTGAAGAAAGGTGTGGAAGTGAAGATGGATGGTTTGAAGAAAGGCATGGAAGCTAATATGGATGGCGTGGAAGTAAAGATGGAAGGTTTGAAGAAAGGCATGGAAGCTAAGATGGATGGCGTGGAAGTAAAGATGGAAGGTTTGAAGAAAGGCGTGGAAGCTAAAATGGATGGTGTGCAAGCTAAGATGGATGGCGTGGAAGCTAAGATGAATGGCATGGAAGCTAAGATGGATGGCATGAAAGTGGGCATGGAAGCTAAGATGGATGACATGAAAGACAACATAGAAAACATGAAGAATGATCTAAAAGCATACATGGAAGGCTTGATGACAAGCTTAAAACGAGAAATGATTCCTAATGGCGGAAATATAGGAGAAGAACCTCATGATGAGAACAAAATAAATGTTAATCGTGATTTCATAAACTCGAATGTTGGTGGGAAGAACCACCATATTCCAAAAATGGATATGAGGAAGTTTGATGGAAAGGATCCTGTAACATGGATACTAGAGATGGAGCAATATTTTGATCTCCATAACGTGCAAAACACACAAAAGGTACGCATTGCAACTTTACATTTAGAACAAAATACATTTGTATGGTATCGGTGGCTTTGTTCCCGTAAAAAAATTGTCACTTGGTCAATTTTTACGGAGGAAATGATAGCACATTATGAGGATACAAAGAGCAACACCTTCTTTACCCAATTGATAAATCTCAAACAAAAGGTTTAGTGGGGCAGCACATTGAGGACTTCCAAAAATTGAGTATAAGGGTAACTGATATTTCAGAGGACCACAGGATTGATCTCTTCTTAGGCAGTTTAAAGGATAACATTCAACATGAAGTTAGTGTTCTGGAACCTGATTCATTAGAGAAGGCATTCAGGTTGGCAAGAAAAGTTGAATGTAAAATTATGGCAACAAGGAAGTCTACTACTCAATTCTATAAAGAAGGAGGTGTGGCTACGCCTAGATTTCCACAACCTACAAGGTTGACACCACAACAATTGGAAGAAAAAAGAGCAAAAGGGCTTTGCTACAGTTGTGATAGCAAATACACTAAAGGTCATAAGTGTGCTGAGAAGAAATTATTTTACATAGATTGTAAAGAGGAAGAAGAAAATGAACAAGAAGAGGATATACACCAGGAACCAACCCTAGAAGAGGAAGAAATGAATCCGACCATATCGTGTAATGCAATGGCAGGAATTACCACTCCTCAAACTCTCAAGATAGAAGGACAAATCAAGAAGAAAAAGGTAATAGTGTTGATTGATTCAGGTAGCACCCATAATTTTATTCATTGTAAGGTAGCCAAGAAATTAAATTGTTTCCTATACCCAGCACCAGAATGTCAAGTGATGGTTGCAAATGGAGGAACTATAAATTGCTCTGGAAAATGCCATAATATCAAGCTAACCATGGGGAATATGTGTTGACAAGTCCAATGATTTCCATTCCTATGGGAGGTGCTGATGTTGTACTAGGAGTACAATGGTTACAATCTTTGGGGACGGTAGCTTTTAATTTTCAAGAACTTTTCTTGAAATTTTTTTCAGAAGGAAAGGAAGTCGAACTACGGGGTATTGAAGGGAAGCCAGGAAGGATAATAAGCTCTAATGTCATGACAAAGCTTCTAAAGAAAGAACAACGAGGCGTAATTGCACAATTATGCTCTCTAGAAGTTCCAACATCAAAATCATCTATTTCTGCAGATCTCCAACAAGTCTTGGACAATCATTCCAAGGTGTTTGAAACTCCCAAAGGACTCCCACCTATTAGTGATCATGATCATGCTATTCATTTGATTCCAGGAAGTGTTCCTCCAAACATCAGGCCTTATAGATATCCTTACGTCCAAAAGAGCGAAATTGAGCGTATGATTGCAAAAATGTTAGAGGCGGGTATAATTCAACCTAGTCAAAGTTCTTTCTCTGCTCCTGTAGTATTGGTACACAAGAAGGATGGATCATGGCGCATGTGTCCGGATTATAGGGAGCTCAATAAGCTCACCATTAAAGATAAATTTCCCATTCTGTGATTGATGAATTATTGGATGAATTACATGGAGCAATTTATTTTACCAAGTTGGATCTTCGTTCAGGATATCATCAAATTAGAATGAAGACTGAAGATATTCCAAAAGCAGCATTTCGAACTCATGAGGGTCATTATGAATTTTTGGTCATGCCTTTTGGCCTTACCAATGCACCTTCTACATTTCAAGGGGTGATGAATTCCATTTTCAAACCCTTCCTTAGAAAATTTGTGCTAGTATTTTTTGATGATATACTAATCTACAGTAGGTCTTGGAAGGATCATGTTCAACATGTTGACAGGGTGCTCAAACTACTGCAGGAGAAATAATTATATGCAAAAACATCCAAATGTTTCTTTGGAGTACAAGAGGTGGAATATCTGGGTCATATTGTATCTCATGAGGGTGTTAAAGTAGACCCTAACAAAATTAAAACCATTAAGGAATGGAAAGTCCCCACAACCATAAAGCAGTTGCGAGGATTTCTCGGGTTAACAGGGTATTATCGCAAGTTTGTTAAGAATTATGGGAGAATAGCAGCACCTCTAACAGCATTATTGAAGAAAGATGCATTTTCATGGACTCCTGAAGCAACTAAGGCCTTTGAACGTCTTAAAGAGGCAATGTGCCTAGCACCGGTCTTAGCTACACCAGACTTCACAAAAACCTTTGTTGTGGAATGTGATGCCTCAGGAAATGGAATTGGTGCAGTTTTAATGCAGGAAGGAAGACCCATTGCTTTTGAAAGTCGTCCAATCAAAGGAAAGTATTTACAAAAAACTATTTATGAGAAGGAAATGTTAGCAATACTGCATGCACTAAAGAAATGGTGAACTTACCTAATGGGAAGACACTTCAAGGTAAAACCTGATCATGATAGTCTTAAACACTTTTTGGAACAAAGACTATCTTCAGAAGAGCAGCAAAAATGGGTCACAAAGATGTTGGGTTATGACTTTGAAATAATCTACAAAAAAGGAAAGCTTAATGTTGTTGCGGATGCACTCTCAAGAAAGAATGAAGAGGTGGAAGCATTGCTTTGTGCCATTTCTATTATCCAACCGGATTGGATAACCGAAGCAAGATATGAATGGAAGAAGGACAAAGATGTATGGACACTCATTCAAAAGTTGCAGCAAGATCCTAGTACATCTGATACATTTAGTTGGAAAAATGATTCCTTATGGTACAAAGATTGCTTATATCTTTGCAAGAATTCCCAACTAAAACAAAGATTCTTCTGGAATTGCACACTTCTCCTTTAGGAGGACACTCAGGATTTTTAAAAACTTACCACGGGGTGAAGAAAGAATTTTTTTGGGATGGCCTTAAATCTGATATTCAAAAGTTTGTGGCGGAATGTTTGGTTTGCCAGCAGAATAAAGTGGAAACAATTAAGACCCCGGGACTTCTACAACCTTATCCATTCCAAGTCAACGTTGGGAGGAGATTTCAATGGATTTTATCACAATTTTACCTAAGTCTAAAGGAAAGAGTGTCATCATGGTGGTAGTTGATAGACTTACCAAGTATGCACACTTTTGTGCATTATCTCATCCATTTAAAGCAAGTACAGTTGCTACTACATTTGTGGAGAGAATTCAAAAGCTACATGGAAGCCCAAGGGTTATTGTGAGCGACAGAGATCCCATTTTTACGGGAAATTTTTGGACAGAGTTATTTTCTTGTTTGGGTGCTAAATTAGCTCATAGCTCATCTTATCATCCTCAATCTGATGGTCAAACTGAGATAGTAAATAAATGTTTGGAAGGATATCTTCGTTGTTTTGTATCTGATAAACAAACACAATGGGTCAAGTGGTTACCTCTCGCTGAATGGTGGTATAACACTTCCTTCCATATTGCAACAAAAATGACCCCATTTATGGCACTTTATGGATATCATCCACCATCCATCACATCATCTTTAAGGGAAAATTCGAAGGTTCAAGCAGTGGAAGATCACATCAAGCATCAACAAGAAGTTCTCCAACTCTTAAAGGATAACCTGAATTTGGCACAAAATAGAATGAAACAACAGGCAGATCAACATCGCAGCGAGAGAAGTTTTGATGTAGGAGATTGGGTATTTTTACGGCTACAACCATACAAACAAATGTCCCTGAAGCAAGCTAAGAAGGATAATAAATTATCGCCAAAGTACTATGGTCCTTACAAGGTGTTGCAAAAGATTGGTACTATGGCATACAAATTGGAGCTTCCTGCTTCTTCGCGAGTACATCCAGTTTTCCATGTTTCATGCTTAAAGAAGGTTATGGGAGAAAATCTTCCAGTTCAAACAATATTGCCAGAACTTGATGAGGAAGGAAAAATCATATTGGAACCAGAAGCGGTCATGGAAACAAGAACTCGACAACTACGGAATCGATCAATTTCAGAGTATCTCATCAAGTGGAAGAATTTATACACAGAAGATTCTACATGGGAGGATGAAAAATTTATACAGAAGCACCCAGAGCTACTCAAGCGTTGAGGACAACGCTTTTTTGAAGGAGAGGGGCATGTTAGGTCCCTATATTACTAGTATAGTACCTTATTGTTGTTAGTGTAACCCCTTTATTGTTATTATTGTACCCTTATAACCCCCATTTTGTTATTATTGTGCCCTTAAATTATTATTGTTAGGTCGGCTAGGATTACATTGTGGCCCACTAGGATTACATTATGGCCCCATGGACTCCTATATATAGAAAGGAGGTTTTGTAAATTGAATCATCCAAGAATTGTTCATTCATGTAATGTATTGGAGGTTGCCCCCTCGAAGTGGCTTATTTATAAGGCGTGAATATCTCTTTTCTTCTCTTTTTGGAGCTGGTTACACAACAAACGTAATGTAGAGGCAGCAGCGGCGCGGAGGCAACAACGCAGAGGTTGATGGGACTTCAACAACACAGAGAGGCTGAGCTCACACAGTGCTATGTTACAACAACACAGTGGCTTCAGGAGGACAACGTAAATCAACAGCCAAGGGAGCTTCAGTGATGGGAGGCAACCTGACTTATCTGTCAACTATTAGGCAGGAGTCCTTCAATTGCTTACTTCTCGACAACTGAGTTGCAGTGCAACAATTAGTAGTGGCAGTTCTATGGGTAGCATGATGCAACAAGTTGAGAGGGAGCTGTAGTACAGATGTCGCAGTGTCAGTGGCAGTGTCATGGGAAGCAATACAGAAAGAAGCAGTGTAGTGGATGGAGGGCAGCATGCCAATTATCAGTAGCACAGAAACCAACATCAAGATCTTGTAGTACATGGTGTGGATGTATTGTTAGAGCACACTCCATGCTAAGAGGGAGTGTTGAGATTTTGTGTAGTTGGTGTAGCATCGAGTGTGCTCTAGCCCTGAAATTTTGTGGAGGGGCTAAGACACACTTGAACTCCAAAACCCAAAAAGTGTTTGGTGAAATTTCAACTGGTGTTCAAGTTATTCAAATAATTAATTTTTTTAATGGATTTCCTAAGTCTAAACTTAGGAAAATTAAATAATTAAATTGAATTAAATAACACATGTGCTGAAATGTCCTAAAAGACATAGATCAAGCAGTGTTTTAATCTCAGCCGTTGATGAATGTTTTAATCTCGGCTGTTGATGAGATCATCAAAAAAGTATAAAATAAAGGCTTGAGGGTCAGTTGGAGACACAGACATAGAGGCAGAGTTGAGAGACTGATTTGGAATTCTAGGGCAGGGTTTGATAAGAATTTCCTTAGGAGTTTTCTGTAGTGAGGGGTAGTATTGGCTGAAGTGATGATCTGATCCCGGAACTAAGAGTCAGCAAGAGGCATAGGAGTAGCTTTCAAGGACAGAGCAGAGAGCAACAACAATAGCTGAGCAGCGCAGAGGCTTTAGCCACTATGCAAGTGCTATGTAGGCCCAGGAAGGGGCAGCGCTGCAACTTCAGGGAGCTTCAGAAGTTACGCAGAGGCCTCCAGAGGCAGCATAAGGACTGCCTCACCCACTTTGGGGTTACGCAGTCCCTCTCTGAGTAGTGCAATGGCACATAGAGCCTAGCAGGGCTGACGTTGGGGCTTCAGGGGCAGTGCTGGGGTTTCTAGGGCCAGATCCAGGAGTCTTGTAAATCCCATTTGAGGGTGTGGATCAATTAGATATTTGGTCTTGGAACAACAGGTTAGCTGCAAATTTCTTTTATTCTCTGTCAGGATTTTAGATCTGGAACCCAGATTTGCTATACTCAAATTCTACTTAATAAAATAGACCCTCATATCTGCTGCACCGGTTTTCCCACTTTGGGTTTTCCGGGGACTTGTGTGCAAAAAATCAGTGTGTCACTTTGTTTGAATGAGCGTAATATTCAGTAAATGATCTGCATGTGTAGGCTATTAGTTGTGTTTACTTCGGTATTTTCTGAATCTAACTTGTATAATTGAATCAAGTAGGAGAAGTAAACCATGATACTGCAGTAGAATTTTCACAGCCGGTTGGCTCTAAGGTTGATTTGCAGATTGCTTAGAACAGTAAGATTTCAGATTATTGCAAAGCTATTGTTCAGTACAAAAACCAGAAGAAAAGGTAGAATGATGAATGATGTCTTGTAGTGAGGATTCTCTATATACAATCTCACTATAAGTGGAAGGCTAGATTAATAAACTTATAGATACTAAGCTTTAGCTTAAAGGTTATAACATTTGAATTTTTAAAATGATGCTAGAGATCTGAACAAAAGCCTTTCTTTTCTCCTATTGCATGAAATTTTAGTAGATTTCAGATGTCAGGAAGACATTCTCTTTATTGGCCCATCCAACAAGGTTGCCAAGGGCTTATATTTTGTTGCAGCTGATGCTTTATCTTTTTCAAGCTGCTTGTAGAGAAGGTCAAATTTGGGGTATCCTCCTTTTTGGCAAGAAATTATTAAATATGCATTTTGCTAATGACTACTATTATTCTGAAATTATGTCCTGATTCCATCAAAAGTACAATGCATTGCATTGGAACTTTTTCAATAGCTGCAGCAGCTGTGATGAGCGAGGAGAAGGAGCACCTCATCATAGGGCAAGGAGATTTGTCTGTTTGGCTTATTAGAAATTGAAAATCTACTGTGCTAGGACTGATTGTGTAGTATATAGTATTCCCTTTTGGCTTTGACATGCATATCAAAACCCTTTAGACCACTTAAGGCACCTCTCTTGTAAACTGATTCACTATCACAAAGTACAATTCTAATTGCGAATAATGCTTTTCACTGATCTTTCTTCTTCTTGTATCTGGTAACTATGGCTAGAAGTGTCCTTTTAGTGCTTTCTTGGAGCAACAAAGCTGTAGGTTTGTTGACTTAATTGTAAAATACACAAAAGGTATTCGTAATAATAATATATTATATATAAAATGTATAATAGATGATAAAATGTTACAATGAGGCCCTGCTTATATACCTACGCAGGTGGCCTTTCATGAAAGACATGCCCTTTCACTAACTTAATAACTACTTACATAATCCCTATTTGACTATTAATAACTATATTTAGTATATTTGTTATGAATTATATTCATAACATTGC
Source organism: Pinus albicaulis (assembly GCA_034641835.2). Classification (NCBI taxonomy): domain Eukaryota; kingdom Viridiplantae; phylum Streptophyta; class Pinopsida; order Pinales; family Pinaceae; genus Pinus; species Pinus albicaulis. The sequence goes on along the minus strand of CM076574.1, from coordinate 1,098,771,061 downwards.
CCTTTCCTTCAAAAGCTTTGTCTTCAAAGCTATATTCTAATGATTTATTCATCTTTTCTTATAAGTTGGTGTATATTACTAATGGTTTCTTCACTTTGTGATTATCATCTTGGCATATGTCATTCATCTCATGCAGAGTACCTTATCTTGTGGAATTATCTCGTAATGCTGTCTTGAAACTAGGTTTTTTTTTTTTAAATGATGTCTTGAACTTCTTCTTCTTCTTCTCCTTTTTTTATTAATTAATATTAAATTATAAAATGAATTAATTAAATTATATAAATTAATTAATTAAATTAAAAAAATTATATAAACTTAATTAATTAAATTAATCAAGCTATATTGTAACGCATATATAATATGGTGAGATGCCTTTCGAAAGGCATGACTTATCACACACCCACCTGCAAGAATTTACCCGCAGAAAATGTCAATGGGAGTGATGACAACGGATACGTTGTTGTGAAATAGTGGAAGGGTGCGGTGTCGAGCAAGCTGTAGAGCTCCAGAATAATTTCCAAGAAATTGTTGAACACGAAAATGTCATGAAAATTGTATGGGTGGGTGAAGATAGCCAGGGCATGAGCACACTGCGCCTTAACAATAAATTCATCGCACTCCTTCATGGTAAGAATTAGACTCCTAGTTGTCCAATGGTGAATTACCTTGCGTGTTTCATTATGTTGATAGTGGTTTGAATACACTATAGATATCTCAAGCATTTCCTTAATCTTAGTCCACAAAGCCACTGCGATTTCTTCTCTGCATACACGTCTCTTAGCTCAGCTTTTCTCAGGAGTCAAAGGCCCCCTATCTTGATGAAGCGAGACACTCCATCAGTGGTCCCGGTTCCATATCTAGAACGACTGATGCATGACAAAAGCACATGGCCAAGGCTCTGTGCAAGCAGCCCATCGTTTTGAATCTCGAGTGAGAAAAAGAGATTCATGATAAGTTGTAAACCTCCATCCATTATAACGCTTTGGACGATTTTCTCTTCAAAGGATTTAAGTGTGGTGACTGCATCTCTTCACAAATTGGGAAAGCTGAGCATCTGAACAAGGGTTCTCATGGCGCCATGAGCTGTCAAACGTGAACTCGTCATTACACTTTCAGCTAAATTAAATCTGGTCACTAACTGATCTGCGAGCAACCTGAGTTTGAAGTCCGAACTCTCTAGCATATCCACTATGTTCTCCAAAATTCCATCACTGATGAATTCCATTATCACACCCTCAGATCGAAAGTCTAAATCTTCAAATTGATGCCAGGGTTGAGACCAGGCCAGTATAGCAGAGGCACTACACAACTAGACCTCGACGTCCTTGGAAGAAGGCATGGCCATGAGCTGAGTAGGGAGGGTTTTGTTGGACCAAGTAAATCTACACTTGTACTCCCAACTCACTAATACTAATGCGCTTATAATATGAAGCGGTGAGAGTTTCACTTGACGATCAAGCGACCACAACAGAATTGAGAATTCGCGGCCAAATACATGGTTGTCGTGGCCCTGGATAAAAACGAGAGCGTTCGCCACCTCCTGGGGCGGTAACACTTCGGAAATTTTCAGAACAATGCGATGGATGTGAAGGGACAACTCGTCATCAACACACCGATGTTTTCTGTTTAACAAATGAAGAAAATTAGGTATCGCATTTCCCTGCATTATGGTTCTCTGAGCTAACTCGTTCTCTCTAGCAAGAAATTTCAAGAGGCCCAATGGACAAATCTCCAATTCCTGGACACTTGGTGGTACACCGTCGGCAAGATTAGCCGGAAGATGAGAAGTTATTTCAAGTTGTTGAATTAAAACGGGAACGGTTCCCTCTCCCACCATGATTCCTGCGAACTTCTTGTCAATCTTGAGAAACCCCTTGAGAGCACGAATGGCTGCCACCTTGTTATGCAATTCATCAGAGTCTTCAACATTTTTTCTGATGAATTGGACATGTTTGCTGATATTTTCTATCTCCCCCATATTTGGAATACCATGGAAAGTTGCTACCAATTGGGGTTGATATTCAAATTTAGCTATAATTTTCCTATTGCCATGTAAAAAAATCTTAAATTTAATTTTCTACATATTTATTCCAGAATTAGTCCCTAACATATGCTTCTCTTCTTGCCATATGGTTTGTATGGGTGAAGGATTTTTTCCATGTTTTAACTCTGATTGGACAAACTTCCAACTACCAAGTTTTCTTGCGGCCCGAGTGTCTAGCACTACTATTGGTGGAATAACCTCATCATCATTATGGTTTTCTCTATCTTCCTCCTCATCATAATCATTGTTGAGATCATCTTCATCTTCATGTGGATCTTCTGTAGAATGTAGTGATTCTTCATGATTATCTTTTGAATTCTTTGAATCAGCTGAATTGTTCTGTTGATTATGTCCAATATTCGGGAATATTGGTTCTTGCATCAGATTTATCTTCTCCCAAATGGCGTTGATTTTCTGCATTGATTTGTTATGATTGTCTGTGGACTCGCTATGGTTTTGCCAAATTTGTCTTTCTATCCGATCTGTTGTGTCGTGAATTTTTTTGATGTCGTCAGAATTTCCTGTAACCTTATCCTCAAGATTGATTAATCTTTTAGTGAATTTATCGGAATTATTATTGATCTTACTCTCAAGATCAATCAAATTTTTGTTGAAATCGTCCATCGTCATTGACGAAGACATCGAGCGGCAGCAATTTCGAGGCACCACACGTAACAACTGAAGGCAGCGAACAGTGGCGTAGGTGCTTCCTTCCAGGTGAGAAGATCGCTCCTTTGATACCAAATGGAGCAACAAAGCTGTAGGCTTGTTGACGTAATTGTAAAATACACAAGAGGTATTCGTAATAATAATATATTATATATAAAATGTATAAGAGATGATAAAATGTTACAATGAGGCCCTGCTGATATACCTACGTAGGTGGCCTTTCATGAAAGACATGCCCTTTCACTAACTTAATGACTACTTACATAATCCCTATTTGACTATTAATAACTATATTTAGTATATTTGTTATGAATTATATTCATAACATTTCTTTGGGGGAAGTAGGGCGTGTGCAAAGGCCTGTTCAAAAATGACAAGGACTAGACATGGAAGTTATATCTGCTGGGGTACATGGACGGGTACATGGAGGACTTAGCATGGCTGTTACATGTTCCAGGGTATTGTTCTTGTAGCGAAATGGATTGTGAGGACTGTGTGTAATAGAGAATTCCAATAGCGCACATGTATGCTGTGAAGAACCAAATGTGCTATATGTATTGCATTGATGGGAGACTTTCGGTGTTGTTTCTGTCTTTTTGACATTTCCAGGAAATATATTAAAAGAAAAAGGAAAAAATGTTACATGTACACGTTTTACTATGGCTTTTCGTTTCTTTATTTGTAAAATTTTTGTGCCATTCATACTCGTGGGAATTATATTTAAAGTATTTCAGATTCCCTTGTTCTCCCTGAAAGTAAAGGTACACTAGATTGTGAATGACCCTAGAAGGGGAACTTCCATTGCCTTGCCCTTGAGAAATCCAGGACCACCAATGAAAGCCTTCACTCTTTATCTTTTTCTAATGCTTTGGACCCATGATATTGCTACTGTCTCCATAGTTACTTATTTTCATCTTTAAAGTGATTGTATACCCATATGTAAAGTCATGTTGCAACAATTATGTATTATAAGACAACACCTACTATGCATGAAGAGAGACTGCTTAGCTCTTATAGCTCATATCAATTAGATTTTGCAAAGCATATATGCTTTAAAGTGAATTTTTCAAGTATGATCACAGAATCAAGGAAATGAAATGTATTATAAATTTGATCACAAGATGGATAGAAGCACTGAAAGGTGCTAATTAGAACATAGAGCAAGAGAAGCTAAACAACTTTTAGTTTTGAGCATCAACTAGAAAGGATCAAAGGAAAACAAAGATCAGTGGCTAATTCCATGCTCATTTTTAATCCTTAATACTAGAGTTGAGCTGAGAACCTTTGGATAATGAAAATCTATTCCTTAAAATCACCCATGGATCTATCCAATGCTGTATGAATCTGATTTATTTCTGGACTATTCAGTATAGATCAGATTCAATACATCAACCCATCGATCTATCCAATGCTATATGAATCTGATTTATTTTTGAAAATGATCCTCAGCTCTAGGCAACAAGACGATGACCGTAGACAGCAAGATTTATACAGGGATTAGTTATGGAAAGGTTTGAATCATAGTAGTAGGCAATTGCACTGTAGGATTCAAGTAGAGTCTAGTGGCTTCAAAAGAGAGCCATATGACAATATAGAAGTTGATAATGAAGGCAAGTTAGAGAGGGCTTGGTCTAGAAGCTCACCAAGCAGACGTGGCTTAAATGATCATTTCAAAAGTAAGTATCATGAGAAAGAGAGAGGCAGAATGCCTGCAGATGGTTCTATATCATCAGAATACAGGATTCCTAGAGGTCAAACTTTTAGGAACACTGAAACAAGAACCGATGCCATAGATTTTGCTGGGCCTAAAACTCTTGCACAAATCAAACAATAAAAGAATCTTGAGAGCATTGAAGAACCTTCTACTACACAATCCACAGAGCATGGATCTTTACAGAATCCCTCTATGAAGAGTCAAGACAAACACAGAAAAAAACTTCCCTGGGAAGAAAGGAAGATGAGATTGGGAAAGTTAATTAATGATTCAAGTGGAGAACAAGGTTTTCAGGCTCCAAAGCCATTAAGTGATATTCTAAAGAAAAAACGGATTTCGAGCTATATTTCGAGATCATGCTGGGAGATCGAAGATCTGAGCTGGGAGAGCTAGATTCAAGGCCCCTAGGAGCAAATCGATCCAGCAGAGGAAGTGATGCAGTTTTCCAAAGCTCACCACATAGGCCCACGTAATTACTGCGTAGAGGTAACACAGAGGGTGTTGTGACGACGTTGGTTCAACTATTAAATCAGCCAGGACTTGCAATGTAGAAGGGCTTCCAGATCGAAATATCATATAATAATAATAAAATCCTCAGATTTGGTGCACTGGTTTTCCTGCACTGGGTTTTTACAGGGACACTTGTCCAGAAACAATGATGTCTTGTGTGATGTTTTTCTATATTGCTCAGTTTCTTGTTTCAACATATTTTATTAGTTAAGTGAAGGTTGCAATAGTAATTTGCTTCAATATTTTCAGTAGAACATTGTAAATAACTTGTTCATTAAATAAAAAGTAGGTGAAGTATTTTCAGTTGGCTACAGTAGGATTCCAGACTTGGAATTTTCACATGGTATTAGAGCGTTGCAGGTGAAATGTAATGTCCCAAATCAGGAATGCTCATGAATCCGACAAATGAAAATCCTTTTTCAAGGAAACATTAACAATCAACAACTGGATCTATTCCAAAGATTGAATGCAGGGGCATTTACTGGATGTGTCACCTCTAAAGAGAGGGTGAGATCCAGAGGCTAGCTGACCCACTAGCAGACTCTGTCTATAGAACTATGTCGAAGGCTAATATCTCCCTTTTAGGATTATTGACAAGCAGCTCAAGGAAAACGATGTATAAGAAAAAATATGCAACAGAAACACAGATTAATGCTTGGTTCCTCTTATATGGGATGTATATGACTTATGTACAGAATTTCAGTTGAAACAAATGAATTTAGAGACCTTAAACAGATCTCCCACAAACTAGACTAGCTGAAAACTGTTGAAAGAGGAAGGTTGCAGCAAAATGGAAATCCTACTTCAAAATTTGCATAAATTCTTTAGAAACTCGAGAGGAATCAGAAAATAATCATATCAGAGGTTATATCAGATGCATATCTTATCATTTGACAAAAGCTACAACAAACATTCCTTCTGAAAGACACCCAAGTGGGGAAAAGCACCAATAGTGACCCAGAAATGCTGTTTTACTGAGTATTGATCTACAGAAGTATAAAATAATGGTTTTTTCCTTTATATTAGTCAATATCAGAGCTGCATGCAAGAGGATTTCAGAAACAAATACCAAAAACAAAGTTAAACATGCCTCCCATGCTCAAATAGCTAAAAATGGACAAAAAACCCAAAACATGCAAATGTTGAAGCTTCTGCAAAAGACATTGCACAGTCTAATGAAGTAAACACTCAGCAAATGGATAAAGAAATCTAATATTCATATTATATTACTCAATGAGGCAAGAAACAGAGATCTAATCTCCTTTACAATGAAACTATGATCACCCGGCAAGGGTTTCACCACATGCAATGAAAATACAAGGAAGCAGCTGCAGATATAAACTGAAAAACGCAGTATGACTATAGCTCTACATAAAATAGCTGAATATACATGAGAAATGGCTGCAATGCTATCAATCAGCTTCCGGAAGAATAAATGAGCTTCCTTTGGGAAACTAGCTCCAAACCATGGGGTTTTAACCCCTTCCACTGCACCTCTATACAAATAACGCAGTATCCTCAAGGGACTGCACAAATATGAATCACTAGTGCTTGGCCTAACACTTGAAAGTGGAAATTGCAGATTATATCCTTCCCTTAGATCTCTTGCTACAAGATCTCCAAGAAAACGCTGGGCATTCCCGCATGAGAAAACCCTTGCATTAAGAACTGCAACAACTTAGCTAAACAACTAAGTATGCAGAAGTCTAAACAGACCTCATCAAAGTATAATCTCCAATCTAAACCCAAATGGATTCCCTTCCTTCATTATATAGAAAATGAGCTTCTCCTCCAAGGGCCTCACTCCACTAGGGTTTGCTTCCTTGCCAAGCTTTCCCTCTCTAGGGTTACGCTGTCCCATTAAGTGGAGGACAACTAGATGTTGCATGGTTTGATTTATTCAATGTGACTAAATGCATCTTCTAAGAATCTTCCTTGATTGAGTCTCTTTTCCTTGCCCCTTTTCACATTTAAGGAGTCTTCAAATTGTTTTGCTGAATTTGCCTCCATTCACATTGAGCTGCCTTATTCATGGATCCCTTCTTTTAAAGACAAGTTGAGTTGACTTGGTCAACTTAACCTTGTTCACACATGTGGATGCTTGAGCTGGTTATTTCATGGCCCCTTTTCACATTGTGAGGGGTTTTTATTCATGCTTGAGTAGTTTTATGAGCCTCCTTGCTCAATTATTCATGCACTTGAATTTATTGGAAAAAATTAATTTTCCACTTAGCTATGAGCTAAGTTTGGAATATTACATGAAACAAGAAGAGTAAAGCCAACATTGAGAAAGAGATTGAATAGTTGCATTAGGCAGCAGTTCGAATCCCCAGAGGGATTGCGCAGCCCAACACAGGAGGGCTGAAGTTTCGAGGAAAGTCTCTCTTTGAGTGCGTCGACAGAGAGGAAGGGCTTCTAAATCAAAATTTTGTTGTGGCAAAGGGAGCATCACAGAGACTTAGCGTTAGTGCTAGTGGGACGCAGTTTTCTACAGACAAATTCTCTTTTGCTAGGCAGAAAGACGTCAGAAGGAAGAAAAGAAGCACAGTGAGGGAATTTTCTTTCTCGGGGAGTTCCTAGCCAGGGAATTCTATTTTTTCGAGATCTGAGCAACAGATTCAGGTGGTTGATCCATAATCTCCAGCAAGGAGTGGGTAAGCTAGTCCAACGCTGCGCAGAGGAGAAAGAGAGGGAGTAGATTCAACATTTTCTTGACGACGATGGCAACTCACGGGCTTAAAGATCAGGATCGGTTGGAGGGAGCCTCCAACTATGTAATCTGGAAGGCAAGAATTTCATGCCTTCTAGATGAATGTGATCTCAACCTTTTTTTGACTAGTATGGTAGATGTGCCTACAGATCTAGATCTGTTGAAGAAGTACAAGGTTGATATGGAGAAGGCTAAGAGGTTCTTACTTGATGGAGTCAAAGATCACAATGTCCCACATAGCTAGGAAGGACACAACTAGGAAAATGTGGGAAGCCCGAACGTCGTTGTTCGACAGACCTTCTGGGCAGTGGAAGATGCACTTAGAGAAGAAATTGTGGTAGAAAGATGCAAATTGGGGAGTGTATTATGTGAAAATTTTTGAATATTACTTTATGCAGAAACCCTACTATTTGATTTGGTTATACTTCTCCTACTTAATCAAGTTATTAATTCTGAAATTTAGATTGATATCGAAGTAAACACATAACAGACTTTCATCGATTCAGATCTAAGCAAAGATACATGCACATAGACAAAGTGACACACAAGATTTTTCGGACAACTGTCCCCAGAAAAACCCAATGCAGGAAAACCGGTCTTCTGGCTACTAGAGGGTTTATATTATTAAGTAGTTTATGAGTATAGAAAATCTTGGCACATTACTGGTTAACCCGAAAAAGAGAAAATAGATCTGCAACTAACCTGCTGTTCTGGAGACTGAAAACTTGACCGATCCACACCCTCAAATGGGATTTACAGGACTTGGCCTTTTTTGGCTTCTAGAAATCCTAGCGCTGCCCCTGAAGCCCCTGCGTCAGCTTCTGCGTGCCTCTGCGCTAACTTGGAGAGGGCTGCGTAACCCCAAACTTGGTGACGCAGTCCCTACGCTGCCCTAGTTGGACCAAAGTAACCCTGGAGGGCCTCCTGCTGCTCAGCGCTGCCCTTTTTGGGCTTGCGTAGCAGCTGAAGCCCTCTGCGTTGCACAGTAGTTGCGTAGCTGCTGCTAATGCCCTTACTCCTCTGTGCTGCTCCTAGTTGCTGTCTCTCTGCCTCTTGTTTATTCTTGGCACTAGGATCATATCATCCCCTTAGCCAATACTACCCCTCTCCACAACTAAAACACTTATGGAAATTCTTAGCAAACCAGCCCTAGAATTCCAGCTTAGTCTCAGTGCTCTACCTCCTTGTGTGTGTTCTCCAATTGATCCCAAGCCTTTCCTTTATACTTTCTCGTTGGGAAACCAACAACCATGATCAGATCTTGAATCGATGGTTCATATTAAAAAAAAGCTTGATCCATGTGACTTAAGTCAATTCCATCACATGTTTTAATTAATTACCTTTAATATTTTAATTTTCCGAAGTTAGACTTAGGGTCCTTAATTAAAATTATTAATTAAATAATTATCTCCCAAACTAGATGGAATTTCCCAAATCCTTTTTTGGGTCTTGGAGATCTGATGTATTCTAGTCCCTTGACAAAATTTGGGAGCTAGAGCACATTAGATGCTACCCAAACACTCAAAAAACTCAGCACTACCTCTTAGCAAGGAATGTGCTCTAGTACAATTCTGCTTCACCTCGAAGCTCTACACCGATATTTGGTGTGCGTCTCTACACTGATGTTGGACCTACTGCCCTTCATCATTATGTTGCTGCTGCCATTCTGTACTGCTTCCCATGATGCTGCCACAACCACTGCTATATCTATACTGCAGCTCCCTCTCAATCTGTTGCATCATGCTGTTGCACTGCATCTTTAATTGCTAAGAGAAGCAACTAAAACTCCTGCCCAATCTTTGGCAGACAAGTCAGTTGGGTTGCATCCTCATTACTGAAGCTCCATCAACTGCTGATATGTGTTGACATCTGGAGGATGATGCACAGCTACAGCTCTGCACTGTGTAAGCAGACTCCTTCTGCGCTACTGAAGTCACATTAGCCCCTGCGCTGAAATCTCCCATGTTGTTGCTGCACCGTGTTATCCCCCTGAAGCCTCTACGCTGCTGCAACTTTCCTTTTCGTAAGCAGCTTTGCTCTGCGCTGCTGAAATCATATCAGCCCCTACGCTACTACTGCATCTGCACTGCACTACTTCCTTCAGCCTTCAGCTCTGCCTCTTCCTCATCTGTGATTATCTGCACCAACTGCTCCTCTTGTCCTGCTATTGTCTTAAGGCTCCCGTAGCTCAAATGTGATCCAACAGATGAGTTGCTCAAGGATCTCACCCTTTACTCTGTAGCTACTCTACAGATCCATGTTGCCCCACTTTCGTGGTTCATGAGTGTTCATGGCTACGTCATTTTCTGAACCATCGTCCACCATTGCAGCCTTGGAAGTAGAAGCTTCTTTGTCCTTCTTCTTCTGTGGACAATTGATGGCGAAATGTCCTAGTTTTCCACATTGGAAACACTTGATCTTAGATAGATCACACTTCTTCTTCCCTTGCTGCCTCTTTGATGCCAAGGCTACATCTTCTTCTTCTTTCTTCTTCACCTTACTTGGCACCGTGCTGTACCGCCTCTTGGTGAATCAACGAAGTTCTTCTTCACGAAGGATTGCCCACATACTGTCCCGTTGGGAAGGTCCGCTCTACCCAAGACACTTTGGACAAAAATTTCCCAGTCCTTTGTGACTGCATTGAGTGCAGTCCTTACCATCACATCATCCTCCACCTTTGCTCCCATGGCAGACAACTGATCTCTAATCGTATGTAGTCTGAAAAGGAAGGGATCTATTTATTCTCCCTTGGTCATCATGAATGACCGCAGATGATTATCCAGAAGCATTCTCCTCTGGACGAACTGTCCCACATATAGGGAAGTTAAGGCTTTCCACATCTGATGAGTCGTTTTCTTTTCGGTTATGTGCGAAACTATATGACCCTTAACCCCATCCATTATGAAGCATTTGGCATGTGCCGCAACCTCATTGTGCTTTGCCGGGAGAACAACATCGGTTGGCGTGGCCAAGAATTTTATGCATGTTCCCTTAGACTATATGCCTCCATTACTACCAGGATTCTGGCCTTCTAGACTGCATAGTTGGACAGGTCGTCCAACCTATCTTTATCACGTAGTCCGTGAGGTGCCATCTGCTCAACAAATTTGTCAGAACTCCTCCTCTATATGCTAGAGATTTGGATCTAGGGTCCTTGGGGAGACAGACACCCTCTCCTCCCTCTAACAACTGACCTCCTCTCTTGGAAGTCTACCAAATCAATCAACAAAACAACTCTCTTTGATCCTTTGATCGATTTGCAAATTTCTTTGGCTAGAAACCCTCTGAGAAGATGATCTCCTCTTGCTCCTTGTCACCCAGTGCTTAAGCTAAATTCTTAATCTTCAGAAATTTAACCCCACCGGCAACTTTTGAAGTTCTGCAACAATTTTCCGGCACTTCTGAATCAGCAGGACTTCATCTCTGCGTCACCCTATCTGGCCTTTGCGTGAACAGACAATCCCAACACTGTCTTTGCGCTGCCTTTGCGCAGTAAGTACGTTGGCCTGCGTGGAGATTGCATAGGACTGCGTCACTTTGGCCTCTGCATGGCTCTGCTCCCTCTGTTGCTGCGTTGTCCCTTCAGATCTGGCTTTCTACAACTGTTGTTGTTCTCTTTGCTGCTTACTTCAACAAGGATTCTTCAGTTTTCTGCTGGTGACCCTGCTAGATCTGCAATCGCTTTGATACCATGTGAAAATTTCTGAATATTACTTTATGCAGAAACCCTGCTAATAGATATGTTTATACTTCTCCTACTTAATCAAGTTATTAATGTTGAAATTCAGATTAATATCGAAGTAAACACATAACAAACTTTCACCGATTTAGATCTAAGCAAAGATATATGCACATAGACAAAGTGACACAAGATTTTCTGGACAACTGTCCCTAGAAAAACCCAATGCGGTAAAATCGGTCTTCTAGTTGCTGGAGGGTTTATATTATTAATTAGTTTCTGAATGCAACAAATCTGGGCACCATACTTGTTAACCCGACAGAGAGAAAATAGATATGCAGCTAACTTGTTGTTATGGAGATTGAAAACTGGACTGATCCACACCCTTAAACGAGATTTACAGGACTCAGCCTTTTCTAGATTTTAGAAACCCCAGCGCTGCCCCTGAAGCCCCTGCATCAACCTCTGCATGCCTCTACGCTATCCTGGAGAGGATTGTGTAACCCCAAACTGGGTGACGTGGTTCCTACGCTGCGCTAGCTGGAGCAGCATAACCCTGGAGGGCCTCCTACTGTTCAGCGCTGCCCTTTCTGGGCTTGCGTAGCACTTGCGTAGCGACTGAAGCCCTCTGCACTGTGCAGCTGCTGTTGTTTCCCTTGCTCCTCTGCGCTGCTCCTGGTTGCTGCCTCTCTGCCTCTTGCTGATTCTTGGCACTGGGATCTTATCATCCCCTTAGCCAATACTACCCCTCTCTGCAACTGAAACAATTCTGGAAATTCTTAGCAAACCCACCCTAGAATTCCAGCTTAGTCTCAGTGTTCTGCCTCTTTGTGTGTGTTCTCCAACTGACCCCAAGCCTTTCCTTTATACTTTCTCGTTGGGAAACCAACGACCATGATCAAATCTTTAATCGATGGCTCAGATTAAAAGAAATCTTGATTCGTGTGACTTAAATCAATTCCATCACATGTTTTAATTAATTACCTTTAATATTTTATTTTTCGTAAGTTAGACTTAGGGTCCTTAATTAAAAATTGTAATTAATTAATTATCTCCCAAACTAGATGGAATTTCCCAAATCCTTTTCTGGGTCTTGGAGATCTGATGTATTCTAGTCCCTTCACAAACTTTGGGAGCTAGAGTACATTTGATGCTACACAAACACTCAAAAATCTCAGCATATTATTTTGTTTCTCTCGAGGCTTCAAGATACTCATGATCAACTAGCAGTCGTGGGGTCCACACATCAACATACCTCGATGGTAAGGCTGGCCCTCAACACAATCACAGAGGATTGGTAGGTCTTCGTCCAGAGTATTCTGGGCAAAAAAAGACTAGTAAGCTGGGAAGAGATGTAGGCTGCTCTTCAGCAAGAAGAGCTAAGGAGGGACCTAGTCAAGTGGAAACTTGATGGAAGCAACAACAGTGGGTCGAAGAGAAAAGAGGAGGAGGAGAATGCAACCCTTGCATCTAAGGGGCAGCAAGAGCAGTAGAGAGGGAATAAGGATGCCTCAAAGATAAAATGCTCTAGGTGTGGTGAACTTGGTCACTACGCAACGTAATGTCCTTTGAAGAAAAAGGACAAGGACGAGAAGCATGATTTGAACGCTGCGTTTGCAAAGATCAAAGAAGATGAGTATGCCATGACTACCCACACATCTCCAGGAGGGAGATGGGGCAAAATTGAACTGTAAGTTTGCAAGAACTTCAGTTTGGTAGGATCCCTGAGGAGTCCACCTCTTCGATCACAAACTTGCTACGGGAGCCGAAGATCAATAGTAGCAGGCTGAAGGAGTTTCAATTGATACAAAGGAGTGTTGAAGCGACAGATGTAGTAGCTAGAGCATTAAATTTGAGCTGTGTAGTGAAAAGTTGCAACAATGTAGAGAGGCACAATGCAGTAGCAGCAACAACACAATGTTTTAGAGGGATGACATGGACTAGCAGCAGTCGGAGTTTTAACATCGAGATGTATTCATACTAAACACTTGTTCAAATTTTGGATGTTTTTCAGTTTCTTCTCTCAGCAACTAAGTTGCAGTGCAAAGTTAGCAATGGCAGTGCTAGTAGCAAATGCAACATTTGAGAGGGAGTTGCAGTACAAATGTAGTGTTGATCGTGGCAGGGTCAGCAAGAGTATAATTGTAGCAACAATGTAGTAATTGGTGGATAACATGTCAGACATCAACAACGTAGAGGGAGATGATTTAGAGTTAGAGCAGTATGCAACAAGGTATATTTCGACAACACATTCCTCGCTAAGAGGGAGTGTTGATTTGGGGTAGCATCGAATGTGCTCTAAGTCTCAAACTTTGTGGAGAGGCTTAGACACATGTATTCCAGATAACCCAACAATCGTTTAGAGAGATTCCACACAGAGAAAATTTTATTTGATAAATTAATTATTTTTAATTAGGCCCCAAGTCTAAACTCGGGAAATTAGAATAATTAATGGGTATTAATCTAAACTGTGGGTGTAACTTCTAGAAGAATACGAGGATCAAGTCAAAATGATCTTAAGCATTGATTAGCTTCTAATCTGGGCCATTTAATGTCAACGAGAAGATTATTTAAGGAAGCTTGAGGGTCATTTGGAAAACACATCGAGAGATCAAGAGATCTAATTTTTTGAAGTGGGAAGTGCTCAGAGGAAAACTTTGATCAAGAGATTCTCACGCAGAGAGGGGCAGAGGTAGTTTTGGTTGGAGGATCTTCTCTGGAGCCAAGAATACTCAAAAAAGAGGTAGAGATATTCACATAGGAGGCAACATAGTGCCCAGTGAGGGTGACGTGGGGCCACAAAGGCCACACGCAGAGGTGCACATTCCATTCCGAGATTTTGCTGGAAGATCGAAGATATGAGCCGAGAGCCCCACACAAGCCCACATAATTACTACGCAGAGGAAACACAAAAGGCGTTGGGAGGACGTTGGTTCAACTACTAGATCAACCGAGACTTGCAGTGTAGAGTGAGTAAACTCACTAATTTTCTCTGTCGAGTGATATTCTCTGTATTGGATTGCTAGCAAGGCATCTAGAGATTGTATTCAGAAATAACTGTTGTTTAATAATAAAATCGTCAGATTTGCTGCACCGGTTTTCCCACATTAGGTTTTTCCAGGGACATTTGTCTAAAAACAACGATGTTCTGTGTGATGTTTTTCTTTATTGCTCAGTTTCTTGTTTCAACATATTTAATTAGTTAAGTGAAGGCTGCAGTGGTAATTTTCTTCAGTGTTTTCAGTAGAACACTGTAAATAACTTGTTCATTAAATAACAAGTAGGTGAAGTATTTTCAGTTGGCTGCATTAGGATTTCAGACTTGGAATTTTCACAACACATTGTACTACGAACAACAAATGTCATCACTATATATTATAACTGCACTTGTGAAGAAAGAGAGAGAAATAAATGCTTTGCACACAATTAAATTTTGAAGGGGGAGGCACTAAAGTTCTACATAAAATATGTAGTAAAAAATAAACAGTGAAACTTTTTTATAGGACCCAAAGATTTTGGTAAAGGTACTTCCTTTGAGGACCTAACAGTATCTGACACAAATTGTTCACCCTAAAGTTGGCCAAGGGAACTAGTCTAACAAACTCTTCCATTGAGAAATTGACTTTGATGATACGAGAAGGTGGTTTGAGGCTGAAAACAAAACACTTTGTTTTCATGGTCGAAAATTGTTCTTCCAATGCTTAAAATTTTGTCTTAATTAATGATGCATTATAGATAAAATAATTTGACTCAACTACAATGTATAAGGGTTCCATATTAAAACTTAAAGGGTTCTTATAAATTAAAAAATAAAACAAAAAGTACACAAAAAAACTCAAGTTTAGTATGCCAATTATTATTTGCTTGATTATGGAAACTAAAGTACAATTTTTTCAAGCTCACAAAATCCTATATCTGTTTCCTTGCACCTTTTGGGGAAATTTCTAGTCATTAAAGGCTTTCAAAACACAAACTTCAACAACTAATTTAGATGTTGACCTTAATGTCAAAGAGGATGAGGTTATTGAAAATGAAATACTTGAAGATGTAGAAGTTATAAAAGAGGAAGTCAAACAACATACAATGAATGAACAAAATGAGACTCTAGAAAATAATCAAATGAACAATAGCCTAACAATTTTTAAAGAATGAAAAGAAGGATTTACTAGTGATGAAACACACATGAACAAATATTTTGAAATCAACCATGTAAGTTATAAAAATGAAAAACTGAAATATAGAAAATATCAAGTCTGCCACAAGACATGTAAACTTGAAATATCAATCCCCCTTAAAAACTACAAAAAGCAGTAAGCAAGGAAGATGCAAAGGTGGAATATCCATGCATAGAGGTTGTTAGGTAAAGTGTGTTTCTTTACCATGTACATTTGTAACTTATAATCCGACGGTCACGATTTGTAGTGATCCAACGGTTATCTCTCACCTCGGTATTAACGACACTTGATCCGTGGCTTAACACCTGATTGGTCCATGATCTCTATTTAAAGAGCATGGAGGGTCATTTGTTCGATAACCGTTTATGAGAGAAACATATGTAACTTTTCCTTTTATATTTATAAATTTCCTGAAGTGGCTGCGTTGGCTCAGGCCGTGCACTGTTTCCCTCTTTGAGGGTTTTAACAACATGATTATACTGGTGTACTGATTTGTGATCTGTTTTTGAGCGGTGACCTTTGGTTCTTGATCTATGGAACTTACCCTGTAAGTTCCTACATGGTATCAAAGCTATTTTGAGGGCCGCGTCCGTTGTTGATCAAAATCCGAAGCCGGTTTGACTGCATGCGAATGTCATTTTTTAGATATACTATTTATGAAAATTTTTGGGTCTGGAGAACTACTCGGTTGTTTCCGGAGCATCTGTTACAGTGAAGAACGTCTTTCGTTTCATGCGAAAAGGTTTCCGGGTGCCCAAGTTATGACAATTTAGATCTGGAGGTATAAAGCATCTCTTTTGCACTTATATTTGTTAATAGTTCTGCTTATTTCGGTTCCCATTTTTTATTTTCAGTTTTTAAGTTTTATTTATTTGTCGGATCTATACCCTCTTCTCTGTGTATGCTCTTTGTTATGTGTTGCATGCGATCTTTGCAAATCAGAAACAAAAAAAGGGAATTTTTTTTGCTACATATTCTCTTTCCCCGTGTCTTTGTGCGATCTCAGGAAATCAAAAATAGTGAAAAAATTGATAGTTGCCGGTAAGGCTAATCGAAAATTTAACATTTTTCCGTAAGGATTTGTATTTCGTTTTTTTTTTTTTTTTTTGCTCGGTTTTTGTGTTTTTTTGTGCAGGAAAGACACGCACACCGAAGAGTAAAAAAAAAAACCCTTCCTCCTTTCAAACAATAACGTGATCCTTTTACTATCTCACTTGGTGAGGGGTTAGTTTATGAGAATAGAGGTCTTGGGTTCAAGTCTCATTCTCAAGCTTCTTTTGTAAAAAGTTTTTGTTCAAAGGAGCGGATTTTTTTTTTTTTTTAAAGTCGCACTTGATCCCGTTCCCGTAACTATTCAGCATCTACAACTCAAATTTTTCAAAAGGCATAACTTCTTTATCTGGAAGCCGTTTTTCGAGACGTTTTTTTTTAAACGACCTAATTTTTTGAGAGCTTTCCATTGGAGTAGTTAGTTTCAACTTTTCTCAGCTTTAGTTTAAAAAAAAATGGAAAGTGTATGCCCGGTTATTCTTAACAACACCAATTATTTCTAATGGCTACCTCACATTGTAGATATACTTAGAAGTAAAGGGCTTTATAGAATAGCCACAGGACAAGAAACTAAACCTTCTGATGATGATAAAGCTGCTAAATGGGAAAATAAACAAGATCAAGCACGAGGGTTGATAGGAATGTCCATTGCTCAAGATCTTTGATTTCATATCCTTGACATTGACACCTCTGATGAAGCCGTGGAAAAGCTAAAAACTATTTTTGGCATTCAAAATCAAATCAGGGCCCACCAACTTGAAAATGAGTTGCTTACTTTGGACTCCAATAATTTCTCCTCCATTGAAGATTTTTTGTCCAAATTCAAGACCATTTGAATTCTTTTAGAAGGTTGTAAGATCAAAAAGTAAGATGGTAGCCTCATTTATTACATTCTTGCTAAGCTTGGCCCTGCATAATCTGTATTTGTTTTTGCCTTCCATTCCACTAGAGAAGCCATCATTTCTTCAGGAACTGCCTACAGGAACCTCTCTTTTGATGCCTTTTGCGATTCTTTGATAAGAGAACAAGAAAAAATCTTACACCTTGGTCTTATCACTTCTGGAAATTCTTCTAAGAAAGCCTTAGCAGCCCAACAACAATCATATCAAAAGAATCCCAAGAAGCAGTATCCTAAAAAGTATGGTCCAAAACCAAACAAGGGTCCTAAGCAATTTCAGCCACAAACTGAAAAAGTAACTCACCAAAATGATAAAGCATATAAAAACAAAGGAAAGAAGACATATAGACATTGCAAATTTTGCAATCGTGATGGCCATATAGAGTCCAAATGTTTTAAGAAGATGGAAGCCTTAGAAGCAACAATGAAGAAGAACAACATCAATTTGGAGCACTCTTCACCTTCATCTTCAGGAATGGCACTTTCTGCTTGTGGTTTTCAAGCATCAAGATCTGGTTATGCATTAAATGTATCTTCCTCTTCTCATTCTCATGAGTTGCTCATTGATTCTGGAGCTCTTATCACATGGCCAAAAATAAAGCCATGTTTTCTTCTTTAAATGGTTGTAACACCAAACATATTTATGTTGGTGATGATATATCTCTTAGTGTTGTAGGATCTGGAATCATTCATCTCGATAATGGTCAGTTTAATGATGTACTATGTGTTCCTACCTTGTCATGCAACCTTCTCTTTGTTTATTGTTAGAAGTGTTGTCATTGATGGCAAAGGACAGTAGCAGTGGCAAAGGACAACAGTAGAGGCAAAGCATAATATAGTGACAGGATATGTAGGAGTATGAGGAGAACAGAGTGAGAAAGAGGCAAAGCAGAGTACAGTGATAGCATGTGTAGACAGGAAGCATGAGGAGCATATTTACACTACTGCAAAAGACTATACATATAGAGCATGAAAGGACAGGTGTTTACATTTGGAAGAGCAACAGACTGCACATACAGAAAATATAGTAAGGGCTTTGAAGAATTCGAAATACAAACCTGGAATGTGCATTGAGTTTTCTGATAGAACTGTTGGTTTAGCATGCGAAAGCACCAAGAGTGCAACAGAATGTGTATAATAAACCATTGAAAGGTCTAGACAGAACCCTGAGGATAAGAGGTAGAATCGAGCTTCGAGCAGTGAAAACCTAATGGAGTTTGGGGTTAAATCTTATGGTAGCGTCGTATTAAAGTAAGAATGAAACACGGTTTTTTATGTTAAGGCAGAAATAAGAAGGAAAATCTTTGAACGAAGTATATATATCTTTGTATATAACGAAGGCGCGAAGGATTTGGAGTGGAACCATGAGTGGAAGAAGTGAACCTCTATCTAGGTAATAAACCCGTGCGTTATAATATGTAGAAGTGTCGTGTTGAAGTGTTGACGGAACAATGGTTAATATATGAAAGGAGTGAATGAACCCGTAGAAAAGAGGCAGAGGCGGAACCCTGAACGAAGATGGAACCGTGAAGGAATAGTAACCGTGGTTTCAACCCTAAAAAACCGGCTGTATCGTGCAAAAGATAAAGTGGTAAGCGGATTTTTGTGAAATAACGCGATATGAGTCTTCACTCGCCACGTGTCCAAAGACAGTATTACAAAACTGGGTTTTTCGCGCAACTTTGGAGAAATAACATCCGTGCATCTAATTTGCGCGATATTACATGACCATCGTTGGATTGTCAGCAGGAGCGCGATAGTTTATTAATCGTCGGATGAGATGGGTAGGTTAACACTGGGACCCATCTCCATCACGTGAGTTAAGAATTAAACCTCGAGCGCTTTCAGAGCGCGACTACCGTTGGATTATTGTATGATGGCGCGATAGCATTACAGCCGTTGGATGCGCGAAGGGTAACGAGGTATGTGTAAATTGTGGGCCCTAATACATTGAGGTTTATTACAAAGTTGAGATATTCACTGATGCATTCATAAAGCAGGGTTCAATATGGCTAATTGACCACTGGATTCAAATTATAAAACCAGAGTTATATGCCGAGTCTTATATATGTAGATTGAAACAAAAAAGCAGTGGGCTAGTGTGATATTTGGGCGTAATATGGAGTCTTGATGCATATTAACTTATGTGGAAAAGAAAAAGTTTTATTGTTGGTTTATTATATGTCATATAGACCAAAAAATAATTGAAGAGTTATGAAATGCATTGAACAAGGATGTGGGCCCGACTGTATGGGTGTGTGGAAAGTTTGGGGAATATTGATTAAAGGAGTAATACATGTCAAAGTATATATATATATATATATAATGTTATGATAAAGTCGAACCTCACATATGAGTTATATTGTAGATGCGAAAGATAAACCTTGAGCATAGAATATTTTTGGGTTATGAAGCGGAGTATTGGAGTCACATATGAATGTGTATTTAAAACAGGGTTAACATGTGGGGCCCAAATCTTTCAGAGGTTAGTTGGTTGTTCATTAATATAAAACCCATGGTTTATTAAGAAGGTTATAAAACATTTGATTGGTGAGAAGATATTTTTTTTATGAGAATGACAAATCTAAAATGTATATTTAATGAGTCAAAGCATTTCTTTTCAATATGAAACCAAAGGTTACATCTTTGATGCTTGAGGTTTTATTTCATGATAAATATTGTGAGTACAAATATATTCGTTTTGCTAAAAAGGTTCTATAATAACGCCGAGAGTTATTTTTTTTATGTTCGATTAAAAGACAGTTGTATAGGCAGCAGTTATGCAACTACAATGAACAGGGAAAATGAACATAGTGAAACGAAAAAGTGAGGTGTTGTTGTTGTTGAAAAGAGAGAGGAAAATAGAGAGAGAACAGAGTTATTGAAATGATTCGAAATTTATACTGTAATTGAATGAAAGTTTTTAACTGTTTACATTATTTGTGATGTAATTGGAAAGTCTCCAGAGAAAGATAAAATCCCACTGTAAAGTTGAAATGGATACATTTCTCTGAGTAAATTGATACAAGAGAAAAGAATGCAGAATTGAAGAAAAAGAAATAATCAAGCAAATATGAAGATTGGAGTACAGTAAAAAAAAACAAAGGTACAGAACAGAGTTGATATCCAAGGTAAATCAACAAATGTTTCTTTTATGAAAAAGAGGGAGTTGAAGCTTCCTTGCAAGTTGTAGCTTGTAGAATTTGAGGTTGGAGCCTCTTGTAAGTTGGTGCTTACAGAAAATCAATGGTGAGAGGGAGTTGGAGCTTTCCTTTACATCACAACAATAATAATATGTGGTTTTCTCCCTTTATGGGTTTCCACGTATATCTGTTGTCTCTGTGTGTGATGTCTATGTGTTGATATGGTTATTCAGTCTGCTTAATACTTACTGCTCTTGTCATAATTCTGTTGTTACGTTATCTTAACATTTCTGCACATATAAGTTTGTTTCCATATAAAATTGGTCATGAAGATAAATTGAAAATAAGCTTAATTAAAAGGTTTTAAAAATTCTTGAAGGTGTTAAACTGATTCACCCCCCCCCTCTCAGTTTAACTAAGGTTTCAACATTTATTAGATAACTCATTCAGGTGAAGGTAAAATAGTAGAATTCTCACCTCATGATGTTGTAATCAAGGACCTCAAAGATCCTAAACATATTTTAGCTACTGGCATTGCTGATGATTCCACAAGGTTGTATAATTTTGACAAATTTGGGTTATCATTTCTTCCCTCTGTTTTTGTTTCTCATAATGATGATGTGAGCAAACTTTGGCATGAGAAATTTGGTCACTTAAACTATCGCTCTCTTCAAACTCTATGTAAGGAAACGATGGTGACGGGCCTTCCTATGGTATCTTGCCGAGATGCTGTTTGCTCCGGATGTGTACTCGGAAAACATCATCGGGATGGTTTTGACAAACGTGCCTCTTGGCACGCTTTAGCCCCTTTGTAGCTTGTGCACAATGATTTATGTGGTCCACTTCCTGTTCTTTCTGTTGGAAATACTGAGAGGGGGGTGAATCAGTATTTCTTTTCAATTGTTAATTATTTCCAGTTAGATTCTTCACAATTAAAGACAGAGAGTTGTGTAAAAATAATATTAAGGATTAATAAGAACTTCAATCCCTTTTTTAATAATAGTACACAATAAAAGAGTGAAGGGCACCAACCCTTTTAATGAAACAGGCACCAACCGGTTGCTAAGCACCAACTTGGACTTTGATGAGACTCCGACCTCTAAGGCTCCAACCCTATCTTCTCAAGGCACCAACCTTGTGTTTAGGGGCACCTACCCCAAGGACACCAATCCCTTTGTCTTCTTTTTTTAATATAAAATGTGTGATGTACTTACTTGACTGTCATCAACAAGATTCTTCACTGTTATTTCTTCACTGTACTTTGTCCATCATGTGACTTCAATAGTCCTCACATAAGTCTGAGCTTTCAAGGGTTAGTCCAAGCCTTCTACAAGTTCAGATCCAAAGTATCACAGGTTCACTAGCTTGCAGTTCTAAGTCTGAGCCTTCAAGGGTAAGTTCAAGCCTTCTACAAGTTCAGATCCGAAGTATCACAGGTTCACTAGCTTGCAATTCTGAGCCTCCATAAATAACTGTCCTTAGGTCCAAAATTTATGAGTTCTCTAGAGTACCAAGGTGTAATTCCACAAGTCTTTCCGAGCTACAGTTTCTCCACAGTTGTGTCCGAGCTACCAAAAGTATATTCGAGCTGAATGTCCACAATTCAACCTTCTTACATGTCTGAGGTACTGAGGTTTAAGGCACCGAGTAGGTGACTATCCACTGTTCCTCCACAGGCAGACTTTTTATACACCTGTCACAAATTCGAACCTCATAAAAGATGACTGTGTAATCTGTTGTCTAAGCTTGAGGAAGAATAACCCAAACAAATGTGCTTTTTAAGTCCTCCTCGGCCTTAGTTCACAAGATGTGAACTCTCCTTAAAGTTCTGTGCTTCTCGGATATTATTCACCGAATTGCTAATTCTGAAATGGATGAACGCAGATTTATATATATAGTAGTTTGTCCCTATGAAGAGACACATCCATTGGAAGAAGGGTCGACATTATATGACTGCATAGGTCGGCTTGACTATAAATATATTTTTTTTTATCTTAAAAATTTAGTTTCTCACAAACTAATGGGAGTTTCGGGGCAAGTAAGAGCTTGTTGGAAAGAGGGAAAAATCCTCTTTAATATGGTCTAGGATTCATTGTGAAAGGATGCCTCCAAGGTGTCTAAATTTATTTTTCTTTTTTACTGTTCATAAAATTTTAGTGCAGAAGGTGATTGGGACAGTAAGAGATCATTAGAGCTTCTTCATCATGGTGTGTCTTCCATGTCATCATATGTAATAGTGCAGCATCTATCAATCTTCCATTAAGAGAGCTTATATTTCATCAATTACAACTATTGACCAACAATTTCTTTCTCTGGTTGCAAGTACTTCTTAACTCTCATTGATGATTTTTCCAGACGCACTTGGGTATATTTCTTAAAACTCGAGAGTGAAGTTTTTAACATGTTCTTGGCCTTTAGGGCCTTTGTTGATATGGACATCAAATTCTTAAGTTAAGATCAGACAATGGCGGAGAATACGTTAACAACAAATTTATCAACTTTTTCACTGAGCATGGCATTCAATTGTAACATACTGTTCCATATACTCCACAAAAAAATGGTGTAGCTGAAAGGAAGAATCGCACCTTAAAAGAAATGGCTAATTGTATGCTTCAATCTAGAGGACTTGGTCTCAATTTTTGGGCAGAAGCCATTAACTGTGCAAATTACATATTAAATCGCACTCCTACTAAGATTTTAAAGAATACACCTCCAAAAGAATCTTGGAGCTCAATCAAACCAGATGTAAGTCACTTTCATGTTTTTGGAAGTGATGCTTGGGCCCATATTCTAGATGCGAAACATAAAACCTTAGAACCTAAGAGTGAAAAATGCATTTTTGTTGGATATTCTGAAGATGTCATAGGATATAGACTTCTTCAACCAAAATCCAAAAATATAATCATTATAAGAGATGTAAAATTTGATGAAAATATATTGGCCTGCGAGCCTAGTTCGGTGGGGGTGCAAACTTTGGCCTGCGAGCCTGATTCGGCATATGTGCCACCTCTTTCTCTGTCTTCTATTTTTAATAGCATTCCTTCTAGTTCAGATGATGACAGTGAGGATGAAAATCCTTCTCCACCTCTTGAAGTTATTCCTTATACTCCACCGCTTCCAAGATGGGTCTGCTCTACTCGGGATGCAGTAGGTTCTCTTGCAGGTGACCTTGCTGATCGACGACGTACTCGTTCTCAGTTTGAAAGAGCCTCTTCCTTATTGGCTCAAGTTCCAGAAAAAATTGATCCAAAAACCTTTGAAGAAGCCTCCGGTCATCCAGATTGGGATGAAGCTATGAATGAAGAGTATCATTCCTTATTGGCAAATGATACTTTGGATCTTGTTCCTCTTCCAAAAGGAAGAAAACTTGTCAGATGCAGATGGGTTTACAAAACCAAGTTTGGACCAGATAGAAAAGTGGATAGAAATAAAGCTCGTCTTATTGCTAAAGGATTTTCACAAGTTGAAGGCAATGACTATACTGAAACCTTCCCCCCTGTTGCCAAAATGAATTCTATCTGCCTTGTTCTTTCCCTTGCTTCCTCCTTTAAATGGGAAGTCCATCAGATGGATGCTAAATCCGCCTTCTTACATGGAGATTTGCATGAAGAAATCTACATGGAACAACCCACTGACTTTATCCAAAAATACTCTAGCCTTGTTTTTGGCCTTAGGAAGTCTCTTTATGGTCTCAAACAAGCTCCTCGGGCTTGGTATGCCAAAATGGATAGATTTCTATTATATAATGGCTTTTCTAGGTGTCATTCTGACAACACTATCTACATCAAGAAAGTGGGTAAGTCCTTAATCATCCTTGTTCTTTATGTTGATGATCTCATCCTTACTAGTAGTGATCCAAACCATATAAACCATGTGAATTCTAGCCTCAAAAATAAGTTTGAAATGATAGACTTAGGACACTTGCATTATTTCCTTGGTCTTCAAGTCTTGCAATCCAAGGAAGGCATTACTCTCTCTCAGTCCAAGTATGCTTGTGATCTTCTACATCACTTTCACATGGAAGACTGTAAGCCAACCCCTTCTCCCTTTCAGTGTGGAGTCAAGCTTTCAGTCACTTGTACTACCCTTGAAGTTGATGCTACCTTATATTGTCAACTTATTGGTAAACTTCTGTATCTAACCCATACCCATCCTGACCTTTCCTTTGGCGTTGGTATTGTCGCTCGGTTTATGCACCAACCTCATGAAAGTCACTGGAATGCAGCTAAAAGTATACTTCAATATCTTTGAGGTACAATTTAGTTTGGGATTCATTATAGTGTAGGAGCATCTCCATTGTTGATTGGTTTCATTGATTCTGATTGGGCTGGTGACCCTGATGATTGAAAGCCTACTGCAGGATATGTATTCACTCTTGGTTCAGGACCTATTACTTGGTCTTGTAAGAAACAAAGTGCCATCTCTCTTTCTTCAACAGAAGCAGAGAATCGTGGTGCAGTTGAAGCCAGCAAGGAAGCCATGTGGCTTCGTCAGATTCTGTCTGAATTTGGTCTTCATTAGCAGCATCCAACTACACTTTGGTGTGATAATCAGAGTGCCATTCAGCTATGTAAAGATCCAGTTCAGAATCAGCGTATGAAACACATTGAACTCCACATACACTTCATCAGAAAGCTCATTCATGATCGTGTTCTTGAAGTGCAATACTGTCCAACCAATGATCAAGTAACCGATATCTTTACAAAGGCTCTCATAGAAGCAAAGTTTACTAAACTTCAATCCATGCTTGGAGTTCAGGAAAGTTTTCATTAAGGGGGGATAGGCTCTAATGGCTCCTTCCTTCTCCTATTGTGTCACTTTTGTAAATCCTTCAATCCTATCCCAATTTGTTCTTAAGGGGGGATGTTAAGATATTTCGACACATAGGAAATAGGTTCGTTTTGTGTCACATTTGTAAATCCTTCAATCCTATCCCAAGTTATTCTAAAGGGGGGATGTTAGGATATTCCGACACATAGGAAATAATTAAGAATAACTTAGTCTAGTGTAGAGTTAGGTAAAGTGTGTTTCTTTACCATGTACATTTGTAACTTATAATCCAACGGTCACGATTTGTAATGATCCAACGGTTATCTCTCACCTCCGTATTAACGACACTTGATCCGTGGCTTAACACCCGATTGGTCCATGATCTCTATTTAAAGAGCATGGAGGGCCATTTGTCTGGTAACCGTTTATGAGAGAAAAATATGTAACTTTTCCTTTTATATTAATAAATTTCCTGAAGTGGCCGCGTTGGCTCAGGTTGTGGACTGTTTCCCTCTTTGATGGTTTTAACCACATGATTATACTGGTGTACTGATTTGTGATCTGTTTGTGAGCGGTGACCTTTGGTTCTTGATCTACGGAGCTTTTCTTGTAAATTCCTATAGAGGTATTGATAACATGAAGTCTAAAGTGTCCTCTTGTGACAGTGAAAGTGATGAATCCAAAAAGAATAATCCAAGCTACAATTACAACAATGTTTACATTTGAAAAAATTCAACTCAAATAGATGAATTTATTTCGTGACTTTCACCATTTTGATATTGAAACACATATTGGGAATGTTTGCAATAGGTATCACAATGTGTTTATGAAATCCGATCTATCAGAATGTGTTAATATTTGGTAGAGAAATGAACAGACTTATGAAAACTTTGAATCTCACGAAAGGAACCTTTTGTGAAACTTTTTGCTACAAC
The DNA here is from genome assembly GCA_034641835.2 of Pinus albicaulis. Taxonomy (NCBI): domain Eukaryota; kingdom Viridiplantae; phylum Streptophyta; class Pinopsida; order Pinales; family Pinaceae; genus Pinus; species Pinus albicaulis. Next base: position 1,098,744,764 of record CM076574.1, on the reverse strand, counting down.
GATAGTGATGATTCCTTAATGATATTTAACATAGCTGAAGACGATAAAAATGTGATTGGATTCTTACGTAGATCTGTGAAAGTTTGGGACATTCAAATTTCAAGCTATAAAATGGAGCATTTTGACTCAAAAGAATCAGAAGCGTAAGCTTTTCCACATTGCCTCTGTAAAAAAGTAACTTCTCTTACTGCCAAAGGATCAACCAGACTTAGAGCCTCCAGCAAGGAAGTCACAATGGATTCCACTCGATATCCTTAAAAGAATGTGGCCTTTAAAAAGGAATGTCAAGACACCAATTCTACCCATAACAACACATAAACTGGTGTCAAAGGTGCCAACAGAACAAGAAATGCATCGTGGAAAGCCATGTAAAGGGGACTTTACCCTTAGTGAAAACAGTCGATCAGGAAAAAACCCACATCATTTCAGATGAACCGAAGATAATAAAACACATTAGAAACAAACATACTCAATATCAGCGAGCAATAAAACTGCTTCCAATCTCCATTTTCTTTGTCCCCTTGATTTTGCCTCTGTTATTTTTGTCACTTGCGACCATTCTCGACAGTCCTGTTATTATGTTATTGCCTTATTTTCGGTTTTCAACCATTGCAGTCCACAGATTCAAGTTGTCGTCAATCCCTTCGATTTTGTGTCATTATTCCATCATGTCGATTGATTCCCATTTCTGTTGACCGTCCCTATTTGTATGTGTCATCATCCTTCGACAAAGTGTCAATAAACAATTTTTTTTGAAGTTTTCCACTTCTCTGTCTTCCATTGGAAATCGTGACCAGTAGTTAAAATCCATCGAATCATTGTTATTATTATTATTATCCAATTTTAAGGTCACGACCAAGCTAGACACCAAATTGGTGTATGAGACCCCCTTGTTTGTGGGACAAGGGACCCACCTCTACGCAGCGATTTGACTGCTGAGTCTATGAAGGAATACATACTCTACCCCCTTTGGTTTTGAACTTGTGACCTCTTAGGAGGAAACACATGCTCTTAACCATTGAGCCCGACCAACGCAACCCTGACACAGATCTTTTCGATTATAATCGTATAATTTAATAAATATATAGTTATAAAATTTAATTATCACATTATATAGTTATAATTAAAAGACATTTTTTATAATTATTAAATTATATATAGTTTATAATTATATAATCGATTTAATTTATTTAAAAAAATATTATTTTGATTATTTAGCTAAAAAAAAAATTGTGGGTTCCTAGGAAGGAAATTGACATGCTAAAATGATGTATGCAACATGGAGATAATTATCGACAATAAATCTTTGAGGACAAAGATTTTGAAGAAAGAGGCAATGTTATGAATATAAATTATATACAAATAAAATAAATATAAATGAAGAGATAGTAATCACAATCATATTTAATTAATGTTTAGATAAATGAAGAGGCATTTCTCGAAGGACATGGCCATTCATGAAGGGGCACCTGCCTAAGTATATAAGTGGGCCCTCATTGTAACATTCAATCGTCTCCTTACATTCATCTTATTAATAAAAATATTACTTATAATACATTATGTATTTTACATTTTAAAGTACAACAAGCTATAGTTTTGTTGCTACAAATGCCTTTGCTACTTGTGCTACTTCAATAGATGGTTTCACTTGGTAAATTATATATTATGCTATTGGATCTACTAAGCCAACCAAATTGAAAGAATAATTAGAATAGGAAAAGGCAGATCTTCAAGATTCTCCAACAAGAGTGCTCCAATAACAACACCTAATCTACTTTGAAGTGACATCAAGGCTGCTAGAAAATGTCACCAAGTTTTGTCCAAAGATTCAACAATCTCCAATTCTTCTATCAAGAATTAAAACACTTGGTTTAATTCTATTTTAATAATGTCCCTCAGTTACGGTCTGTAAAAATTCTTTTTCAAGGTCTCATAATTTTTCTCTAAATCTGAGGATTTCAACAACTGTGCGATCAACTGTGCTACCACTACATGTCAAAAAGGATTCTAGTACAAATGTTAAGAGCTGTCACCACAAGTAAAAAATTCCCGAGTTTTTCCACAAATATGATGGTATAAGAATTTTTACCAGAGGTCGAATTTATTATTTTTAATATAATCTCAAAAACTACAGGTATGAGGACTCTTTAAAAAGCAGGTTTGAGATAATTATTCCAGTCTAATGCAATGCTTCGAGGACTGGTTATAGAGCAGGTCCAAGTTTTTTATGAGTAGAGATTCGTAGTTCTAGTCTTCTTGCAAGTCTGATTTCTGGTCTATGTCCACTAGTTCGAATTCTTATGGACAACCCTGTAGATATTCTCCAGAAAACAACTCAAGAATGCCTTCAAACGTTCTTCCAAAAAAAAACTTGGAAACCCATTAGGGGAATTTTGTGGTCTAAAATGGGCCTCCTAAGGAAATAATAAAAAAATAGCTAAATCGATAAAATAATATTTATGAATTTTCAATTCACATTTTGCACCACAATCCATGTAACCATGGTTAAATTCAATTCAAAAATTGTACCAAAATAAAATTAATAAAAAAATTGTATTGATGTGACTATAAATAAGAATGAGTTTTTCAAGAAAATGTCATTATTATTGAACAACTAATGCATTTGTCCTTTGTTCTTAATAACTTAAAATAAAATATAAATATAAATTCATAAATTCTTAATTATATAATATGTTATTAATTAAAATTTATATTATTTAAATTGTATAATAACATGTAATTCGTGTATTATATAAAAATAATATAATAAATGTAATATATTATTTTATGTATGAATTTTATTCAAAAAGTATGAAATGACATTTATTATGAGTACTTTACTTTGACTTTAAAAATACTTAGAGCACTACCATGGTTAACCATGAGTTTTTATCCACCATTGAGAATGTGACAAGTAAGTACCTTTAACTCAAGCAATGCCACCTCAACCATTAGGGATGATATCATCCCCTAAAATGTGATTGGTTCTCATAAAGTGAATTTTGATTGTACATTTTCCTTAGGAGGTCCATTTTAGACCTCAAGTTCCCCGAATGCTTTTCTCTTCTTGCTGGTTCACAAGATGTGAACTCATTTATTCTTTGTTTCTTTCACTGAGATTTTTCTCAAACCAAATTGAATCTTATTTATTTTATATGATAGAAACATTACACCTTAACGAGAGCCAAATTTGAAAGGAGTTGAAGCCGCCATAACACAAAAGAGTCGACTTGATCAATCAGACATAAGCCACTTTGGTTTAAACCATGTGAGATTGAGCGTGCTCAAATGAAAAACTGTGGACCACCAAAAATCACAACGTTTAATACTACTTTTGAAACCCGTACTCACAAGGGGCTTCCATATGGAATTAGTTGACTCGTTGTAGAGTCAAACACGACTTTTAAACTTAAATTATGTTTTGAGATCCCACAATTTATTGTCATTCACTAATTTTAGATCAATGGTGACCAATGCATGTGTGCCGATGTGGGTGTGTGGGGACCACTGAGATGGTATGACCGCAGAGTTACATGGTTAAATTCAATGTATGATATTCGATAAATTGGACATCATGAGGAGTGGGGACCATATGTGGGATTAAGTCTAATATAAAGTTTTATTATATAAATATAATAAATGTATATATTCCAAAATATTACTATATTATATATATGAATGTCATATATAATTTTTTGTCCATGTCCTACTTCAACCTTTCAAATCCTTGGCATATACACATTTGACATATACCTATGATACGACCTCAATCATTCTTGGTCACCTTTCACAATTCAAGAATGTTCAATTTTACATCAACACCCTTTCATTAATGTACCCTTTCAAATGTGCTTTAGGGTTAGGGTTTTAGGATTGTAAAAATTTAGGGTTTTGATTAGCCATTAGGGTTTCATTAATAAAGGCTAGGGTTTCTTCAATAATTAGGATTTTTAAGGTTTCATTATTATATTATCTAGGGTTAGCTTCTAGGGATAGGGTTTTCTCCATGACACCTACGGTTTTCACATGTATATCTAGGTTTTTAGTATTGCATTATGCTTAGGGTTTTATGGGCACCATCTATCATTGAACCAATTCTAGATTAGGGCTTTCAGGAACTTAGGGTTAGGACATTTATGATTTTAACCATCTTTAACAATGCCATATTGACATCAATGAAAAGTTTGACCAACATGTGGGTATTCTCAAAAGTATGCATAATGGGTAATTGTTGGATATGGAATTTAATTCCACATCAAACGAGTGTCTGCACTTGAAATTTATGTAAACTCGTAAGGAGATAAGATAAAAATAGAATTTAAAAAATGTAGTTTTTATTTTCCCTTCAAAATATTTACATGTACCTATTTTTAAATTTAAAGGATTTTTATTGGTTTACATATTATAACATGGAAACTATATGAAAATTTCATTGGCACTTTTAGGCTGGAATTTCCTCTAATGATGGAGATGCATGTGCATGTGTTGCTTCAATAGAAACAAGTTTTATTGACTTCACTAGTTTTTTTGTGACTGTTGCGGCTCTTATATTATGGTGCATATGTGAGTTAACATGATATAAGCTCCAAAAATTCCACATGTGATCCGACTACTATACATTTAGGGGATTCTTACTCTAAGATATTGTAACTTCAATGCATCATTCCCAGATCCAATGTTATTTTGACCAATTAAAGATGCCTTTTTTTATGCTAGAACCATACAAAAACTTCAGAATCCTTAACAATTTTGTATAAGATTTCGGTTTTCTATATGAGCCTTGAAAATGGTTACGAAGTGTGATCTAGGTTTTCCTCAGATTATGTCATAAGCATAAAGGGACGATGTTTCTTCAATACATACTTAGTATTAACTTTGTTTTTTTTTCCTTAGTGAGCCTTCAAAAATCGGTCCTTTCCATGCAATAATATACGCCCATCCAAATCTCAAACAAATCAAAACAAGGAAAATTCCAAACTCTCCTTTTGAAAATTTTTACTGTCTTCCACAAACTAAATTTTAGAGCTTTATGACCTTCAAAAAATGCATTGATTATTCATAACCTTGAAGGAAAATGTTTCTCCTTTTTATAGATATTGGAGGGCTAACATATACCTTTATTTTAGGGAAAAATTTGAAGTCGACCTAGATTTTGAGGCTCATTAAACTTCAAAAATTTTAACTTTATAATTTGATTATTCTTAAGCTTAACCCCTTAATTTCAATATTGTTTCTTTTTAATAAATTTATGGTTTAATTAATATAATTAATTATAATTATAATTTTTATTTTAATCCAATTTCTTCATTTGATTTTCCTTGAACTTTGACCATGGTGTTGTGGTTTTTGTCCATTTACTAGGGTCTTTAGCTTCAAATGCTAATATTTCTCAAGGTGGGAGGCCTCTTGGGGCATACCACATACCACACGAATTGGCTTGACAAGGAGAATCCATTAATTAGGATATTTGAGACAAATTCAATAATTATCTTCTTAAAATATCCTAAAAAAGTTCAAGGTACGTCCTTAGTCGAGAGAACCCAAATCTTAGAACTAGAAGTTTCAACCATACGACAGTGGAGCTTCCAACTTGATGTAATTCATACAAATATAAAAGCGTTCATTAATTGTTTGACATCAATGACATGTTTTTAGTCAAAGTGAAATCCAAAGGTTAACATCAATGAAAACACCATCCAAAAATACCCCCCTTTGTCATTGATGGAAACACACATACTCTTTCTAAGAGTACAACTCCCCCTAACCTCATGCTTCGATCTCCTCATGACTTATATCCCCCTTTGACATCAATGGAAAAGGGCAACTCCCCTTGGCTATCTACCTTCTTCCTGGGAACATGTAATATGCTTGTGCTCCCCATGACGAGAATCCTTCCTTGGTCTTCCTGTAAAGTACATGTAAGTATTCTTAATTCTTTCCTCAATACTTGTTGCAACAACTTGTCTCCCACTATCATGCTACGATTCATACATATCATTGTGAAAATATATTCCTTTAACTATTCTTCTCCCCATGGACCTGCTATAATATCATGAACTTGAAATTTCTTATTTGAAGCTAGTATTGTGCCCATAATGCAACATATTTGTCAATTGTCAATCTGTTAGTAGATAGGTCTTCAAAATGCGCAACATACTACTACATAGACTTCCCCTCTTCAAAATTCAGGGAGTCAACAAATTGGATCTTTCAAAATAATGTATCACCTAGCTCTTCGGTTGGATCATCTTGAACCTTGTCATCGTCTAATGTTCATGTTGACTCATCATGACATTTTTCCATTACGAAACTTGAAAGAATAATTGTTGATACTTTCTTATGTATTGATATTATTGTACTTGTTTTCTTCTCTAGAATTTCTTATACCTACTGTTAAGTTTTTCATTCATGGTTAATTCCATCTTGTATCTACAATCTAGAGTTATGTGCCCATAGTTGCGACACTTGTAACATTCAATGTTGGGGTTGTCATTCATGGAAGATTCCTCCTTGTATTTGCAATCACGATCTATGTGGCCATAATTATGACATTTAAAACATTCAATATTTGGCCTAAAGTGATGGAGTAGCTGACATGTACATTCTGCTAACAAGGACATTATGAAATTTGTCTTGTGATCTTGCAAACCTACTTCTAGAGTTTTGATAATACCCTTGATAATTGTAATTGTAAAAACATTTACGATCCCTAGCCATATGTCCAAAGTTAGTACATGAAATTAGCATACCTAGATGAATTATCTTGTCTGGATGGTCTTATGTATTCATTATTCTTCAAAGGCGGCGATGTAGTCTTTTGTTCTTCTTATTCTTTGATTTATTTAGCATCATTCTTTGGAGCTGCAACATTCTTAATCTTCTTTGGTCCTTCACTTAGATCAATATTCTCCTTAGTCTGACTTTGTAAATTCTTGAATTTTGTGCCTTCATCACATGGAGCCTTACCTTCTCTTTCTACCTTCATCTTCAACTGAGCCAATTCTTGATTTTTCTTGTCAAAATCCTGCAACTGTTCCTTTTACCAATCCTTGAACTTGTTAATTTCATTAAGAGTTACATCAAGTTCTTGTTGTTGTCGAGAAAGGTATTCTTAACACTGAATTTTCAATATTTGTCTTATTATTTCTACTTCTTCTATTTGTAGCTTTATAAGAGTGACATTTTCTGCTTCTCTGCTGAGAACTTATATCTGTTCCTTTTGCCTTACATTTTTCTGCCTGAGCCTGTCTATTTCTGCAACAACTATATCCATATCCTTTTTCTTTTGATCAACTTCAGATATGTACCTTTTGTTGAACATGTAACTAGTATCGGTCTTCATAATTTTTGTTGGATCATGACATAATATAATTATTATGTATTTGTAAAGAAAAAAAATGAAAATTATTGTAAACATCAAAGAAAAATTACTTTTATAAGCTTGGGTTTCATACTCTATTTATTATGGTTATAGGTCAAAGCACCCATTATGTGCTTCTAGGGTTGAATCATGAGTCATTATACTTGTCATCATGTTCTAGACCCACATTATTTATTTTTGTATCAAGAGAAAAATATTTTTTTTTATGTAAAACGGTCATTTACACCTCCACCACCAAGTCGGCCCACATCCTCTTCATGTCAGCCTTATGGAAATTTATTCAACCACTATAAATAAGTAGTGTACTTATTGTGGAACATCATCAAGAAGTATTTGATCTGTAATATAAGTGAAGGAAGAAAGTGTGAAAATCATAAAAGAAGGTATAAACCCATTTCCAAAAAAGAATACATGCGAGGAAGGAACGACCCTTTATCAAGCTAATAAATGCTGAAAGTTATTTATCTGTCACACATGTGAGAAAGTCTGAGATGCATAAACCAGATAAGGAATTCACTCATAAAAAAAAACGTAACATTTATTAAATTATTTTCTCTCCAAACTTGGGTTTACAAATGAATTACATGGATATTTATTCTAGAGGAAGAAAAATCTTGAATTCCTCAAAGAGAAAACTCCTTCCTAGATATTTGGACAAAGTTGAGAGAATCCTCTCAATTTTAGGAATCTATCCTAACTACTTAATCTCTAACAAATTCTAGAAGACTCCATAAAATCTAGAATTTTCTATATTCTCGAAATTAAATAAATACAACATTACAATATAAGAGATTTTCCTGCATCATACTACCGGGGAAGAAAAAATACATTCATATGCTTTGCTTTTGGAGTTCTTCAACACTAGTACCATATTTTGCAATCTCTTTTGTTGTCATCCAAGTAGCATGTTCGACTGGTTGATTCTTCCACTTAACCCAATATTGAAAATACTCTTTATTCCTGATCCTTTTAGCCACCCTTTTGTCGATGATCGATTAAATCTATTTTGTTGGTGCTGAAGGTAGTTGTTTCTCCCACTCAACTTTATCACTAATAGGTGCATCTGTAGAATAATTTATTGGTTCCTTAAAGGGGTATAGATTTGAAACATTAAATATTAGTGAGATTCCAAAGCCTTTGGGTAGTTCCATTTCATAACCATTTTACGGTCTCTTTTAGAAATCATTTCAAGAGATTGGTTTTCAACCCTGCATGGAACAGAACCATCATCTGCAACACATCGTACATCCACAGACCAATCATTAGATTTAAAACCAACATAGTTGTCATCATATGTGGATATTTTGTGATGCCATTTGTGGGAATCGAACCTGCATTCACATCAACATATTTTATTTCAGCATCATCGTTTTCCTCTCCAATCATTGGTCCTTGTTCTGGCTAACAAATGCATACATTCATCTCAGTTATCTGGAGTGTTTCCGATTCCCTTAATAAAACTTTCAACTTGTGCTTTTGTCTTCTTGCAAACAACTACTTGATTGGCTATTTAATTTTCTTCTTTATTATCCATCCATGTTTTTTATTCAGTAGTATCTCCATCAACACATCAAGTCGTGCCTTCAACTCAATGATTTCTTTCTCAAAATCTTTATTACTTACACCAAATGTTATGGTATCACTGTGGCTTTTCTCTGAATTCTGAAAATGACTATCCATAGTCATCTTCATCTCCTTCTTCCCTTGCATAATATCCTCTATATAATGATTCCTTTGCTGCAAAAAACTGCAATATTCCTTGTTATTACAATACATTAACTAGACTTTAGGTGTCGATCTCTACCGATCATGCACCCAATTACAATCAATTTAACTTATCATTGCAAAACCAATCTCTCTCATGACATCAATAATTTTTTAGACTTGGAATTTTACATCAATACTTTCATCAAAATACTTTCAAATCAAGCACTAATTCTCTCTCATAGTTGAACCATACATAATAATATAATTTATGATATATATCTCCACTCATTCTCTCACCTCTTTATTATATAGAGGAATAATTAATAAATCTCTTTACATCACCGCTTATTCTTTCATGTGAGAATATGCACATTCTTTCTTCCATCCACACGCTAGGATTTCCATATTTACTTTCGCAATTTTGCTTTAAAGATTTTAAGTCACTTCTTTGTGTGGTCCGCTTCTTGATTCATTGCAAAGCCTTCAAGAAATACCACATACAGGCCCCACACACTTTTCAATGTGCACTAATAAATGCTCTGATCAACTCGAATTGGCTTTACACATCAATTGTATGCCATAGTTCCAAGTCTCCAACTTCTTCCTTTAATTATTGAAGTTTCTTTTTGATCATAATTGCCACAAAAAAGTTGATTTCGTATCCACACAAAATATGATTGTTCTTCCACACACAGGTTTCTTCACAATTCCTTTCAAAATTTACAACAAAAAACAACTTCAATTTCTTCTAATGAATTCCACAAAGGAAAATTCACAATGTATTTTTCATGAACTACAATTAAAACCTCAATAATATGTCTTCACAGGTCTGTATTTGGGTTACCAACACGTTGTCGCACTTTCAATGACTATTTTTCTCCCATAATGTATCATGAGGTATTTTATTTAATTTTAAGCTAAATATACTCAAGTTAGAATCCACCATGAACATATAAGCACTTTCCTTTTATTAATTATCATACCAGACCTGCAAGTTGGAGAACTATTTCAAAAAAAATGCACTTGGGATTCTTTCGAACAATTCTATGCAGCCATACCTCCAACACAATACCATCCTCCACATAGGTGTCGAGCGTAGGATAGTGTGTTCTTCATTTATGTTGAGATGGAAATAATTTTGAAGGAAAGCTCTACAAAGGATATTACTTTAGAACCTGGGAAATTCTTTGATCTGGTTTCTACAAGTTTGCAATATTTCTCCAAAAAAAAAAAATGAATTGCAAGTTGAAATCTTAGAAAACTTTCATAGTTTCCACATCAAAACATTTAAAAAAAATATCAAACTCCTTGCTATTGACTATGAATATCTCACTGAACAAGTTTGTCATTACACCAAAACTAGCAGGTTTTGGTAAACTTCCAAACCGGTAACTAGGATCCCTAGGGTGGGAATTATGGATTCCCTCTAATGCAGCTCAGGAGAATCGACACCCCCCCCTCAAACACATCTCGGGGGAATCGAACCCGGGTCCAGGCTCTGATACCATGAAGAATTTTTCCTTTACACCAAAACCCACAAGTTTTGGTAGACTTTCAAACCAGTAACTAGGATCCCATGTTGGGAATTACGAATTCTATAGAAGTGCGTGATTAGTCCAACGCTCACAGTAGCCTTCCACTTCCACTATAACACAACATCAATAAATAAATAAATAAATAAAAATACTAATTAATTTTAATCAAGTAACTTTTCAACTACAATGACTTCCTTCAATAGCCACAACTTTTTTTCTGGACAATAACCTCATCATATGCCTCATAGGGCTCAAATATCTCTCCAAGCCTCGTATTTCCATGCCTACCTTTGCTTCCACGAGACTTCTCCATGTGTGCTCTTGGATGGCTCCAATATCATAGGTCCCTTTCAAATGGAGATGGAAATGATTTTTTTAATAAACAAAATGTTATAAATACGATCTTTGTCCTTGCACACAGGAATATCAACTCCACAGGTTCTTTTTTATTTACTTACTAATATGTAGCTACCAGTAAAAAAGGACAAGGACAATGATACATGGGATGAAAATTTATCTACCTGGTAAAGTTCCCAATGGAGAAGGTAACGTCTTTCTCTTTATTTTTATATTGCAACTCCTAATAGGAAACTCCTTTAAGTGGAATAATCATTCCGCTTTTGTATTTTTCTAGCAACAACGATAATACAAAAAAAACGATGGATTTTGTTATTCAACTCTTTCAGTTCTCACGCCATTTGATACCAACACTTCCACAACAAGTCTTCGATGCAGATTCCATAAATGCAATACATGGTGTCTTAAAAAAAACACTCGCAACACTAGACAAAAATTTGCAGCAATTTTAAATCTTCTCAAAATGCATGGATTGCCATATATTTTTGTTCGATTTTTTAGTGATCTTAGTAGCGATTATAGTCGGTCTATTTTTTTTTTCAGCAGGAAAAATACTTTTTGGTTTATATTTATGTACCAGAACATATAGCTAGTATTGTTCAAGTAAAAGCTTACAGATGGGTCCACATACTTCTTACAATTTTTCAACCAAGACCACCATAGACAGATCTTTCAATTCTCGACCAGTTCAAAAAAAAAATAGAGTGGAAGGAACACTCGCTAGACCCCTTTCAGAAAATGTAGAACACTGTAGATAATAAAAATACTAAGTGTGGTAGTGACAAAAAATTTCCCTTCAGAATCATAAAAAACATCTCCCTAATTTTTCTAATGGGTTCGATCCATGTTTTCCAGACCAAAATGGAAACTTGCCTTCTGATGCTTACTTGAAATATACCTTACCTGTAGCTCCTAAACTGGTTGAAAAGAAAAAAATATAGTTCATCTCCCCAAAAATGCCGCTTAGTCCTTTTTTGGATAATCTGTCCGCTTCCTAGTTTTTTCCTCTGTAAACATGACAGAACTTTATGGAGATGAAGGACCGCTTTAGAGCATGAATCCGCTCCAGCCAATGTACAAGAGAACCATGGTTTAATTGTGAGCCCCTATGCATGTGATCAATTAAGACTTTAGAATAGCCAAAGACCCACAACTCTTCCAGATAGATTTGGCTTGCAAACCATAACAACCCCCACATAGCCAGGATTTCAGCCCTCATATTTGTGCCTCTTCCCCCAAACCAGTAAATTTTATAATGACAGTCCAACGATAACATGAGCCAAGTGCCACACCCATAGATATGGTTTTGTGATGCACCATCAAATAATCCTGCCGGATAGTGAATCTCAAAAGGTCATAATCTCTTAGATTCATCACAAGGAGGCTTCTACTTTTGCTTCACCATTTCCAATTGTCCAAGGATCTTAACACTAATGATCTGTGGTGTGTATGGCTGTCCCTAAAAAATCTTCCTATTTCTGCCACACCAAATGTGCCAATGGAATAGAAAAGGGATGGCTCTTAAATTATTCCCTTTCCGGAACGACCACCTGATGCACTTCTCCACTGAGCAAAACTGTGGCGTTGGGAGCAAGAGAACGGAACACAGTGTATTGAGGACCTCCCTAGCAAAGGGACAACTATAAAATAAATGGATATTGTCTTCGTCTTGTTCCCCGCATAGAGTGAAAATGCCCAGACCCTGCCACCCTTTTCTCTGTAAGGTGTTCCACGTCAAATTTTTGTTTCTCCAAACAAGCCACAGGAAGATGATCAGTTTTACCTATACTTTAACATTCCACGGTAGCTTGAATCAGCAGTCGGTTACAATACCCATTTTTGAGTTTATGAGTACCCAATAAGCATTCCTCGTATTTATCTTCTTTTCCATAGTAATTCCCCCCCACGTTATCCTGTCACCCCTTTCATCCTTCCTCAGTCCCAAGCTTCTTAAAGAGAATAAGTAGCTATTCCATTCCTCCTTTTTCCTCTCTTCCATGCCCAGATCCTTATAAATCAACCATTTCAGTATATCACTCTCCCATTCCTTTATGATCTGACTAATATAAAATATACCCCTTTGATTTATGTATTCAATGGTATCCCTGCTTAGATTGTGGTTTTGGTCAATGCCCAGGATCTGTTGGTTCCCAATCAGAATCTTGTTTCCATTACCAAAAAACCATTGTAGATTCTCTAAGAAAGTAGGCCAGCACATGCTAAAACCTCTCCAAATTTGCGATCTTGCCTTAGCAAGATCGACCCTATTTGTAAAAATGAAGAAAATGGGTATGCTTAACTCTTGTGATAGTGTTGGACCTCCTAAACCATATTCAACACCTGCAAACATCCCTTGGACCCATTCCCCACTTTCGTAGTGCATTGTCTGTTTTCATAGTGCCTCCAAAAACTAAAAACATGGTGACCTTTTCCTTAATGTGAAATGTGGAAACTTCAGAATGGATGCTGGAACCTTCATAGAACTCCCTCATGACAACAAAACTTTCAACTTCACTATCCCATAGCTATCAAACTTATATATGAAAAGCGCATCAAGCCCCTTGCTGCGTTTTTGCAAGTTTCATCAAAAATTTTCCTTTTCTGATCTCTTGAGCTGAAAATAAATTTTTAGAGATGGGTTGAGGTTTCCTATTGAAGATTCACCTTTGTGTTAGCTTCTGCAGGGAAGTACAACCCACCTCTCTTCCTCTTCCTTCCATCTTCCTTGACTTAAGTGAGCTACTTCTTCACCAACCTGAGTATTCTTTTTAGGACCAAGTATTGTAAATATAATTTTTTCACCTTCCTATTCAGAGGAAAGTTCCACTTCAGTTTATACTTAGCCCTGTCAAGGAATGGTATAACAACCTCTACCTCTTTAAAAAGGTCAACTTATCCCTATGACCTTTCTCTGCAAGTTGGTCTACTTGATGTTGTACTCCTTCAAGATGTTCTAGTAGCTTCTCAAATTCCTTCTGCTCATGAAAAACCATAACCTAAACAATCTCCTTTTCTTGCACATGCACCTTGGAAACCTACCTAGTTCTAGGTCTCCTTGAATTCTCAACTAGCTCCTTCAGCTCTTCGACATCAATGACCATTTTACCTTTGCCTTTGGAAATATTTTCTAATGTTTCCTTTGATGGCTCTTCTCTTCTAGGCTGGATAGTTTGTTGAGATGCCTTATGCCTAAGCTATGTATTCTCCTGCTCCAAGGAATCTATTTTCACATGGGCCTTGTCCAACTTATCTTGTATCTCCCCAATTTTCTGTTCCTTTTCATCAATTTCCACTTCTCTTTGTGTGCTCTCTGTTTCCATAAATTTAATAGGTGATGATGGAGGAACCACAAGTAATATCTTACCTGCAGCTCTTGTTCTTGGAACCCTTACCACCTTTTCTACCTCAGAGGAAAATTGTAGCTTCTTAGCTCTTTTCTTACCAACCAATTTTCTTTTAGTCAAAGGTTTCTTGACTGAGCTTGTTGTGGTAGGTGAAGCTTGTTTAACCACAACTGAAGGAGTGCCTTTCATAGTCTTTTGACTATTTGAATATTTTTCTACCCATCCTGAAGAAGCAAGGAACGCCTTCCATGTCTACTCATTCTTAAGCTCCTTCATTACCAACATTTAATTAATGAAAAATGAAATAAATTTTCCTTGACTTCCTTTTGTTTGAAGTCTGTCAACCATATTACATACTCTCCTAAGAATATAATAGGGAATATTCAAATTTTTCTTTCCATTAAAATGCATTAAGAGCCTAATGTGATAGTGATACACCCAACTTAATATCCCCTCACATGTGAAGTACCTTTGAATGAACTCCAACATCTTGCTATGATTATCTTGTAAATAATTCCTTGGAACAGATGAACCATACTCTTTCCTATGTTTTGGCTTGAGAAATTCCTTGAAATCAACCAAATCAAAATCCATTCATGTGAACCATTCCTGTCCTCTCAAAGGTATCTCAGTGGCCTTAGCTATTGATTGAGATGGGACTAGAAAATTCATACTTCCCACCTTTTCTTGTACACCATAAAAACCCCTAGCTTTGTCAACTTCAAATGATATTCCTGAATTCTCTCACTGAATCTCATGCACCCTACTTGTTCAATATCCATCTTGATGGTTGGATGTGTATTGATGATTATGATTTCCTGAGGTTAAAAACATACAATAACCCCCCCTTTGTGTTTTTTGTCTTCTGGAGTCGACATAGTTTCACTTTTGCAGCAATGGATATTTTAAGGTTATGAACAAATTATTTAGGCAACAATGGAGGTGTTTCAAATCTTGTGACAATGTCTTAAGATACAACCCAACAATTATAACAAGACTGAAAATTACAAATTTCTTAGGAAAACCCTTAGACCTCAGAATTTTGTAACTTTTGGCAAGAAATTAAACTAGGGGCAGTCGTAGTGCACAAGCCATAAACACAACAAAAAGGAAAATTGACTTTTAAAACACCTTTGGGCATAAATTTCAAGGAATAAGATTTGTTACAGTATTTGTACCAAGGAAAAAATTTCATGCAAGAGATTGCACAACGAAAAAAAGGAAAATTCACAATTAAAAAAAGGGTATACGGTCCATGTTAGGTCCCTATATCACTAGTATAGCCCCTTATTATTGTTAGTTTAAACCCCTTATTGTTATTATTGTACCCTTGTAACCCCCATTTTGTTATTATTGTGCCCTTAAATTATTATTGTTAGGTCGGCGAGGATTACATTATGGCCCCATGGACTCCTATATATAGAAAGGAGGTTTTGTGAATTGTATCATCCAAGAATTGTGCATTTATGTAATGTATTGGAGGTTGCCCCCTCGAAGTGGCTTATTTCTAAGGCGTTCATATCTCTTTTCTTCTATTTTTGGAGCTGGTTACACAACATTTGGTATCAGAGGTTTGGATTCTAGGGTTTCGCTGCTCCAAACAGGTCATCGTGGCATTTTCGCTATAACATTTTTTCTACGAAGCTTCAGAAGCTGAAATTTTTAGGGTACGAAGCTGAAATCTTGAGGAAGGTTTTCTAAAAATTTCAGATCTTGGTTCGCAATATTTGAGGAGATATCATCTGTGGAAGTTAGGTATTTTTTCAGGCTCATAAACAGGTCATCGTGGCATTTGCGCTATAATTTTTTTTGTACGAAGGGTCAGAGTCTGAAATTCATATGGTGCGAAGCTGAAATCCTGAGGAAATTCGTCAAAAAATTTCAGAACTTGGTTCGCAATATTTTTTGAGATATGATCTGTGGAAGGTAGTGCTTTTTCAGGCTTCTGAATTTCATCTCAAAGAGGTGATCGTGGGAAAAGTTCAATAACTCTCTCTCTGAAGATTGGATTGGAGTGCCGTCAAAATTGGTCACAAGTACACAGCCTTTAGTTTCTTCGCTATCAATTTCAGAGACAAAGGACAAAACAGTGACACGTGGCAAGTCGTACAAGTTCGCTCTACTGAACCAGTCCAGAATTAGGTCATTGTGGGAGATTGGACACAACTTTGTCTTGGAGCATCAAAATCAAGTCAGACCTGTGGCATTTGAAAGAAGCTTCAGAGGGCTACTACAAGGCTGAATTTCAGATATCGAAGATTTTCAAGCATAGAGATAATACAATTTCAATATCGAGCTCCTCAAAGCTAGTAAAAGGTGTGTATTTTTTTTCCGAATTGCATAAGTCTTGTTTGAAGAATCAAGTTGAATTGATTGCAAGGGCCTATTGTAGAATAGATATCAATATTGGAGTCTGAAATGGCCCCTAAAAAGAATTCAACACCCATTAAACCTTTAGAAGGCTCTACTATTACTCATGAAGATGAAGAATGGCAACATGACATGTCAAAATTACAAGAGCAAATGCAACAAATTTCGCTCTCGCAAAGACCAACAAAAAATGAAATGGAAGTTTTGAAGAAAGGCATGGAAGTGAAGATGGACGGTTTGAAGAAAGGCATGGAAGTGAATATGGACGGTTTGAAGAAAGGCGTGGAAACTAAGATGAATGGTTTGGAAGCTAAGATGGATGGCATGGAAGCCGGCATGGAAGCTAAGATGGATGACATGAAGAATGATCTAAAAGCATACATGGAAGGCTTGATGACAAGATTAAAACCAGAAATGATTCCTAATGGCGGAAATATAGGAGAAGAACCTCCTGATGAGAACAAAATAAATGTTAATCATGATTCCATAAACTCGAATGTTGGTGGGAAGAACCACCATATTCCAAAAATGGATATGAGGAAGTTTGATGGAAAGGATCCTGTAACATGGATACTACCGATGGAGCAATATTTTGATCTCCATAACGTGCAAAACACACAAAAGGTACGCATTGCAACTTTACATTTAGAACAAAATACATTTGTATGGTATCGATGGCTTTGCTCCCGTTAAAAAATTGTCACTTGGTCAATTTTTACGGAGGAAATGATAGCACATTATGAGGATACAAAGAGCAACACCTTCTTTACCCAATTGATAAATCTCAAACAAAAGGGTTTAGTGGGGCAGCACATTGAGGACTTCCAAAAATTGAATATAAGGGTAACCGATCTTACAGAGGAACACAGGATTGATCTCTTCCTAGGCACTTTAAAGGATAACATCCAACATGAAGTTCGCGTTTTGGAACCTGATTCATTGGAGAAGGCATTCGGGTTGGCAAGAAAAGTTGAATGTAAAATTATGGCGACAAGGAAGCCTACCACTCAATTCTATAAAGAAGGAAGTGTTGCTACGCCTAGATTTCCACACCCTACAAGGTTGACACCACAACAATTGGAAGAAAAAAGAGCAAAAGGGCTTTGCTACAGTTGTGATAGCAAATACACTAAAGGTCATAAGTGTGCTGAGAAGAAATTAATTTACATAGATTGTGAAGAGGAAGAAGAAAATGAACAAGAAGAGGATATACACCAGGAGCCAGCCCTAGAAGAGGAAGAAATGAATCCGACCATATCGTGTAATGCACTGGCAGGAATTACCACTCCTCAAACTCTCAAGATAGAAGGACATATAAAGAAGGAAAGGGTAATAGTGTTGATTGATTCAGGTAGCACCCATAATTTTATTCATTATAAGGTAGCCAAGGAATTAAATTGTTTCCTATACCCAGCACCCGAATGTCAAGTGATGGTTGCAAATGGAGGAACTATAAATTGCTCTGAAAAATGCCATAATATCAAGCTAACCATGGGGGAATATGTATTGACTAGTCCAATGCTTTCCATTCCTATGGGAGGTGCTGATGTTGTACTAGGAGTACAATGGTTACAATCTTTGGGGACGGTAGCTTTTAATTTTCAAGAACTTTCTTGAAATTTTTTTCAGAAGGAAAGGAAGTCGAATTACGGGGTATTGAAGGGAAGCCGGGAAGGATAATAAGCTCTAATGTCATGACAAAGCTTCTAAAGAAAGAACAACGAGGCGTAATTGCACAATTATACTCACTAGAAGTTCCGACATCAAAATCATCTATTTCTGCAGATCTCCAACAAGTCTTGGACAATCATTCCAAGGTGTTTGAAACTCCCAAAGGACTCCCACCTATTCGTGATCATGATCATGCTATTCATTTGATTCAGGAAGTGTTCCTCCAAACATCAGGCCTTATAGATATCCTTACTTCCAAAAGAGCGAAATTGAACGTATGATTGCAGAAATGTTAGAGGCGGGTATAATTCAACCTAGTCAAAGTTCTTTCTCTGCTCCTGTAGTATTGGTACACAAGAAGGATGGATCATGGCGAATGTGTCCGGGTTATAGGGAGCTCAATAAGCTCACCATTAAAGATAAATTTCCCATTCCTGTGATTGATGAATTATTGGATGAATTACATGGAGCAATTTATTTTACCAAGTTGGATCTTCGTTGAGGATATCATCAAATTAGAATGAAGACTGAAGATATTCCAAAAACAACATTTCGAACTCATGAGGGTCATTATGAATTTTTGGTCATGCATTTTGGCCTTACCAATGCACCTTCTACACTTCAAGGGTTGATGAATTCCATTTTCAAACCCTTCCTTAGAAAATTTGTGCTAGTATTTTTTGATGATATACTAATCTACAGCAGGTCTTGGAAGGATCATGTTGAACATGTTGACAGGGTGCTCAAACTATTGCAGGAGAAACAATTATATGCAAAAAAGTCAAAATGTTTCTTTGGAGTACAAGAGGTGGAATATCTGGGTCATATTGTATCTCACGAGGGTGTTAAAGTAGACCCTAACAAAATTAAAGCCATTAAGGAATGGAAAGTCCCCACAACCATGAAGAAGTTGCGAGGATTTCTCGGGTTAACGGGGTATTATCGCAAGTTTGTTAAGAATTATGGGAGAATAGCAGCACCTCTAACAACATTATTGAAGAAAGATGCATTTTCATGGACTCCTGAAGCAACTAAGGCCTTTGAACGTCTTAAGAGGCAATGTGCCTAGCACCGGTCTTAGCTACACCAGACTTCACAAAAACCTTTATTGTGGAATGTGATGCCTCAGGAAATGGAATTGGTGCAGTTTTAATGCAGGAAGGAAGACCCATTGCTTTTGAAAGTCGTCCAATCAAAGGAAAGTATTTACAGAAACCTATTTATGAGAAGGAAATGTTAGCAACACTACATGCACTAAAGAAATGGCGAACTTACCTAATGGGAAGACACTTCAAGGTAAAAACTGATCATGATAGTCTTAAACACTTTTTGGAACAAAGACTATCGTCAGAAGAACAGCAAAAATGGGTCACAAAGATGTTGGGTTACGAATTTGAAATAATCTACAAAAAGGGAAAGCTGAATGTTGTTGCAGATGCACTCTCAAGAAAGAATGAAGAGGTGGAAGCATTGCTTTGTGCCATTTCTATTATCCAACCAGATTGGATAACTGAAGCAAGAGATGAATGGAAGAAGGACAAAGATGTATGGATACCCATTCAAAAGTTGCAGCAAGATCCTAGTACATCTGATACATTTAGTTGGAAAAATGATTCCTTATGGTACAAAGATCGCTTATATCTTTGTAAGAATTCCCAACTAAAACAAAAGATTCTTCTGGAATTGCACACTTCTCCTTTAGGAGGACACTCAAGATTTTTAAAAACTTACCACGGGGTGAAGAAAGAATTTTTTTGGGATGGCCTTAAATCTGATATTCGAAAGTTTGTGGCGGAATGTTTGGTTTGCCAGCAGAATAAAGTGGAAACAATTAAGACCCCAGGACTTCTACAACCTTTATCCATTCCAGGTCAACGTTAGGAGGAGATTTCAATGGATTTTATCACAGGTTTACCTAAGTCCGAAGGAAAGAGTGTCATCATGGTGGTAGTTGATAGACTTACCAAGCATGCACACTTTTGTGCATTATCTCATCCATTTAAAGCAAGTACAGTTGCTACTACATTTATGGACAAAATTCAAAAGCTACGTGGAAGCCCAAGGGTTATTGTGAGCGACAGAGATCCCATTTTTACTGGAAATTTTTGGACGGAGTTATTTTCTTGTTTGGGTACTCAATTAGCTCATAGCTCATCTTATCATCCTCAATCTGATGGTCAAGTTGAGATAGTAAATAAATGTTTGGAAGGATATCTTCGTTGTTTTGTATCTGATAAACAAACACAATGGGTCAAGTGGTTACCTCTTGCTGAATGGTGTATAACACTTCCTTCCATACTGCAGCAAAAATGACCCCATTTATGGCACTTTATGGATATCATCCACCATCCATCACATCATCTTTAGGGGAAAATTCGAAGGTTCAAGCAGTGGAAGATCACATCGAGCATCAGCAAGAAGTTCTCCAACTCTTAAAGGATAACCTGAATTTGGCACAAAATCGAATGAAACAACAGGCATATCAACATCGCAGCGAGAGAAATTTTGATGTAGGAGATTGGGTATTTTTACGGCTACAACCATATAAACAAATGTCCCTCAAGCAAGCTAAGAAGGATAATAAATTATCGCCAAAGTACTATAGTCCTTACAAGGTGTTGCAAAAGATTGGTACTATGGCATACAAATTGGAGCTTCCTACTTCTTCGCGAGTACATCCAGTTTTCCATGTTTCATGCTTAAAGAAAGTTATAGGTGAAAATCTTCCAGTTCAAACAATATTGCCAGAACTTGATGAGGAAGGAAAAATAATATTGGAACCTGAAGTGGTCATGGAAACAAGAACTCGACAGCTACGGAATCGATCAATTTAAGAGTATCTCATCAAGTGGAAGAACTTACCCACTGAAGATTCTACATGGGAGGATGAGAATTTTATACAGAAGCACCCAGAGCTACTCAAGCGTTGAGGACAACACTTTTTGAAGGAGAGGGGCATGTTAGGTCCCTATATTACTAGTATAGTCCCTTATTGTTGTTAGTGTAACCCCCTTATTGTTATTATTGTACCCTTGTAACCCCCATTTTGTTATTATTGTGCCCTTAAATTATTATTGTTAGGTCGGCTAGGATTACATTATGGCCCCCTGGACTCCTATATATAGAAAGGAGGTTTTGTGAATTGTATCATCCAAGAATTGT
Source organism: Pinus albicaulis (assembly GCA_034641835.2). Classification (NCBI taxonomy): domain Eukaryota; kingdom Viridiplantae; phylum Streptophyta; class Pinopsida; order Pinales; family Pinaceae; genus Pinus; species Pinus albicaulis. The sequence continues at coordinate 1,098,723,237 of CM076574.1, read as the reverse complement.
GCATTTATGTAATGTATTGGAGGTTGCCCCCTCGAAGTGGCTTATTTCTAAGGCGTTTATATCTCTTTTCTTCTACTTTTGAAGCTGGTTACACAACAGTCCACTGTGTAGAAACACGATGAATTAGAATAAAACATAGTGAATTACAGAAGCACAACGACGATAATTTTACTTATTTGCAAGCTATAATTTTTTTATGCTAGCTTCTAAATGCAATTTCAAAATTATTTCAAGACTGAACGATGAATATTAAACATAATTTTCACTTGTGAGGGGATTTTGATCGTCGACATTCGAGAAATTGAACATTGTGTGGACTTGTAGCGCATCTGCCTCGCTTTCCCAGTGAATGAAACGAACTACCCGAGCTATTTGATGCAAATGATGAAGGGTTGAGTGATTAGGGATACAGAGGCAGGTTCAAATGATCACTTGGCATGGTATGGATCGAGAGTGAATGTGTTGATTGTGATTTGGAAATAACATCATGAATGTGCAGCGCATTTCTGAATTCACAACGTATTTGGAAAAGATAGGATTGTCCTTCTGACCGTTATCCCTTACTGAGCTCATAAATTTTCCTTTTGAAATGAAATCTCAACTGATATGAAAGATCCTCCAAATCTATGTCAATACTATTTCATGATTCCCTTTGATGTAGAAATTGGATCTAGACTTAGGTGGCCTGCTAACTATGACTTAGAATGGGACCAACCAACTCATAGTATTCAAGGACTTGCAACATGATTTTTGTACCCTTTTCAAGTGACCAAATACTTTCCATGATTTCCTCTTGTAAGGAAAAACACGACTTTAGACATTGGACTCTTAAAAAAATGAAAAGCTTTACATGATACCCAATCTATACCTAGTCCTCTCGAAACAATAATAGTCAGGTGATTATCACTAATATTTAAAATTTGACTTTATATACATAGAAATACTACCATGACCAAGATACCTAGACATAGGACACTAACACACTTCTCCAAGGTCATCCATATGTTGAAGGTGATGGAAATCCATCAACCAGGGGGTCTCCTCGATGGAAAGTTCCAATTATACTTCACACCATTTGGTGTAGGATCCCTTTCCGAAAATAAGGCTCGACTTCTATATGTTCTTAGATATATGACTTGGCTACAATGGTCAGCACAAGAGAGTAATGCACAAGTACTTTTTGATGAAAAAGTGTGAATGCCTTGTGGAATGTTCAACTGCAAAATGTATCAAGGTTCTTCTATAGAAAGGGAAATTAAAAGGAAAAGTTAGCCTTTAAAAGAAGAGTAATAGTATTGATGTAGTAAATACACGCAAGCATATACATATGCATGAATCATTGGAAAACTAGTGAAGTAGTTCACATAGAAGAAATGATTGTTAAAACACACACAACACACCTTCAACAAGATAAGTACCAAATCCACTAAAATAATTCAATTTCCTTAATAGAGGTGAAAACAACATACATCGAAACATTCAAATAATAGTCTTACAATATATACGACATATGCATGAAAGTGTGCTAACTCAACGAGCTTCTAAATTAAGCAAAAGTTTCAAGATAGATTGGTATAGTGAACACCAATGAATCTAATAGTGGAGCATTAGAGCAACCACTTTCTCCTCCAAAAGAAGTATTTTCCTCTCTAATATGTAGTAGGAGGAGCCAAGGTGATTTTTTCTTGCATGAGCTATGAGGGTGTATATATAACAAATGGGGTGACCATCCACCTCCCTTATAAATCTTGGACTACCCTCATGACTGTTTGACTTCTCTATGACTCTTTGAATCCTTCATGACCTTTTGCATTCTATGGATGACTCTTGGACTTCCACTTTACATTAAATTTCTCTAATATTGAATTTAAATATTCCACAAATGACGTGGCAAATGATGACTCATGAAATGACATGACATGACATTGATGACATGGACTACAAGATGACATGGAAATTTCAAGCCATTATTTGTTGTTTCTTTCTGTGTTCCTTCCTGAAATATGAACATGATTTCTTCTTCCCCCTCCATATGTCTTGAAGGTAGGGAGTCTTCAATGTAATCTTGATCTCCAACTATTGTCGCAATATGGTGTCCCTTTTTCCTTCTTGATTGATCAAATTTTCTTTGCATCTACAAAGGTGTCTTCTAACATGGTATCCTTCTTCATCTCCTTAATCATCATCCTATCATAACATGATATAACAACTGCAAATGAAATCCACTCTTGACAAGAAAATATCAGTCCGATAAACCCCTAGTCTAACATGCTTCTTCATAATCACTGATTGAGATGGAACTAGGTGATAAGCTAGGATACAGGCTCAAGGATTATGCAGTTGTGCAACTCAAGAGGTTAGGGGCCAAGACTGAGCCTAGATACTTTGTGTTTCTCAGTTCAAGCAGCTCGGGGATATATAACTGCGCAGTTGAGGGGATGTAGAGGTTGGGATGAGGGATTGAGGCTTGAGGTTTCCCACTGCGCAGTTCTGGAGGGATTGAGGCCAAGGGATTTGCAGTTGTGAAACTCAAGAGGTCAAGGTTGAGGCTTCCTAATTGAGACTATGAAGTGCACAGAAGAGGATGACAAGAGGCAAGGGTTGCGCAGTTTTGGAGCTCAAAGGTTGAGATTTAACAATGATACTATTCAGTGCACACTTATGGAATGAAGAGACTGCATAGTGTGCAGTTATGGAATGTAGATATTGCGCATTGTGCAGTTCCAAAAGGAAAATTTGAAGCTTGAGGGATGATACTACATAGTGCATATTTCAAGAAGGCTGAGTGAGGCCAAGTTGCTCGAGAAAACACATTTTTGGATTTTTCCAAGTGTGGGATCAGTGAGACCAAAGTGAAAAATAGCAAAACTTGAGAATTATCACACACTTAGAATAGTTGACAACACAACATTTATCACTCAAAAAACATGAAAATAATACTTTCCTCAATGCGATTACATTGCGACAATGTTTCCCAAGTGTGCCACTAAAGATACACTTTGCAACGACAGTGACGACACTTGTGAGAAAATGCTTAAAATTTTTGGAATGAGAGTGATACATATCTGCATGGTAAGAATGACTCATTAGCACCAAGGATACCCCTTGAAACAAACCAAAAATACAATTGTGCCATGTGTTATGTTTTCCATGCTAAAAGAAACCATTTGCGATAGTAAGACGAAAGTACAAATGAAACTTGTAAAATGTGAACAAAGTTGAAGAAACACATGTGCCAGAATGAATATAGCATGAAAATGACACTTATTAAAGTGAGAATAAGAAAAAGAAACATTCATAAACATGAAAGCGACTCTTGTGAAAGCGAAGGTGCACAAAAGCGACAGTTGGAAAAAGTCACCGAAATAGAAGAACAATCACGACCAAAAGTGAGAGAATATCAATGAGAGTGTGTGCACTGACTGTTGACATAGGTTGAAAATTGTACATGCACTTTCTTAATGGAATTGGGCTCTGCATGTTCAAGCTTGCATAAAATAGTGCAGTCATGAACTTGTTGTGGATTGAACATGTGTGAGCGGGTTCCTTTCACACTTATCAAAGCATCGATCGACCATAACGTGACTGTCGAACAAAAAATCGCAAGATCCAAAGTAGCCTCCAAAATTTAGGTGTAGACCAAATTTTATAGGGTGTTTGTCACAATGACAAATCTTGGCGACAAATTGGTAGAACTCTATCTTCTCTACCTTGGTGAATATTTTGTGCAGGGGCCTAGTTTTTCAGAAAGTATTTATCCATCATACAGATTACTATAGATTCGCCACTTAACCTTGTTATAGATATAGCCCCCTTCATTTCTTTCTCAGTTGAGCATAATCATAAATCAAACCATTTCAAAAATTTTTGATTTCAGGAGAAGGGTAATGTGATTCACGCGCTTAAGACATTCAAAGTGTGAATTCTCATCTCTGGTGTTGCTCCACTACCAATAGGCTTGGATAGTACCCCAATGGAGTCACTCAGGAACACAAAAATTTCTCCGCTACAAATAATATTGTAAAGTACCCCAAAGGAGTTGCTTGGTTCACCTCTCTGCACATAAATCCTTTCTCTTCTTTCACCCTTTATTTATTTATTTTATATAGGACTATGCTTCGACACTTATTTATTTCATGGGGTGGAAGAGGGATCTCGACTTATTGAGAGAAGAATAGGTTGTTCCTTCAAAGAATAATATATAAAACCTCTGATATGAGTTTTCTCATTTAGATTCCCCCCTTGTTCTTATCTACTGGATTGGATCAACGTGGAAAACCCTGGAACGTAAGGAACCGATCATAGAAACGAGGCTCCTAAAATAGATAAAGGTATCATCGTTTCACACAAAGCTATCCTTATGAAAGGATAATATTTTCCATCAAAAAATCATCGACCAAAAGGTATGAAACCAATACGAAGAAGACAGGCTAAAGGTTATCCAAATGTTGCAGTTCCACAATACCCTTTTCTGTTTTTTCGCATTATCTTTCTAGATGAAGGGAACATAATTCATGTGAAGTCTTATTTATAACACACGAAAGAAGATATAAGAAACAACGAGAAAACAAAATCAAAAGGACAAAACAAATGGAGGCTAATCGAAAACAAGATGCAAGGCAAAAGTTTAAAAACACAAGAAAGAGTACATAGAGTGAGTGCACGATGAGTGTGTAAGGGAGAGTAGTATGTAGCTAGACCTACTCCTAACCTAACCAGCTAGAAGGTCAGGGTTAAGTGTAATGAAATTTCCAATGTAACCACTGTAACTGATCTTGACCTACATACACAAAGATATAAGCGATTAAAACAGATATAAAACAATGTGTAATAGAAAAGATAAGCACTTGAATAGCATGCACGACAAATTGAAGGTCTTTCCTATCAACAAAAATATATTTCATAGCCACTACTTATAACCAACTTGCATGCTTACCTTTTCGATGAAAACCATAATTAAACAAACCTCAAAATCTTCTTGCGAATGCATCTTCATTTCTATTGGCTTCCTTAGAAAGCAAGAGGAAAGATTGAAATTGTTATTTGTGATGGAGCTTGCCAAGTAATATTGCTCCAACCATTTAGCAATTGGATCATGAAATTCGAAACAATCCTCATGAGAACCCTAAAATGTTTGAAAAGATGAATTTTAAATTAAAAGCGTAGGATGAGGATGAGAATATTGTAAGGGAAAATTAATTTGATCATATTTAGAAGGATTTTCAAGAGAGTGAGGGCCTAACATAACCACCAACAAAGGCTGAAGTGCCTCAAGTACTTGACAAGAATCTGAATAGTGAGATAAACCATAAATAATAATCAATGTGAAAAAACTATAATCAGATATACTGGTGGGAAATTGATAAAATGGATGATAGTTATATTATGATAAGATGGACCATTTGTGGCATGAGATTCTTAGTGAGAAGATAAAAAAGATAGATAAGTTTGAACATCTATATGAATGCCTTGAAAAAATGAATCATCTTTCTCGCATGATAAGTATAACAAACCATTTCCTTGTATACAAAAGAATTTTTTTGTTAGTTTAGTTGATGTAAAAATTAAAAATCAACCTATCATAATTGATCTCATGCAGAACAATAAAAATATCCTTTTGATTTTTTGTTATTACCTTATATGTTTCTAGCTGGGTTATAAGTTGTCTTATATTTTTTCCTAATTCAGGTGTTTGAGGAACAATGTCTACCAAACGCTCAAGTTCCTTTGTTGTTTTTAGCACATTTTTTCGCAGCAACACCAATGGACATGGGGATGAAGACAACTCTTCCTCGTTGAGGGAATCATCACGCGTACCATGGCCAGGCATCTGCATATTTGAACAAAAATAACATTATTTCAATTATGTAAAGAACTAAAATACCTGAAGATAGAGGAAGGCTGGCACTTTACATGTTCTTCGGCTGGCCCCTTTCCGCGATCATCCTGCCACATTATAAAATAATAAGAAGCATGAAATATATATAAAAATTGTTAAAGATAAAGAAACTAATATGAAACTGAAATTGTTATTTTTTTACCTATCCTAGGGTCCTGTACTGCCACGATCAGTCTGCCACATTGCAATAAAATTAGAAATGTGAAAACTTGAAAACGATATCTAACTTGAAAACAAAAAATGAAAACTAAAATAATTTATAAATTTACCTTTCTAATACATAAACTTTGTGCATTAAAGAGTAAAAATTTACCATCAAATGACATTCGAGTTTAAAGAGAGCAAACAGTAAATCGGAAATATTAAGGTAGTGTCTTCTCTAAGTTTTCAGATCAACATACAACAAAACAAGTTAAAGGCGCATTTATAAGGAATGGGTGTGAGGCAAACATTGTGACTTACAATTCTATGATCATTAGTCTCTGTTTTTTTGGTAGAGTAGAAGAGGCCCTGGAGTGGTTGAGTATAATTAAAAGTAAGGGCTGTAAGCCAAATATTTATACTTACACCTTGCTAGTAGACAATTTCTGCAAAGTAGGTAGATTAGATGAGGCTAAAGAGATTTTCAGTGAAGCTTTAATGAGCGGAATAAAGCTAACTGTAGTGTCCTATAATGCATTGGTCAATGGATATTGCAAGGGAGGTAAATTGGATGAATATTTCCTTCTCCTCGAAGAAATGAATGAGAATGACTGCATGCCTGACATAATTACATACAGTACCATAATTTATGGGCTAATAAAAGAGAACAAGATCTTAGAGGCTTTGAAGTTGCATGATCAAATGACAGACAAGGGCTATGAACTATATATGAAGACAACACTTTCTTATCTGCGGTGCCCTTTCCAGATCCTTATAACGAGTGGTCGCATAACTTGTGGGACGATTAACTTTCCTAGTCAGTAGTCGGCTCAAGGTGATCTTGGGTTGTGTGTTTTTAGAACTATGGTTACACCTGGGCCTCCAAAATTTGATTACATCATAATATATCGCTTTTCCATATGATTAAAATCCATTGGGGCCTTGGCTAGTGAGCGCCAATTGTTCTAATTGTAGTTAGCATGCATACACAATCATATGCACATAATTTTTTTTTTTTTTTAATCTAGGGCCATAGTTAAGGTTGCCAGAGAGCTATTTTGATGTTATGTTGAGTTTGAATTTTGAAAATATAAAGATAACAAAAAAGTCACAAGTAAAAATAGGTACATGATTTACAAGAAGTCTATTGAAAACTAGCAAACCATTAGAATAATTGGCATAGAAGTCCCAATTGCTCTGCTACCTAATTAATCACGAAGTTATATGAAGCACCTTAAATATGGAGTCCTTTTCCTAAGTAAAGACATCATCATTGTTAGATCTAAGACTTTTGTGATCCATAATGTAGATGAATGTCTTTCGGATTAATCAAATCCTAATGATGTGATTAATTTGAAAGACTTCATCATTTTCACCCTAATCATATGTATTTATAAAATTATATTAATTTTTGAGTGCTATATGTTGTGATCACTTTAAACGTGAATGGTTAGTTTGTACGTAGTATAAACTTCTTGATTATTAATATCATCGAGGCATTTCTAGGATAAAGTTCCTATATTCTGATCCGACAGTAGTCAGTGGTTTCATATAGCAAATTTTCTGTGTAGATGTTAAGCTACAAGCCAATGAGACAGAGTATGGATCCTACAGAGTGAAGATATCTTCAAACACAATGGATGCTGTTGTAAAATGTAGATCCTAACTGGAACAGATACTGAAAGGAAATTTTGTAGCAGATGATCAGTTGGATCCTGTAGCTATATAGATCCTTTTTACTCGTGAGGGGTTTCATCTTCTAAGATCATTAGAATGGGAGACCAAGACTTGTATAATATTTGAAAGACACAGTCATAGTATAAAATTTTTTGGTCCAGCCAACAAAAGTGATAAAACTATTAAAGATCTGGTACATAACTTGATGTTGCTTCATGAAAACAAACATCAACAAATATCTCTTAGAGGGGAAGGGGTGCCATATGGGTTGATGAAGGAAGTTTTCAAATGATTTGGTGTGGAGCTAGCTGGATTTAAAGCGTGCATTCCAGAGGAAGAATTTATTCTTGATACACGACGTCATGTTTTGTCTGTTCATGGCAGTAGAGAGACAAAAATTAAAGCTGACAATGTCATCGCTGAAACTGCAAAGAGTATTAAGGGGATTCATAATCATATTTTAAAAGAAGTTGATGAAATTGGGAATGCTTGTCCCATCTACTTCTGTGATATTGAAGACTACTATAGACTCGAAGGATGTGGGCATGCCTTTCACAGATCATGCCTAGTTGAGTAGTGTAACTCAACCATGTGTCATCATGAGGGGTTTCCTCTTGTTTGTGCTCGTGAATATTGTAACCATTTGTTCTTAGTTGCTGATCTAAAATCCTTGGTCTCCAGTGAGGCACTGGATGAATTATTTAGAGCTTCTCTCGGGGAATTTGTGGCTTCGAGCAAAGGAACCTACATATTCTGCACCACCCCAGATTTCCCATCAATATATGAGGTTTCAATTTATGGTAGACTCTTTGTTTGTGGCAGTTGTTTAGTGTATTTTTGTACAACATATCATCTAGAGTATCATCCGTACCCGTCATGTGAAGAATATAGATAATTCAAGAAAGATCCCGATGCCTCTCTAAAAGAGTGGTACAAAGGAAAAGAGGATGTTAAAAGGTGTCCTAGTTGTGGGTTCACAATTGAAAAAACTAAAGGTTGTAATCACTTCAGTTGTAAGTGTGGTAAAAATATTTACTGGGTATGTGTAAAGTCCTTTGACAGCAGTGAAAATTTTTATAGCCATTTGCGTGTTGTACATGGTGGTTACGTATATGGTGGCTACTAATTGCAAACTCTCTTACTTTTTCTTCATTCTATGTTGAGCTGATGATGTTTATGTTTGTTACGAGTTGTGATAGTTATTTCAGTGCATGCATTTTTTTCCTCCACACAAGCTAAGGTTAGGTTAGTTGTGGTAGGTTAAACTGAGGTGAAGTGACATTAAAGGATAAGAAACTTCTAGTGCCGGAAGGGAGAAGGGGGTGCTTAAAACATATGGAATTCTATTGATAAAACTCAACCTTGATTGATATGGGTTGTTGAGTAAGATGGGGAAAAGTAGACATTATAAGTACATTATAAAGTAGAAATTTCTTAATTACAAGGGGTAAAATCATTATGATTCAAGAGCACACAATAATTATTCAATCGAACAGACTTTGCCACAAAACTTGTGTCCCCAAATTTGCGTTGCTTTGAATCTTAGATTATTTTCTTGATTTGGAAGAAAACCTACGAAACATTTCCCAACTTTTGATGATTTTCTTGATTAGGAATACAGCATGTGAAACATTTCCCATCTTTTGGGAATAACTTATAAGCCAAAAAGATAAACATTAAAGGAAGCATAAATAGAAAAGAAGGGGTATGCCATGGGAATTCTGTCAATAGTTACCTGATAGAGCAATATACCTATCAATATTATGTCACGTTTAAAGTGGAAAGGAAAAAAATGAAATTCAAAAGTATAATAGAATCTTCTAAGGTTGCTTGAGACGATGTTCATATATCCTCTAAAGTTTCCTTTACATGCATCATTAAATTATGAATATGGTGCTCAGCATGACAGTTTGGTAATTAATCATTATTTGTTCCATAGTTTCCATTGCCTTGGGTATTGCTTAGGAGTACTTGTGTGCAGTGTTTTTAAACTTGTACCAAGTTGACTCGGACTACCATATTAGCTTGGCTAATGGATTGGTTCAGAGGGCCAGTACCTACTCGGCCGAATCAGACTGTTTTTGGTACCAAACCACAAGGCATGACTTGGATGGTTTGGTACCAAACCGGACCAACTCGATTGAGTCTGTACCTTATTGGTGAAGTCATTTTTTGATGGAATTTAGACATGTTATGTTATGCATAGGTCATTCTTTGACCTGTATTTTTTCTGATATTTTAGAGCAGATTTTCATGGATATAAATTTGGCCTTATTTCAACCTCTTCGCAGCCCCTCCACTGAATTTTTCTTATTTCTTCCAACATTCTGTAAATATGCCCAAAAAACCTGGGGTTTGAGAAGATCTATTTAGTGTGCTTATGGCATGTTTATTCTAATGGATTTTGGCAGTTTCCTCCTCCATTGTGTTGCTGGTACGGGCATGTCAATTACATGCCACAAATTCTATTGCTGGTTGGAGGTATTCTTGCCTGTTATCTTGGGTTTCAGGCTATGCTTCAACCTATTTGGCACATTTTTCTACCATAAGTTTGGTTATTGGTAAGCCTCCTAATTTAGGGTATGTATAGATTTGTGGGTTTATCTAGGATCAAAATTTCTGTGTGCAAGCAATGATTCGTCACATGTGTGGTTTGCCGAATGTTCCCACAAAAAAATAGTATTTCTTCTCACTGTAATTTTAGTGGAGTATCTCTAGGTTTATACTTTGTAGATCCTTAAAGGCCCTAGGGTAAATTTTTGAGGGAGGGTATTACCTTTTGTCATTCAAAAATTATATTTTCCTAATACTTTTTAAGGGCCCTTCACACTCTAGAGGCCATGTCCTTTCCCCGCAACTTTTCAAATGATCTGGGCCCTTCGCTTTTAAAATCCAAATCCAACGGCGCGAGTTCATTTTTGCGCTTTTAAAATGCTCAACCAATGTTTTGGAAAAGTCGCGCGATATGGGTGGTTTTCCCAAACCACCCTGCGTTGACGTGTCACAAAACAATTCAATCGCGTTCAAAAAGTGATTTACTGCTTACCGCTCTGGAGCTGCACAAATACCACCCAGTCGTATTCTGAAACCACTCCTGCCTAACCTTTAGTTAATGTAGTTTAACTATAGTTTAAACTATGGTTTAATATGTTAAAACCCAATGTTTTCATAACATTTCTTCTATTCATGCCTTTTAACCTAAGAAACCTCCGCAGAGCCTATTTTCATCGAATTTTCACCATTTTGCACCAGTAAACCTTTGAGAGCCTGTGCAGAGCCCTTTACACTATTTTCGAACTTACCAGTGAATCAGTTGCCATTTTAAAAGCCAATTTCGAAACTGTGAACTATTTAAACTACCATTTCCTCTGCAAAGATGCACCATACCCTCTGATAACTGAATTCAGCAGAATTGAAGACTGCGCGCAACCATGAAACCTCTTCGACCGCAATTGTACCTTTTTAAAGGTACTTTTCATTAAACTTATCAACAAAAGCTTCAATTTTAAAAAGGAAAAACACCAATTTATCAGTTATTTCCTGTAATTATCTTAATTTCCCATGCAAATCTTGCAAAAAATATTCAAAGTACAGGGGAAACTTTGTCCAATTTTCCCTAGAATCCCTTATTTCCGTTTTTTCAAGTTTTATCCATTCCCTGGTCATTTTCACCGCTAGAATTGATGATAGCCTTTCTTCTGAACATTAAAACCCTCTTTCCATCTAAAACTCTGCTTGAAACCCTATTTTATCAGAGAAATTCTCCAAGAGTCCCTTGTTTCCAACAGAATAACTCAACAAACAGTCTAAGCTTGCTCTGTTCAGTTAAAAAATTACAAAGAAACAAGTAACCCCCAAATCAGGAGGCCCAAAACCTCAGAAGAAGGCCTCTGCTAAAATCCCTCAGCCTGAGTCTTCTAAACTTGATAAACCCACCCCTGCACTCACTGCTGATTCCACAGAAGTTGTCAGGTCTGTCCAACCTCCAGTTACTTCACAAGAAAATAGTCCTCTGGTTGACCTTGATTACAGAATATTGGACCCTTCAGTAGAGTTCAATTTACTTGATGTCTATAACTGGTGTTTTGGAAAATCTGTAGAGAAAGGTGATAAATATATACTAGTCTGGGATTCCAATCTGCCAAAGTACATTGTTCCTCTTACTCATTCAGCCCCTGATTTTGTCAGATTGTGTTAGTCCTATTATCTTCTATACCAAAGGTGTATTGTCAATAAAGATAGAGAAGTCATATTTTACATCAATGCAGAATCCATAAACTCTATGCTGCAATTAAAACTTGACCCTAATGTTGCCTCATTATCAATAGAAGATTTAACTCAGCTTTACCTAGACCTTGATTTTGCTTCTAAGTTCAAAATCTTCCAAACTTTTTATCCTAAACAGGTTGATATCCCTAAGCTCAATTCTCCATTTGATACTTTTGATTTTCCAAATGAAACCAGACAGATTGTCTCCATGCTATAATTCATACTGGGATATAACAGTGATGAATTCACTGATGTTGCTATTCTAGTTTTTCTATATACTTTGAGTCTTGGTCAGTCTCCATCCATTGTGTACAATTTTGCCAAGTTCATTGCAGAAAACATGCACTACCAATTTTCCAGATTGTCAGGCGAAGGAGTCTTTAGATATACTTCATATCTACTTCATCTCTTTTTGTATTATCAAGTAGATAAGTTTCCTATTGAGTTTCGGAAGATAGATCCAGAAGAGAATGTACTTTCAGTTGTGTTTTGGTCATCAATTTTGAGAAAATGGAACAGGGAATACAACTATGCAGACTTTAATGACTTGTTTTTAGTACCTGCTATGAATTTATTGAATAAAGAATAGACCCCTAGAATTAATGAAGAAACAAAGAGGATATTACAGCTATCTGAGAGCTGTAAAACGGGGGATTGGTACTTATACAAGAATTACACAGAGATTAGAGTATATGGTGCACTCTTGGCCCCATATAAATTGCCAAGATTTATGACAACAAGGATATTTGCTTTAGAATATTTGAGGCAGCTGTTGAATGCAGACGAAGTCAATTTCATAGCTTCTAGAAAAAAGACTCAGTTAAAACTGAAAAATCAAGTTGGGCCATTTATTGTAAATAATAGAGAAGCAACAAATGAAATTGATGTCAAGTTGAAAGAATATAAATTGCCATACAACTTTATGTGGAATTATGATCCTCAGGGTATTTTAAATCAAATCAGATTGAGATGCAAATTGTCTGCTTTCTTACATGATCCCAAGCCCCAAATTGAAAAATATGCCAATAAACTTGAGTGAGAGTCAAATAATTTATTTGATGATGACTCATAGGGCATGCAGGGAAACAATGGAAAAGAAAAATAGGTTGATCAAACACAGGTAGTTACAGTGAACAAAGAAGCTGAAATTGTTCATAAAAGAAGAAGAAAGGAAGATAGTTTCACAGCTGAAACTATTTTGGATAAGAGATTCAGAATTCCCTACAGTAAGAAAAGTAAATTGACTGATGAAGAAAGGGATAAAGCAATTAATGTGGAAGATAACAATGGTCATGAAACTGATGATGAAGCAACAAAGATAGTAACTAAAACTCTTAAAGAGCTTCAAAATGTCAAACTTGGAGCACAACAGAAAGACACAGTCATGGTGGATAAAAAATTAAAAGTTGATATGCCCTCTTCTTCTAAAGAACCTGACAACACAGAGTCATATATTCAAATCAGGCTTAGAAAAATCAAAGAAAAGAATATAGAAATCAAAAGTGAAGCATATTCCAAGTTCCTTGAAGAAAAGCCTGGGAATAAAGATAGACTCCTTTCAGCTTTTGATTATTCTTCAAGAAAATTAGTGATGTCATTTCTCAAGCCCACAGTGGCTGATCCAAAAACCATTGCAGATTATTCAAAGACAGACCTTGAAGTTGATATAGATGATGTCCATGAATTGGACCAAATAGAATTCCACAGGAGAAATACAAAGATGTTGTATTCTAAAATAGTCAATAAGACTATGAATTCTATCAGGCTTGAGAAAACACTAATAAACCTTCAAAATCAAATGAAATTGGATAAAGCCTCATTATATGCCAATAACTTAAGAATAAAAGAATTGGAGGATATAGTAATTGAAGCAGGAGCTGACCCAGCAAACATTGAAGGGGCAATGGTTATAATCAAACAAAAAAATGAAGACATAGTTGCTCTTAGAAAGCAACTAAAATTGCCTCAAAGTGAAAATCCCCAGGCAAAATAAATCCTTCAGCAAAAGACAGAAAATGATGAACTAAAACAACTTGTTCTAAAAATGACTACACAGCTCAAAGAAATGGAAATACAAACTGAAGCCTTGATGAAGGAAAATAAAGCATTAAAAAAGGATAAAGAAGTCATTCCTACAGTTATTCCATTAGTAAGCACTGTTGTACCATCTACTCTAGTTGAACATCTTGCACCTCAAGGGAAATTGGCAACTGCAGTGTCAATTTCATCAAAGGATAATTCTACTACTGCATCTTCAAATACATAGGTACAAACAGGGATAGGTACAGGAGATAAAAACTTGGCAAAAGCTTTGGAAGAGATGACTTTAAAGAAAGATGAGATCAAAACTTTGAGAAAAGCTAATGCAAACTTGGAATATGCCTACAAAAATGTTGTAATTACTTCCAAGGGCCATGAACAAAGAGTAAAAACATTAGAAGAAAGGATCTTGGTCCTCCAAAAAGAAGTAAATCTCACAAATTAGGTTGCCTACATAAAAAATCAGTTATGGGAAAAAATCATTGAAGGCATTCACTCACAATGGCCTTCTATTCAAATAATATATGAACAAAAAGATCTGCTACAAGCTACCTTAGTAGAAATTGATAAAACAAAGAAGGAACTTGGCAACAAACCACCTCAAGTAGTTCAGCTCATATCATTTTTGAATAGTAAAAACAGGGAAGAACTAGAAGAAATGAAAATTCTAGACAGGACAGAGGCTATTCTTGAGATCAGAAAATTCCTAACAAAAAGAAACATTATGAACAATCTGGAAGAAAAATGTGATAATCTGAACATATCAATCAGTAAATTCAAAACCAGGTATGACTTGCTGATAGAAGCAGGACTTCCAGATTTTCATGCACTGAATGAAAAATTAATGCCAAAAAAGGACTATGACCAGAAAATCAGAGCTCATGTTAAGGAGCAAGCTAAATAGCCTTTGCCTCAAGGATCTCCAAATGGAAAAGTACTACTTCAATATTTTGAAAATTTGTTCTTTTTGGAAAATGAGATTAAGAATATGTTCATAGTAAAGCCAAACTTTGCTAAATACATAGAGGCTGATGAAAGCTACAGGAAACTAAAGAATATGAAGATCCCCACTACTGAACAGTGGCAAGAATTCACAGATCTGATGTGAATTTGACAAGTAAAGAGCAAGAAAATCACATAAAAAAGTCATAATCTACTGTTACTTTATGGTGAAAAAATAAGTGTCAAAGTGTATCAGGGTCAAAGTGTAACAGTAAAATCAAATTGTTACTGCTGGTCATTTTTCAATTATAGCAGTGAAACATTGAAATGCGAAGATAAAGAGTATCAGAACAGAAGGTGAAAAGGAAGAGTATTCTACAATTCATCTTACACGAGATAATGTCTCACTTGCCAGCAATGCTTACATCACATCAGAAAACCTTTGTAATTAGAATAATCAGTTCTATTTTTCCTTGTAAAAGAGGACAGCTTGCAAACTGTTTTGCTGTTGTCCCTCTTCTTATGTTACATTTCCTATTTTTCCTTAAAACATTATCTCAAACTCTGAGATATTTTGTAAATAATTTATGTATATAAATACTTCATAATTCGAAGTATTCAGTGTGGAATAAAATTTCTCAAGACTACTATAGTCATTTTGCTGGACATATTGAAATTGGTGTGAGTCAATTAGCGAAGCAGTAGACTGGAAACGAGATCAGAGACATCATAACTAAGGATTCTCGTGGTGACAAGATAAGACTCATCTTTTTCTTGTTTTCAGTGTTTTCCTTTAAAAGTTTACATACATTCATTTAATGTGTTTCTATTCTGTAATGATCAACTAAGGAGAACTTAAACAAGATTAGTGATAATAAGCTCCATGTTTTAAACTAGTTGGCATTTTTATGTTTTCTGCTTGATAACCAGACCATAGAATTCTTAATTGCTCCAGGTCCCAGTTTGATCCCCTCCTTCAATCCTCTTTTCTGTAACTTAAGGATTCTTAAGTGCCCTTTTGTTCAGATTTCACCCAATCCATCAACAAAGCCTATTCAAAGCCTTATAAGGTCATCTATCTTGCCCTTAGTACATTTGCATCTTTAAGTCTTATTTCCTAGCTTTGCTTGCCTAGAAAGTTGACTCCATAGCCTAATGTTCTGGTAGATCCCTCTAGTTTACCTTGAAACACTCTTTATTCCCACCACACTTTCAAAACAAGTCCCACCGCATAATCATAGCTAGCCTAAAACCATTTACCAAAACAAAGCTAAATCTTTAGGAGAGATCCCTCTCCGGAGTTCAGGAAGGCTAGATCTTGAATTCCCAAAGCGGTTCTAGGCTACCCCTAGTTTTCTTAACTAGAAAAATCCTCATCCCACAACCTAAGAATTACTAGGGTGATAACATGTGCCATGACGATCGACACACCTCCAGGAGTGACGTGGGGTGATTTTGTTTTGTAGCCCCAGAGAGCTACAAATGGGAAGGATCCTTGGGGAGTCCACCTCTTGGATCAATACCATGCTACGGGATCCCATAACAACAATAGTAGGATGGAACATTGGTTGTTGGTGCAGTAAGGTGCCAAAGTGATAGATGTAGTAGCTAGTAGCGATTTGATACTGAGCAGTGCAAAGCAGAGTTGGAAGTAGTGTAGTTGGTACAGTGCAGAGTTTACATCAGTGCAAAGGCTTTAGTGACAGTGTAGAGACTAGCAACCATAAGGACTCGGGTGACATATGCATTAGACTGAACACAGTTGGTTTAGTATGATGGACAATTCTCAGTTGCAGATGCTGTAGTTGCAGTAGTAGCATATGAGAGACAGTTACAGATGTTGTACTAGCAGAAACAACAAAGTTGCAGTGAAAATGTAGTAGTTGGAAGTAGTTCAGCAGGTCCAGTAGCAGCACAAATGCAACACATATCAGAGTTACACAGTAGTTGGTGGGAAGAAGTAGCCAGACATGAGTAGTGTAGCAGGAGATGGTGCAAAGGCAGTGTATTGTAGTAATGGTTGCAGTTTTAGTACTAGAACACTTTCCTTGCTAAGAGGGAGTGTTATTTTTTTGTATCATCAGATGTGTTCTAGCCTCGATATTTGGAAGAAAGGCTAGAATACATGCATTCTCCAAAACCTAGAAATTGTTTCTGTAAATTTCACCTAGAAACGACTTAATTAAAATAATTATTTAGTTTTTAATATTTCCTAATTCTAAACTTAGGAAATATGATTAATTAATTATTTAGATAGGGATTGAGTTCTATTTAATATTAGCCATCGATTAATATTTAATCGTGGTTGTTGATGTCTCAATGAGATATTATAAGAAGAAACTCGATGGGGCTTGGACGAGACACTTCAACAGTTCGATTTCATTATCAGATCGATTTCTAGAGTAGCGGTGCTGAGTTGCCGGAGAGAGAGCTAGTGATATCGAAGCAGTGAGAGAGGGGCAGGGATAGTAAGGTTGGAGGAATATTTTCTAGTTTCTGTGAGTACATTGCAGAGAGGCAGTGAGTGCCACAAATACGCAGTGTAGAGCCATGCAGAGGCAGCGTAATGCTTCAGAGGAGATTTCGTAGTTTTCCGGGGAGAAGCAGTGATTGAGTGTTGGAATCCGGAGAGAGAGTCTGGATTCTAGGAGGATAAATATTCTAGAGAGTAGTTTATAAGATAGTGAGAGGGAAAGTATTTTTGAGTTGTGGGAATGGAGTACTAATTAGGTTGATGCAGTGACTACATAGAGGTAGCAAGGAGCAGCTCAACTTGATTTAAGGTCAGTGTCGGATTGCCTGTGGGAGCGAGATTTTTCTCACTAGACTTATTGTCAGTAATTTCTCTATATGGATTTCTATATTTAGCATCCATAGTCTTGTACTCAAATTTACTACTACATAATAATCAAACCCTTAGCTGTTGCACCAGTTTTCCTGAGTTGGGTTTTTCCAGGGACTTAGTCCAAAAATAACTATGTGTTTGTGTGTGTGTGTGTGCATCTATTCTTCCAATGTTATTTTTCTTCTGCTGTATTTATTTTTGTGAAGGCTACAATATATTAGTTTCAATATTTACCGTAGAGAACGGTAAATAATTTGTTCAATTTATTTAACAAATAGAAGAAACTAAATCCATTGTTGTAGTAGGATTCGGGGTTTCCCAAATTTTCACATATTTAAGGTGTGATGAATACAAATATTCAAAATATAACAGTCACAAGAAAAACTAGGAGCTGACTATTTTGAAAGGCATTTGATATACATGATTCCTTTAACCAAAGACGATCTTTGAAATAATCAAATTCACAGTTCCATGCTTCTATGAGATATACACATTCCAAAACCAAGTTAAGTACAAGAGATGAGTCATTTGGAATATAATATTGAATCCGATCATAAACAAAATATTGAAAGTTCAAAAGACTACATATGAGATACCAAACATCTTTCAAGAAGGAATTTACATCTAGTGAAACCATGCAAAGAAAATAATTTTATGATAAAAAAAAGATTTGACTTAGTTCTTGGATCTTACCAGGGTCACGAGATCCTGACATAACCATCAACGGAAGTTGAAGTGCCTCAACTTCCTAACAAGTCTCATAAATTTCAAGGATTTTAAAAATTCATTTTGAATATTGAACCAGACCATGCATGCTTTTTTTAGAAACAATGGAAACCAGGAAAGTACTGATAGAGGGGGTGAACCATGAGTGTGGCTAAATTATACATTTTTCACAAATTATACTTTTCAATCACTTTAGCAATTCTTCATGGATCAACATCACAACTCAATCAGGTAAAACATAACATATCACATGAGAAACATGTACACAAGACACCAATCATCCTTTTATTACAAGATTCAACTTGATTACATCATTTCCCTAAAAGCTACCACTTTTATCTTTATCAGCTTCTATTGAAAGGAACTTCTATCCATGCTCGTTTATCAGCTACCACCGAAAGGAACTACTTCCCCTGATCATTTACTGATACTCACTGGAAGGGACTCTTGCCCCCAAACATTTACCAATACCCACTAGAAGGAGCTCCAACCCCTGATCTAAAAGCTACCACTTGTTGGCTCTGTTGATCCATCTTTCATCCATTTTCAAACTAGAACCAATAGGACACTTATGTCATAAAAAATAAATCTTTCTCACTGCAACTGCTCACCAAATCCACCATACGGACACCTTCAATAATGTCTTATTACTTATGCACACATATTTCAAAATATTTTATTATTTATGCAAACCTCTTCAAAAATATCTGATTACTGATACTAAACACTGATAAGATCACCTTCAAAAATTTTCGATTACTAAAAAAATCATGCACCAACAACACCAACACCAATCACCAATGCACTTATTTTCATCTCTAAAACACCTTTAAGATACCAATATTGGTATTTGATACACCTTTAACACATACCACAATTATGCATCATGCTGCACCGACAACTCTCATCCACACACTCTTCTCTGCCCTAATAATTTTGCGACTTGAATTATTCCTTTAAATAATTCTGGACTAATATTTTTGGATTGAACTTTGGTTAACTTTCCTCAGATATTTGCATGGGTTTCTTATTTTTTCCTTTTTACTATTTTTTTTAGTACTCTAACTATGTTAATCACATTCTATAACCATAATCATCCTTTACTAGAAGTTAAACAAACCAATTTATCTTCTTTTAGCAATTGTGGCATTTTACAGGTTTTAACAATGCTTATTCTATTTTTGTCTGCAGTTGTCTTTGGCTTAGCTACCAAATTTATTGCCAAAACTGATAGTTCCACCATTTTTAGCTTAAGTCCCTTCCCTACTCCTTTACCTGATTTTCTTCCATAGGACTAGGTCTCCACGAGCATTGACTAGGCCTTTTAGGCACTTAGCCTCTTTGAGCCCTTCATGGTTCAAATGCCCTTTGTTAATGCTCTGCACCCTTGGTTTCATTTCTACACGAAATGACCAACCGTAGGGCTTGTGGCCCCTCTATCCTGGTGCTTTAGCCTATGACCCTTTATAAATCCTTCGGTGTCTTCCTTATGAGATGAGTTGTCCTAGTGGGGTCCTCCTATTGTAGCAAGAGCCAATAGAAATCTTTCTAGGATGAGTCGGCCACCTCATCATCCGAACACCTCTTGCCTAACGCATACATTTTGTGTACTATTAAAAACTCACCTAGCTCCATCCTACGAGATGATGTCACACTAACATCACATGTGCTACGTGTCAACCTGTGATAGGTGACACATATCCACCAGATATGGACCATTCGGGTGCCCAAAATACCAATACCAAATCTATCTACCACGTGTCCACCTATGATTGGTCCACATCATGCTGACATCACCCACCATTGTCATATCATGAGAGCCAATAATATGCTGCCACCTATCCTTTGTTAGAGAGGAGAGAGAAAGGGTCACCGAGGCCTTGTTTTGCACTGATTTTCTTTGTGAATTTTCTTTGAAAAAAACCACCAGATTCAAAAACTTATGCCTCAAAACTACTCCATTATGGTTTGTTGTATTAGGAGGAGTGGTCCCGAGGTGGTTCTCAATCATTAATCTATGCGATCAACGGTATGGGAAACCACCTCCTGTCGCCTCGAGGCCTAACAAGACTTTCGTCTATAGTGGTGTCGTAAACCAGCCACGTGTGCCTAACACCTATCTCTCAACGCTTAAAATTGTGCTCCCCAAACAAACTTTGGGGATTTTCTTTCCAGGCTCACCCTCAACAGGGTGAGTTGTCATAGTGGGAACCTCCAACTCGACTCCTCATTGGTTGGCTCTCTGTTGTCATGTCTTGGTGCCTTTTCACATGGTGCTTTCTCTTTGTAAGCCTTAAGGCTATACCATCAGGATACCTCCACCAGGATGGTGTCACATGCTAATTTCATCCTGCTCCATTCATCCTGGAACTTATACTTATATTCCATTACCATACCACCAGGATAACTCCGATGGGTGGACTCCACCAATGCCTAATAAAAGTGATCCTTGCTTCTTTTCTTTTCGCCACGTTTTCCATTTCCTCTATTTGTCTGATCCGCTAGAGTCTACCATCGAGTTTGTAACTTATTCCAACTTTGGCTATGCACCAAGGCTCCTCCATTCACCTTCAACTTTGCTCACTTTGACTAGGGTCATATAACTTTGATTGGATCTATCTCTCAAACCAGGAGGTCATTTTAAGACTTCCACTTATCGTTGGAAATATATTTAAGAGGTCTTCCCATATGAGTGGGTTACACCTGCATCTGAGATGATATACTCTAGAGGAACTAGACCCAAATACTCTACACCATTTAATTTCTTACATTAATAACACCATTATCAGTGCTTTTCCTTTACCTTTTCTTTTCATGTGTCATCTTTGTTATTGTCGTTTCCATCAATCTTTGCCTTGGCCATGAATGAAAACATATTTACTAATGAAATTTCATTTCCAATCTTTTCCATTGCACTTGCCTTTACCTATAGTGACAACACCATTATCAATGCTTTGCAGTTGCCATGTTTTGCCTTGGCCAAAAATATTTTCCATTTCCTTTGACTTTTCCCACAATGTTTTCCTTTACCATCAATATTTTCCTTTGTCGCAAATGACAACATATTTCCAAAAATATCCCTCTTTGGCATTGATGACAACACCAAGATCAAACAAAACATCATCACAAATGATCAAGCATAGAAAAGTTTAATTTTCTTCTTTGTCTTTGATACTTCTCCTTGTGTTTTACCAAAGGTCCTTCTCCCTTTTTGTATGAGGTTATGTACCATATTTTGTTTTATCACCAATAATTATACCCTTCTGACATCAATGGAAAAGATACTAACATGCTCCCCATGTCAAAAAATATCCCTTTGTATTATGATCCTGTGGACTTGACAATTGCTTATTCTTATGCTAAAACCCCTAGGTACATCTAATGTGATCCAAGAAGCTTCCTCTCTGTCCTTTGAAGAATATTGAGTTGATGGGAAAGGAGTAATTACTCCCAATATCTGCCTCAAGTAGGTAAGAGGGATATCTTACTAAAATAATACATGCTTGTCCAATTGAGCCACGAGAAATGATTCCTGCTCATCAAAGTCTCATGTAGAATTACATTCATAACAATTCCTACTTCGACACATACACTTGACCTCTAGAAACAAGAAAAAAATTTCCTATGCATGAAACCACCAAATTACACCACTTTTTACAAACATAAAGGGACTCTCACCAATTCGTGCTTGGACCAACAACTCAACTTGTGTTTCTCCTGGAAAACTTCTAATGACAACAGAATCATCATGATACATGTTAGGTCTCCGTAGTTTGTAAGATTGGAAAGAACAAACGTTGCAGAGCCTACATCAGAACCACTTTGGAATCTAAGGATCTAGCCATCCTAGATTCAGAGAGGGATCTCTCTATATAGATGCTTTCGAAAGATATATCTTTAGGCTTTAAGTGAGATATTAGGCTAGCTATGAAGAACAAGGTTTTTTGTTTGTTTTGGTAGGGTAGAATGTTATCAAAATGAGGGAAATTCTTGTAGGGTGAAGCTATGAGTAGGTTGAGAGAATGGTTCAGCTGATAGGATAGGTGTGAAACAATATCAATCCATTGGGCTATGGAGTCATAAAGGATTTTAATTGGACAACAAGTTCCAAGAATGGTCTATGGGGCAAGTCATTTATATCAAAAGATATTCTTAGATTGAATTATGGTATGAGACATCAAGGAGTGTGATGAAAGAAGAAAACATATAAGAAAGAACTAAGAGTAGCTTCAAATCAGGTAAGAACTTTGAATCTAGCCTGCTTGCAACATACACTTAAGAGAAAACAAAGAAAAGCCTAAGATCAAGTGAAGACTTTTAACTTAGCTTGCTTTCAGCATATCTTCAAGGGGAAACATTTAACATAAAACACATAATAGCTTAAGATCAAATAAGGACTTTCAACCTAGTCTGCATTCATCATATTCTTTAAGAAAAACATTCAAGATGAACATAAAAAGTAGCCTAAGATCAGGTAAGAAATTTTAATCTAGCCTGCTTTTGGCATACTCTTAGGGAAACTTTCAAAGACAATATCTCAAATTATACTCAGGAAACATGGGCTCACCAACACTTCACTGGTCATATTCTATTGAATTATCCTCAAAAACACAGTTAGAAGAAAACATAAAGATAAAGATTTTTCAGTGAGATTTAGGGTACTTTACAGTAAATCCTAATCTATATTTGTTGTTCTTTATCAAAGAATAGTGGACAGTATGAAAACATAAGTAAAATGACAATTACAGTAAGAAACACATCACCATTGACATAGACTAGGATCCCATAAATCAGCTTGTATATTTGATGTTCAAACCAGTTACAATCTTCAAGCCCGGTGGGTCTTTACAGCTACAAACTTCTATTCTCAGACTATCTTTCTTCAATTACAAACAGAGCTTCATTAGCCTCAAAAACTATTTACATAAAGTAAGTATTCAAAACCCCACCCTTAATACTGTCTTCTAGAGAAATATTTATAAAAGTATGAGGGGGTGCAGTGAAAGGAGGTCTATTTG
Organism: Pinus albicaulis; assembly: GCA_034641835.2. NCBI lineage: Eukaryota > Viridiplantae > Streptophyta > Pinopsida > Pinales > Pinaceae > Pinus > Pinus albicaulis. The sequence goes on along the minus strand of CM076574.1, from coordinate 1,098,699,680 downwards.
TTTAATTAACACAGAATAAATGCTTCTCGGCCCTTGGGAGGCCAAAGGGAGAAGCTATCAGATGTTTTAACCATTTTTAATTAATTTTACATCGAATTTATCAACAGTAGTCACTTTCGTTGACTTTGAGGGTTTTAGGTAGGTTGGTAGTTAATTTTGAGCTGTCTTTAGAAATATCTCTGACTGTGCAATCAATTTGTAGTCTTTTGAGAGAATAAGCCTGTAGGTGGTAGTTTGAGGAGTAATTTCCTCAATGATGTGGCATTTGGAGGCTCCTTTGTTGATTTATCTGTCTTAGTGGCTTTAAACATTGATTAGGCCCTAATTCTTGCTTTAAGGCATTGATTAATCATCCTCAGAGTGTTTGAATCTTTCGTGCTGACTGTATTCACCTTTACATTGTGTTTTAACCTTAAAAACAATAGGATTAAGCTTTTAATCCTTCAAACTTATGCACAATTTTTTTTTAAATTTTAATCATTTGCTGATTTTCCTTTAATCCTCTGTATTAATCTTCAAACTGTCGGGTTCAACCTTTAACCTTCATTTTTTCTTTAATCCTTCGATCTTCACCCTCTGTCTTACTATTTTTTCCTTTTTGTTGTGGACAGGGTTTCCCTAAAATTCCAAATGACCATGACCCAGTGCCTATGGCGTGAACAAAATCCCTTTGGCCCTTTTGCATCTGTTTTGGGCTACGAGGATCATAACCTTCGGCTATATTTCATTATGAATTGGGAGAAAACCTTTGGTCTGTAAAAATGCCATCGAATCCTGCAAAAACCATAAAGTATGTTATCAAAAACCTGCGAGGTCAGAAAAACTGCTTTACAGAGGTCGGGCGGAAGCAGAAAGAGCAGTGAGGAGAGAATGAATGCGCAGGGGAGAGGTTTTCATGGAAATACCGCGAAAACCAGGTTTAAAAATAGCTTTGGCACGAAAAATGGGTTTGGCATTTTTGGACATACCGCGAATGGTTTTTGCGTTCAATTCAAGTGGTAAATGGTTTTTGATGAATCGAACGCGATCCAATTAAATTGCGTCACGTGGCCTTTTCAATACCACCTATTTCGCGCGATGTTTGGTTGTTATACCTGAAACGCAAAAATTGAGCGATATGCAATATTGACCGTTGGATCAAGTGGGGCATATCGTTGGATCAAGCGGGGCATATCCAACAGTGGAGGGATGAGCGCGAGGGAAAAGTTGCTCGGGCGAAGAGAAAGTGGAAGCTAGGTGGCAGCGTGTGATAGGATGGGCCTTTTGCATAGTGGATGGTAGGCCCGACGGGATTGGTTTGTCGGGTTTTGAGTGGAGCCGTTGGATCGAAACAAATCAATGGCGGATATTTGTTGTAGGATAGATGGACGGAAGGATACGAGCGAATGAAGGGTAGGAGGGATGATGTTATAGCCGTTGATTTTCAAAGATCAACGGTTGGGATTTGAAGTGGACCATTACAAATGTGGCAGAGAAAATATAACGGAGAAAGACCTTTTTAATGAGAACAAGGTTAATAATAAAAGGAAAGGGGAAGTGCTAAGTCCTGTGAAGGAAAAAGGGACCGAGAGAAGAAGAAAAGGGCTGGGGTTTATCGCATCGGTGTTTCGCCAAGGAGTAAGGCAAGGGGGAAAGAGCAAAGGAATTATGATTTGCACGATGCGATGGGGGCTTAAGATCAGCCCCGTAGTATGATCATATGGCGGGGCATGTGACCATGAGCGGAGGAGAAGGGGGCTTAGGGCCTAAAAGGAGCAGAAAGGCTCTTTAAAGGTTTTTAATGGGTTTTTATGGGTTTTTTAAGTTCCGATAGGAAAAATAGGGTAATTTCAACCCAGAAAAATGGGTTTTCTCAGTCTAAAGGGTTTTTTGATGAAATGAAGGGTAATTTAAAGGGGAAAAAAGGGGATTTTAGCCTTTGTAAACATTTCTTTTTGAATCAGCATGATTTCTTGGTGGATTCTTTGAAAGGAACAACACTGCTTTTGAAGGGAACAACAATAGGTAACAACAGTTAGGGAACAACAGCTAGGGAACAACGGTTTAGGGAATAGCAGCTAGGGAACAACAATTATGGAACAACAGTTAGGGAACAATAGCTTAGGGAATTGCAGGCTTCAAGAAGTCACAAATTTTGCAGGATATTTGTTTCTTGAAGACCAAAGACCTGTTTTAGCCATCATTTGCTATGAAAAAAATTTACTGATGGCTAACAATACATTTTACTCATCATGAACTAGCCATATAAATCATGACTTATTTACCAATACTTAGACTTATAATATCATATTACAACATGATACTCTAACAACGAGTCTAATGATTGTAAATACCAATTGATAGTACCTTTGATACCAAATGATACAAATTTAAATTGATGTGGAAAGTCGAATTTTCTCAATTTGACCAAGGCAAAATCTAATTGATAATTTCTTGTTGCATTTTCAAGAAGTACAACTGGAAATAACTCAACTGGATTGCTACAAATTAGAAATCAACACATACAAATTTAAATCCAAGCTCACTAACTAGATTTTACTAATCTAGCTGAGTGAAAAGAGCCATGTCACCTTAGTTAATTGCCTCCATGTTGTCTGTTGATGTGGAAATTTCGATTTTTCTCATTTTGGCCAATGCTAAGTCAAATTGAGCCTTTCTTGCTACACTTTTCAACACACACTGATTGTGATAACCCTTTCTACTTGCAAAAAATTCCAAACACAATATTAATAAGAACTATGGGGGGCCTGGGGGAAAAAATGTGAAGTTGGGTTACACTTTTTCCCCTTTTTTAGAAACAATATCATTTTTTTATGTTCTTCAACTTTCTGCAAGCCAAAAAAAAATTTCTGATTATAATTTCATTTTATGATAAAAATAAAACTTGTCAGAAATTTTATTAGCTTTCTATTAGTTATTTTTTGGAACTTTTTTATTCACATTTGATATGTCAACTTCACATTTCTTTGAGTGTGTGTTCTTTAACAATCAAAGGATTCATAAATAATCATGTTCAAACGCGTTGGTGTATTCTTTGAAAAATTTGTGTTTTTGAGAAAAAAAATGTGTTACAACAATCTAGACAGAGTCTACCCTGGTTTCATTATATTTACGAAACCAATTGATGCATATCATAATTACTATAATTTTTTGAACTTATCTAATATGAAAAAACTTCATATTTTCAATATGTTTTGGCTCGCACAAAATTTCTCAACATATTAGTTATAACCTAAAAATGTAAAAACTACCCATTACGGACGACGAACCAACGTAATGCACCATAATTTTTCAATTTTTTTTATAGTGTGTTTTGGAAGATACAAAATTTTGATTTCACTGAATCATAATGACCTTTAGAATTTGTTTGAACCCATTTTACTAATTAAAATTAGTAACATTTATGGAATTCCATAAAAGTTATATTTCTTGAAAGTAGATTGAATTCTGGAAATGTGTGTCTTGGTTTCGATAGTTAATTCATAAAGTTTCATGGAGTTTAATCATTCCAAATTTGAAAAAATGTGTTCAGAGCCGAGCTGCTACGTAGTTCCAGACATGTTATTTCAGCCGAATTGTTTTTTGCCCCATTGGCCCGTTAATTCTAGCGACGCAAAAGTTCGCCCGAAGTTTTTACAGAATTTCGTCCGAAATTTTAATTGAATTTACGTCGGCTAGAAAATTCCATGAAGCCCTTCCAAAAAAAAATATTGCGGCTATATAAATAGCCGAAAACGAAATCATTATTTTCGCATAATTTCACACATTTATCCATTTGGGTTGATTTTGCAAAGGACTTTTTTTGGGCTTAATTTTCAAAGAACTCTTTTTGGGCTTAATATTCAAAGGACATTTTTTGGAGATATTTTTTAAAGTGACATTTTTTAAGAGGTTGGGCTTAATTTTCAAAGGACATTTTTTAGAGTAAGAGTTTTGGGTTGAAGTAAATCTTTTATAATGATTTTTGAAAGTGAGTTTTTGTCTAACATTTTAAATGAATTTTTTTTTGCAGGACTTGGAAGGAAATATTTTGAGCTTCATTTCATTTTTAAAAGACATTTTTTTGGCGGAATTTGTAAAGGAAGTGTTTTGGGTTGAAGTATGTCTTTTGTGCAAAAATTTTAAAACGATTTTTTTTTAAAATTAAATCTTTTGTGATGCTTTTTTTAATTGAATTTTTGTCTAAATTTTTGAAGGAAAATTTATGAGCTTCATACTCAATTATCATGGGAAATCGAAGGAATTGCAAGAGAAAATATGATCGAACAAGAGACCCTGAGGAACGTAGAGAACATGGGAGAGAATATCGAAAAAAAAAGAGAGAAGAACGCTCAAATATTGAAAGATAAAATCAACCTCAACTAGAAGTTGAAGCAGGTATGTAAATGTAAATATTATAAATTCGATATTTAAAATTTGACTAGTGTATTGTGAAACTTAATTTTTATTTGATGAACTAATTTGAAAAATATTTTTCAATGTAGAGATATATTCCTCAAAACATTGATGATGAGATACAAAATTTTGAAAGAGATATTGAACCAATGATTGAGGATGGTGAAAATGTTGAAAGAAATTCCAGTGAAGAAATTGAATCACTATGTATATATATGTGTGTGTGTGTGTTGAATGTGTATTATTGAAATTATACATATTTATTAATTTAACTATTTATTGAATATGTAAACTTATTATGTACATTTAATTCTAATATGTATAGATGAAATCAATATCGATGACGAGATGTTAGAAAATGTTGATACTCACACATATGGAGATAAAAAGGTTGACCATGTTATACAATATCGTGTTAATCACATTATTGATTTGTTCTTCAAAGATGAAACTATGGAAGTTCAAGCCCAAATGTTGAAAATTCCTTTAACATCAAGGAAATTAAAAGAAGCTATGACTTTATTGGGTATTCGAAATTAAAAAAAATATATAAATAAAAAAATGAAGGAAAATGTGATACAAAATATAAATAGTGCTCTAAAGTCAATTGGAAGATCTAGAAAGAAAAGTGATTCAGATGCACATAGAGAAATTCAAATGGCAGTGGTTTCATCAAGTACTAAATATAATCACTTGGTAAAATCTATGGCACAAGCATTAGGAACCTCACGAAAAACATTGCACAAACATCAGACATTTCAATTGCAAATAGTTGTAAATGATGAACTCGCTTGTTGGACAACTATTTGTAGGCAACCATTTAAAGATAGACTTGGAGAAAATATATATATATTGGATGAAAAATTCACGTGTTTCACCAAAAGCAAGGGATGTGATAAGAAGAAGAATAACACGAAATCGGTACGAAGAACATGCAAAAAAATTCTTGGACACCACTCAGGTAGATTTTTTCAACAAGTTCGAAGAAGAGAATCGTGAAATTGATGTCTCAACCAGTGCTTTTGTGAAACAAAAGCCATGGTATGTTAAACCTATCACTGTATGCGACACTTGCTGTTGTTATTATCATGTGAAATTTCAGTTATATTATGACACATTCCTTAATTTTGGTAAAACATTTTAGAAATATTCACCTCCTCCTTCCACTATCCATGATTTCATATCTCAAATTCTATGTGGAAGAGAAAGCCATGAATTATTTTACCAAAAGAAATGTTTTGGTGGTAAAAAATGCGATGATTGTGGAAATTTGACTAAATTTCAACAAAAATACCGTACTGATATAAATGATCAATAATTGTCCAACATAAAAGTGAAATGGAAGAGATATGAATATATCCAAACATCGATTGGTTCAAGTAGTACTACAAGTGCTAAAAGAATTGATTTACAAGAAGAAGAAATTTTTGTGATGGATTTTTTGAGAAAGTTTTAGGCAGAAATTTATAAATACACCAAGCATTCCCATAGAGCTCGATGGCAAGACTTGCAATTCAAAAAATCCCGTGAAGTGTTTCCACTAGGGACCATTTTGTCAATAGTTGATTTTGCATAAAACTACACATTGTTCCACAAAAAGAAATAGAGAATGAATACTATCATTCTGACCAAGTCTCCATGCTTGTCCATATTCTATATAGACATGATGAACAAAATGTTGATCATATAGAAAACACCAATGAAAATCAATATGTTATTAAAAAATATCACTTTTATATCAGCGATAATCGTACACATGATACATATTTTGTACAACATTTTTTTGAAAAGATTTATGACTCCTTGAAAATTCGTGGAATAAAATTCAATGAACATTGGATATGGTCAGATGGGTGTGCAGGTCAATTCAAATATTCACGATCATTATTTTGGTTGTGTCATATTCATATGAAAACCCGCATTAAACATTGTTGGAATTTCTTTGAGATTGGTCATGAAAAAGGAGAACATGACGGTTTAGGGGCATGTATAAAATGATCACTTCGAAGATATCTTATGGACCACTCTGCAAATCGACTTGTATCAGCTGAAGAAGTTTTTCAATGGTGCATCATTGCACTAAGCCATGAGACTAACCGATCAAGGGAAGTACGAAGGTACATTCAATTTATTTTTTAATGGATTTCTAATTTTAAACAGTATTTAGCACAATGATTATCTTTTATGGTATTTTGATAACATATTTATATTATTTTTTGAATTTTCCATATAGTATTTTTTGGAATATTGGGGTCCAAGATGTAAATAGATCGATTGGAGATGACGTTGAAACAATAAAAGGGACTCAAAATTTTCCTTCAATTAAAACAAAGTTGTCCAAAAATGTGTTTGCATTGGATAAAAGAAAATATTCTTGTTTTTGTCATGTTTTCATAGACAAGACAGAATCCAATGATGTTTGTGAAAAAAAAATGTATGTAAAATATTGGCAACATACAAAACTAAATACAAAGGGGGAAATGTTTATTGCAAGCTTTGAATAAATGCAATCAGAGGAGACTACAATATCATTTGAAGGTGATCAAGTTTCTGATCTTGTTAGAGAAGGTAACATTTCAATTGCTTTGAAATGATAGAGATCTAGAAATAGATAGTAAAATCAAGTACACATGCTAATTTTAAAGTTAAATTTTCATGTTAATTATGAACTAAATTTAAATACATAAGTTTGTTTTATTTTGCAGGAGATGTTTTTGTTGTAGTTGCACCTACTATCAACAATGAAAATGTGAAGTATTATTTGATGCGTTGCACTGAACAAAAGGTGAAATTATTGGAAAACTATGATGATCACGAGTTTACATATGACAGAGGGTACATTATACTGAAAGGTTATTTTTTCCAATAAACTCATCAAAGTGGGGATTTTGTTTAATTTCAAGACTATGAACCTGATGTCATAAGTTGGCAATATAGTCACTTGGTGTGTGCAGCACACATAAAGTTGATAGAAGTTCAATCAAAGAAAAAATTGAAATTAATAAATGGAAAATGTCAAAAGCCGATCATGAACGGATCATTGAAGATGGCATTCCATTGGAATTTTTTTTTATGTTATATGTACAAGTGTTTGCACATGTACATTGTTTTGGTACATGCACACGAGTAATTTATACATGTGTACACATACACATGTCTTGATTATCTGGTCTTAAATGATGTCATACATTCTCTGGTACAATTTGTCATAATGTCATTATTGCAAAATGTATATATTTGTGTATCTAGCATAGTTGATATAATGAAAATTTTAAGTTACAAAATTTTGTTTTAGATGTGTCGATTAATTAAATTATAATATTCATTCTTGAATGAAAAATGTATGGTACGTGTTTTGTAATTTCGAGTTTACTATCAACTAAAAGTAGATTTTCTATGTACATTAATGAAAAATGTTGTATACTAGATATATGTTTTAATGAAATTCTAAAATTTTATGATTGTTTGACACATCTACGAACGCCTAGAATTTTATGATTCTTTTTAGATATATGCATTGATATGTATTGTACTTCAATCATTTTTACATATATTCAAAAATGTACTTCAATCATTTTTATGTACATATATTCATTTGAATTTTTTTTTGTTTGTAACTTGGGCTAAACTATATTAAAAGCATTAAAAATTGTACATAGGAAATGGGCAGAGATGGCAAGTAGTGCTTAGCCTATCCTTGCCTTGGTAGTGCTCAAAATAAACCAAGTTTGGGGATGCCTCAAAGGAGGAAACCAACCCCTTAAAAGTGTCATCCAGTCTTGTAATACAAAATATTCAGTGGCCCATATAAAAACAAAAGAGCTGAAGTATATCCTTAGGTGACAAAAAACATAAATTAACCTTTCTATTGAACAATCATGGAGTTCATTCATCTTCGTCCGTCACATGGTCCTCTTCCTCTATCAGGCACCTGTATTCTCTAGCAATGGCTTCCTCCTCAGCTGTGGGCATTCGAGGAGGCTTTGGAGGGACCGCATGGATGATGGGAGTGATTGGGTACTCTACATCAAAATATATGGTCTAGACACCATCCAACTCCATAACCCAAACACCTATCTGCTCCATCATGGGCTCATAAACTGGAAGCGGGTTGATTTTCCTAGGTAAAGGCTACACAAATTGTGGAATAGTGGATTTCTTGCAGCCTATTCTACCCTTAGGATTCTCCGGAGGCAAAACACTCTCCCCATGAATGATATCAAATGCTTGAGGAGCCAACACCTCATGGCTATCAGATGCAGAGCCTTCGGTGGATTCCAATCGCTGGTCGTAGCCATGGTGAGAGCGGCCTGAGAACACACCCCTGTAGCTGCCTCTGATGGGCTTCTGACGTTGACACGATGTTATGAAACCAACTCCAAAAATAGAATAAAAGAGAGATCAATGCCTTAGAAATTAGCCACTTCAAGGGGGAAACCTCCAATACATTACATAAATGAACAAATCTTGGATGATACAAATTACCAAAACCTCCTTCTATATATAGGAGTCCATGGGGCCATAATATAATCCTAGCCGGCCTAACAATAATAGTGTAAGGGCACAATAATAACAATATTGGGGTTATAGGGGTACAAAAGTAACAATAAGGGGGCTACACTAATAACAATAAGGGACTAAACTAGTAATATAGGGACCTAACATGCTCCTCTCTTTCAAAAAAGTGTCTAACTCAACGCTTGAGTAGATTTGGGTGCTTATGTGTAAAATTCTCATCCTCCCATGTAGAATCTTCAGTGTGTAAGTTCTTCCACTTGATGAGATACTCTGAAATTGATCAATTTCGTAGCTATTGAGTTCTTGTTTCAGTGACCGCTATAGGTTCCAATATGATTTTTCCTTCCTCATCAAGTTCTGGCAATATTGTTTGAACTGGAAGATTTTCACCTATAACATTCTTAAAGCGTGAAACATGGAAAACTAGATGCACTCGCGAAGAAGTAGGAAGCTCCAATTTGTATGCCATAGTACCAATCTTTTGCAACACCTTGTAAGGACCATAACACTTTGGAGATAATTTATTATCCTTCTTAGCTTGCTTGAGGGAAATTTGTTTGTATGTCTCCTACATCAAAACTTCTCTTGTTGTGATGTTGATTTGCCTGTTGTTTCATTCGATTTTGTGCCAAATTTAGGTTATCCTTTAAGAGTTGGAGAAATTCTTGTTGATGGGCGATGTGATCTTCCACTGCTTGAACCTTAGAATTTTCTCTTAAAGATGATGTGATGGATGGTGGATGATATCCATAAAGTGCCATAAATGGGGTCATTTTTTCTTCAGTATGGAAGGAAGTGTTATACTGCTATTCAGTGAGAGGTAACCACTTGAACCATTTTATTTTTTATCAGAGACAAAACAACGAAGATATCCTTCCAAACATTTATTCACTATCTTATTTTGACCATGAAATTGAGGATGATAAGATGAGCTATGAGCTAATTGAGTACCCAAACAAGAAAATAACTCTGTCCAAAAATTTCCAGTAAAAATGGGATCTCTGTCGCTCACAATAACCTTTGGGTTTCCATGTAGCTTTTGAATTGTGTCCATAAATGTAGTAGCAACTGTACTTGCTTTAAATGGATGAGATAATGCAAAAAAATATGCATACTTGGTAAGTCTATCAACTGCCACCATGATGACACTCTTTCCTTCGGACTTAGGTAAACCTGTGATAAAATCCATTGAAATCTCCTCCCAATGTTGACCTAGAATGGATCAAGGTTATAGAAGACCCGGGATCTTAATTGTCTCAACTTTATTTTGCTGGCAAACCAAACATTCCGCCACAAAATTTTTAATATCAGATTTAAGGCCATCCGAAAAAAAATCTTTCTTCACCTTATGGTAAGTTTTTAAAAATCCCGAGTGTCCTCCTAAAAGAGAAGTGTTCAATTCCAAAATAATCTTTTGTTTTAGTTGGGAATTCTTACAAAGATATAAGCGATTTTTGTACCATAAGGAATCATTTTTCCAAGTAAATGTATCATATGTACTAGGATCTTGTTGCAACTTTTGAATGAGTGTCCACACTTCTTTGTCCTTCTTCCATTCATCCCTTGTTTCAGTTATCCAATCTGGTTGGATAATAGAAATGGCACAAAGCAATGCTTCCACCTCTTCATTCTTTCTTGAGAGTGCATCTGCAACAACATTTAGCTTCCCTTTTTTGTCGATTATTTCAAAGTCATAACCCAACATCTTTGTGACCCATTTTTGCTGCTCTTTTGAAGATAGTCTTTGTTCCAAAAAGTGTTTAAGACTATCATGATCAGTTTTTACCTTGAAGTGTCTTCCCATTAGGTAAGGTCACCATTTCTTTAGTGCATGTAGTATTGATAACATTTCATTCTCATAAATAGCTTTTTGTAAATACTTTCCTTTGATTGGGCGACTTTCAAAAGAAATTGGTCTTCCTTCTTGCATTAAGACAACACCAATTCCATTTCCCGAGGCATCGCATTCCACAATAAAGGTTTTTGTGAAATCTGGCATAGCTAAGACTGGTGCTAGGCACATTTCCTCTTTAAGATGTTCAAAGGCCTTAGTTTATTCAGGAATCCATGAAAATCCATCTTTCTTCAATAATGTTGTTAGAGGTGCTGTTATTCTCCCATAATTCTTAACAAACTTGCGATAATATCCTGTTAACCCGAGAAATCCTCGTAACTGCTTTATGGTTGTGGGGACTTTCCATTCCTTAATGGCTTTAATTTTGTGAGGGTCTATCTTAACACCCTCATGAGATACAATATGACCGAGATATTCCACCTCTTGTACTCCAAAGAAACATTTGGATGTTTTTGCATATAATTGTTTCTCCTGCAATAGTTTGAGCACCCTGTCAACATGTTGACCATGATCCTTCCAAGACCTGCTATAGATTAGTATATCATCAAAAAATACTAGCACAAATTTTCTAAGGAAGGGTTTGAAAATGGAATTCATCAAACCTTGAAATGTAGAAGGTGCATTGGTAAGGCCCAAAGGCATGACCAAAATTCATAATGACCCTCATGAGTTCGAAATGATGTTTTCAGAATATCTTCAGTCTTCATTCTAATTTGATGATATCCTGAACAAATATCCAACTTAGTAAAATAAATTTCTCCCTGTAATTCATCCAATAATTCATCAATCAGAGGAATGGGAAATTTATCTTTAATGGTGAGCTTATTGAACTCCCTATAATCTGAACACATGCACTTTGATCCATCCTTCTTGTGCACCACTACTACTGGAGCAAAGAAAGAACTTTGACTAGGTTGAATTATACCAGCCTCTAACAATTCTGCAATCATACATTCAATTTCGCTCTTTTGGACATAAGGATATCTATAAGGCCTGATGTTTGGAGGAACACTTCCTGGAATCAAATGAATAGCATGGTCATGATCACGAATAGGTGGGAGTCCTTTGGGAGTTTCAAACACCTTGGAATGATTGTCCAAGACTTGTTGGAGATCTGCAGAAATAGATGATTTTGATGTCGGAACTTCTAGTGAGCACAATTGTGCAATTACGCCTCGTTGTTCTTTCTTTAGAAGCTTTGTCATGACATTAGAGCTTATTATCCTTCCTGGCTTCCCTGCAATACCTAGTAATTCAACTTCCTTTCCTTCTGAAAAAAATTTCAAGAAAAGTTCTTGAAAATTAAAAGCTACCGTCCCCAAAGATTGTAACCATTGTACTCCTAGTACAACATCAACACCTCCAATAGGAATGGAAAGCATTGGACTAGTCAATACATATTCCCCCATGGTTAGCTTGATATTATGGCATTTTCCAGAGAAATTTATAGTTCCTCCATTTGCAACCATCACTTGACATTCTGGTGTTAGGTATAGGAAACAATTCAATTCCTTGGCTACCTTACAATGAATAAAATTATGGGTACTACCCGAATCAATCAACACTATTACCTTTTTCTTCTTGATATGTCCTTCTATCTTGAGAGTTTGAGGAGTGGTAATTCCTGCCAATGCATTACACGATATGGTCAGACTCATTTCTTCCTCTTCTAGGGTTGGTTCCTGGTGTATATCCTCTTTTTTTGAATATTCTTGTTCGTTTTCTTCTTCCTCTTCACAATATATGTAAAATAATTTCTTCTCAACACACTTACGACCTTTAGTGTATTTGCTATCACAACTGTAGAAAAGCCCTTTTTCTCTTTTTGTTTTCCAATTGTTTTGGTGTCAACCTTGTAGGTTGTGGAAGTCTAGGAGTAGCAACACTTCCATCTTTATATATGTGAGTGGTAGGCTTCCTTGTCGCCATTTCAATTTTTCTTGCCAACTTGAATGCCTTTTCCAATGAATCTGGTTCCCAAACGCGAACTTCATGTTGGAAGTTATCCTTTAAATTTCCTATGAAGACATCAATCCTGTGTTCCTCTGGAATATCAGTTACCCTTATATTCAATTTTTGGAAGTCCTCAATGTGCTCCACCACTGAACCCTTTTGTTTGAGATTTATCAATTGGCTAAAGAAGGTGTTGCTTTTTGTATCCTCATAATGTGCTATCATTTCCTCCTTAAAAATTGACCAAGTGACAATTTTTTTACGGAAGCAAAGCCTTTGATACCATACAAATGTATTTTGTTCTAAATGTAAAGTTGCAATGTGTACCTTTAGTGTGTTTTTCACATTATTGAGATCAAAATATTGCTCCATCTATAGTATCCATGTTACAGGATCCTTGCCATCAAACTTCCCCATATCCATCTTTAGAATATGGCGGTTCTTCCATCCAACATTAGAGTTTATGAAATCATGATTAACATTTATTTTGTTCTCATCATGATTTTCCTCTACTATATTTTCTCCATTAGGAAAAATTTCTTGTATCAAATTTTCCAAACCTTCAATGTCTACTTTTAGATAATTCTTCATGTTTTCCATTTTTTCATCGATCTTAGCTTCCATGTCATCCATCTTAGCTTCCATGCCAAATTCCATGCCATCCATCTTAGCTTCCAAAACATTCATATTATTTTCCACTCCTTTCTTCAAACCATCTATATTAGTTTCCACACCTTTCTTCAAAACTTCCATTTCATTTTTTGTTGCTCTTTGCGATAGGTGCACTTGCTCTTGTAATTTTGATATCTAATGTTGCATTTCTTCATCTTCATGAGTCATAGTAGAGCCTTCTGAAGGCTTAATGGGTATTTAATTATTTTTAGGGGGCATTTTAGAACCCAATACTGATATCTACTCTTCAATATTCCCTTGGAATAAACTCAAACTAATTTTTTCAAATGATACTTATGTGATTCAGAGAAAATACACACCTTTTTCTTGCTTTTTAGGAGCTCGATATTGAAAATAAATTATATCTGTGATTTTAGATCTTCAATATCTAAAATTTTGTCTTGAAGTATCCCTCTGAATCGTCTTTCGAATGCCATAGGTCTGACCTGATTTGGATTCTTCAAGGCAAATTTATGTCCAATCTCCCATGATGACTTAATTATGGACTAGTTCAGTAGAGCGAACTTGTACGACTTGCCACATGTCACTGTTTCATCTTTTGGCTCTAAAATTGATATAACAAAAACTAAAGTCTTTTTACTTGCAGCCACTTTTTACAGAATCCCAATCCGACGCTCAGAAAGAGAGTTATGATGTTTTTCCCACGGTCACCTCTTTAAGATGAAATTCGGGAGCCTGAAACAATCCTAACTTCCACATATCATATCTCCAAAAATATTGCGAATGAAGATCTGAAATTTTTACAGTAGGTTGCTCAGGATTTCGGCTTCACATTGTAAACATTCAACTTCTTAAAATTTGTATACGAAAAGTTATAGAGAAAATGCCACGATGACCTGTTTTAGTAGAAATTTGGGAGCCTGAAAAAACCCTAATTTCCCCAGATCATATCTCCGAAAATATTGTGAACCAATATCTGAAATTTTTACAGAAGGTTCCATAGGAGTTTTGCTTTGCGCTGTAAAAATTTTAGCTTCTGAGCCTTCGTAGAAAAAAAATTATTTCGAAAATTCCACGATGACCTATTTGGAGCAGCGAAACCCTAGAATCCAAAGCTCTGAAACCAAATGTTATTAAAAAAACTCCAAAAATAGAAGAAAAGAGAGATCAATGCCTTAGAAATCAACAACTTCAAGGGGGAAACCTCTAATATATTACATAAATGAAAAATTCTTGGATGATACAAATGACCAAAACCTCCTTCTATATATAGGAGTCCATGGGGTCACAATATAATCCTACCTGACCTAACAATAATAATGTAAGGGCACAATAATAACAATATTGGGGTTACAGGGTTACAACAATAACAATAAGGGGGCTACACTAATAACAATAAGGGACTAAACTAGTAATATAGGGACCTAACACACGGGGCCATGATATGGCTTATGAAATGTACATTTTATGATTATTTTTAGATATATACATCGATATGTATTGTACTTCAATCATTTTTCCATATATTCAAACATGTACTTCAATCATTTTTATGTACATATATTCATGTGAACTTAAATATGTATTTAACCATCTATGATTTTTTTAAAAGACATGTATGATCATGAAAAATACATACTTAAATATCACCTAAATAATAGATGTAAATCCTAAAATCATATAATATTCACACACATGTTCAAATGCATAACGTGTACCAATGTATGTGTTAAATGTAATTTGAAATTTCCATCTAGATTCATTTTATATTCAACAAATAAAATGACAACTTGAGTTTTAAGAACAAAACATTATATCACAACATGTGAGCACATGCCAAATGTAGTTCAACTATCCAAAATATACACAGGTATGTGTAAATTGTAATTTTAAATTTCCATCTAGATTCATTTTATATTTAACAAATATAATGACAACTTGAGTTTTAAAAACAAAACATTATATCACAACATGTGATCACATGCTAAATGTAATTCAAATATAAAAAATATACACATGTATACATGGTTTGTAATTTGAAATTTAAATCTAGAGATTCATTTTATATTTAACATTTATAAAATGACAACTTGAGTTTAAAAACAAAACATTAAATCACATGTGAAAATATACACATTGTGAAAATGTAATTTGAAATTTCCATCGAGAGATTCATTTTATATT
Source organism: Pinus albicaulis (assembly GCA_034641835.2). Classification (NCBI taxonomy): domain Eukaryota; kingdom Viridiplantae; phylum Streptophyta; class Pinopsida; order Pinales; family Pinaceae; genus Pinus; species Pinus albicaulis. Next base: position 1,098,684,142 of record CM076574.1, on the reverse strand, counting down.
TAACAAATAAAATGACAACTTGAATTTTAAAAGAAAAACATTATATCACAACATGTGATCACATGTCAAATGTAGTTCAGCTATCCAAAATATACACATTGTGAAAATGTAATTTGAAATTTCCATCTAGAGATTCATTTTATATTTAAAAATTAAATGAAAACTTGAATTTTAAAAACAAAAAATTATATCACAACATGTGATCACCTGCCAAATGTAGTTCAACTATACAAATTATGTACACATGTATACATGTTTTGTAATTTGAAATTTCCATCTAGAGATTCATTTTACTTTTAACAAATAAAATGACAACTTGAGTTTTAAAAACAAAACATTATATCACAACATGTGATCACATGCCAAATGTAGTTCAACTATCCAAAATATACACATTGTGAAATTGTAATTTGAAATTTCCATTTAGAGATTAATTTTATATTTAACAAATAAAATGACAACTTGAGTTTTAAAAACAAAACATTATATTACAACATGTGATCACATGTCAAATGTAGTTGAAATATCCAAAATATACACATGTGTTTTGTAATTTGAAATTTCCATCTAGATTTTAATTTCATATTTAACAAATAAAATGACAACTTGAGTTTTAAAAACAAAACATTATATCACAACATGTTATCACATGCCAAATGCAGTTCAAATATCCAAAATATACACATGTATGTGTTTTGTAATTTGAAATTTCCATCTAGATTCATTTTATATTTGTGACAAATAAAATGAAAACTTGAGTTTTAAAAACAAAACATTATATATCACAACATGTGATCATATGCCAAATGTAACTATCCAAAATTTAAAATAATTCTTGATAAAAGTAAATGTAGTTTCAAACTATATCCAAACAGTAAAATATGTCCAAAATTTGTACCAGTTGAACAATAAAAGTAAATATATATAGTTCAATGTATAGTGTTACAAGTATCAAGTTATATAGAAAAGTAAATATGACTACATAGATAAGACTATATATAGAAAAGTAAATTTAACACTAGATCTATCAAATAAAATGTTACACACATGTGCATCATCAATCAAATGCAGATGGATCCAGTGTCTTTTCCAACAACATCCTGAGCCTCATGCTATCCTCTAAAGAATGGGGAACCTGTACACAACGTGTACAAACATTAAAATTTAAATTTTTAAAATTGAATGAGAATGTAGAACTTCATGTAAAAGAGAAAAAAAAAACATGCAATACCTCATGTAGTTCCCTCTCCATTGTCTTTTGTTGCTCGTCCATTAAAACATCCTCCAAAGTAAACTGTACAATATACATGTACAAGTATATATATATATATATATATATATATATATATATATATATATATATATATTTCAAATGAAAATGCATATAAACTAATTTTCAATAATATTAAAAAAAATTAGACAAATTGTTCAAATGGTGTGGATGTTCCTATCTCCATCATACACTCCATCACTAGAGTCCTTGGATAATGGGGATCATCTCCAAAAACCTAAAATTCAAAAATTTTAAGACTATAAAATAACTCAAGATCTAGATCTCATTTTATAATAAAAATTTTGAACTTCAATTTATAATTTAAACATATAAGTGAAAAATTGAATACTTGTGATGGTGGACTGGGCACATCTCCTAAGGGTGGCTCCGAAAGAAAATCATCTCCAGAAACCTAAAATTCAAAAAATTTAAAACTGTAAAATAACTCAAGATCTAGATCTCATTTTTTAATGGAACTTTTGAACTAAAATATATAACTTAAAAACATATTTAAGTGAAAGATTGTTCATACTTGTGATGGTAGATTTGGCACATATCCTAAGGAAGAAGAAGGTACCTCCATCGCAAAAACATCAAAAGAAATCAGAATCTGTTAACATTTAATTATATACATGTACATGCTTACACAATTATTTATTTTAAAAATATGCCATCATGTTCCGATATCTAATAATATATTAAAATAATTGTACATCATCATGTTCACTTAAAAAACACTAACATGTGCCAACATATCATCTTGTTGGTGAGAACCATCTTGATTGTGTGATGGATGGTGAGAACCATCTTGATTGTGTGAACCTGAAGCTTCGACCATGATATTAACATCTTCGTTCATCAAGCGTGATAATTGAAAATGTTGTTCACATATATGATACAATTTTGTTAAATTAACATATACAAATAAATGTATGTATATGTATTTATTGCAAATTGTACATGTGTTAAAATAACCACCCTAACCATTAACACATATCGATCCCATTCCCTCTTCCTCATGAATAATTAGGTCCTGCCAACCATTGTGACAATTCTTTGCATATGTTCTGAGATCTTCAACACTAATTTTGTCTATCTCATCATCTGTACGATACAAAAAATTAGCACGTGCATTCTCTTGTGCTCTTTGTTGATTTAGACAAACATCAATTCCACCAAGTCCACTCTGAACATTGTCAATGATGACATCCCTTGCTTTTCAACTAATTTGAGAAGTGGCATCCATCTTTGACCACAAAGTTTCCACACGAAGAGGTCTACTTACCAATGGTGGCTCGGGGCGAGGCAACTCACCATCATGCTTAGTGCCCCTACAGTAACATAATCAAACTTTCCAAGGACCAAAAAATTTAGAGGGAAGGTCATTATAATTGGGTTTCATTCTTAAAATGAATTCTACATAAAATAATTTTGAAAAATAAAGAGGAACCTCGTCGTTCCATGGTATTCTTCCATAGGCAGCAAGGTTCCTATCATACAAAGGGAAAGCTATATCAGGGTGCTTGAAATATTGCACCTTTAGAATCTTTCTTTTCAACCCTTCCTTGAAATTAAACATAGACTTGGCCATTTCTATTGTAACTCTTTGTTGAACAACCTCCCATGTATCGGGATCCATCGTTATTTCCTTTCTTTTCCTCATCACTTCTACAAAAGTATCTATGGTTTTCCCAAGCGTTTTGTACACATCTACAAGTGTGCTTAAACAGTGAGTAACAATTTCTAAGCTTTCTCGACTCTCAGCAACGAGTTTCAAAGACACAAGATATTTCTTCAGTTTTTAATAAATATGTTGACACCTTTGTAATGTCCATTGTTGGATGTTTGTTTCCCAAGGTATATCGGAAATGTCAGCCGGATAAGTCATGGTTGGTGTACAACCTTCTTTTTGAATAAAGAATTTTGTCCTATGTCTTTTTGTAGCAACATTTTCACCCTCTGCATCAATATATAAAATTTTGTATAAATAAAAAAACATGTGAACAAATTTGTACAAATTGAATGAAAATAATATTCAAATTGATGGCCACCTCGATATGGTTGGCCAACATCATTCCCACCCTGAGACTGTTGAGAACCAGAATGAACATCAATTGGTTGAGAACCAACACGACCACCCATTGTTTGGCCTCCTGTTATGCAGGTAAATCCTCTTTGCCGACAGAGACGATCCCTCTAGCCCTAGAGTGGGTCTAGTAACAAAGGGAAAAGCTAGAGTGAAGATTCCTAATTAATAAATGAAAAAGACGAGGTAGATCAACCTACCTTGAGTCCAATGCTATTGTCGTGGCTGTCATGGTGGTGGCCTCTTGATTCTTTTCTCAACGGGTTACAATCCTTCAACAACGATGCTTGGATACCAGCACAAAGATCAGCAAATAAGTGCATCATACGACACAATGATCTCATTCATAATTACTAACCAGTCAAGGAAGGTTAAGCATATTGCATCAAATAAAACACATTAACGTAAGATGGGAACCAAAAAATAGTCATGTATATGTATTAATAGAAGAAAGAGTTACAACCGAGCCTTGACATCGCAACCTCCTTCACCAGGGTTCAATCGAAGTGAGTCTTGATGAATCGTCAGAAAATTTGGATGGGATGTTAGGTCCCTATATCACTACTATAGTCCCTTATTATTGTTAGTGTAAACCCCTTATTGTTATTATTGTACCATTGTAACCCCCATTTTGTTATTATTGTGCCCTTAAATTATTATTGTTAGGTCGGCTAGGATTACATTGTGGCCCACTAGGATTACATTATGGCCCCATGGACTCCTATATATAGAAAGGAGGTTTTTTGAATTGTATCATCCAAGAATTTTTCATTTATGTAATGTATTGGAGGTTTCCCCCTCGAAGTGGCTCATTTCTAAGGCATTGATATCTCTTTTCTTCTCTTTTTGGAGCTGGTTACACAACATTTGGTATCAGAGCTTTGGATTCTAGGGTTTCGCTGCTCCAAACAAGTCATCATGGCATTTTCGCTATAAATTGTTTTCTACAAAGGTTCAGAAGCTGAAATTTTCAGGGTGCGAAGCCAAAATCCTGAGGAAGATTGTCTAAAACTTTCAGAGCTTGGTTCACAATATTCTCGGAGATATGATCTGTGGAAGTTAGGTACTTTTTCAAGCTCCTGAATTTCATCTCAAAAAGGTGATCGTGGGAACATTTCAATAAATCTCTCTCTAAGCATCGGATTGGAGTGCTGTAAAAAGTGGTCACAAGTACATGGATTGTAGTTTCTTAGCTAGCAATTTCAGAGGCAAATGACAAAACAGTGACACGCAGCAAGTCGTACAAGTTTTCTATACTGAACCAGTCCATAATTAGGTCATTGTGGGAGATTGGACATAACTTTGTCTTGGAGAATCCAAATCAAGTCAGACCTGTGGCATTCAAAAGAGAATTTAGAGGGATACTTCAGTGCTGAATTTTAGATATTTAAGAGCCGCAATCACAGAGATAATACAATTTCAATATCGAGCTCCTCAAAAGCAAGTAAAAGGTGTGTATTTTTTTTCCGAATTGCATAAGTCTTGTTTGAAGAATCAAGTTGAATTGATTGCAAGGGCATATTGTAGAATATATATCAGTATTGGATTATAAAATGACCCCTAAAAAGAATTCAACACCCATTAAGCCTTTGGAAATCTCTACTATGACTCATGAAGACGAAGAATTGCAACATGATCTATCAAAATTACAAGAGCAAGTGCAACAAATTTCACTCTCGCAAAGAGCAACAAAAAATGAAATGGAAGTTTTGAAGAAAGGCATGGAAGCTAAGATGGATGGCGTGCAAGCTAATATGGATGGCGTGGAAGCTAAGATCGATGGCATGGAGGCTGGCATGGAATCTAAGATGGATGACATGGAAGCTAAGATCGATGAGAAAATGGAAAACATGAAGAATTTTCTAAAAGAAGACATGGAAGGTTTGACAAAGTTGATACAAGAAAGGTTTCCTAATGGTGAAAAGATAGTATAAGAACCTCATGATGAGAAAAAAATAAATCTTAATTGTGATTTCATAAACTCTAATGTTGGCGGGAAGAACCACCATATTCCAAAGATGGATATGAGGAAGTTTGATGGAAAGGATCCTGTAACATGGATACTACAGATGGAGCAATATTTTGATCTCCATAACGTGCAAAACACACAAAAGGTACGCATAGCAACTTTACATTTAGAAAAAAATACATTTGTATGGTATCGATGGCTTTGCTCCCGTAAAAAAATTGTCACTTGGTCAATTTTTACGGAGGAAATGATAGCACATTATGAGGATACAAAGAGCAACACCTTCTTTAGCCAATTGATAAATCTCAAAAAAAAAGGTTTAGTGGGGCAGCACATTGAGGACTTCCAAAAATTGAATATAAGGGTAACTGATATTCCAGAGGAACACAGGATCGATCTCTTCATAGGCACTTTAAAGGATAACATCCAACATGAAGTTCTTGTTTTGGAACCGGATTCATTGGAGAAGGCATTCAGGTTGGCAAGAAAAGTTGAATGTAAAATAATGGCGACAAGGAAGCCTACCACTCAATTCTATAAAGAAGGAAGTGTTGCTACGCCTAGATTTCCACAACCTACAAAGTTGACACCACAAAAATTGGAAGAAAAAAGAGCAAAAGGGCTTTGCTACAGTTGTGATAGCAAATACACTAAAGGTCATAAGTGTGCTGAAAAGAAATTATTTTACATAGATTGTGAAGAAGAAGAAGAAAATGAAAAAGAAGAGGATATACACCAGGAACCAGCCATAGAAGAGGAAGAAATGAATCCGACCATATCATGTAATGCACTGGCTGGAATTACCACTCCTCAAACTCTCAAGATAGTAGGACAGATCAAGAAGAAAAGGGTAATAGTGTTGATTGATTCAGGTAGCACCCATAATTTTATTCATTGTAAGGTAGCCCAGGAATTAAATTGTTTCCTATACCCAGCACCAGAATGTCAAGTGATGGTTGCAAATGGAGGAACTATAAATTGCTCTGGAAAATGCCATAATATCAAGCTAACCATGGGGGAATATGTATTGAATAGTTCAATGCTTTCCATTCCTATGGGAGGTGCTGATGTTGTACTAGGAGTACAATGGTTACAATCTTTGGAGACGGTAGCTTTTAATTTTCAAGAACTTTTCTTGAAATTCTTTTCAGAAGGAAAGGAAGTCGAACTACGGGGTATTGAAGGGAAGCCAGGAAGGATAATAAGCTCTAATGGCATGACAAAGCTTCTAAAGAAAGAACAACGAGGCGTAATTGCACAATTATGCTCACTAGAAGTTCCAACATCAAAGTCATCTATTTCTGCAGATCTCCAACAAGTCTTGGACAATCATTCCAAGGTGTTTGAAACTCCCAAAGGACTCCCACCTATTCGTGATCATGATCATGCTATTCATTTGATTCCAGGAAGTGTTCCTCGAAACATCAGGCCTTATAGATATCCTTACTTCCAAAAGAGCGAAATTGAACGTATGATTGCAGAAATGTTAGAGGCGGGTATAATTCAACCTAGTCAAAGTTATTTCTCTGCTCCTGTAGTATTGGTACACAAGAAGGATGAATCATGGCGAATGTGTCCAGATTATAGGGAGCTCAATAAGCTCACCATTAAAGATAAATTTCCCATTCCTGTGATTGATGAATTATTGGATGAATTACATGGAGCAATTTATTTTACCAAGTTGGATCTTCGTTCAGGATATCATCAAATTAGAATGAAGGCTGAAGATATTCCAAAAACAACATTTCGAACTCATGAGGGTCATTATGAATTTTTGGTCATGCCTTTTGGCCTTACCAATGCACCTTCCACATTTCAAGGGTTGATGAATTCCATTTTCAAACCCTTCCTTAGAAAATTTGTGCTAGTATTTTTTGATGATATACTAATCTACAACAGGTCTTGGAAGGATCATGTTCAACATGTTGACAGGGTGCTCAAACTATTGCGGGAGAAACAATTATATGCAAAAACATCCAAATGTTTCTTTGGAGTACAAGAGGTGGAATATCTGGGTCATATTGTATCTCATGAGGGTGTTAAGGTAGACCCTAACCAAATTAAAGCCATTAAGGAATGGAAATTCCCCACAACCATAAAGCAGTTGCGAGGATTTCTCGGGTTAACAGGGTATTATCGCAAGTTTGTTAAGAATTATGGGAGAATAGCAGCACCTCTAACAACATTATTGAAGAAGATGCATTTTCATGGACTCCTGAAGCAACTAAGGCCTTTGAACATCTTAAAGAGGCAATGTGCCTAGCACCGGTCTTAGCTACGCCAGACTTCACAAAAACCTTCATTGTGGAATGTGATGCCTCAGGAAATGGAATTGGTGCAGTTTTAATGCAGGAAGGAAGACCCATTGCTTTTGAAAGTCGTCCAATCAAAGGAAAGTATTTACAGAAACCTATTTATGACAAGGAAATGTTAGCAATACTACATGCACTAAAGAAATGGCGAACTTACCTAATGGGAAGACACTTCAAGGTAAAAAATGATCATGATAGTCTTAAACACATTTTGGAACAAAGACTATCTTCAGAAGAGCAGCAAAAATGGGTCACAAAGATGTTGGGTTATGACTTTGAAATAATCTACAAAAAAGGAAAGCTTAATGTTGTTGCAGATGCACTCTCAAGAAAGAATGAAGAGGTGGAAGCATTGGTTTGTGCCATTTCTATTATCCAACCAGATTGGATAACCGAAGCAAGAGATGAATGGAAGAAGGACAAAGATGTATGGACACTCATTCAAAAGTTGCAGCAAGATCCTAGTACATCTGATACATTTAGTTGGAAAAATGACTCCTTATGGTACAAAGATCGCTTATATCTTTGTAAGAATTCCAACTAAAACAAAAGATTCTTCTGGAATTGCACACTTCTCCTTTAGGAGGACACTCGGGATTTTTAAAAACTTACCACAGGGTGAAGAAAGAATTTTTTTGGGATGGCCTTAAATCTGATATTCAAAAGTTTGTGACGAAATGTTTGGTTTGCCAGCAGAATAAAGTTGAGACAATTAAGACCCCGGGACTTCTACAACCTTTATCCATTCCAAGTCAACGTTGGGAGGAGATTTCAATGGATTTTATCACAGGTTTACCTAAGTCCGAAGGAAAGAGTGTCATCATAGTGGTAGTTGATAGACTTACCAAGTATGCACACTTTTGTGCATTATCTCATCCATTTAAAGCAAGTACAGTTGCTACTACATTTATGGATAGAATTCAAAAGCTACATTGAAGCCCAAGGGTTATTGTGAGCGACAGAGATCCCATTTTTACTGGAAATTTTTGGACGGAGTTATTTTCTTGTTTGGGTACTCAATTAGCTCATAGCTCATCTTATCATCCTCAATCTGATGGAAAAACTGAGATAGTAAATAAATGTTTGGAAGGATATCTTAGTTGTTTTGTATATGATAAACAAACACAATGGGTCAAGTGGTTACCTCTCGCTGAATGGTGGTATAACACTTCCTTCCATACTGCAGCAAAAATGACCCCATTTATGGCACTTTATGGATATCATCCACCATCCATCACCTCATATTTAAGAGAAAATTCGAAGGTTCAAGCAGTGGAAGATCACATCGAGCATCAGCAAGAAGTTCTCCAACTCTTAAAGGATAACCTGAATTTGGCACAAAATCGAATGAAACAACAGGCAGATCAACATCGCAGCGAGAGAAGTTTTGATGTAGGAGATTGGGTATTTTTACGGCTACAACCATATAAACAAATGTCCCTCAAGCAAGCTAAGAAGGATAATAAATTATCGCCAAAGTACTATGGTCCTTACAAGGTGTTGCAAAAGATTGGTACTATGGCATACAAATTAGAGCTTCCTACTTCTTCGCGATTACATCCAGTTTTCCATGTTTCATGCTTAAAGAAGGTTATAGGTGAAAATCTTCCAGTTCAAACAATATTGCCAGAACTTGATGAGGAAGGAAAAATCATATTGGAACAGGAAGCGGTCACGGAAACAAGAACTCGACAACTACGGAATCGATCAATTTCAGAGTATCTCATCAAGTGGAAGAACTTACCCACTGAAGATTCTACATGGGAGGATGAGAATTTTATACAGAAGCACCCGGAGCTACTCAAGTGTTGAGGACAACACTTTTTTTTGAAGGAGAGGGGCATGTTAGGTCCCTATATCACTAGTATAGCCCCTTATTATTGTTAGTGTAAACCCCTTATTGTTATTATTGTACCCTTGTAACCCCCATTTGTTATTATTGTGCCCTTAAATTATTATTGTTAGGTCGGCTAGGATTACATTGTGGCCCACTAGGATTACATTATGGCCCCATGGACTCCTATATATAGAAAGGAGGTTTTGTGAATTATATCATCCAATAATTGTTCATTTATGTAATGTATTGGAGGTTGCCCCCTCGAAGTGGCTCATTTATAAGGCGTTGATATCTCTTTTCTTCTCTTTTTGGAGTTGGTTACACAACAGAACCAGACAATAGTCATGTATATGTATTAATAGAAGAAAGAGTTACAACTGAGCCTTGACATCGCAACCTCCTTCACCGGGGTTCAATCGAAGCGAGTCTTGATGAATTGTCAGGGAATTCGGATGGGATGAAGACACAAGTCTAAGCTCTCTCAATGAGGGTCTCTTCCATTCGATCTTTTCTAATAAAATGTATATAAATCTCTTCAGCGTTTCAACTACAATATGTTCAGTTCAGCTAGCACATCAATGGAAGATGGTTGTATTTATAGAGGGAGAGGAGGAGGTTGGGATCCCTAAAATAGTGGAATGGAGGCCTTATCCCTTGGGAGGTTTCCCCAAAAGGTGGAAACAAGAGGACAAAGGAGGAAGGTCGTGGTTATTCAGTTGAACCATTCCAGATGACTCCCCCATGAAGTTTGTTATGATGGAAACTTCGCCTCTATTTTAAAAAAAAAATCCATAAACACGTTGGCGCGAGTAGCTAACTGGGACAGAGTTCTAATGGGAACGGGGCCCAGTGTTAATTTCTCGATTGGCACGAGGGCATAACAGTCTACTAGCGCCAAGGAAAAACAGGTGTTTTTGATGGTTTGTTCAGGAAGTTTTCAACAGAAGGAATGTTGTACTCATGGCAAGGGATGCAATGATGGTCTTTGCAAGGCATGAAACTTTATTTTGGTCACAGAAATGAGCCTCCAATGTTCGGTATGGGGATTGCAGGGACAGTGAAAAATGTTTTGTAACAGATGCCCCCTAAAGCATGAGGTCCGAGAGAGAAGAAGGGGTGAAATGCTTTATGAGAACGCGTTCGAACCAAACACCGCTATCGGAAGACCTGCAATTACAAATACAACTTATATCTCTGATACATGAACATGTGACATGGGCGCAGCCATCCATAATAGAGTACATATATAATCTGAGATCCAAGGTATGGACGCAGCCATCCAGGAGTAAGGATCAAAAAATAGACTCAGGTATGGTCACAGCCATCCAATCAAAAGAGTCATGCAATAAGTCATGATAAACCAATATCACGCAGCCTACATCTTATCAGACAAAACCCAGGGTCTTGCACTGCATCTCGACTCAAACAAGTACAAATTCAAGCATGCGAATATGTGAGCTGAAGTCAAACATGCAAGAACATCACCTGATTACCAGCCAATGACGAAAGTTGTTAATAGGCATGAGAGAAACCATCAATAATGAAAATGGCTCTCAAGGTACAATAGGTACAATCCATGGAATGTGAACAGTGATCTGGTGTCGAACACCTGCATAATCACTCGATCGAAGGCCAATGATGTGAACCTGTCGTCGAATGCGAAGAACCTGCCATTGAGGCATGCAAGCTCCAAGGTATCGGTAGGGAGTCTCTAGACCAACTTTCTGGATAATGAGCTGAAGTCGACATGAAGTGACCCAGTCGAAGGAGGGCCATAATGTTTCCCACATCATCGACATGAGACAAAGGAACATAATGATAATGAATCGGGACTAATACAGAATCAAAGGGAGGTTGAAAATTGCAGAGGAAAATCTTATCTTGAATATATCAGCAACACGACTCTGGATTTGGTAGTATTTGACATCAAGGGATCTAAGGTCATGAGACATGGAAAAGAGCAGATGAGAGGTCAAAACAGATTACCCAAAACCATGGAGGAAAAAAATGATGGAATGAGATGTCCCCAACCCAACATGAATGCAGACGAGTGTCACATCCAAGAGTGACATACTGCCAACACAACTAAAGACTGGTTCAATTTTCCCCCACCATTTCTGGTGAGTACCCCAATTATTTTTGAAAACAAGCTTGAAGGGGATTGCAGATGCTTTTAATATAAGTTTTTCCTTCTGACAAATCCATCCTAGTACATTTTACAAGCCCTAGGAAGGAGGAACTTGGTGAACGTCATGGTGACGATGTCCGATGTCATCAGGGTTTAACGAGTCTGACAAAGGAATAACTCGACATATTTTCATGTTTAGAGAGTTTGAAAAGAAGCAGAAAAGAAAACTCCAGCATGTCCCTTTTCATAAATAGTATCTCAGATCCAAAAAGGTAGAAAAAAATATCTGAAAGAACCTCTTAGTCGCGATAGGCTAAGGTATTCCTTTTTCGTAAATAATCCATCCTATCTTGTAAAGGGGTAAACATATACTGGGTAGATATCATTTCACAGCCATTTAACGAGTTCAAAATGACAAGATTCTCGGAAATCTTTTCAATTTAAGACAGTCAGAAAAGAGTTATAAGATAACTCCAGTAGTGACTTTTTCGTGTTTTTACCGAGTCCGAAAAAGTATAAAATACAACTCGTTACTTCATCATCATCGCATTAAAGACCTGTCACTACACAAAAAGCAAACATAAAACCCATTTCTCAAAACAACATAACGTAATAATTGAAAAACATATCTTAAAACCTGATTATGGTTCTAAAAAGTTATAAAATGCCAAAAACGTTAAAAAACAATTACTTTTCACTTTTACCTCTTGTGGAGCAATAGTTACCCATTTTACACTACGATTTTGCAGCGACGATATCGAGCTATCCGACAGACCAATCTCGAATCCGTCAGTTCTAGGTAAGAGCCGACATCCTTCCCCAAATTTTAAGTGTTCTTTCATTACCTGCAACCTTCAATTTTTATTTTTGAGGGAGAAATTGTGAAAACTAGTGCACGATGGTTGGTGCAAGTTTCAGGCACGGACTCGCGCCAATCGCCCAATTTTTTGAACTGGGGCACGCCCATTGGCGTGAATGTTTCTAAAACAGTCATGCCAACCACGCAGACCTTTTAAAACTTACAATGCAAGTGAGAAAGCCTAAATTCCACAAATATTAGCTTTTAATTTGGCTAATAATGTCCATATGAACATGTTTGCAGGTGGAAAGCATAAAAATGGTGATTGAGTGGAAGGAAAGGGAACACAGTGAATAAGACGAGCTTTCCATGGATAATGAGAGATGCATGGAAGCTCTCAGAGACTGTGGACTGAAAAATTTCTTCATGACACCATGCCTCAGAGCTCAACTGGAACTACTGCAATACTTGATCAGTATCTGGGATGAAGATCAATAAAAATTCATTCTTTGGGATTATGAACTCGATATTGATGTCTCAGATATTTACTTCATCATAGGATTTTCATGAAGGGGGGCAACACCAGTCCTAACCGGCACCCAACCCACCATGGAAAACATGACCATGGTGATCGACAGGGTATGTCTAGGGGCACGAAAAGGATCAGGAAGCGGGAAAGTGGATATCCAAACTATCCTGGACTTGGCACTAAAAGTAGTGCTACACACCATCACGCAAGTCGCAGGATCACAAGCACCACACGAAGCAACAAAAACACAGTTTCTCCTTGCAGTAGACTGTCTAACACTGACCCTCTACAACTGGGCAGAGGTAGTGATGATGAATGTGAAGCATCAACTAACGAAATGCAAGAACGGAAAACTGAAGTAGTTCAGATATTGATCCATCCTGGTATCGTTCTTCCTATAACGACTACCAATTTTCCAGTGAAAGGAAGTGATAGTCCCAACACCACCAACACAGGAGCCAAGGATGGCCCATTGGGCTGCACGGATGCCAAGGTTAGGGAGCAGCCAACAGATGTCCTGGAGGCCGGAGTTTTTTTATTAGCTCCACCGACAGCTAATTGTCATGGAGGACTGGCCCTACTCCGGCACATATTTCACTAGTGATCCAGACCTCCCACTCTTGGAAGGAGAGGATTGGGATGAAGCACATGGTAAGACTCATTTTTTATTTATATGAGTATTATTTTTTATTTTTTTTTAATGTATGATCTGACCTTAAATCCATGTGTTATGCAGATGTTGGACCAGAAAGACCTGCATTCATGTCTCCAATAGTGAGGTGAGTCCCTCGCGACTTTTATATTTCCCCTCATGGCGAGGGAGGTGACGAGGAGGAAATCGTGCACAACCTGGAGGGGATCTCTTGTGGAGTTCCAAACTATGTGTGATTTGACGATGTTCCTCATGCATACCAGAGACACACTGTAGGGGTGTCAAACCAAGTTCACTACCTGCTGAGGTAGCTTTTATGGGTAGTGACATGCTATCATGATCATCACGCCGATTAGACACCTAGGATTTACTTCTGCATATTTTTGAGAGACATGATGTCTCAGGATGTAACAGAAATAAACATATTTTTTGAAACTTACAGTGCACACTAATGCAAACTTTTCGATATATATATATATATATATATATATATATATATATATATATATATACACATCTATCTTCCTATATAATATGAGTCTTTCATGTGATGATTATTTTACAGATTACGCAAATTTCTATCTAATACAATGCTAGCCACTGTATCAGTTAATGCATTCATTTGTCTCAGAATATGTTGATATGTGATATAATCAAAATTTCTTTCCAGAAAACGAACACGTAAATACAATCTTAAAATGTGAGGGTTTCTAACTGAATAATGCCTATTAATTTGAAGAACAACAAGCTATGAGTCTAGATTTACAATCAATGCACTAATTCTAAGGGTAATCGCCTCGGTTAACAGTTCAATAACAACACTATACTCAGCGACATTGTTTGTAGTCCTTCCTAGACAAATACCTCGCTGATCTATCAACTCACCAGCAGGATCATAAATCACCCAGGCTACTGAGGAAAAGTTTTGGGTACTGTGGGAAGCACCATCCGCGAAACCGACATAAGAGGTAATAGACATCTGCATAATAAGCAATGACCCAATAAGCAGGAATACGCTCGCAAAACACACCAAGCCAAAAAATGTACATATATGAAAAGAACAACTATGTACACAAAACATGCAAGAATGACTCATGCATAACAATTTTTGAGATACAACCCATTTCTGGGCTGATCTAATGGATGAAATTCATAATCAATGAGCTCATAGGCCCCATTCTTCAAACCGTGTTTAACAATGTAAGGCCTATGCCACATGGGTTGAAATTTTCTTGCCCCTAGCTTATCATGAGCTTGGTCATACAGGAGGACAAGGTATCCTTCTACAAAGGAGTGAGGGGAAACTGACTGGTCAAAATGAGCTTTGACCCACTTCTTCTGTGTCTCGATGACCAAAGCAACAAAGCAGAGAGTTTAATCCAACCTTTCTAAGTAGAGAAGACGCTCTTCTTTAGGGGAAGTGTTGGGCAGTAATTCAAAAACCAACTTGAGCGAAGGTATTTCACACTCAATCAGAAGGGTAGCTTCCAAACCATAAACAAGATGGAATGGAGTGAATCCGGTCGCATCCTTAACTGAGGTTCGGTACGGCCAGAGAGCCGAAAATAACATGAGATGCTAATTGGATTTATGCATCGCAATCGTACGTTGAAGTATGGTGACAAGAAATTTGTTAACAACTTCAACCTAGCCATTGGCTTGAGGATAGTTCGGCGTTGAGCTATCGTGATGCAAGCCCAACCTGGAAGTCAACTCCGCCACCATATAATGCCGAAAATGGGAACCATGATCGGTAACGATGGCTTGAGGGACACCAAAATTAGAAATGATGTGATTGAATATGAACTAAGTTGTTTTCTTATCGTCGGCGGTAAGTGTAGGCATTGCTTCGGCCCATTTGGTGAAGTATTCAACGACCACGATAATATAGGCATGCCCCTCGGCCGAGTGAGGGTTACACGTCATAAAATCGATTCCCCACTTCGCAAAGGGACCAACGGTAATGACAGGGTGGAGATGTGCAAGCAGCGCGCTCATCTTGCACTGATAGATCTTGAAATCATGACATTTACGGACAGTGATAATGCAATCCTTGAAGATAGAGGGCTAGAAATACCTAGCACGAAGAATATTCTGTGTAGTAGCATAACCAGACATGTGACCGCCACAAGCACCTCTGTGACAATCATTCAGAACTTTCTCAGCCTCCTTGAGGGTCAAACATCAGCAGAGAATGGAATCTACTTCGACGCGATAGAGTGTATCTCCAACTATACGATAAGGTTGTGATTGATGGCAGATGCATCAGCGAGCATCCTTCGTCAACTTAAATCTAAACATGTAAGTTTGAAGATATATGATGATATCATCGTACCAAGGATCGACGATGCTAATCAGAAAAAGTGTATCATCTAGAATGCATTCTTCAAAACCACACGGAGCAGACCTAGAGGGGAGGGAGCAGATCATATCGGCAAATACTAGTGATTTCTTTGACTTGGTAGTAGTAAATTCCAAAATCAAAATATTGGAGGATAACAATCCACTTTGAGTACTTGCCCCCCAGAAATTGTCGAGACAATATATAGGTCATGGGGTTGCATTCAGAAATCATAGTCATAGTACGCAACATAATATAATGACGAAAACGTTGAACTACTTGAACCACAACTAACGCTAACTTCTTGACATGGGCATAGCGCGTTTCGGTATCGATAGGTTACGAGAGAGTTAGTAGATAACATGCTTGTCACCGTCATCATCGTCTTGAACCAAAACCATGGAAATCATGCTAAAAAAAGTAGCAAAATAAAGGGAAAATTGCAATGATAGTTTGGGGGACGCAACAGAGGAGCATTGACAAGCAACGTCTTTAGAGCATTGAAAGACTTATGGGCGATCTCAGCCCAAAGGAAAGGGATGCCCTGCTTTAGTAATCGCGTGAATCCTTTAGCTACTTTGGCATAGTTAGGTATAAAACGACGTAAAAAATTAGCCTTCCCTTGCAAACTCTACAGCTGATGTAATGAAGATAGAGAGGGGAGATTAATGATAGCCTCGACTTTGAGTGGATCAAGGCGAATTCGGTCTTTGGACACGATAAACGCCAACAGTCTACTGGAATCGACGCAGAAAATGAATTTGTGCGGATTTAACCGGATGTTATAGCATCGACAACGAAGAAATGTCTGACGAAGATCGTCAGGATGGTCCTTACGCTTATTTGAATGAGCCAAAAGGTCATCCAGATAAGGTTGAACGATGTGCTTAATATCATGAAAAGTGCATGACATCTCTCTCTGAAACGTGGCCCCAACATTCTTCAAGTCGAAAGGGAGCTTCTTATACGCGAAAGTACCCCAAGAACAGATAAAGGTAGTCTTATGCTGATCAGTCAGGAGAATGTTAATCTGGTTATAGCCAGAAAATCCATCCATGAGGAAAAAAATCTCACTCCCAGCGCAGTCATCAATGATCTGATCGATAAAGGGAGTAGGATAATTATCCTCAGGACAGGCCCGATTGATGTCACGATAATCAACACAGACCCGAATGGTACCCTGTTTCTTATCTACAGGGACAATGTTGGAGACCCATTCTGTCAAGGGAATCGGGTATATGAAACCAGCAATGAGAAGTTTTTCAACTTCACTTTTAATGGCGGTATCTTTTCGAGGGTGCACAGGACAAAGGCGCTGACAAAAAAGCTTCGAACCCGGGTAGGTAGGAATTTCATGCACCACTATACTAAGCTCAATATTGGGCATTTCTTCATAGGACCATGCAAAGACATTGCGAAACTTGCAGAAAAGGCTAGTATGATGCAGGGGCATTAGACACTAGCCAGCAATGTAGGAGGTTTGTCCACATGTTGTGGCTAGGAGGGTTCGAAATTATTTGAATTGTAACATCTAGGTGTCAATACCTCAGCTGACTGTATCATTTAGATTAGTTAGAGTCGTAGAAGTCGAATAGTTCAGTTAGTCTATATGTCATATTCCAGTTAGTTGAATTATTTTAATTAGGCTGTTGATTTTCTAAAACGGTCCTCACAGAGGAACCGAACAGACAAATGTTCATGTATATAAATGTAATCCCTCGGATGTATATGGGTAGAGCAGAGGAGAAGGAAAAAAGGGAGGAGAGATTTCTGCAATCAAATCTGTGTGTTCACAATTGGTTCCAGTTAAATAATCTCAGTGTGCATTGCCATAGAGTCGTTTTGAGTCCTTAATTGTGAAGAAGTTGTTTAATTGTGAGGTGATTGAGCTCTGTGCATGTATAACTGAACCATTGTATAATTTCCACATATCTCTGTCTATTGTTTCCTCAAAATTACTCGAACAACCCTATGAATAAACCCCACGCAAGCGAGGCCTGTGTAGAGGATCCACGGTCGCGAACACAGTTTAAATAGTAAAACTCCCTAGACCGAGTTGTTGCTTTCAGAACCTGACCCGAGGATTAGACACGAGTTAAAGAACCAAAAGGAATAGTGGAACCTGACTCAACCGTAGGTTGGTCACTGTTCAAAAACCACAAGTGGATTTACAAATGCGGGTTGCCCATATCGCACCGCTTTTGCGGAGTAGGCGGTACTTTCTGAACGCGAGCGATTCCATAGGGGGAGTGACACGTGGCGAGGTGGACCCCTGGAAAACCATCGTTCAAAGTGCCCCATTAAACGTTATCGTTCGACCAGGGGAGCCGAGCGATATTGCTGAGAGCCGTCGATTTGGGAAGGGGCCATCAGACGGTGGTCGTTGGATAAAGATGCGCGGAAGATAACTGGTACGGTGCGTGCATGAGATTGGTCTATTGTTCGTAGAGGTGGGCCTGGAGCCACGGTTTATTATAAACTGTTTGTTTAAAAAGAAAGCGTCGGGTATTAATACGAAGCCTGGAAAGGGTTAAACATTTGTTATAAGGTTCGGAGATATAAATAAAATTGCAAAGGTTGTGGATAACGTTTATTTATCAAATTCCACGAATTTGATAAATAAATTTTCGAGGAAAATATAAGTCAACCATGTGGAGTCAAAGAACGGGGTTTGACTAGGAAACGCTGATAGAACCACAGCTACAATGACCATATCTCCTTAGAAGGGTCCGATTTCAGTTTTGTTGCGTCATTTGTGGTAAGGGTTAAAAATTTGTTATAAGGTTCGGAGATATAAATAAAATTGCAAAGGTTGTGGATAATGTTTATTTATCAAATTCCACGAATTTGATAAAAAAATTTCCGAGGAAAATATAATTCAACCACGTGGAGTCAAAGAATGGGGTTTGACTAGGAAACGCTGACAGAACCACAGCTACAGTGACCATCTCTCCTTAGAAGGGTCCGATTTCATTTTTTTTGCGTCATTTGTGGTATCAAAGCCATTGTTTTAAGATTGTTTTGCAGAAAGCTGACATGGCAATCCGAATTGGTAGAGGTGCTGGCAGAAGGAGGCTTGTTGCCAACGTAGAGGTGTTGGAGATTTTATAGAGGTTCGAAGCCAGAGTAGATGCCGTGGAGCGAAGACAGACCAGAGATCATGAGGACATCAGCGAACCTGAAACAGAAGAAGCTGAAGAAAATGTTGAGATTCCTCCTGACATGAGGCTCCTTAGAACTGTTTTGGGGTCTGCAGTTAAGCCCAGAATTGAAGTGTTGAGTTATGCAGGGGGAATGAATCCAGAGGAACTGGTGGAATGGATTAATGAAATGAAAAAGTGCTTCGATTATGAGGAAATAAGTGAAGATAAAAAGGTCAAGTTTTCGGTGACAAAGCTGAAGGGACATGCTGCACTTTGTTGGGATGGAGTGCAGGCAGAAAAGAGGAGAGTTGGCAAGCAACCTATCAAGAGCTGGACCAGAATGATGGCTAAATTAAAAGGTAAATTCTTGCCTAGTGATTATCAGCTGACATTGTATAAGCAAATGCAGAACCTGAGACAGAGGTTGCTGATAGTAAAAGAATACACAAAGGAATTCTACAGAGTAAGCATAAGGGCTGGGAAATTCCAAGACACACCAGAAAAGAATGCCAGATATGTGAATGGTCTCAAGCTAGAGATCCAAGATGAGATTGGTCTTCTGCCTCCTAAGACAGTGGAATATGCCTACCAGATGGCCTTGAAAGCAGAGGAGAAACTCCTGAGGAAACAGTCTGCCAAGAAGAGAGGTAATTTCCATGGAAAGGGAAGTCAGGGTGGTAGAGGAAAGCCTACTACACCCAGGTATGGAGCTAACAGTAGCTCACCTCAGAATGCATCTACAGAGGATGATTCAAGGGGCAGAAGGGGTTCTTACAGAGGAAAGGGAAGAGGAGGCAGAGACAGAGGCAGAGGTAGAGAATTGAGGTGCTATAGATGTCAACAAGTGGGACATAAGCACTATGAGTGCCCAGAGAATGTGGGTGCTGGTCCAAGAAATGTTGTTTTTGCCAAGGCTGGAGAAGAGGCAGAAATTGAAGAAGAAATTCTTATAGAGAGGGGAGAGTCCTTGGTGGTTAATAAGGTCCTATTGAAGCAAGCTAAAGAGGTCACTGAGCCTGCACAAAGGAAGACTTTGTTTAGGAGCATATGCAAATTCCAAGGGAAATGCTGCTAGCTAGTCATTGATAGTGGCAGCATAGACAACTTGGTTTCCATTGAGGTGATAGAAAAGTTGAAGTTGAAGACAAGGGAGCATCCAACTCCCTACAGGGTGTCCTGGTTGCATAAAGGGCACCAGTTGGTTGTGAAAGAACAGTGTGAGATAGAGCTGCAAATGGGAAAATACAGAGATAAGGTATTGTGTGATGTAATGCCCATGGATGTGTGTCATATATTGCTGGGTAGACCTTGGCAGTTTGACAGAGAAGCAGTGCATGATGGCAAGAAGAACACTTACAAGTTCTTCAAAGATGGGGTACATCATACATTGATACCCATGGAAGAAGGAGAGCCATCCAGTAGAGTGATTGATCCAAAGACCTTGTTGCTGAGCGGGAAGGAATATCTGCAGTAGATAGAAGAAGAAGAGGTAAGTTTTTCTCTAGTTTGCAAACCTAAAGTAGTTCTTACTTCTACAAAAATTTCTGATTTACAGGTAGAAATACAAGAAATGTTAGACAATTACTGTGACATTGTTGTGGATGATTTACCTGATGAGCTGCCACCTATGAGAAAGATCATCCATTAGATATATTTTATCCCTGGTTCAAATCTGCCAAATAAGGTAGCCTACAGAATGACTCCCAAAGAAAATGAGGAAATCAGGAGACAAGTACAGGAATTGGTGGAAAAGGGGCTAATTAGAGAAAGTTTGAGTCCATGTGCAGTACCAGCAGTATTGAGCCCAAAGAAAGATGGAGGCTGGAGGATGTGTACTAACTCTAGAACAATTAACAAAATAAAAATCAGGTACAGATTCCCTTTACCGAGAGTTGAGGATTTGATGGACTGTTTGAGTGGTGCTAAATATTTCTCAAAGATAGATTTAAAAAGTGGATACCATCAGATCAGAATAAGAGAGGGTGATGAGTGGAAAACTGCCTTTAAAACAAATGAAGGACTGTATGAATGGATGGTGATGCCTTTTGGGTTGTCAAATGCACCTATCACTTTCATGAGACTTATGAATGAAGTATTGAAATAATTCATTGGTAAATTTGTGCTAGTGTATCTGGATGATATATTAGTTTTTAGCAGAACTAAAGAAGAACATTTAAGGCATCTTAATCATGTCTTGAAGAAGCTGCACCAAGAGAAACTGCTGATAAATCTGAAGAAATGCTCATTCATGAAGGAAGAGTTGGTGTATTTGGTTTTTGTTGTTTCTGCAGAAGGATTAAAGATGGACCCAGAAAAGGTTAAGGCAATTGTGGAGTGGCCTTCACCCAGGAATGTTTTTGAGGTAAGAAGTTTCCATGGACTTGCTAGTTTTTACAGAAAGTTTATAAGAAAATTCAGTAAGATCAATGCACCCATAATTGAGACAATAAAGAAGAGAAAACAACCATTTAAGTGGACTGCTGAAGCAGAAAGAAACTTTAAAGTTTTGAAGCAAAAGATAACCGAGAAGCCTGTTTTGATTCTGCCTGATTTTACTAAACCATTTCAAGTAAAGTGTGATGCCAGTGGAGAGGCCATTGAAGCTGTGTTGAGTCAGGATGATAGGCCGGTGGAATATTTCAGTGAAAATCTGAATGACACCAGAAGAAGGTATTCCTCTTATGAGAAGGAATTCTATGCAATCATTCAGGCACTGAAGAAATGGAGACATTACTTGATGTCCAGGGAATTTGTATTGTATTCTGACAATCATGCTTTGCAGTATATTGTACAGCAGCCCAAGTTGAAACATAAGCATGCTAAATGGGTTGAGTATCTCCAAGGTTTTAATTTTGTTTTGAAACATATAAGTGGCCAAGCCAATAAATTAGCTGATGCTTTGAGTAGGAGGCACATACTTGTTCAAGAAACAAATTTTGAAGTAGTAGGATTTGATTTTCTCAAAGAATTGTATAAAATAGATCCAGACTTTAAAGAAGCATTTGAGGCATGTAGTAACCCTGTACTAACAGATAGAAGCCAGTGGATGGATTATTTCCTGCAGGAGGACTTGTTATTCAGAAGAAGCCAACTGTGTGTACCAAGATGTTCCATGAGGGAAAATTTGATCAAAGAGAAACATAGTGGTGGACTTGCTGGACACTTTGGTACTGATAAGACCTGTGAGCAACTGAGTCACTTCTATTACTGGCCCAAGATGAGAGCAGAAGTGGACAAGTTTGTGAAGAATTGCAAAATCTGTCAATATGCCAAAGGAAGGAGCCAGAATGCAGGATTGTACACTCCCTTGCCTATTCCAGACAGGCCTTGGGACATGGTGAGTATGGATTTTGTTCTAGGATTTCCCAAGACTCAGAGAGGGAATGATGCAGTTTTTGTTGTAGTAGACAGATTCTCCAAAATGGCACATTTTGTTCCATGCTATAAAACTAGTGATGCCACCCATGTTGCTAACTTGTTTTCCAAAGAAGTTGTTAGATTGCATGGGTTGCCCAAGAGTATTGTTCTAGACAGAGACACTAGATTTGTGGGTAGCTTTTGGAGGACATTGTGGAAGAAAATTGGTACTAAACTGAGTTTCAACTCAGCTTATCATCCCCAGACTGATGGACAAACTGAGGTAGTGAATAGGAGTATGGGAAATTTGTTGAGAAGTCTTGCAGGAGAGCATCCCAAGCAGTGGGATCATATTTTTCCCCAGGCAGAATATGCATATAATGACTCACCAAATAGGAGCATAGGGCAGAGTCCATTTCATATTTTTTATGGAATGCACCCCAGAGGAATATCAGAGTTGAGAAATCTGGGAAAGGTAGAGCTAAGGAGTGCAGATGGTGAGGAATTTGCTTCAGAGATCCAGGCCATACATGAACAAGTGAAACAACAACTACAAGGCAGCAGCATCAGATACAAAAGCAGAGTAGACTTGAGCAGAAAA
This sequence comes from Pinus albicaulis, assembly GCA_034641835.2. NCBI lineage: Eukaryota > Viridiplantae > Streptophyta > Pinopsida > Pinales > Pinaceae > Pinus > Pinus albicaulis. Next base: position 1,098,661,115 of record CM076574.1, on the reverse strand, counting down.
TAAGTTCATTTTGAAGTAGGAGATTTGGTTTTGGCACATTTGAGAAAGGAGAGGTTCCCGAAGAAGCAGTATAACAAACTGAAGTTCAAAAAGATTGGGCCATGCAAGATACTTAGAAAGTTTTCTGCAAATGCTTATGAGATTGAATTACCTCCTGATGTTGGAATATCTCCCATTTTTAATGTTGCATATTTGTACAAGTATGAAGAGGATGGTGCAGAAGAAAGAGCAGCATACAAGGGACAGATTGAATGGAAAGAGCAGCTACCTCCAGCACAACCATTGCAACCAGAGAAGATATTGGACAAAAGAGTATCCAGGAAGACCAGAGGACAAGAGTACTTCCAGTACTTGATCAGATGGAAGGACAAGCTAGAGGAAGATGCCACTTGGATGACTGAAGGAATGTTGCAGAAGATAGGCAGATCAGTGGAAGAGCTCATGGAAAGGAGCCCATGAAGAAGATTGCCCTCAGGAGTCTGATGCAGGGGCATTAGACACTAGCCAGCAATGTAGGAGGTTTGTCCACATGTTGTGGCTAGGAGGGTTCGAAATTATTTGAATTGTAACAGCTAGGTGTCAATACATCAGCTGACTGTATCATTTAGATCAGTTAGAGTCGTAGAAGTCAAATAGTTCAGTTAGTCTATCTGTCATTATCTTGTTAGTTGAATTATTTTAATTAGGCTGTTGATTTTCTAAAACGGTCCTCACAGAGGAATTGAATAGAAAAATGTTCATGTATATAAATGTAATCCCTCGGATGTATATGGGTAGAGCAGAGGAGAAGGAAAAAAGGGAGGAGATATTTCTGCAATCAAATCTGTGTGTTCACAATTGCTTCTAGTTAAATAATCTCAGTGCGCATTGCCATAGAGTCGTTTTGAGTCCTTAATTGTGAAGAAGTTTTTTTAATTACGAGGTGATTGAGCTCTGTGCATGTATAACTGAACCACTATATAATTTCCACATATCTCTGTCTATTTTTTCCTCAAAATTACTCGAACAACCCTGTGAATAAACCCCGCGCAGGCGAGGCCTGTGTAGAGGATCCACGGTCGCGAACACAGTTTAAATAGTAAAACTCCCGAGACCGAGTTGTTGCTTTCGGAACCTGACCCGAGGATTAGACGCGAGTTAAAGAACCAAAAGGAATAGTGGAACCCGACTCAACCGTAGGTTGGTCACTGTTCAAAAACCACAAGTGGATTTACAAAGGCGGTTTGCCCATATCGCACCGCTTTTGCGGAGTAGGCGGTATTTTCTGAACGCGAGTGATTCCATAGGGGGAGCAACACGTGGCGAGGTGGACCCCTGGAAAACCACCGTTCAAATCGCGCCATCGCACGTTATCATTCGACCAGGGGAGCCGAGCGATATTTCCGAGAGCCGTCGATTTGGGAAGGGGCCATCGGACGGTGGTCATTGGATAAAGATGCGCGGAAGATAACTGGTACGGTGCGTGCATGAGATTGGTCTATTGTTCGTAGAGGTGGGCCCGGAGCCACGGTTTATTATAAACCGTTTGTTTAAAAAGAAAGCGTCGGGTATTAATACGAAGCCTGGAAAGGGTTAAACATTTTTTATAAGGTTCGGAGATATAAATAAAATTGCAAAGGTTGTGGATAACGTTTATTTATCAAATTCCACGAATTTGATAAATAAATTTCCAAGGAAAATATAAGTCGACCACGTGGAGTCAAAGAACGGGGTTTGACTAGGAAACGCTGACAGAACCACGGCTACAGTGACCATCTCTCCTTAGAAGGGTCCAATTTCAGTTTTGTTGCGTCATAGTATAAACCTGGACTTCATCGGAAAAATAGGTGACCCCGATATGGATGTTCTTGACGATTCCTGGTTTCATAGAAATGTCGATAGGCATCGTTTGTGTGATGTTACTCAAGTTACCCTCTGTGAAAACTTCATGTGTCAGTATAGGCATTTGAAGCAGAGGAGAAGGAACCTGAGATGCAAACCACTCAAGACATGTAGACATGGCCCCAAGGCCAGGCATGAATGAGGAACGATGATGACTATCATCCCACGGAAGATCCCTGAGAGACATAACTTCCATGATGGATTCATTGGAGGGAAATATCTCTTTCAAGAGACATGCTCAAAGGAGCATGATCAGAATAAGGAGGTTCCGAAGTTGCGATGAGTTCACAATAGTCAATATCGATCGGACTCAACGACATTGAATCCCTAAAAGAATCGATTTGTTCAAGCGAAGGGATGATCCATGGGTAATCAGACTGAGAGATCATATTGATCTAAACAGTGTTGGGTGGAGGAAGGGGAAAAATACCCATGAGGTCAGGATCTTTGAAGAGACCCGGCCCAACACTCTGGTATGGAGTAGGAATTTGATCCACATACGGAACGTTGTTCTCGGAAGAAGAGGTGAAGAAATACAATTGATAAATAGTAACAATCTTTCCTTCGTGCGGGAATTTTAGAACATGAAAGAGAGTGTATGGAATGCACAGCATGGCGTGAGTCCAACTGCGACTGAGGAGAAGATTGTAGTTGAGCTTGGCGTCAACTACTTCTACCTCGACATTGACTGCCTTCCCTTTCAATGTAATTGGTAAACTAGCGAGAAAACCTAAAGGTTTTGATTCCCTTCCATCAAATGCTTCAAGGGAATTTGGTGATGAATTCAAGGCTAGAGAACCAATGGCTTTCCAACAAGAATATGACATGACGCACGTAGACGCACCCTCGTCCACAACCGCTCAATTAATATTGAGACCATTAATACCAACCTGGATAATGAGCACAATTTGGTGCGGGATTCATGGAACGAAATTCTCTAAATCGAAATCGAGAAGGCTATTATCAGCAAGATCAGCCTCGTTGATCGCAAATAGAAAAGCCTTCCGTTGAGACGGAAAAATATGAAGTACTTCTAATGCAGACATTGTAGATGGAGCTTGACCCAAATCCTCAACAATACTGTAATTTTTAGCAGCACAGGTGTTTGGATTGTAAGAAGACTTACGGAGTACACCTTTGGAAGGTGGTCATACAACAGGCTCAGTACTGGGCCTTTCAATCTAAAGAGGGCCAAAAGTAGACAGAAAAGGAGAACCATCAACGATATCTTTCCCTACTACCTGACGCGATTCGTTATAATCTTTCGATCGAGTAGCAATAGAAATGGATGCAGAACCATTTATCATGAACACCTGAGAGCCAAATGGGTAAGAGGGCTGATGTTGCTCTACCATTTGGGTCTGCTGAGATGGAAAAGGTTCTTTAAGAACAGTCATAGTTCCCTGGGTACCTTTGAGCAATCTACTTACTTTGGCCCATCGAGGACATTCCTTGGTGTAGTGCTCTTCGTCACAAATCAAACAAGGTTACTTTGGCTTACGCTATGAACCATCATCAGTACGATATTTTGACGAATCTGGTTTTGGGGTATCGGCTTTGGCCTTACCTTTACCCTTCTTTTTCCCCTTGGAAGTTTTATCCACCGGATTGGCCTAAACTACATTGACTTCTGAGGTTTTACTAGAATACAGGGTAGGTTGAGAAGCAACATCATTAGAAGGATTAGACTTTTGCTTCCCAGTATTTGAAGGTGAATATTTCTGAGAAGTCTGAGAAACGGAACCAATAATACCATCAACAGATGGGGTCGCTGGTGCTTTAGAAGTTCCAGGTCGAGGGGCATTGACAAGATATCATACAACGTGCCAGACTGAGAGTACACAAGATCAAGGTACTCGGCACGAGCAATGGCCTGTTCTTTGGTTACACATGCCCCCATAGCTATGTCTTTAGCAATTTGATTGACAAAGGAGGTATTGAACCAATCAGTTAGAAGCTGATCAGGAATATCAAACTTAATCAAGTGACGATGACGCCCCCATTCATGAATATGATGGGAGATGTGAGTAGATCGGTCATGTTTCAAGGATGTGAGGAGGTGTGTCCCAGTCTCATAATGAACTGGTAATTGAAAATGGGTAAGAAACGCCATGGATAAAGAGTTGAAATCTTGGAAAATACCACGAGATAATTTGATGTAACACTTTGCAGTGGCACCAGTAAGAGTCCACTGGAAAAGATGAAGTCGGATGGAATCGTCAACCCAAGAGTTAGAGGAACACCACAAGTGGTAAGTCATAACATGCGCTTGGGGGTCTTCTCTGGACTTTCCCTCAAATTTAGGACAATCACTAGGAATCTTAGTCAGAATTGGAGGCCAATACGGGTTATGAGGAATCGTCAACCCAAGAGTTAGAGGAACACCACAAGTGGTAAGTCATAACATGCGCTTGGGGGTCTTCTCTGGACTTTCCCTCAAATTTAGGACAATCACTAGGAATCTTAGTCAGAATTGGAGGCCAATACGGGTTATGAAGAATCGGATCATTCGTAAGCTTTGACACATCTAGTAGTTCCAACATAGAGAGAAATGGTAATTGAGGATTAAAAGGCATGGGAGGCCTTTAGTAAGGACCTGTGTTAACATTCCACCTAGTCTAAGAGAAGCCCCCATATGTTTTGTCCCAGAGGATTTTGACCATGGGGTTTATAAGCCTGATAATTCAACCCATAGTGGGGTTTAGGACCAGGATATTGATTTTGAGCGTACCACTGAGGTCATTTTTGGGCAACGTATGGATTCTGTTGCAGAATGTAAGCATTGCCTTGAGGTTGATTATACACCAACTGGGATTGATTTTGAGGGTAATAAGTGAAACCTTGGGGCACACTATATACCAACTGATATTGGCCTTGAGGAGGGTAATAAGTGCCTTGAGGTTGAGTAGGCGGACCCTATTAAGCAGGAGGGCCCTACTGAGAAGGTGGACCTTGATGAGTAGGTGGACCCTGCTGATCAGGCAGATCTTGCTGAGTAGGATAAATAGGTTGAACCGGCTACTGAGTGGGTTGAACTGGTTGTTGAACAGATTGAACTGGCTGCTGAGCAGGTTGAACCAGCTACTGGGGTTGGGCAGGCTGCCCCTGCAGATCAGGTTGGCCTCAATACTAAGAGCCACCGAGCTTCCCTTGTGGAAGAGGTGGGCCCAATGGTTGCGATGGACCAGGTTGTGCCTGATGACCAGGTTGACCTGGAGCAAGACCGTAGGGTTGTCCCTATTGCACAAAGTTTTGGCCATACTGAATGTACGGCTGCTGTAGTTGTGCAAGAGGTTTTCCCTGTGGTGGATAGATTTTCCCCCCATGAACATAAGATGCTCCTGGTTGATATTAATACTGAGGTTGACCAGAAGGACCATAAGGTTGCTGGACCGAAGATTGACCCTGTAAGGGTTGGCCTTGCGGACCATAAGGTTGTCCCTGTTGGATCAAAGGTTGTCCCGGTGGGGGTTTTCGAGATCAACATAATTGCAAATTATCAAGTGAAATGGTTTTAACATTAACACAATGCAAATTACCAGTTAATTCAAAATACATATTATAATGTTTCGAAAAAAGAGTCTTAGTTATAAGGTAATTAAGACCTCTTATTTATAAAAACCCATATTAAAAAGTACAAATGATGAAATAACACATGTACCATATCACACTCGATTCTCATGATCACCCTCATTATCTTCCAGATCACTTGGCATGATAACACTATTGTTCTCAAAAATATGTTTTGATCTAGGGTCATGTCTCAATACGAACCACCAATCCTATCCAACACATCTGGGTAAAAAAAAAAAACCTTGTTGCAGTGTTTGGGGAAAACATAGGGCTCCTTAGCTTCATCCCACATCTTTCCAGAGTTGATACATGTCAGCATACTATCATGATATTCCTTTAAATTATTCCGATCAAAGGTGTCCCACCACTTGCACATAAAAATAACACATTGGAAAGAAGAGAAATCCACTTCAATGATCTCTTATATATTTCGACGTAACCTAACATCCCTCGTACTAGGTTTTGATCACGGTGGCTAGATTGAATAAACTGATTGAACTCGACTTCCACTCCACAGTCTTGAGTCATGTGTCCATCATCGGCATTTTCTGTGCAAAAATGGTGTCCATCTGCCCACATAGATGGGAACAAATGCACCTATAAAAAATTTAAAAAATCATAGTGTCATGTGTCTTATAATAACCCAACCGTTAAACTATGAAATATAGTTGTAATTACACTTGAAAGGTGTATTATTAAGTTTAAAATGTACATAATTAAATAGATTCTGAGTTGTTGCACCCAATCCCTACGTTTAGCACATCCTCTTCAGCACGTGGGTAATGGCTAGTTGCACCGTATTTCTCTCTGACTTGGTCAACAACCCAACTGTTGGGGCATATTTTTGGCATATTTTATTTTAAATGATCGGGATAAGGCACACTTCTACTATTCAACCATCTGAATTATTTCTTTTCACTATCCCATTTCATCCAATTTTGTTCGTACAATGCGACCCACGGTTGTGTCGCTTCGGAATTGTAAAGAACGAATTTATTGATTGCTTCAATTTTTGCATTCGCTGATGAAATAAAACTGACATATAGTACAGATGAGACCAAAATATACATTATATCAAAGTTCAACATGAATATTTACTTTGCATAAATCTGAAAAATTATAAGTCGCTTACTCTTTATCAAGCGCCTTTTCCATTCGTTTGGAGCAACTCCCCTTCTCTTTTGTCTTCATCCCTTTCGTTTTCCCAAATCACCACACCTGGTCTTTTTCTGATTTACTTGATGTACTCACTGGCATAATAGAAGGGCTCATACAATATGTACCCCTCTACCATATACCCCTCAGGTTTTTCTTTTTGTCGAACAAAACCTTGCAAGTTCTTCATGTACCTCTATAAGAATAACATCCAATGACAAGAAACCACTCCAACTAATTCAACCTCATCTACTATGTGGATTAGAAGATGAACCTGCAAGTCCATGAAACTCATCGACAGTTCCTTCTCAAAATTACAAACAATCTCAACTATCTCTTGATGCCACCATGGAATGCTAGCCACATTAATCTCCTTTGACATGATCCGACGTACAAATGAAAATAATGTAGATATGGCACATCCTAGGTCTTGAGGGAATTCATGTTTTAGACACCCACGCACGAACAAAGGATAATGACATTGCAAAGTTATAAACATGTGAAATAATATACAAAATTATTTATGTTTTATGATCCCTGCATGGGATAAAATTTATTAATATAACAAATAATAAAATCATGTTTTTGACAGTATACATACTCTTAGAAGATTCAAATGATCATGCGATTTCAACCTCGACAAATGGTCATCCACGGTGAAGCAGCATCGTAGTGAAGACCCGTATGAAGATGGCACCCTCACACCCATTATAACTTCCTTTGCCAAAGAAATATCATCTTTTTTTAAATCCAAGGGACATCACCTTCTTTGAAATACCATGAATTAGAGGGACCAGCGCCTACCTCTGATCCTGTACTTTCTAATCATCTTGGCCAATGTTTCTTTTTGTTTTTGAAGTAATAAGATCTTTCCTAACAACCAATGTGTCATTTTGTTTCGATGATATGTGCCTCCATAAAGAAGATGAAACATTTTTAAATATATGCATGGGATCTAATAAGTGGGTAATATTAAGATGCTCCCAATATGGGAGGTTATAAAAGATATATTTCCTTTTCATCCCAATGGGAAATTTCTCAACATAGGTGTCGAAGAATTATGGATCATCGAACATAGGCTCCCCATTTGAATCGAACATTTCTATGAACTCCTTCTCCTTCTCTCTCTCATATGCTCTAAGCCATTCACCTGGTGTCATTATTGGGGTCCTTTGGGTTCTCTCTCATTTACCATTGAAAGCGGATGTTGCTCTTCTTTAAGAGTGTTCTTCTGGGAGGAATACCTTGGAGTAGTCATACATTGGCTTTCGTAGGTTTTTGGACCATCTAGCTTTCAGAGAAGGTCCACAACATTTAAATCCAAAATACCCTTTTGTTACAAGACCTGCAAGATTATTGTATACAATTTATAAGCATGGCACGTTAAAGAATATAATTAAGATCAGAACAATTACAAGAAATTAAATAACTAATATGTGAAAGAATATTGTTACATATACAAACAAATCAATAAACATGTAATTTACCATAGCAAACTCCTAAGGCTGGATAATCATGTGTCGTGTAAGCACATATGCCATACAATGTAAAACTCCTCTCTGCTGCGATGGGTCTTGATACATCGTATACATTTATCCCATCCCATAATTCCTTCAATTCATTTACCAGTGGTTGGAAGTAGACATCCATATTCTTCACTTGTCTTCTACTAGGGACTATGAGAGCCAACATAAGATGTTCATTCTTCACGGAAAACCATGGGGGGATATTGTTATTGATCACTACTACAGGCCAAACAAGATAGTTGATGTTTTGGAGGGAATATGGGTTGACGCCATCCATGGCTATGTTGAGTCATAGAATTCATACTTCATCCTTGAATTTTCCGGGCCATGTATCCTCTATATGCTTCATGGCTATTGAATATGTTGGGATTGGCATAACTCCCAACTCACTTCCGTGTAAGGCATTCCATCCCTGCAACATAGCTAATTCTTTGCAACGAAAGAGCCTTTAATTCCTTGGGATTATAGTCATGTTGTTAGTATGAATCTTAATTGCAAGTGTACGAAAAAATACCACTTTATCTGTGCATAACAAACAAACCTAACAAAAAAGATGGCTGCCAATATCTTCAGATCTGCAATTAGGTGATCAAGATAAATGATGCAAAAATCTAGATCTATGCATCAAAAAACATTAAGCAGTAAATAAAAATGATATTTACTCCATACATCCAATAGACAAGACAAGAATATGTTGAATGAATTTTATATTAAGGGCACCTGGGAGGAAAACATAGAAGGATGTTACCAGTTTTCCTACATGGGATGGGTTCTTGTAAGCGCTCAGCACTTCAGATCTAAAATTCCTCTCTCTTGATGGTGTAGAAAACTCAGACAAAAATGGAACTCAAAGGGAGCTCACAAGGAAAAATATAGAAAAATATGACAATGATGGTGGATCAAATTCAGACCAAAAGTATAGATCCAGAGTGATCTTTAGGCAACAAAAGGTGATGAATGAATGGAAAAACCCTTCTATTTATAACAAAATATTGAGTTAGTCTAGATATTGGTGCATAATTAAAATATTATTAACCAAATCAAGATCCAACTTTTATGGAATATTTTATTATTTTTGTTGGAGGAAAAAGGAATTTGACTTGGGTCAAATCCCTTTATTTGTAAATAATAAATAAATAAATGATTTAATTATCATTTTAAGAATGTGGTTGAGTAATAATTAAATAAATAATGATTTATTTAACTATTTATGAGTGATTTAGTAAAATTTAACAAGGAATATTATTTAAATAAGGTTTAAATAATTATTCCTAGAAAATAATAAGATAAATAATAATTTATCTAATTAGTTTTCCTGCTTTGGGTTAAATATGACTAGGAATATTAATTAAAATGATGTTTAACTAATTATTCCTTGAGGAAAATCAAACAAATGTGGATTTATTTAATATTTCTCCATGGGGTTTCCCTTTTAGACCATAAACCACTTAATAAAGGTGTTTTACTAAGTTATTTTTCATAGTGAAAGCAATTTTACTTAGGGTAAAATTGGTCTTACATGGTGTACTTAGGTCCATATAATAGTAACAGGTTATATGACCAAAAAATGGTGTAATATATTGCCCCCCAGCGTGTGAGCGTTAGGAGCTAATCGTATGACCAAAGTACGTTGTAAGAACTCAATCACTAGACACCGAAAGGGAAGTCAGAGAGAGAAATATAAGGTAGACCGAAGCACTAAAGGACTAGACCCTAAGGAGGCGAGACTTACAGGTGCAACAAGTCTCTTTTATGAGTGAGTACCTGTGCTATAGTCAGCGGGGGAGGCATACCTATGCCCACTGAGACAAATTAAAAATAATAATGCATCTAGTAAACAAGGGACTGACCAATATAGTACATGCTGGCATAAACATAAGCCAGGTAAAAACATGATAATGAATCGCACATACATACTGTGCCTGGGATAATAGCCAGACTTATGCAATAATATCTGAGTACAAAGATACAAATACAACCCAAATACCCTTGTAAACAGGAAAGGGCTCTGAAAATCTGACTAATACATGCAAACAAAAAGGAACTACAAGTGGCTGAGGCCGACATCATCAAATATATGGAGCTACATCAAAGGCTGTAATGAAGATTTTATCCGGGTGTTTGGGGGGCTACCTGTAGGGCCACCCCCTCATGATGGCTGAAACATCTCACACACACACGGGAATCACCGATATTAGGCTGCATCACTGAACCATCAAGTATATGGATCTCGATCATGCTGAAAGGAGCTAGAGCTGAGAAAAAATCAAGTCAAAGGGAAATAAGGAGTCCCTTTTCCTAATCCGAGGCACAGAACAAGAGTGGAAGCTGGAACCAAGGTACACCGCCCTCTAGACCTGTCTTCTGGAATGAATGATCTGATGTCGACAGAAGGAGGTCCGCCATAGGTGAGGCAATAAGGGATCCTCAACTAAGGCATGAGATAAAATGGTAGAGCAACTGACAGACTGACACCAGGGATGACGATGAAATGGGGGGTACTGAGTAGCGGACGGACAACTTCCCTTGTTAGAGCATAAAGGGCATGGATGACCTGGTAGCAACTGACACAATATCATGAGGTTCAGGGGACAGTGGGACTGAAGGCTATAATGTGCGACACGAGAGAGGAACCAAGCAATGAAGGATGGAAGACTATAGTGGGATACAAAGGGACTTGGGATAGACTCCATGGATGCGATGATGACTCAACTCGGATGCTCTAAACAAGGGCGACTCGATGATTCTACCACACAAAAAGGGTCTAATGAGGACCATAAAAACATGAGTACATGATGGTTACTCACGACGAAAATTGACACGAGAATGGACAAGTATGAAGGCAAAGTGGTGCCCCAAGTACAAGTGTTGCAAGTGAAGAAATTTGATTTTGGGGAGTGGTGAAGTGACACTTCATGGACAAAACGTGTCCTGGTGAAGTATCAAATCATAAAAAACTAACAGATACCCATTTGAGGGGCTGGTGAGAGATTTCCAACGGTGCAGGCAGTTTGTCAAACTGAGCTACGGTTTGGCCGTAGCAGGCGAAAGAAAAATCAGGATTTTTCTTTTAATAAGGAATTTTCCCTCCAAATTCACTCATTTTCATGTGGAGCTATGGTGAATGTAGAGAGGAGAGAAGGCCCTAAATCTTGCGGCGATCATAGCAGACAAACCGACCATTGGAATCGAGATCCGTCAGTTGCAAGTATGAGGCCTAACCCTACTATTTCATTTCAATGAATTGAAAGTTTAGTTTAGGTCCCCAGAGCTCAATAACGGACCCTTGCTCCTCTTCACGGCCGGGTCATACTTTTTGGGGAAAAAACTACGACCTGGGTAGTAGGTTTTGGGCAGGAAACTGTGACCTGTCCTAAGATTGGGCCTGAAAAGTGCGACCTAACAGGGAGGGATTTTTCTATGCTATTTTTTTGCTGAGAACTTGGTTTTAATGTTTGGATACAATATTTCCTATCTATACACGGTACAAAGGGAAAAAGAGACCAATCAAGGGCAAGGAGGTTCAGGATCAACTAATTACAATGTCGAAACAACGGAAAAGAGGTGCAGGATCAATTGATTTCAATGTTTTAGAGTCTTTTTTTAGCGGTGTTAACCAAGCTCTTCTTCACTTTAGGGTGTGTGTGTAAAAGTGTGTAAATTTTAATTTTTAAACCCAGACGTTTGTAGAGAAAAAGAAAATGTGTGCTATATAATTGTAAATAAACATGCAGATAACAGTATATGAAACTGAAATAACAGTAAATAAACAGCTAATAATGCAATAATCTAAACCCAAGGAGGCGGGCCTCTCAACAAGTAGTCTGAAGGTGGGAAAAAAACTAGTCAAAACACACCAAAATATCCAATAGATCTAAGGTCGGAAGGGATAGGGATCTAAAGGTCAAATCTACTGGAAAGTGGTGCAGAAACTAGCAACAAATCAGAGGAAAGATTGATGTAAATGAGGTGGCGAAAGGCTATCTCATGGAGGGAAACGGAGCGGAACCTAGAGGAAAACCCAAAAAAACTAAATGAGGTGATTTGGATGGCTAAATATCCAATCTGAAGCAGATTTGAAGGTGAGTTATCAGATCTAAAAAATGGTTGAACACTCTGAAAATTTCAGACAACCTGCAGTAGTTAAAACTCTTCCAAAAAGTGTGGAGGGTACTGAAGCCCTAGGGGGCTAGGTTCCAACTTAGTTGAGTAAAATAGAACAAGTACAGGTCCAAAACAGGCGGAGATGGAGGTCAAAAAACCCTGAACAGAGGCCTAGACAAAACCAGAAAACTTTCAGAAAAACTCCCGCAAAAAATCCAGGTCATAGTTTCTGACCTGTTTTCTACAGAGGTCGCATTTTTTGGGCTGAAAAGTGTGTCTTGAAGCTCCAGGTCACAGTTTTAGGGCCAAAAAGTGCGACCTGCACTTTCGGTACTCTCGGTGGCAAATTTCAGCAAAAAGTGTCGTCTCAGCTGTGGGTGATGTCTGTCACCTGCGCAATAGGTTCGAAAACACATGGAAGTTAGAATTTTTAATGTTTTAGGGTTTTATAGGTTAAAAACAACATCAAGAAAAGAAAAACAAGAAGCTGAAGAGAAATCCTAGGGTTTGAAGCAACTGGATATGCTGGGATCAAAAAAAAAACAGCAGTTGTAATCGTAAACCCATGTGGAGTCGCCAATTGTTAGTATGAATATTAATTGCAAGTGTACGAAAAAAGACCAATTTATTTGTGCATAACAAACAACCCTAACATCAAATATGGCTGCCAATATATTCAGATCTGCAATTAGGTGATCAAGATAAATGCTGCAAAAATCTATATCTATGCATCAAAAGACATTAAGCAGTAAATAAAAATGATATTTACTCCATGCATCCAATAGACAAGACAAGAATATGTTGAATGAATTTTATATTAAGGGCACCTGGGAGGAAAACATAGAAGGATGTTACTGGTTCTCCTCAATGGGATGGGTTCTTGTAAGCCCTCGGCACTTCAAATCTAAAATTCCTCTCTCTTAATGGTGTAGAAAACCCAGATAAGAATGGAACTCAAAGGGAGCTCACAAACAAAAAGATAGAAAAATATGACAATGATGGTGGATCAAATTCAGACCAAAAGTATAGATCCAGAGTGATCTTTAGGCAACAAAAGGTGATGAATGAATGGAAAAACCCTTCTATTTCTAACAAAATATTGAGTTAGTCTAGATATTGGTGCATAATTAAAATATTATTAACCAAATCAAGATCCAACTTTTATGGAATATTTTATTATTTTTGTTGGAGGGAAAAAGAATTTGACTTGGGTCAAATTCCTTTATTTGTAAATAATAAATAAATAAATGATTTATTTATCATTTTAAGGATGTGGTTGAGTAATAATCAAATAAATAATGATTTATTTAATTATTTAAGGGTGATTTAGTCATATTTAACAAAGGAATATTATTTAAATAAGGTTTAAATAATTATTCCTAGAAATAATAAGATAAATAATAATTTATCCAATTAATTTTCCTGTTTTGGGTTAAATATTACCAGGAATATTAATCAAACTGATGTTTAACTACTTATTCCTTGAGTAAAATCAAACAAATGTGGATTTATTTAATATTTCATCATGGGGTTTCCTGTTTAGACCATAAACAACTTAATAAAGGTGTTTTAATAAGTTATTTTTCAGAGTGAAAGCAATTTTACTTAGGGTAAAATTGGTCTTACATGGTGTACTTAGGTCCATCTAATAGTAACAGGTTAGACGACCAAAAAATGGTGTAACACATGTGCCTCAATATCTTAAAATGAGGACCACGTGATTTACCCTTCTTTTTAGACTTATCATACCTCTCATGCCCACATTTTGTACATATCTATTTGTCTACATATTCTCCTCTATATAGAATACAATCATATGGACATGCATGATATGATATGTACTCAACACCCAACATTTTCAATAGTTTCTTTGCCTCTTCGCGGATACGGGCAGGAAATTATCAGGAAGAACCTTATCTTTGGAATAGCACGTAGTTGAGTGATCATAGTGAATATTAAATGTACATTAATTTTAATTATAATTATTGCTAGCAAATTGAACATTTGTAATGTTCATTGTGTGATTATATTTCTCAAAATATAAAGGGAGGACTTTATAGTAATTACAACTACCTCAAAATTTCTAAACGTCATTCAACAAGCCAAAATTTGCTTTCCAGTTGTACAATAACATTGTTGTCCCCAACTGGATAGACTTTGACTGACCACCAGGTCCAAAGAGAGGGGTGGTGGAAGAAAATTTAAGGCTTTTGAAAAATGTGTCAGTGATATGAGCATCATACCCTAGCTGATCATTGTTTTGGAATGCATCTAACAACATTATCTCCATGGCAGTCGTATCCCTTAAGTAATCATCCATACCAATCTCTATTTGATTGCCTCCATTTCCAACTTGTGAATAACTATTATTGCTGTAGTCATTCCTAATTGGTGAATTTGGACGTAGCGGGAATTGAATCGGTGGCTGATTCAACCATTCTTGGTATCGTTCCTCTCCAATTTTTTCTCTTAATTCAGCCTTATCTCGATTTTACATTGTCGTGGGGTGCAACGAAAGATGGTAGGTAGGTCGCTCATCATCACTAGAATCCTAATAATCTCAAAAATATATATTTGAACATGATTAGTACAAAATCTATGATATCAATTAGTAAGCATGTTGACAATGCATGATTAACTAGTTTGACATTGAAAAATTTACATTAATATACCAAAAAATTATTACTACCATCATTGTCCCAGGATTGTGGCTATAAGATGCAATATTTTTACAATTGGAAGGTTGAAGCGGTTGTTCATTTTCATCTACCACATGCGCCTTGCAGTACGCTGATCCTCAAAAGAGCTTCTGATGTTTTGGACTTGTTTGAATATTTTGTGCATCTGAACTCGATTCTGAATTTGCATGAACCTAAAAATTTATATACATTATAAATTTTATTAAGTTGATTAACATGGATTAAAAAAAAACATAACCTCAATTAGATAATGAAAATATAAATTAAATCCCGAAGTAAATATTACGTCTCGATATAGATAGGGAGGACTCCGCGATGGACCTTAAAAAATATTATGGAATGAGATGGATTTTGAAGAATTTTCCATTCGATGTAATTATGATATTTTCTCCCTGCATTTGAGAAAAATGACCAGTAAATTTTGGTGTACACACCTAAAAGTAATTTTGGTGCTTTAAAAATGGAATTATTTTTATTGGTGCTAATGTATGGATAGCCGAACCGGTGCGTTTTAGTTAATGTGCACTGATCGATGTTACTAATTGACACACTGGAGCCGAATAGACGCAAATAGAAAAAGTGCAACTATATTTTTTTAAGCGAAAAAAAACAGTAAAATGAAAAATGGGCGGCAAAATATTTTCTAAAATCTAATTTCATTAAACAATTCTTTAAATAGTAAACACTTTTCATTATTTCATTATTTTCGGGAAAAAAAATAGGGAGAGATTTGCAAAAGACATACCTGGAGAAAGAGAGCACGAGAGCACTGTGGAGCAGCGAAATACTTTCCAACAGAACTATTCACACAATCAGAATTCCAAACCTCTGGTGATTCAAACCCTGTAGCATAGAATTTCAAACCATCTGGTGATTATATTTTATTGTTTTTTTTACATTTTCTGAAGTATTTTTTACGTAGTAAGTAAAAAAAATAAATTTACTGTTCATTAAAAAAAAAAAAAATCCATTTACCTCTAAACTCTCGATTCCTTTTTGTTTCTTCCCTTGTTTCTTCCCTTGCTTGGGTGATTTCATAATTAGGGATTTTCAATTTATATTTATAGGTTTGTATATATATATATATATATATATATATATATATATATATATATATATATATATATATGACATCTAATCCACGGGACGACTTGCATAGTCGGATTCCAATCCATGTTGGCCCTTGCGTGAATTTCTAAAAAACTGAATTTTTTTAATTTTGTGCACTCTGTTGTCTTATCACAGTGCATTGTGCACATACTGTATGATAAAAAAATTTGAAAACTATTTTTCTTTTAATTCGTTCGCCATATGTAAAATAGAGCACCAATGTGCTATTTCATTATAGCGCACCACGCATGTATTGTTTGGAAAAAAACAATTTTTTATTTTATGTGTTAATCGGTGCACCATTTAACATATAATTCACCGGGTCTCCTTTTTGACAGAGAAAATTGTACGGTGGTCCCCTATTTTTGTTGTGCGTTTATAATAATATGTCGCACCGCGTCTTCCACGACACCGTATGCTACAAAAACTAACACTAGATGATTTTTATAGATTTTTCCATGTTAATCAGTGTGCTAGTTAACATATAATGCATCGGTGATCCTTGTTGACATAGAGCACCATACGGTTTTTTATACTATTCTTGAGGTGCGTTTATAAGAATACGACGCACCAACGTCGGTGCGTACAACATTAAAGGCACATCGGTTTCTTGATATTTTTTTTACCTGAAAAGTTGATGATTTATTTATAAAATATATTAATGAATGATATGGTACATGTTTCATATTGATAAAGAAATGGCTAACAAGAGATCAAGTAAAAAAAATACTGATAACACATCAAGAAAAGAAAAAAGGCAAGTTCTTTGTAAATTCTTTACAATTTTTTTTTTTTGAACTATATGTAAGTTTAACTAATATGTATTATTTACTGTGTATCATGCAGAGCCACAAAAAGATGAACCTCGATAAGATTATTTCTTATCTAGGACCAGAAGAGTGTAAAAGCTTGAGGGAAAAATTGCAAAAGGATGAATCAGGTGAATGAAAAAATACTATCTATCCAATATGAGTTTATTTTTTTAATTTTCATTAATATATACTTAAAACGATTAGATAACATGTTTCAAACAATTTATTAATTCACATATGTTTAATGTTCTACAGGGACCAAAAACTTAGAAAATGAATGTTGTTCTAAGAAAAGAAAAGAAATAAAACACGCAAATGAAATGAATTGCTCCTTAGCTCATCTTGAGTGGTGTTGGAGGTTAACGAAAGGGGGGAAAACTTTTACAAAATTTTGAGGGATCTAGTGGAACGAATGTATAGACGTTCTTTCTACTTACAATACAAAAATCAATCCAATGATTCCAAGAACCAAATTTTATCTAAGCTACAGGAAGAATTTCCATAGAATTGGTCATTTAGACATGTCAGACTTTTAATTAAAAAAACGTACAACAACAAAAAAGAAGGAATGAAAAAGTAATATTCCTTTAAATATTTTTCTAGAATTATGTATATATTACTAGAAAACAATCATTTATATATATCACTTTTGTTATATTTACTTTTCATATATCAATATAAAAATTAAATAGTTTATTGTCATGTTACATTTTCAGGAAGATTATGAAAATCTCAAAAGATGAACGAGCTAATATCATAAATATGCCAGTAGGAATGTCCAAAAAGGTCTACAAGGAGATGGTCAAAGAAATGGACATAATTGTGTTGAACCCTTAGTTAAACTGAGAGGGGGGAGTGAATCAGTTTAACACATTCATGGAATTTTAAAAATTTTCATTAAAACTTGTTTACACCTTCATTTCATGTTCAACTTAATATGTGAGTAGTCTTAGAATGTGAGCAGCAAGCATTAATATAATGTAACAACAGATTTAATATGAGAGCAGCAAGTATTAAGAAGATGAGATAAACCACATCAACACATAAACATCATGCACAGAGACACCAGATATAAGTGGAAACCATAAAGGGAGAAAACCACATCTTATTATTGTTGTGAGGCAAAGGCAAGCTCCAACTCCCTCTCACCACTGATTTTCTGTAGGCACCAACCTACAAGAGGCTCCTACCTCAGTCAGCTACAACTCACATCTATCAAGCTACAACTTGATAGGGAAGCTCCAACTTCCTTACTCTTTCAAAAGGAAAACACTTGCTGATTTACCTTGGATATCAGCTCTGTTCTGTACCATCTTTACTGTTGTGCATCAGTCTTCATATCTGCCTTATATCATTTCTGCATCTTCTCAGATTCACTATCAACTCCTCCTTCTTCTCTTCTCAGCTCCTCCTTCTTCTCTTCCTCACTGCTTCATTTATGCATTCTCTAACTTTTCACTGCATCTTGTTCTGCTCCTCCTTCTTCTTATCTTCTCTGCCTCAATTCCATATTCTGCATTCTCTATGCTCACTCTCTCCAACCTCTAACCTCACTATGTATATCAATGAGATATCATTTATAGAGTTCCCTTCTTGACTGTTTGTATTCTACAGAGAATTTGGAGTGAACAACCATAACTATTTGGCTTCTGCCTTTTCATTCCTTTGTCCAACTCATAAAAAATATACCAGCATTTACAAATTACAATATTTCAGTGGGATTTTATTTTCCTTTGGAGACTTACCAATGCATCACAAACAATGTAAACGTCAATTAAAACATTTACATTTACAATTTCAGTTACATAGAGACAATCTTACTCAACCCATTTTCTAGCTTATAGCTTTGCTGGCTTTGTCTTTTCTGTAGTTTTCAGGTGACTGTTCTGCCTTCTTCTGCTCACTATCTTCTGCACATTTTCCAATTTTCTGTGCTAATTCACCTGTCCAATTCATTCCTGTACATATTCCTGTTCACCGAACTTTCATTTTTGCACGCTCTCCTCTTCATTGTAGTTGTGTAACCGCTGCATATATATAACCGTTTTTTAATATAACAGCTGATTTTAAATCTGGGCAAACTCTCAAGGTTCTAATCTCTTGGGTTGGCACTTTAATCAACTGTGGAGGCTTCTTATACTCACGATATAAAACCCATAAAATACATAATATTCTCTTGTAATAAACCTAATCAATTTTTTAATTCAATTTCGGAGCTATATTACAGCCCATTATATTAAATACCAGTGTAGTATATATCAGCATATATATATGTTCCTCAACAAAATGTGAAGACCCATGTATTCTCTTTAACGTATGCCCAGCACGAACCTAATTTCATATATGTTTTGACTTCAACACAATATATTAAAATATCACCATGTATGCATATTCCCCGAGTCAATCATTAGAACTATTAACACACTGTGGCTTTTATTTAGCGCCCAACATAAGCATGGTCACGGTTTATAACCTTTATAACATCAGACTGTATTACGTTCCCAATTTAAATATATAATGCTTACCTCTCGCTCATAACTATGACCTGCCCCATACATGTTTTAATCCCCGACCTTATCAAATATAAATCAAATATATTAATTTCAACCATACATTAGTTTTGGAGTTGGTACTCATATGAAACACCAACCTTGTGAGTGTCAAAATCAATTGTTAATGTAATGGTTTTGGGGTCCACAGTATTCAACATTCAACACATATAATTCCAACTTCACATAACAGTGCCTCCTCAATCAACGGCTGCAAACTTTACCGTACACCATTCAATGATCCGACGATCATCGTGCAACCAAAGTGCAAGTCATTTAGTTCTCTGAGTTCACGTGAAGGAGCGGGTCCCAACGCTTAACTCTCCTTCTCATCCTACGGCTGACATCACGTCACCTTGCCCCGTGTGATCCGACGGATATCAATTGGTTTAGATGCACGAACAATAATTCTTGATGAGAGTGGTTTTCCAAAATCGCTCAGGGACACGTGTCGTCCAGCGTATGGAATCGCTCCGAAATCTTGAATACCACTTGCCCGACGAAGGTGGTGTGATGAAAACTGAAAACCCACCTTTACTGTTCATTAGTCAGAGTTCTGTCTTCCGAGTTCTGCCTTCAGAGTTCCATCTTCTGAGTTTCGTCTTCCGTGATCCGGTTCTGTCTAGTACAAGGTTCCGCCTTTTCATTTGTTGACCTCTGTTTCATTTACATTCTAACACGGAACTTCCATATGTTTAACACCCAGCTCCATCAGGTTTTCACTGCGCATTCATGGTTTCTCTCTGGGTTCCATTCCTCACCATCGTTTACAATTCCGCATATGACTGTGCACTGAACCACTCCAATTCATGACTCTACTCTTGAATTACTTCTGGTCCACACCATTCATGAAGCTGCCTTTCTGTTTTGTTTTATTCTTGGCTCACCTTATCACTCCACCATTTGATCGCCCATCAAGCCCATTCTTCAGTCCTCCATACAATATCTGCAATGATATCTCAAGGAGCTATCCCCAAACCTCACATCTCTTACGAATTTCTCAATATCAAATTCTCGCCCTTACATACTGAAGACAATTCAAACCCACATTTTTTTCAATCAATTTGATTCGAACTTTTTCGACGCTTCTGTGGTACGCTATCCCTTTTATTCTCAGTTAGAGACTGCCCAAATATTTAATACACTGCTCTCCTTTGGCTCTTCAATCCACTGACTCATCGTGATCCTTGATTCACGAGTTTGGTTTTCGAACTGTGCCTTTGCTCATTATTAGTTTCTTCGACCACTTCATGGTTTCCTTGCCATTTAAGAAATGCTCCAACTCATCCCCAAGCATATTTAGTCTTTACCACAGGGTTTTAGTCTTCAATCAAATTCTATGCCATACAAACTCAATTAATGAATAATTTCTCAATAATTCATCTGCAAACAGTATTAAACCCCTAATTCATAAATAAACCTCTGTATTAAACTCCTTCAGGCCCTTTCAACTTCACTACTCTGTCTCTAATTCCTCTGTTGCTTCTGCTTCAATTCCTTTGTTTCATATGCTGCCTCTGCTACCTCTCTGTCTCTTTTGCCTTATAAATAGTTTAGGTGTTGCTCCTGTCTTTACCTTTTTGTTGTTTCAGGTGCTCCTCCTTTGCCATCTCCTTTACCATCAATGACAACATTTCCAACAGTCTCCCCCTTTGGCATTGATGGCAACCCATCCACCAATAATCCAATAGTCCAACATTTCCAACAGTCTCCTCTGCCTGGCTTCTTTTAGAAGACCCTATCTTCTGTTATTTTCTTTTCCTCCCCCTTTGACATCAATGGCAAAGGGTTGCACATTTCTCAGTGTTGATTCTGTCTTTGCATTTCCTCTCTCTGATTTGTGTTTAGACTACCTTCTTCTGACTGTGTACCCTGCTGCTCCAGACTGGTGTACAAGACTTGTTGAGAGAACACTTAGACTTGAATATACATTGTAAATTGATACAATCCAAAGCACTGACTCCTTCCACCTGTATAAAGTTGAAAGTGAAGATAATGACACTTCATAGAACACATTGTATCAGCTTTGTCTAATCAGAGATGCATCATTGGATAAACCTAAAATACTGAGCATGCTTCAAATGTACTTCAGTTTCTAGAATTATATTCATCATAAATCCACATCTGTTGAGGAAGTTGTCGTTGGAGTATGTCTTCTTCTGCTATACACATCTGCAGTGCCACACTTGTTCAATTGTGATGATGCCAGTATGTATTTTATAGCTGTGGTTCACTTTTCTTGCCTATTGGTGATGATTTGAGCTAGGATGCTGATAATGATATTACACTTAATAGCTGCAGGTCCTTGTTACTAATGTGATCAATGAATCAACCAGAATTTGATCTAAGAGACCAAATGCCTTTACTGCTTGCATAATGTAATTTATGACTCCATGACAGTGTTTTGAGCTTCAACTGACCCAATTATTCCTTCATACTTTTGATACTTTAATTGTTCTATCATAATGAACTTCCACAAAAGCATATTCAAGATGTTTAATTGAAAACTCAGCAAACAGACTTCGCACATTTTTGTAACTAATCTTAAGAAAGAAGCATTGAAGATATACATGTAACAAATTCAGGAAGGCATGCAATTATATATATAGAAGAATATATTGCTTCAGTGCCCAATATACTACTTCAAGTGTAAGCAAGATAATGTTATTTTTGCTCTGCTACTGACCTTTTCATGTTGAATGCAGATAATACTGGGAATATTACCTTGAGGTTCTTTTGCCATAGTTCTTTGATCCTGTGAACCTGTATCATACTGCTGCTCCACTGATAATACTTGGTAATCTGTTGATCAGCATGTTGCTTGTACCTAAACACCAATTGATATTACTTTGATAAACCATGCAGAGATTTCACTTCAGCTTGCACATTTACCCATAATTAAGACATCCTTCATAATTCTATTATTGAGCTCTCCACTGCTTTCAACAACAATCATCAATATATTGAACCTGATCTTGGCCTCATTAATATTTTGATTTTTCTGTCATTTTTTTCAGAGGAAGTCACAACATTTTCTTTTCTAGGACTACTCCAGAATCATTGATGCTTTACATACAATTCAACTGTTCTAACATAGTGATCTTAGGGAAGACTTCTTCAATTTCTTTCCTAGGACTCTTCATGGGCAGATCACTTAGAAATTTATCACTTACTTGACTATACTCCTCCAAGGGGACTTTTCGTAGATGAGTGATGTAATGATATTAATGATGACAGGCACTTTTCTTACTCATTCTTCTTAATGTGATTCATTGTCAATTCTAGCAATATGATGCACAATGTGATCATCATTTAAGGTGTTGATGTCTTCTTTTTATTACCATGGCTTCTTGTTGCCTTCTCTTCTTCCAAAAATCTGTCAGCAATTGAAAACTTCAGATAATCTTCTTCCTCTATAGTTCTCTGTTAGAGGAATTTCCTTTCCCTTCCTGATCTCATAGTTGTTCTCATTTCATGGAGCTCTTCTTAGACTACTTTTGAGAGGACTACATATGAACTTCTCTCCCCCTAAGATGCTGCTTCATATCTATCACTGGTTGGATATTTTCTTTGTTTTCTAGGTCAACTCCCCCTGAGACTAGGATGTTTTCATTATGTTATTGAGATAATAGGCTCCCCCTTTCTCTTTTCCTTCCATACTCTATTGAGGTTCATCATAATGTCTGCACTCCTTTCCAATTCATAGTTTTGTTTGATTGGATTGGATTTCATCATCTGTCTGGAGTTCTTTAATATATATGGCAATTTACAATCTTTTGCTTTGTGACCAAGTTTGAGGCATACATAACATCTTATTCTACCAAGATATGTTTGAGCTGATGTACAATAATTTGTTCCTCTTCTTGAATACATTTTACAATAAACACTTTTATGTCCAAAATTATTGCATGCATAACAATAGCCATGGAAATGATTTTTGTACCTAGTGGAAGATTGTCTTTTCCATTTGCTTGCTTGAGTTAGTCTTCTCATTTGCTGCATCTTTTGCTGGTTGAAGTTGATAGGCCTTCTCTTACATTGTGTTGCATTATGTCTTGGTTTATGACAAGAGAAACATGTGCTATTTTTCATAGGAGGGAAGAACCTCCTTTGACATCTTCCAAATTTATTTAGTTCGTCCTCATGAGTGTATGAGTCTTTTTCAGCTGATTGTTTCATCCTCTCATTCTCTGTCCTTTCATGTTGCTGCTTGATTCTATTTGTTTCTCTGCAACTCATGTTCTTGCTGGCTTCTACTACTGTAGGAATCTTCTGAATTGCTTCATTGTCTTTTACAGCTTTTACAAAATTGATATTCTTGTTATCTTCTGTTTTGGACTTACTGGTTTCTCCAACATATCCTAAACCTGCTTTTATGAGAGGAGATCTTTGAGCATTTAGCATATTTTCCAATTGTCCAGTGCTTTTCATTAGAGGTGTATTCATTAATAGTTCTCTTTGGGCTTTTTCTAAATTCTTTCTTAGGCTCACTACTTCTTCTTCCAATCTTTCACATTCCTGACTTTTCTCTCTCATTTTTTGTAGCAGAGTGTCTTCTACTTTCTTAGCCTCCTCAAGCTGTGTCTTTAGACCAATAATTTCTTTCCTATCTTCATATTATTTCTCATCACATATTTGTACCAATATCTTAAGGTATTTGTTTTCATTCTTCAATTTTTCTATTACAGTCAGTGCTGTGTCAAGTTTGGCTTTTTCTTCAGCTGCAATTTCTTCATGGTTCTTACTACCATTCACACTAGCAGGTACCTCATTTGATTGAACATTTTCTTTTTGACATGAATTTTTCTTCTTCTTAATTTTCTTCTCCTTCTTGACAATGCAATCTTCAGTGTCTACTCCATGCATGAAATGAAATCTGTCCCATATTTCTTTTGCATAGGTTAAATCCATTATTACCTCAAGATCCTTGTTATGAAGGTTGTTGAATATCACACATTTTGCCTTGGCATTCCTCTTTTGTTCTTTCACCGTGGGGGATTCTATGCAGTAACCATCACATACAAGTTTCCATACCTCAGGTTCATAAGCCAATAATCTTGTTTTAACCTTATCTCTCCATTCAGGAAATTTTGTTGTATTTAACACAGATACATTTTGATAGTCCATGACTCAACCAGATCTCCTTCAAGCTATTAAGCTTACACCAAAGGAACCGGCTCTGATACCAATTGTTGAACCCTTAGTTAAACTGAGAGGGGGGGGGGTGAATCAGTTTAGCACATTCATGGACTCGTATAATATGTGTGTAGAAACTTATTTGCATGTTTCATGTTCAACTTAATATGTGAGTAGTCTTAGAATGTGGCTTGACAAGTATTAATATTATAATCATAACAATGATTTAATAGAAGCAAAGTATTAAGAAGATGAGATAAACCACATCAACACATAAACATCATGCAAAGAACACCGGATATAAGTGGAAACCCATAAAGGGAGAAAACCACATCTTATTATTGTTGTGAGCGAGAGCAAGCTCCAACTCCCTCTCACCACTGATTTTCTGTAGGCACCAACCTACAAGAGGCTCCTACCTCAGTCATCTACAAATCACATCTATCAAGCTACAACTTGATAGGGAAGCTCCAACTTCCTTACTCTTTCAAAAGGAAAACACTCGCTGATTTACCTTGGATATCAGCTCTGTTCTGTACCATCTTTATTGTTGTGCATTAGTCTTCATATCTGCCTTATATCATTTCTGCATCTTCTCAGATTCACTATCAGCTACTCCTTCTTCTCTTCTCATCTCCTCCTTCTTCTCTGCCTCACTGCTTCATTTATGCATTCTCTAACTTTTCACTACATCTTGTTCTGCTCCTGCTTCTTCTTATCTTCTCTACCTCAATTCCATACTCTACATTCTCTATGATCACTCTCTCTAACCTCTAACCTCACTATGTATATCAATGAGATATCATTTATAGAGTTCCCTTCTTGACTTTTTGTATTCTACAGAGAATTTGGAGTGAACAACCATAACTATTTGGCTTCTGCATTTTCATTTCTTTGTCCAACTCATAAAAAATATACCAGTATTTACAAATTACAATATTTCAGTGGGATTTTATTTTCCTTTGGAGACTTACCAATGCATCACAAACAATGTAAAAGTCAATTAAAACATTTACATTTACAATTTCAGTTACATAGAGACAATCTTACTCAGCCCATTTTCTGGCTTATAGCTTTGCTGGCTTTGTATTTTTTGTAGTTGTCAGGTGACTATTCTGCCTTCTTCTGCTCACTCTCTTCTACACATTTTCCAATTTTTTGTGCTAATTCACCTGTCCAATTCATTCCTGTACATATTCTTGTTCACCGAACTTTCGTTTCTGCACGCTCTCCTCTTCATTGCAGTTATGTAACCGCTGCATTTATATAACTGTCTTTTAATATAACAGCTGATTTTAAATATGGGCAAACTCTCAAGGTTCTAATCTCTTCAGCTGGCACTTTAATCAACTGTGGAGGCTTCTTATACTCACGATTATAAAACCCATAAAATACATAATATGCTCTTGTAATAAACCTAATCAATGTTTTAATTCAATTTAGGAGCTATATTACAACCCACTATATTAAATACCAGCGTAGTATATATCAGCATATATATATGTTCCTCAACAAAAATGTGAAGACCCATGTATTCACTTTAACGTATGCCCAGCACGCACCTCATTTCATATAGGTTTCGACTTTAACACAATATATAAAAATATCACCATGTATGCATATTCCCCGAGTCAATCATTAGAACTATTAACACACTGCGGCTTTTATTTAGCGCCCAACATAAGCATGGTCACGGTTTTATAACCTTTATAACATTAGACTATATTATGTTCCCCATTTAAATATATAATGCTTACCTCTCGCTCATAACTATGACCTGCCCCATACATGGTTTAATCCCCGACCTTATAAAATATAAATCAAAAATATTAATTTTAACCATACATTAGTTTTGGAGTTGGTACTCATATGAAACACCAACCTTGCGAGTGTCAAACTCAATTGTTAATGTAATGGTTTTGGGGTCCACAGTATTCAACATTCAACACATATAATTCTGACTTCACATAGCAGTGTCTCTTCAATCAACGGCTGCAAACTTTACCGTACACCATTCAATGATCCGACGATCATCGCACAACCAAAGTGCAAGTCATTTAGTTCTCTGAGTTCACGTGAAGGAGTGAGTCCCAGCGCTTAACTCTCCTTCTCATCCTACGGCTGACATCACGTTGCCTTGCCCCGTGTGATCCGATGGATATCGCTTGGTTTAGATGCACGAACAATAATGTGTGATGAGAGTGGTTTTCCAAAATAGCTCAGGGACACGTGTCATCCAGCGTATGGAATCGCTCCGAAATCTTGAATACCACTTGCCCGACAAAGGCGGTGCGATGAAAACTGGAAACCCGCCTTTACTGTTCATTAGTCAGAGTTTCGTCTTCCGAGTTCCACCTTCAGAGTTCTGTCTTCCGTGATCTGGTTCCGTCTAGTACAAGGTTTTGCCTTTTCATTTGTTGACCTCTATTTCATTTACATTCTAACACGGTGCTTCCATATGTTTAACGCCCAGCTCCATCAGGCTTTCACTGCGCATTCATGGTTTCTCTCTGGGTTCCATTCCTCACCATCATTTACAATTCCACCTACGACCGTGCACTGAACCACTCCAATTCATGACTTTGCTCTTGAATTACTTCTAGTCCACACCATTCATGAAGCTACCTTTTTGTTTTGTTTTATTCTTGGCTCACCTTATCACTCCACCATTCGATCGCCCATTGAGCCCATTCGTCAGTCCTCCATACAATATCTGAAATGATATCTCAAGGAGCTATCCCCAAACCTCACAGCTCTTATGAACTCCTCAATCTCAGATTCTCGCCCTTACATATTGAAGAAAATTCAAACCCACATTCTGTTCAATCAATTTGATTCGAACTTTTTCGGTGCTTCTGTGGTATGTTTTCCCTTTGATTCTCAGTTAGAGACTGCCCAAATATTTAATACTCTGCGCTCCTTTGGCTCTTCAATCCACTGACTCATCGTGATCCTTGATTCACGAGTTTGTTTTTCGAACTGTGCCTTTGCTCATTATTATTTTCTTCGACCACTTCATGGTTTCCTTGCCATTTAAGCAATGCTCCAACTCATCCCCAAGCATATTAAGTCTTTACCACAGGGTTTTAGTCCTCAATCAAAGTCTATGCCATACAAACTCAATTAATGAATAATTTCTCAATAATTCATCTGCAAACTGTATTAAACCCCTAATTCATAAATAAACCTCTGTATTAAACTCCTTCAGGCCCTTTCAACTTCACTGCTCTGTCTCTAATTCCTCTGTTGCTTCTGCTTCATTTCCTCTGTTTCATCTGCTGCCTCTGCTACCTCTCTATCTCTTTTTCCTTATAAATA
This sequence comes from Pinus albicaulis, assembly GCA_034641835.2. Lineage (NCBI taxonomy): Eukaryota > Viridiplantae > Streptophyta > Pinopsida > Pinales > Pinaceae > Pinus > Pinus albicaulis. The sequence continues at coordinate 1,098,633,252 of CM076574.1, read as the reverse complement.
GTTTAGGTGTTGCTCTTGTCTTTACCTTTTTTTTGTTTCAGGTGCTCCTCCTTTGCCATCTCCTTTTCCATCAATGACAACATTTCCAACAAATTTCATCGCACGAGGAGCCATCTAAACAACAACGTGCTTCAAATGTAATATGTAATCATTGAATTTTTCGATTAGGTACAATAAATAAACAATTAAGCATTAAATATTAATTTTCAAGTATTTTCTTGTAGAAAATAAAAGAAAATGGTACCCATTTAGGACATAAAATAGGACGGCAAGGAAGAAAAGGGTTGATATCTAAGTCTGTGAGTAATTGTTACTTCCTTATAACAACTTAACTAGATTTCATTTTTGTATATTTTAAGTTGTTTTACAACAATCATCATTGAATGTCTTCAAACAGGTGCTAACATACAAAGAAGAACCATCAAACAAATTGATTGGCATTGGGTTAAATATGGGTTGCTAGTATATGTTTGCATATCAGAAATTAATTGTGGAATTTGTAAGCATCTATTGATCTTATTTTACTTAGCTCCGTCTATAATTAATAAAAATAAAAAAAAAATTATATTAAATATACGATTTTTTATGGGTATAAAACTTGCAGGAAACAAAGTATGGAACTGCACCAACAGATGAAATCTTGAAAGATGGCATGAAATTTGGTTTTGAAAGAATGTGTATAGTTCAAGAGTCAATTGTTTCTATGATACGTCATTTCTTTTCGATTTGCATTGATGTATATTATTTAATATTGAAATTTTCATTATTCTCACCAATGTATATACACCCATTACAATTTATTTTTATGTTTTTATATGGAAGGTGAAGAAGAAGAAAACAATCAACACCGTGAACAAAACATTCCTCAAAATAACCCAAGTCATGGAAGTATCTCGAGCAGTGATAGCAGTTCAAGCAAAGAATGATGATCATTATGTTTGGATATCAAAGCAAGGCATTGTATTTTTTGAAATATTTGTCTATGAAATCAGACATTTTGTTTAATGTAATGGACATAGTGTCCCAATTGAAAGACAAAGGGATACCAATAACTGTCCCATTTTTTATGACAAAGAGTGTCTTATTCATATATATATATATATATATATATATATATATATATATATATATATATATATATATATATATATATATATATATATATATATATATATATATATATATATATATATTAGATAAATGTATTTTCGGATTAATCACATCATTAGGATTTGGTCGACGTTTCGAACCAACTAATGTGGTTCATCCTCAGGATAAGGTGAAAAGCCAATCGATCTAATTGAATAAATAGTGTGGATGCATCATTGCCCGGTATTAGCTGAAGAATACTAACCGTTAAAAACTAGTTGTTTAAAACCTAGCTGTTAATGAATTAGTTAATTAATTAGATAAAAATTATTAAAACATTGACCCAATAAATATAATAATAATAATAATAAAATTTGACCCAATAAATATTATAATAATAATAAATTTTAAAATTTTAATTTGAAAATTTTTAATAGATATTATAATAAAATTTATTATGTAATATTTAATTAAAAATATTTAATTGAATAATAAATACTAAAATAATAGATAAAAAAAAATTATAAAATTAAAAATTATTTAGAAGAATTTGCTATTAGGGGGTAATATATAAACCTAAAGAATAATAAATATAAAATCAAGGAAAAAATAAGACAAGGAGGAATAAGAAAAGGGGTGGGGGGGATATTATGTAATAATTAATTAAAATATTAATTGATAATAATAATAAAAAATTATCTACCCAGAATTATGAATAATTTATGACTAAGATACATAGGGTATTATACAGCAAAAAAAAAAAAAAAACCTAAGGGGAATATATAAAAATATAAACATGTAGAGAAATTCAAAATATAGGGACAAAGAAGACAAGACCAGGAAAATAATCTGAAAATAAGCAAGGGGGGGAAACAAATAAATCATCTAGAGAGAGCTCGAGTCCAGCTTTTACTCAAATTCCAACCATCATCCCTATTGAGGTTCTTAGCATGCTACTCAATATAAATGGCTTCCCTAAGATTCCTATGATGGAAGTGGTCAATCCTAGCAATGACTTTGGAGTCTTCAATGCAAACATGGTTGATGCAGGGGCATTAGGCACAATTAAACACTTTGTATCTCAGTAGACATAGGGGGTCCCATGTTCTTAGAATTTCTTGTAAAGGGCAAGTTAAATGCATTCTGGAATAAGTCAAATTAGGCAATCACTGAGTGAAGGATGTCAGATTATTTTTAGATGTCTGAGTATTGTATTATGGAGGAAGTGAGTAATTAGTCTCTGTGTGAAAGAAGGGTTTGACTCCTCGCAAATTCTTGAGTTAGACAATACTGTCCTGAATTAATTGCGATTAGAACGCAGTCTCAGTATGAAGGCGCATGTTTACCGAATGCTGGTTAATTCATGTCCTCTATGTATATGCACTTGTTTTATGTAAAGAGGTCCTGCTCATATCAGATGTCAATTCTGACATTGATAGGAGTCTGTAAAAGGGTTTGTTGGGTCAATTTGTAAGAATCGGTACCGATTCTAGTACTAGGGTAACCATACAGAGGATTCAATGAGCTTCCAACCCTTTTTTATGAGGAGCGCAAACATTGAATACGCGTTCTTTTCTTATGAATGACCTTGTCTTCGTTCTATGTGAAGAACCTCATATAATCAATGAGTTTTAAGTCTTATGATGGACAACGCAAGTGATTTCTGCATCAAATCCTTGAGCCTGTTGATCTTGTATTGAGGCACTGTTTATTAATGAATATCGATCGGGATTGGAGCTACAGTACCAACGCAGAGAAAGACAAATTGATAATTAAGTGAAGGATTGAAGCAAGAAATTCAAATCGATAGAGTATTAGAGAAATACAAGGAGCAGAATTGAAAGCGAAAGTATGAACGGAACCATGAGTCAAACTGTGAACCCAGCGTTCGAGATACAAGTGGTTTTCGCGTGATAGGAAAGATGTAAGTGGTTTGGTGAAAATTTGCACGATACACTCCTCAGAGCGACACGTGGGCTGGGGTGGTATTGTAAAACCACAAATCTCGCGCATTACGATTCGGAAACCAAAAGAACGTGATACACACGAACATCGTCCGATCAATTATGGATGCAGATCCACGGTGGTCACATTGAAACCTGAGAGCACGATAACGCAGAAGTAGACTGTGTAAATAGTGGGGTCGAGGATACGTAGGTATGTTATCGCTTTAATATTAAAGTTAAGTCAAGACTTGTTGGGATTTTCTAACGGAAGATGTAACACATGTTAGGACATTATAGCTGATATAATTTCCCCAAAGGGCGCGAACATAAAATTTGGGTATGTAAGCATGAAGCTGCTGTGGGACCCGAAGTAATATGGTGATAGTTGAGGATTAACGTTAATGGGTCAAAGTTAATTCCCAAGGTTTTGCTATATTTTATGTGTTGTATAAAGCCCAGATTTGGTATCGATTCTGAGGATGCATACGATGCTTTGAAGGTGTGACCGTGATGAGAGGCGTTGATAAGACTGTAAGGGTGGTTTCATAATTACAACGGGCTTATAACGTTGCTAAAAGGATTAGCATTCTATTGAAGAGTTTTAAAATCTCTCATTTATTTCATTAGTTAAATTCTATGAATTTGATAAATGAAATTTAAACCAACCATTGAATTAGATCACCGAACGAAGGAATTTATTGACTGGACTATTAAGAAGGAAGGTTTCATATTATGGTTACATAACCATAGATGTATGAGGAAATGCCAAAGTTTCCGCTTAGTTTATAGAGTGCCAGATTAAAATTTAATAGGGCAAGGGTGTTGAAGTGTATTATTGATATATGCTAAGAGAAGTGAATGTAGACAAGAAGGAGGTATAGGCATCAAAGTGGTATCAGAGCTGGAATAGCTCTTTTTGAAAGAGTCCAAGTTTGGTGAATGCAAAGAAACTAGACTTGTGGAAACTGATAAAATTGCAGTATGCAGAGATACAATGTGCGTGATGAGAGAATGCAGAAAATTTGAAGTTCTAAATCTGTTGAAGGGTAATTACAGATTTGAAAGGGGAAGATCAGATCCCAAGATCTGATAAGTAAAGTACATAGAGCACAGTGAACAGGATTTGTAGAGTGAGTGGAAGAGAAGATCGTGTAGAAATATTGTAGGAGAATAATTTTAAATCTGATGTGTATTTGGTGTTTGCAGAATTATGGTTGCTGAAGGTACAAACAAAGCTTGATAGTGAAGGCAGTGAGCCTGGTATTCATCTAGAGGTTGGATAAAGAGGACAATTGCAGTGTTATCAAGAGAAAACGAGCAGTGTTTAACTCTGGTTGAAGGATTATTTGCAGAAGTCAAAGTGCAGACTATAGAAGACATCTCAGCAGAAGCAGATCACAGCTGTGAGAGCAGTGATAGAAGAGTCCAGCAAGGGACTCTGAGTGGAGAAGAAGTGTGGCAAAACCTGGAAAAATTCCCAACAAAGGTTGGATGAGAAGAGAGCAGAGGTTTTCTCGAGGAAAGTTGCAGAGTGAAGCCTAGGAAGAGCAGAAGAGGGTGCTCAGAAGGTTCTAGCAAACAGGGGACCAGTACTTGCCAAAAGTCAGATCCAGAGGAAGGGATTGGTGAGGTAAGTTGTAGCAAGAGAGCTTGTTGTTGCAAAGGCTTAGTGCAGCTTGAATGAGTAGAATGGCTACTGATAACCACAGTATAGATTGCAGAGGTTCTGAGAGAGGCCATAACAGAAGAAATAAAGAAGATGCCAAAGTAAATGGCATGAGGAAGAATTCCACTGATGAAGAATGGTGGGAAGAGATAGCTAAGATTACAGAACAGCTTTATAAATTGGAGAGGATGATAGAAGAAAGCCAGAGAGCTAGTTGGCTCATGAAAAGGAGAGTGAATTGGCAACCATTATAGTTGAGGTTGAGGCAAAAGAAGATTTCCTTATTGAGAGAAGAACTCAAAGCAGCCGAGTTGAAAGAATAAATTTCTGCTTGTGAAGCAGAACAGAGCACAGATGAAGAGTGGAGATCTGCAAAAGATCTTGTAGGACATGATGAAGACTTTAGGTAGTAAGAAGCTTGTCTTGTTGAAGAGGAAGTCATTGAGGATTTCCTGAGTTATTGGACAAGTCCAGATGATGTAAGGGCTTGTGTTTTTGAGTCTGACAAATGTGAAGTGATGACAGACTCCACAGAGGAAGAAGAACCCCGAGTTCTTGAGGCAAGGATGGAAATTGAAGATTCCATGTGCAAACCTATTCAAGAAGAAGTGCTTGAGGGAGCAGCCAAGACCAAAAGGTCTTGTGATTTGAAAACTAAAAAGTTGTGTGTGCTTGCAGGTACACCGCTAGAAGATGGACAAGATTTAGAGTTTGTTGATGAGGAGGAGACATTGAGTCTTAAATCTGTTCAGATCAATGCTAAGATAGCGAGATCTCAAGAAGAGATGAAGAAAGGAGAGTCCAATGAAGATGTTCAGCAAAATGTTGAGGCTGAGGGAGAAGGACCAGCAGATGATTGGTCAAAAACAAGCAGAGGCATAAAGGGTTGTGTAAGGTTCCCTAAATCTACTCCTACTGAAGTTGTGGAGTTATACAGGAGGTTGGATTTTCAAAGAAGAGAATTGGAGAAGCATAGGACCTATGCACAAGATGATTTGTTGAGGAATCAAGACAGGAAGGTCTTCATGAATAGAGTTCATGGAGCAGAAGATGGAAGGAAAGTGGGACTAGCTGACAGTCTCATGAAGGATGTAGATCAGCATGCTGGGGTGTTGACAGAAGATTTGGAAAGAAGTTCCGGACAACATACTAATGTGTTGTCAGAGAAGAAGAAGGTATTGAGACCTTGGAATTTTATTGTCGATGATTCATGTGTTAATCATGCAGAGAAAGAGGAAGAACATCAGTTGGAAGTTGTCCGAGAGATGAATAAGAAGGAAACTGTGTTGGCTGAAAACATAGTGAAGGATCAGCATTTGGGCATGATGATTGGAGCAGTGGAGATGGCTCTGATAGCTAAAGAGAAAGATGATGAAGAATTTCTGAGTCTTGAACTAGACTTAGAATTTCTGGGAGAAGGATTGGTGGCTAGGTCATCAATTGAGACCATTGGGTCTCATGGTTGTAACACTGACAGTTTGTTTATATGTACAGGTGATGCAAAAGACAATTCATCCTTTGGAATTTTCTTGGGAGAAGAAGACCCGTTGCTAAAGGAATATGAGACATCCATGTCTCATATGCAGGAATTTGTCATTGTCATTGACAGAAAAGAGTTGGCTAGTTGGATAGGCCAAAGCCAACATGAAGAGAAAATTTTAGAAGCTGCTAAAGTGAGGAAGAATCAACATTCCATGATGATAGAAGATGAAGATACAGTGGCTAGAGAACTTGATTTGATTGTTGGATTCAATCATGGAAATGAGAGGAAATTGTTGAAGATTGCCCACAAAGAAGAAGGAAATGCTAAGTTTAACTTACAGCATGCTGAAGATGTAAAACAAACACAGGAGAGATGGCTGAAATGTTTGTTGGAGGCCATTGAAGAAGAGAAGAAAATAACAACAGATACTAGCTTGCAGAATCAAATTCTATTTACTAGTATATTGGATGAGTATGTCACTGCTAGTAGGAAATTAAATGTGATTTGTTTTCTAAGAATGAGTTTGCAGATGAAAAGAAAAATAAAAATGTTGTTGAGGAAGATATCTTAAAGGATATTCAGGATGTTTGGGTGGAGGCAACATTGGCATTAGCAACAACCATGGTGGTAGCTAAAGCAGCATGGGGAACGACATCTGCAAAAGAAAAAACAATCACATCGAGAATTTTCAAGACAGTGACAACAGTAATATTGAAAACAACAGAGTTTGAAGGCAGCAATGGGCAAGGAAATTTCTAGCTAGAAGATAGGTTGGACAAAGAAATTGAAGACATCAAGGAGCTGATGATGAGAGTGACTTAGGAGCAGCAGACAGCAGCAGGAAAGCAGGAGAGTTTCAGCAAAAGAAAGATAAAGGCAGATTTTGAAAGCATAGCTGGGGGCAGATTGCAGAACAAGATTTGGAGACCTGGAGAAATGCAATTGAAGGATGATGCAGCTGATGAACAGCAGCAAAACAGAGTATGGGATCCCGGAGATAGGGATTAAAGAAACATGATTAGGAGATCATGAACAAATTGAAGCTTGGGAGTCTGATGCAGGGGCATTAGGCACAATTAAACACTTTGTATCTCAATAGACATAGGGGGTCCCATGTTCTTATAATTTCTTGTAAATATTAATATTTTGAATAAACATGGTAGGGAATTGTAATTTTTCTCAAGTCATTTGAGAACATGAGAAATTGGTTAAGATAGGAATATGAAGAGACAGCCAAGGGTATGAGTAGACTTAGGATCAGTTTCAATAGTTTCAGTTTGAAGTCTAAAATTAGGAACTAGAGAATTTCAAGAGGTTCTATCAAGCTGTAAAGAAGTCGAATTAACTCATTTGTGTTTGTATAAATGTAAACACCTGTAGAGTAGAAAGGGGGCATAGAGCTAGAGATCAGTTCAGAAGAAAAAGAGATCTATTCTGAGGTAGAGTAGAAGGCCATAGAATAGAAGATCTGGCCAATGCAAGGAGGTTCTGTAAGCAAGCTTTGTAATTAATTGAAGTTTAACTATGAAGAGGAATTCTGGATCACTTTGTTTCATATATGTGACTGTGTGGTTAAGTGACTGGAAATTGGGGTGAATCGACCACCGAAAGGATTGATTCCTGTAGGATTCAATTGCATGCCTCAATTTATATAGGGCAAGTTAAATGCATTCTGGAATAAGTTGAAGTAAGCAATCACTGCGTGAAGGATGTTAGATTCTTTTTATATGTCTGAGTATTGTATTCTGGAGGAAGTGAGTAATTAGTCTCTATGTGAAAGGAGGGTTCGACTCCTCACAAATTCTTGAGTTAGACAATATTGTCCTGAATTAATTACGATTAGAACGCAGTCTCAGTATGAAGGTGCATGTTTACCAAATGCTGATTAATTCAGGTCCTCTCTGTATATGCACTTTTTTTATGTAAAGATGTCCTGCTCCTATCAGATGTCAATTCTGACATTGATAGGAGCCTGTACAAGAGTTTGTTGGGTCGATTTGTAAGAACCGATACCGATTCTGGTACTAGGGTTACCATACAGAGGATTCAATGAGCTTCCAACCATTTTTATGAGGAGTGCAAACATTGAATACGCATTCTTTGCGTATGAATGACCTTGTCTTCGTTCTGTGTGAAGAACCTCATATAATCAATGTGTTTTAAGTCTTCTGATGGACAACGCAAGCGATTTTTGCATCAAATCCTTGAGCCTATTGATCTTGTATTGAGGCACTGTTTATTAATGAATATCGATTGGGATTGGAGCTACAGTACCAACGTAGATAAAGACGGATTGATGAGTAAGTGAAGTATTGAAGAAAGAAATTCGAATCGACAGCGTATTAGAGAAATACAAGGAGCAGAATTGAAAGCGAAAGTATGAACGGAACCATGAGTCGAATTGTGAACCCAGCGTTCGAGATACCGGTGGTTTTCGCATGATAGGAAAGAGGTAAGCGGTTTGGTGAAAATTTGTGCGATACACTCCTCGGAGCGACACGTGGGCTGGGGGTGGTATTGTAAAACCACAAATCTCGCGCATTAAGATTCAGAAGCCAAAAGAACACGATACACGTGAACGTCATCCGATCAATTATGGATGCAGATCCACGGTGGTCACATTTAAACCTGCGAGCGCGATAACACAGAAGTAGACTGTGTAAATAGTGGGGTCGAGGATACGTAGGTATGTTATCGCTTTAATATTAAAGTTAATTCAAGACTTGTTGGGATGTTCTAACGGAAGATGTAACACATGTTAGGACATTACAGCTGATATAATTTCCACAAAGGGCATGAACACAAACTTTGGGTATGTAAGCATGAAGCCGCTGTGGGACCTGAATTAATATGGTGGTAGTTGAGGATTAACGTTAATGGGTCAGAGTTAATTCCCAAGGTTTTGCTATATTTTGTGTTGTATAAAGCCTAGATTTGGTATCGATTCCGAGGATGCATATGATGCTTTGAAGGTGTGACCGTGATGAGAGGCGTTGATAAGACTGTAAGGGTGGTTTCATAATTATAACGGGCTTGTAACTTTGCTACAAGGATTAGCATTCTATTGAAGAGTTTTAAAATCTCTCATTTATTTCATTAGTCAAATTCTATGAATTTGATAAATGAAATTTAAACCAATCGTTGAAGTAGATCACCAAACGAAGGAATTTATTGAATGGACTGTTAAGAAGGAAGGTTTCATATTATGGTTACATAACCATATATGTATGAGGAATTGCCAAAGTTCCCACTTAGTTTATAGAGTGTCAGATTAAAATTTAATCGGGCAAGGGCGTTGAAGTGTATTATTGATATATGCTAAGAGAAGCGAATGTAGACAAGAAGGAGTTCTGGGCATCAATGGTCACAGGATTTCTCCATGTGTTATGCAAGAGCAGATGTGCGGGATCGATTATGCTTAATTTCTGCAGCATGCTCATGGATTCTCTGTCTAATGGATCTGCCTATTTCACCAATGTAGGGTGTGCTACAGGAACACAGAATCATGTAGACACCCTTCATGTATTTAGGGTTGATATGGTCCTTGAAAGATTTGAGGGAATTCCTAATAGTACAAAGGGGTTTGAAAGCAGAGGATACCTTATTCCTTTTGAGGACATGGGTAATCTTGTCTATGGTTCCTTGGATAAAAGGGAGGTGAACCTTGGAAACAGGATCCACTCGGGAAGATTTTCCTTTTAATCCAATAAGGGCTTTTTGAAAGGCCCTATGACCCTCATATCTATTATACCTTTTATTCTCAAAGAATTCAAGAAGATGGGATTTCTCCAACTCCAGGTGGTGGTCATTAGAAATACTAAGAGCACGAGTAGCAAGGGTGCAAAGAACACCAAATTTTTTAGAAGGAAAATGATGAGACCCAGCATGAAGATACTGTTCTGTGTGAGTTTTCTTGCGAAAAACTTGGTGGGAAATGGATCCATCCACCCTCCTGGAGAGAAGGATATCCAAGAAAGGAGGGGAGCCATCAACTTCAACCTCCATGGTGAATTTGATCAAATCCAACAGGGAATTCAGGTGCCCAAGAAACAGATCCAACTTCTCCCTACCATGGGGCCAAATGACACAGGTGTCATCCATGAATATTTTCCATTTCCTAGGGCGAAATTGAGCTGAGGCCAAGGCCTTAGATTCAAAATCTTCCATAAAAAGGTTAGCAACTATAGGAGAGATAGGGGATCACATAGCTACACCACAAGTCTGCTCATAGAACTCACCTTGAAAACTAAAAAAGGTCAAGGTGAGGAAGAGACCTACTAAATTAGAGGCGTCTTTGTCAGAGATCCTCTTAATGACATCAATGGCTTCCTTGATGGGGATTTTGGTGAATAATAAAACAACGTCAAAGCTGACTAATAATTCCCCAGGTTCCAATCTGATGTCACTCCATTCATTAAGGAAGGAGGTTGAGTCCTTAACATGGGAGCCAGTGAGACCCACAAGGGGTTTAAGCTTTTTGGCCAAGAATTTGGCAAGATGATACGAGGGACCACCTATTGTGTTAACAATAGGTCTCAGGGTGGCCCCTGGCTTATGAATTTTAGGCAAACCATAAATCCAGGGGGTCAGGGGATTGCTCTCAATAAGTTTTCTAGAGAGAGGATTAAGAGAGGGATCCGATTTAATGGCAAGAGAAATCTCCTTAGAAATATGCTTCAGGGGATTCTTTTTAAGTTTAACGTAACTGCCACTATTAGAAATATGGTCAGACATTTTGCTGACATAGTCTAATAAAATATGTTTTAATTTATCATATTGCATTCTCCATTGTCGCTATGAAATGTAACACCACTAATTAAATATATGGATGATTAAATATTATTATGAAGAGATGTGAAATATGATGATATGATATAACAAATTAACCCAAACATCACATTAAAATGCACTAATAAAAATTTAATTCATATGAATAATGTTATAAGATATGTGTCGTCTTTTGATGAATAATTAATTTTAAAAAATCACAATAATTATGATGTGATATAACAAATTAATCCAAACATCACATCCAAATGCACTAATAAAAATTTAATTGATATGAATATTGTTATAAGATACGTGTCAAATTTTGATGAATAATGAATTTTAAAAAATCACAATAATTGCACTGTCACAAGGCGATGTTTCCAAAAAATATAAAATGAACACCGGTGTGTATCAGTTGTTGTACATCAATGTGTTTGTATGATAAAGCACATCGGTGCATTTCTATGACCTATGGGCACCACAAAAATACCAATACCGTTATAACTCCCGGTGTGTTTGTGCGATACTGCGCATCGGTGCGTTTATGTGAGACTGTTCACCGGTGTGTTTCTACGACCTATGGGCACTGCACAAATACCAATATGAATTACAACAATCGGTGTGTTTATGTGATACTACGCACCGGTATGTTTCTATAATACTACGAACCAGTGCATTGATATGACGTATGGGCACCTCACAAATCCCAATACCAATTAGAATGTCCTGGTGCGTTGTATCACCTATAGTGTGCCTGGTGCGGTTTATACCTTTACAGCCTAGTGCATGCACCTTCGACTGCCCCAGGGTGACCATCTAGATGACACGCACTCGTATGTTTCTAAACATAAATGTCTCGGGGCGTCCTTTATTTGTTTTCCATCCCGGTGCTTGGTAGGTTTGCAGGAACGATGTGTTTATTATAAAATGCACCAGTGCGTTGACACCTGAATAGCGCACTGATGAGAAAAACATTCGTAATAACCTCCGGCCGCCCAGTTTTTTTAATTGTGTTGAAATTCTGTTAGAAGCTCCGCCAAAACCTTCGTTACCGAAAACGGATGTTTTAGAAAATGTTTTTTTGACAATTTTGGCTAATTTTATAACACTAAAAACCTCCATTATAACCTCTGCTAGAGGGTGTTTTCCTTGTAATGAATTACAGAAATGACATGTACATGGTTCCATACACACTAGAAAATGCCTTAAATTTTATGGGAGAAATGGCATGTACATGGTTATCTTTAAAGTTTTCCTTGAGTTTATGGGAGAAATGACATGTACCTGGTTATCCTTAAAGCTTTCCTTAGATTTTATGGGAGAAATTACATAGAAATGACATGTACATGGTTCCAAAAACACTATTAAATGCCTTAAAGTAAAGTTTGTCTTAAATTTTATGGGAGAAATGACATAGAAATTACATGTACATAGTTCCAAAAACACTAGCAAATGCCTTAAATTTTATGGGAGAAATGACATGTACATGATTATCCTTAAATTTTGCCTTGAGTTTATGGGAGAAATGAGAGAAATGAGATGTACATGGTTATCCTTAATGTTTGACTTGAAGTTTATGGGAGAAATGACATAGAAATGACATGTACATGGTTCCAAAAACACTAGAAAATGCCTTAAAGTAAATTTTTCCTTAAATTTTATGGGAGAAATTACATAGAAATCACATGTACATGGTTCCAAAAACACCTGCAAATGCCTTAAATTTTATGGGAGAAATTACATGTACATGGTTATCAGTAAAGTTTTCCTTGAGTTTATGGGAGAAATGGGAGAAATGACATGTACGTGGTTCCCAAAACACTAGAAAATACCTTAAAGTTTATGGGAGAAATGACATGTACATGGTTTCCAAAAACACTAGCATTTTCCTTAAAAATATATTAAGTTAAAGTTATGGTTTGCCTTAAATTTTATGGGAGAAATGACATGTACATGGTTTGCCTTAATGTTTGCCTTAAGTTACAACCTGATCTAGGTGGATATTGGTGGCCACCCACCTATTCCACTTGGGGCCCCACCATTGTCTCTTTAAGTTTTTAGTTTCGGCACGACTTAATATTTTTAGCAGTTTTTCGGGTCCTAAACTTTTGGAGCCGTTTTTAGGCCCTAAACGACATTTTTTGGGAAAACCGAGAGCAACATGGGTCCTCAGATAGATATTTCTTACGAGGTATGGTGCACATCAAATGTAGATCGTATGCCAAACTTACGTCCCTAGGAAGTTGAAACACTAATTTACCCAAACGGGGCCCATAGTTTTGGCGCTTCATCTCCTAGGGTTAGGTTTTTGGATGTTTAGGGTTTTCAATTGTTTCTAAATAATCGAGCCTCATTGTAACACATTTTAGAGGCCTGTAGCCACCACATCTCTTCTCAGAGATAAGCTACCAATGCCCTAGCTAGTTTATTTCCATTCTGTCTATAAGCAAATTTTAGTTATTTGATATTAATGAAATGAAGTGTTATTTCTTCTGCATATTTGTATTTATGGTTATATGTGTATTCTATTGCGTCCCTACATAAATCTAGATTAGTGGTATCAGAGCGGTCTTCTTTTTCTCGATCCTTATTTTCATGTCCCTAACGAGGTCGGGGTATAAGGAGTTAGGGCTCGATCTGGTGGAACCTTTGCAAGATCAATCTCGCAAACCCCGACGGCCACCCACGGGGGACAAAAAGAAAGATGAGGGAGCAGGAGATCCTATAAAAATATTGCTCGAGGAGGCCCTCGAAAAACAAAGGAATGTGATGATGGATAACTTTGCCCAGATCCTTCAACGACTGCTCACCGGTGGCGCATCTGCATCTAGTAGCCACTCTGGAGGTGCGACTCCATTTAAGGTACAAGTAAACTTTGACATTCCCATATTTTAGGGTCAAATAGATGCAGATGTCGTAGATAGATGGTTGAATCTATTAGAAGGATATTTCTCGGTTCATGACTTTTCCGACCGAGATAAGATTATGTTTTCACTCTGTTAGCCCCCCTATAAATCTTTGACAAGCAAACAGGGGGCTAAAATGTTTTTGAGCCTTCAAGGAATGCATTTCCTCTGAAAACACATCATCCTTGAAGCCTCCTGTGCCTCTGCCCTTTATGAAATCCCTTCTGCTGATCCTCATTATAAGGCCTCTCTGATTGTGACAAATTTGTGCTCCAAAGGGCTTTAATTTTCCCCTTGTATCCCTGCAGAATGCCCCATTTCACTCTGTTGTCCCTTTTTCTGAGTTTCCTTTCCAGCCTCCTTTTCCGCCCTTCTAAAATTCCTTCATTAATCCTCTGATCCTCCCAAAACCCTGTTTAAACCCTTCAAATACTTTTTGTTTGGTTTAAACAATCCTCTTCTCCCTATCATTTCCCTTTTCCACCCTCAAATTGCATTAAAATGGCCCAAAGGTCATATTCTCCATAATATGGGTCCTAGCCCCTTTCGGCCAAGCCCCTGCACTTTCCCCCTCCACGTGACCCGGGCGCCAGAACCACCCGCCAGCCTGAAAGGTGCTTACCGCAGAGTATGTATTGGGTGCATTTATAACTGTTGATCTAAACAGATCGGACGGCGTTCACCGGCTCCCTCGCGCCCATGGCTCTCCCCGTTCACCTTTCTGATATGTTGATTCACCGTTCATTTACCGCAAATCAACAGTCTGTTTTTCCCCCACTCGGTGGTCCCCATGCTCGCAAACACTGTTCATAAACCATCCGGTTCCTATCGCACTGCCTTTCGGAGGTAGGCGGTATTTTCCGATGGGCCAGCGATTCCATACAACATCCGATGCGTGGCACCGGTACGGCTGGAAAACCGCCCTCCATTGCGCGTTATCGTTCGTCCATAGACGTGGCGCGATATCGCTGTGCGTCGTCCGATCTGTGGTGGCCCATCCGGCAGTCGTCGCTTCACGAAGATGCGTGAACGTTAACTGAGGCAATCGTACCCACTGGCCCACTGTCCATCGCCCTCCGACGGGTTTTCCACCGTCGATCTCCTTTGAGATCGGACGGCCCAGATTTATCCTCACCCTCTCCGTTGACTGTCCCGTCATCCCCCGAACCCGACACATCACCACTCCACGTGTCTCCACCGTACATTCGCCCACCTCCATTATATATATTCATTCCAAGGTCAAAGCTCAATGTTTTCACGTTAAAACATCTACCTCGACGTTTCCCATGCATTTTCTGTTGTGCCATGTTTTCCTCCATAGTAGCCTCTGCAATCATCACCCTCGTCCACGCCACACTGCCACTGTCACATTCATCCATACCACCCTCCCCATAAATGTTTTCGTAACCATTTTCAAGTTTTTCAGGTTTATTAGGAGGTAAAACCCGCCATGGTCAATATGCACTATTATTATGGCACTGAACGCAGGAAAGGCTGTGTGCAGAGGATGAAATTATGAAAAGGCTTGGGAAGGAGCCATGACAGGATATGCATTCAAAGAACGAAGCTAAAAACTCTGTCAAACCTTACAGAACCATTTAAAGCACAGATTTCACAGTCAGAAGCGATTGTGGAAGCAGCAAAGAGTATCAGTGGAAAAACAAAGTGTTTAAGGCCTGTCATTGCAATTTATGGACCTTAATCCAATTATTCAAAGGCAGGGTACCAGAATTAAAGACCCCTTGGATTGCTCAGAAGGTCCAATTCACAGAAACTATACCATCAGGGTTTCTATATCAGCAGAACGTTCTTCCATAAAAGGACAAGGTACCCATACATTTTTCATCCTATGTCGTGTTCTAGAGAGATTCTCTAGCCCTGACAACAGTCCTATGCTGCCAGTGCATTAGTTATACAGTATGGCATACCTCACAGTTGTCCATACACCTCGGTTTATTCACCTAAATTCTGCAAAAGGCTACGACAAGTACATCAAAGACATACCTTGAGTAAATTGCAGCCTGACGAAGATCGCTCTCCTTCTGAAAAGCGTAGAAGATAAATGCTCAGAATTAAAACCAAATGGAGCCTCGGCCCTCCTATTGCTTCAGAATTTTAATGTTGCATTGAAGTTTACAACTACCATTGTTATTCTTTCTCCTATAAGAACCCTGTAGAACATATTGTAAGGGTTGTTGTTCAGCTGCTGCCGTTGCTGTTAGAGGGATTCATTCTGACTGTTAGAGCAGTCTTGGGAGGGATTAGCAGAGTAGTTGTTATGTAGTAGGCTGGGAGGAGAAGTTTAAATTGTAACAGCGATTGAGCTCAGTGTATGTGACTGGTTTTGCATCAATTAATCAAAGCACATTTTACAGGATCCTGGTCTATTACTGTTGGTGATGTTTTCCTAACTCTGTTTATTACATTTTCATATTGTTTCATTTTCTGCTGGCTTGCATCAGAAATATGGCATAGGATTTACCCTTGTTAGGTACCCTATATCTCTGCTCTCCTTGACTTTAATTTTTTTCCGCTAAATGTGTTATCTAAGGATTGGTTTCAGTTAATTGAACCGGTGTAGTAGTTCCTTATGCTGCTAGCTGATGTATGAATTGATGAAATATATCTTTAGTTGTTCTTGTTGGGTTTAAGCTGGAAGATTTGGGAACACTGGGGATTAGAGTTAGCCCTGTCCACTAGGATCCTTGTGCAACTAGCTGGCCTTTCTAAGATCTCTTATGTTAAACTCATTCTCTGTTTTCCCTTGGAGCATGCTAAATCTGACCTAAAGTTAAATGACCTCTGGTCCGATCTATAAGCTGCCCCTTTTTCCTTCCTTTGAAAGTTGCCTTTGAGTATGTCCAAGCAGGTCTGGAGTTAAATGGCCTCTGACCTGATCTATAGACAAAAATGGGGTTGCTTTCCTTCTTTCACTTTCAATCCTTAATGTTCCATCCCACCATCTAATCTAAAAAGATCCTTTAGTATTAGATGACTTTCCCTTTGGAAGCCTTGGCTAGTTGTTGCAAGTAATCCCCTTTCAAGACTCCATAGCCCAATGGATGGAGCTTTCTTGACCTATCCTCTTTGCTGAAACATCCTGCTGTTTTGTTCCTTTCTCCCATTACCTTCTTAGTCTATGATCTCATGACCAACCCAGCAACCAACCAACCAAATCATTTCAAAACCCCCCTTTGTGCTTCATACCTAGCTTAACATCTCATTTGAGCTTTCAAAGATATACCATTCTTTGTTATATTGGAGAGATCCCTCTCCGGGTCCAGGAGGGCTTGATCCTAGGGACCCAAAGTGGTTTGATGTTGTCTCATATTTTGGTCTTGCCAATCTGACCAAAACATGTGAACCCCAACACACTCCTCAAATCTACCCCCCATGTCAAGGACTAGTGGGAAACCTACTATGAGAAAAAGGACGAGATAGAATCCTCTCTATTCTCAGTCGTACCACTTGGAATTCTTTCCGAGATGCCATCAATGAATAATACTATCTCATGGGGCCCTATGAGGACAAGTACATACAATGGACCATGATGCAGCAACAAAGGGATCAAGATGTGCATGAGCTGACGAATCTGTTCCATACCCTGCGCACAAAGTTGGGTATCAAAGATTCGAAGAAATAATTGGTGCTAAAGTATCGCAGTTGTCTGCACAGATACATTCAAGAGGAAATTGAGTTCCTTGACATCTCCTCGCTTGGTACGGCATACCCGTATGCTGCCAAGATTGAGCAGAAATTCACTTTAGAAGAAGCGATAATTTGGATTTGTAAATCAAAAGCAAGGGAAAGGTGCCCCCAAACCACAGAACAAAGGACAAAGCCAAGGCATGGTGGACCAAGACAACCTGTCAAAGCCACAAGAAAGGAACAACACCATGAAGCCAAAGAAGGACACGAGAAAGTGGTGTGAGTTCTATAAGAGCTCCACTCACAACACAAGTGAGTGTTGAGCCAAGCAGTCGCTGGTGGCTGAGATGAGGGCTTCTGAGTCAGATGCATGCTTCGACTCTAAATCAGAACCTGACAAGGGGAATTACAAAGGGAAAAAGATTATTGATTCAGAACCCAACGCCACTATTGCCACTGCGAAGATCCAAAAGGAGGAACCAGAAGATCCAGAGGAGGAGGAGTGTCTCTTCCACTCCCAGATTTGGGTAAAGGGTTCCCCACTACAGTTCATTGTCGAAAATGGGAGCCAAAAGAGCCTCATTTCAGCAGACACCATGAAGCGGTTGGGCTTGCCAACCACAACACACCCATAACCATACACCATTGGGTGGCTTCACCAGGGATGGGATCTTTGCGTCAGCCAATAGTGCTGCCTTCCCTATAGCATCAAGCCCTTCACAGATGAGGTATTATGTGACATTTCTCCTCTTGATGCTTCTGATGTATTATTAGGCCAACCATACTTGTGGAAGTGACATGTTGTGTATGAGTCCCAACCTCATGTTGTTATTGTTACTTTTGGAAATAAGTTTTACAGGATACCAGAGGTACCACCACCTGTCGCTATCTCTTTGGTTACTGCAAAAAAATGTAGTAAGCTCATTTCCCAAAATAGGAATTTTTTTTTCTTGATGATCTACCCCCAGGGAAAGAAGAAGACTGTGGCCATGACCTCCAGACAGGGCTCCTCTGCACGACAAAAACAAATGGACAAGGTTATGGAGGAGTACGGGGACATCTTCACCTCACCCACAGGGGTTCCTCTGCACTGTCAGGTCAATCACCCCATTGATATGACCCCACGTGTGTCGCTACCTAATGGACCGATATATCGGCGCTCTATTCTCGAGAACGATGAAATGAAGAAGTAGATTCAGGAGCTGTTGCAGAAAGGTCACATCTGGCCAATTTCATCGCCTTGTGGGAGCCCGATCGTGTTGGTACAGAATAAGGATGGGAATTCGAGACTTTGTATTGACTATCAGGCATTGAACAAGATCACTGTCTGGAATAGGGACCTGATCCCACGGATTGGTGACCTTCTGGACCAACTCAAAGGGGCAAAATATTTTAGCAAGATCGACTTGAATTATGGGTATCACCAGGTACCAATCAAACCCTTTGATGTGTGGAAGACTGCCTTCAAAGCCAAGGAGGGCCTTTTTGAATGGCTGGTCATGCCTTTTGGGTTGAAGAATTCTCCCACAACCTTCATGAGGTTGATGGACGACATCATGCGGCCATTCACCAACTCATTTTTAGTGGTGTACTTGGATGACATTCTGATCTTCAGCCAGACTTGGGAATAGCACCTCCACCACATCCGACAAGTCCTCCAAACATTGCGGCAACACAATTTTTGTGCCAATTTGGAGAAGTGCACTTTTGGCATGACCCCGATTCAATATCTAGGATACATTCTTAATGAAAGGGGGGTGCATGTGGATCCAACCAATATCCAAGTCATTCGGGATTGGCCAGCCCCAACCACTTTAACAGAGCTTCGTAGCTTTCTAGGTCTTGCTATTTTCTACTGTAGGTTCATGTTGGGATTCTCTCATATCACATGGCCCTTGAGTCAAGTCACCAAGGGAGGAGCGAAAGAAAATTTCTTTTGGTCAGAATCTCAATAGAAGGCGTTCATATAATTGAAACATCGCCTCTATTCTACCCTAGTGCTCACATTACCAGACTTGCAGCCACCATTTGAGATCAAGATAGATGCCTCTGACTATGCTATTGGGGCAGTTCTTACTCAACAAGGGAATCCAGTGGCATATCACAGTGAGACATTGTTCGAGAAAGTTCGCAAGTATCCCACTTATGACAAATAAATGTAGTCCATTGTGCTGACTTGTCGACAAGGGAAGCATTAAATTTTGGGGAAGGAAACAATCATCCACACATACCACTAGCCCCTGTAGTTCATACAGACACAAGGGAAGTTGCAGAATGATAGCCATCAGAAATGGTCCACATATCTGCAAAAGTTTCATTTTAACATCAAGTACAAGAAGAGTAGCACCAATAATTTTGCAAACTGCCTTTTCTGACCACCAATCGTGGCGCTAACCACCGTTCTCAACTCTTGTGGGCATGATACTTCTAATTGGCCGCTTCTCTATGAGAGCGATCCAAAATTCAGCCACACGTACAAGGGACTCCTAAGGGGTATGCAAGTTCCAAAATTTCACATCCAATAAGCATTGTTATGTCACATGGGACACCTTTGTGTTCCTTCAAGCGAGCGTGCCAAGATGATATGGGAAGCACACTATAGTCGAGTCGTTGGGCATTTCGGAGTCAAGAAAACAGTGGCAGTACTGTAGAAGTATTTCTATTGGCCGAACCTTCAACGGGATGTTGGGAAGTACATCAGATCCTACACTGCTTGCACCATTGCCGAATTGACCATCAAGAATCAAGGCCTCTATACTCTGCTACCTACCCCTAGTCGACCTTGGGAATCCATCACCATGGATTACATGTCGGGCCTTCCTTATACTAAGCATGGAAACAACTGTGTTTTCGTGGTCATTGACAGATTCTCGAAGATGGAAATCATGGTGGCCTGCAAGAAGAATATCATAGTAGAATCCACTGCTAAACTCTTCTTTGAACAAGTGTGGGTGCACTTTGGGATCCCACAGTCTATCATATCAGATCGGGACAACAGGTTCTTCAGCACATTTTTGTCCAACCTTTGGTCAATGATGGACACCAAGCTCACCAAGTCCACATCTTTCCATCCCCAAACTGATGGCCAGACAAAGGTCGTCAATAGGATGATTGTACACATTATGCGCATGTACAATTCAAAGCATCCATGCACATGGGATGAGGGCATCCCCTATGTAAAACATAGTTATAACCGGGCTCTCCACATCTCAACCGGCCATAGCCCCTTTCAGGTGGGCTTGGAATTCCAACCATTATGTCCCATTGACGTAGCCATTCCATTTTCAGCTACTTAGGCCGATTCGGCTCATGTTGAGTCTGAAGCTAACAAAGAGAAAAAATTCATCGAGCGCATTCAACACATCTGCCAATAGGTTCATGACATATTGGACAAATCCAATGCTAAGTACAAGCAACGACATGATCAACATTAGGTGCAACATAACTTCCAGGTGGGCGACAAAGTGTGGCTACATTTGTAGAAGGAGCGCCTCACTAGACCCCACCGCAAGCTTCGCCCACTCCAATATGGGTCGTACACCATCACCAATGTTGTAGGAAACAATGCCTTCGAGCTCAGTATTCCACCATTCCTTGGTCTACACCAGGTATTCAATGTGGACCGCATTCATCCCTACTTCCCACCTCTACTAGACACCTCATACATTGTAGAACAACTCACACCAATAGAGTTAAACCCAGATTGCATGGAACATGCCACCATATATTGTATCATGGACATGCAAAATTTCAAGAACACTCACCAACAGAAGATCCAACTGTATCGGGTTGTCAAAGTTGGCCAACTCCTGTACCAAGGCAAGTGGTTCACCAGGGACCAAGTTCAGCAGAAGTTTCCTCATATCATGGAGGATCTCAACGCAATTGGGACCATTGTTTCCTAAGGGGGGAGGATTGATCTAGGTGGATATTGGTGGCCACCGACCTATTCCACTTGGGGCCCCACCATTGTCTCTTTCAATTTTTATTTTTGGCACGACTTACTATTTTTAGTAGTTTTTCGGGTCCTAAACTTCCAGAGCCGTTTTGAGGCCCTAAACAATGTTTTTTGGGGAAAACTAGGAGCAACATCAATCCATCAAAAGTTGTATTCCTCATATAGATATTTCTAACAAGGTATGGTGCACATCAAATGGATATCGTATGCCAAAGTTACGTCCCTGGGAAGTTGAAACACCAATTTACCCAAACGAGGCACATATTTTTGGTGCTTCATCTCCTTTGGTTAGGGTTTTGGATGTTTAGGGTTTTCAATTATTTCTAAATAAGAAATAGGCCCTCGAGCCTCATTGTAACATATTTTAGAGTCCTGTAGCCGCCACATCTCTTCTCAGAGTTAAGCTACTAGCACCCTAGCTATTTTATTTCCATTATGTCTGTAAGCAAATTTTAGTTATTTGATATTAATGAAATGAAGTGTTATTTCCACTGCATCTTTGTATTTATGGTTATATGTGTATTATGTTGTGTCCCTGCATAAATTCATATCACAACCATGGAGTGATGTTGTCATCCCAGGATGAATATTAGCCAAGAAAACCAAGTATGTGCATAAGTTTAAATTGGTATGTTTATTTATGAACTTAATTGAAATAAATATGCTGCTAGAAATGAGAATATAATGATAGGTTCTACAAGATGGATGTAGACTAATGTTAAATATATGCATGTATGCATGTATGTCTGGTGGAGTTATTGTGTGCATAAGTACGTTACCACAAGCGACAA
The DNA here is from genome assembly GCA_034641835.2 of Pinus albicaulis. Taxonomy (NCBI): domain Eukaryota; kingdom Viridiplantae; phylum Streptophyta; class Pinopsida; order Pinales; family Pinaceae; genus Pinus; species Pinus albicaulis. The sequence goes on along the minus strand of CM076574.1, from coordinate 1,098,610,995 downwards.
TATTAAGTTCTTGGGAGAAGAAATTAAAAATCAGGTAATCAAAATAAATCTATATCCCAATAAATATCATATCAATATTAATCTCAATGCATATCCAAGTCTTCTAAAAAGAAAAATGCTTGAGAAATTTTTACATAATCTAAGTACTTCAAAAAATATTCAAAATGTTAAATCTATTTCTAAAACAATATTTTTCCAAATGTTAAATATATTTCTAAAACAATATTTCACTGTATTAACCAAAAATAAAATAATTACATTATACCTTATCTAAATTGTTAACCAATTTACTATGATAAAAATCAATTTGAACCTCATGACTATTAGATGACGGTGATAGTTGAGATTTAGAGGATCAATATTTCTCATGTTTGGGGTGTTGGCTTTCGTTTTGCTTCAATGTTGTGGCCATGGCAGCTGAACTTCAACAATTGTAGATCAAAATACCTTCAATGTTGTTTACCATTTGTACTGACCTAATTAACAGCAATTTTCTTAATACATAGCCTTAGTTACCTATATGATTACAACTCTTAATGGGAAGAGATCTAACAGATAAGTGTAATAGAATCTGTAAGGTTAAATAATGAAAACAATGTTACTTATATTGATAGTTACAAGGGTCATGTTTCACTTACCACTATTAACACATAACCTCCAAGTTGTAAGTTGATCTTAACTAGTAAGCTTCTAGTAATCAATGATGTTCGGACATAATGGATAGTATAAGCTTGTTATGATGGTTCTTACTAAGTTTATTAGTACTAGTGATTCTGAATTATCAACGTAATACAACATGTATCTCTTATGGAAACACAAGCACCTTTAGTGAAACCACATAATGTTGAGTACTAAGTGTTATTGGAATGAGTTATTACCATTATATTTACCCATATGTGAGTTAATATGGATATGTAAGATCTATATGGATAAACACATGGTTTAATAGAGTATAAGAAAAGTTATATCATAGTGAAAGTTAGCTTACTCCTACTATATAAGTAAGCATACGGCTGGGTGATTTACAAGCATTCATCTAAGAACAGAGCTCAATCAAGCTCAATTATGGAAAGAACGATATGTATTGCTCATTTCACCAGTGTAATCATGAATTTGAGTACAAGAACCTAGTTAATGAAGCTGGATAGGTATCATGCTTGATCAACCTTACCAATACTTCTGTAGTATCACCATTATTAATCTGATATCCTTGTTATAGTATCACAATAGGTAAATAAAATTAAATAAATTTTTCAAGATATACACATCTCACACATTTTATTAAATTTTAAATCAATAAAAATAATAAAATCAGAATCCTAGAAAAATCTTATCCAACCCTAGTATGCATATATCCACTCTAGATGTATGGAGGTTTGTTGACTTTTTGGATGGATAACCACTATTCATTCTCCAAAAAATAAGTTTGGCCTAAACATCTATCTACGGTTGTTATTTGAGGAGTGTGAAGCTTTAGAAACTAAAATAAATGTGGTTGTGATGTGTTTCCCTTCCCGGATCTCTGTGCTCATTCCTCCTCCCCTCCTGCTTTCGGGGCACTCAGCTTTGTAATGATGGAGGAGTTTCCTTAATGATGGAGGAGGTATTGGTTTATTTATCTATTTTTTCTTTAGACTCGGAGGTGAATTTTGAAAAAAAAAATTGTTCCCATTATTTACCTGTTAACTTGATCTCCCTATTGTTGTCATATTTTTCTTCCAAGTTATATCGGCCTTACAGGGGTCTTGAATCCCTTGGTCACATGCAATTAATGTTTGGTAAAAAATTCTTAAATCCCTCAATGATGGGATATTTTTTGTTTGTTTTGTTTCGGTTCATAGGAATATAACCCTTGAGAGTGGACAAGTCGAGGATACAAACGGTAACTGGAGGTTTCCAGGTACACATCTCTTTTACATTGTTTTCCCCAAGAATTTTCCTTTGCGAGAATAATTATTCTTGAATCAACAAGGAAAAACATGAACATAAAGGACTAATTTGGTGGTACATACGTATGTGATTTACAAGCATTCAGCTAAGAACAGAGCTCAATCAAGCTCAATTATGGAAATAACGATATGTATTTCTCATTTCACCAGTGTAATCATGAAGCTGAGTACAAGCACCTAGTTAATGAAGCTGGATAGGTATCATGCTTGATCAACCTTACCAATACTTCTGTAGTATCACCATTACTAATTTGATATCCTTGTTAGAGTAGTAATGATAGAATAGGATAGTCAGCTTCTCCATACATTACAAAACTAACTATACCTGTAGTATTTTACATATGTTACTTACTTGTATCAATCCTATCAATCTATCTCCCAAGGGTACCAATCCCTCTTATAAATGCATTTCTAGGGTAATAATTTGTTGATATCCACCACAAATTTTTCCCTAGATTTTATAAAATGCTACCAACGTTGAGGTAGCTCTTGTTACCTTAAAGAGAAGCAAGAGTAAAAAGGAGAAGTTGGTGCTTTTAAAAAAATTATGTTCTACGCATCTATTTGTATGCCTTTAGGATTTATCACATGTCCACTATGGGTAATGTAAGAAGTTTTTCATGACTTTTATGTAGCTTTGTTCCATTCATGAAATGATGATGCTCTATGTTGTCGATATAGGTTTATAATTTTCCATTCTTATCATTAGACTTACACTTTCCTTTCAAATATTGTAATATATGTACTTCATAATGACCTTTAAGCTAATATATGGGGAATCAAACACATTATCCTGCTTATAAAATAAAACTTAGTGTACACCCATGACATGGTATGTAGTTTCATTACTAAACAGTCACGACACAATGTGTTGTTTCATTATCAAATATTCAATATATAGTTTTATTAAGAGGTTTATGTAGATGCTTATGAGATAGTATATAGTTTCGTTGTTACAAAAAGGGGCATATTCAACAATCAAAATCCTAGTGATGTATGTTGAAGAATGTAACTAGTGTCGGTCTTCATAATTATATTTGAGTCATGATGTAATGTATTTGTCAAAAGAAAAGAAAAATAAATTTTATTATTAAATAAATTGACTTATTAAAGCATGGGTTTCATGCTTGGGTCAATTTTTTTTAGGTGAAAGCATCCATTGAAGTCTTCTAGGGTTTATTTCAAGTTTTAGTGTCCATGTCATATTGTAAAAGACCCTTCTTGGGATTTATTTGTCAAAGAAGAAATTTATTTTATTGTAAAATAGGTCAATTAGGCCTCCTCCACCAAGTCGGCCTCAAACTGGACTAGTCGGCCTGAACTAGTGGGTATAATCACTATATAAAGGCAAAAACTCAACCTCATTTGTCACTCTCAATCATCAAGTTTTTCCTACAAATTCTAGGCAATAAAAAGGTGCCAAAATCCAAGAGACAAGAAGAAAGAATATAAAGAAGAAGAAGGTCGTTATATTGATCAAGAAACTGAAATTTCTCTCTCCTATTCCACACGTGCGAAATTCTGGAGTGTTGGTGGAATGCTAAAATTATGTAGTTTCTAGGAGGCCGAAATTCTAAAGTTGGGCTGAAATTCTGGTGAAGTTGGGGTCGAAATTTCTGGGTTGATGTTGGGTTGTAGCTATTGGAAAAGAAGATATTATTGAAGGTTGTTGTATCTTATTGGAAAGCTGACTTAGTGGAGGAGGAAGTTCTATTATTCTAGGGTCTTGGTCTATCTCATTTTAATTACTAAAGGAAGAGTTCTTGACTAGGTTTTCCCCTATATAGGGGGTTTTAACCCTGGCTGAGTGGCTATATCTGGTGTACTTTATTTTTGTGTTTTGGTTTTGGTAATTTCTTGATGAATTAAGATAAAATAAGAACACAATAAAGATAATAATAAATCAAATAAATCACAAGTAATTATCAACAAGAGAATATCTTTCTTCCTTTCCAATTTTCTAACATGGTATCAAAGATAAGGTGAAAGAAGGAAAGGGTAGACTGGAGATCTATTGAAAAAAAGGGGATCAAACAAAATTCATTAAGGAAAGGATTATATAAGAAGAGGATATCACTCTCTACAGGAACTATGACAATTTCAATGAAGGGATAAAATAACCTAGAAGAAGCCTCCAACTACAAGGCATGGAAAAAGAGGATAGATCTTATCCTTGAAAAACACAAAGTTTTGAATTTTGTTCAAGGAAAATTCAAGAAGCCTACTGATGAAGTAGAGAAAGAGAAATTCGGAGAAATCTAAATCTTGGCCATGAGGCTAATAGTGGATGGAGTTAAGGATAACCTAATCCCATACATATCCAACATATATTAAGAAATTTATGAGGCTCTCTCCAAGTTATTGACCATCAAGAACATTGGTCAAATATCAAGCCTTGAGAATTAATTAAGAATTGTTAAGATGACGAAAGATGATATCGTTTCATCATATTTTGTAAGAATATAGAGAATAAATGATGAATTCCAAGAAATTGATGAAATTATACTAGAAAAAGAGCTCTTAGTTACTACTCTTCTAGGACTACCAAAATCTTCGAGTGCTTTTGCTTCAGAAATGAACAGTTGGATGGATACTCCAAAATTCGAACAAATATGGAATGCATGCATTCAAGAAGAAGCCAGAATATCGTTAGTAAACAACAACAAGAAAGACGAAGAAGAAAATACCTCTAATTCCTATTCTTCTCATCACAAGAAAAAGGGAACCTTCCAGAAGTTCAAAGGGCCAAAGAAGAAAGTTGGCCTATCAAATATTGAATCCTCCAATTTTCATAAGATGGGTCATTATAAAATTCAATGTCCTGGGTGTAGAAAATCCAAATAGATTCAACTGATCTTGTAATATGCTAAAAAAAAAATACTTGAATCTATTCTAGAAATTACGGAAACCAATTACGATTGAACAATCACATGAACAAGAAAGAGAGAATTTCAATCGCACAACACAAATATGTATCTGGAGAAGTCATCAGCTAAATACCCCATTATTTGTATATTTCATTAAGTCAAGAATACGAAACATTACAATGCTTCTCTCAAGCTTGAGATCTTTGCACAATCTCTAACTATCTCACATTGATCCCAACAAGTTTGGTCCAATACTTAACCAATTTCCTTCCTCTTGGTTGCTCAGCCTTGCTTACGCATTCCTAAGAAAATTGATCCCGTATTAATTAGGACATTCCAACTAATGTATTGCTCAATACATCTAAGGCGTCCTGCTGACTCTATGTACCACTTGTACACTTTTCTAATTACACAACTGATAGTACACTTCCATTTAACTCCAATCTCAACTGGGCCTTCCTTAGAACTGACATGAAACAAATATTTAGAGTGAATTATCAGTTATTTGATTGATCACTGCATGTGAATTAAATCATATTTTATTCACTGGACTTCTCACTAGCTCATCCATTAGTTAGAACTAAGTAAATTGATTTTAACTCAAATAAACTAGGTTAACGAATTACAACTCAAAATAAACTCAACCAGGTCTCCTAAAGAGTAGGAGACCCTCTACATGCCTCTAGTTTGACCCTCAACTGTAATTGACTAAGCTAACTAAGTCTTCCCAACTTAGTAAAATCATACAAATTGTCGTGTGATGTGGAATTACAATTTCCTTCTAATTTAATTAAGATAAAAATAAATTAGAAGCCTCTTTTGATGCCATTTTCAATATTTCTTATTGCCATTTTCAACACTCTCTCTCAACAAGAAATGAATTCAACTCTATCTTGATCCGGTACCTTTGGAATTTTATGCATGCAACACTTCTATCTAGTGTTGTTTCTACTGCAACTTCTGAAATTGAAAATCATCCAACTTGAATCATTATGATGCATCTGTCACTAGAGACTTTGATTGCTACTAGCTACTGCATTCTCAACTGAAAAACTTTGCGTTTCTACTGAATCTGCACTATGCCATCTGCACTACTACCAACTCTGCTTCGTGCTCCAGTATCTGATTGCTGCTAGTCTCTGCATCTGTCACTCTGACATCTGAATGCATCAATCGCCATTGATTCATCCTCTTAATGTATACTATGGGCTCTTGTAGAAAGGTAATGATCCGTGAGAAAATACATCTCAATGGACCCTGCTCAAATTTATGCACTCTTGGGACTATTACTTCACATCGCCCCACCTCTCACCTAGATGTATGGCTTCATGTGCTACCTCTTCCCACTTGGCTCGAAATTTCCCCCTACTAGAGGTCTATGCTTGAGTGGATGCCTCCACTTCATCTCCTCTCTAATTCTCTAATTATGGCTTCTCCACAACTTTTTGAGACTGCTTCTCAGGCTACATGTTGAGAGGTAATCCATGCTCCTTCTCAACCACCATGTCTCTAACCTTTTCCTTGTTCCCCAAATATTTGCATGCATCTGGTACCTCAAGTGCATACATTTTCTTGACTCACACGCCGATCTGTTTCACCTATCCCATGGAAATTTGTCTAAGGAACACCTCCCCTTTTATAAATATCATATCATAGCCATGGTCTTCCAATACCGCTATGGAAACAAGATTCTTCTTTAGTCTTGGAACAAACAATACATCTATGAGTCTCAGAGGGAAGCCAGGATCGCTTTGAATGGTAATTTTACCTATGTCGATCACACTATTGATCTAGGTGGATATTGGTGGCCACCCACCTATTCCATTTGGACCCCCACCATCTATTCTTTCAATTTTTCACTTTCAGCACATCTTTCTATTTTTAACAGGTTTTCGAGTCCTGAACTTCCAGAGCTGTTTTGAGGCCCTAATTATCTAGGTGGATATTGGTGGCCATCCATCTACTCCATTTTAACCTCCACCATAATTTTTTCAGTTTCATCACAACATACTATTTTTAGCATTTTTTCGGGTCCTTAACTTCCGGAGTCGTTTTGAGGTGCTAAACGACGTTTTTTTGGAAAAATAAGAGAAACATGGGCCTATAGACCAATTTTTCTCACTAAAAAGTTATATTCATTTGATATATATTTCTAACGAGGTATTGATCACATCAAATGGAGATCATATGCCAAAATTACGTCCCCAGGAAGATTGATGTACCAATTTACCCAAACGGGGCCCACATTTTTGGCGCTTCATCTCCTAGGGTTATGTTTTTGGATATTTAGGGTTTTTCATTATTTCTAAACAATAAATAGGCCTTTGAGCCTCATTGTAACATAGTTCATAGGCATATAGCCGCCACATCTCTTCTCAGAGATACGCTATCAGCGCCCTAACTAGTTTATTTCCATTATGTCTGTAAGCATATTTCTGTTATTTGATATTAATGAAATGAAATGTTATTTCTGCCACATTTTTGTATTTATGGTTATATGTGTATTCTGTTGTGTTCCTGCATAAATCTGGATCAGTGGTATCAGAGCGGTCTACTCTTTCTCTATTTTTCTTTGCATGTCCCCAACAAGGTCAGAGTATAAGAAGTTAGGGCTCTATCTGGTTGAACCCTTGCAAGATCAGCCTTGCAAACCCCGATGACCTCCCATGGAAAAAGAAAAGAGAGATGAGGGAGCAGGAGATCCTATCAAAATATTTCTAGAGGAGGCCCTTGAGAAATAAAGGAATGCGATAATGGATAACTTTTCCCAAATCCTTCAACGACTACCCACAGGTGGCACATCTACATTCAGCAACCACTCTGGAGGTGCCTCTCCTTTCAAGGTATGTTAGGTCCCTATATTACTAGTATAGTCCCTTATTTTTATTAGTGTAACCCCCTTATTGTTATTATTTTACCCTTGTAACCCCCATTTTGTTATTATTGTGCCCTTAAATTATTATTGTTAGGTCGGCTAGGATTACAATGTGGCCCACTAGGATTACATTATGGCCACATGGACTCCTATATATAGAAAGGAGGTTTTGTAAATTGTATCATCTTAGAATTGTTCATTTATGTAATGTATTGGAGGTTTCCCCCTCGAAGTGGCTTATTTCTAAGGCGTTTATATTTATTTTCTTCTATTTTTGGAGCTGGTTACACAACATTTGGTATCAGAGCTTTGGATTCTAGGGTTTCGCTGCTCCAAACAGGTCATCGTGGTATTTTCACTATAAATTTTTTTCTGCAAAGTTTCAGAAGCTGAAATTTTTAGGGTACGAAGCCAAAATCCTGAGGAAGATCATCTAAAAATTTTAGAGCTTGGTTCACAATATTTTCTGAGATATGATCTGTGGAAGTTAGGTCTTTTTTCAGGCTCCTAAATAGGTCATTGTGGAATTTGCGCTATAACGTTTTTTCTACGAAGGTTCAGAATCTAAAATTTTTAGGGTGCGAAGATGAAATCCGGAGGAAACATTTCAAAAAATTTCAGAGCTTGGTTCACAACATTTTTAGAGATATGATCTGTGGAAGGTAGTGCTTTTTCAGGCTCCCGAATTTCATCTCAAAGAGGTGATCGTGGGAAAAGTTCAATAACTCTCTCTCTGAGCATCGGATTGGAGTTCCGTAAAAAGTGGTCGCAAGTACACAGAATGTAGTTTTTTGGCTATCAATTTCAGAGGCGAAGGATGAAACAGTGACACAGGGAAAGTCGTACAAATTCACTTTACTGAACTAGTCCATAATTAGGTCATTGTGGGAGATTGGACATAACTTTGTCTTGGAGAATCCAAATCAGGTCAGACCTATGGCATTAAAAAGAGAATTTAGAGGGCTACTTCAGTGCTGAATTTCAGATATTGAAGAGCCACAATCACAGATATAACCCAATTTCAATATCGAGCTCCTCAAAAGCAAGAAAAAGGTGTGTATTTTTTTTTCCGAAGTGCATAAGTCTTGTTTGAAAAATCAATTTGAATTGATTCCAAGGGCATATTGTAGAATAGTTATCGGTATTGGGTTCTAAAAAATGCCCCGTAAAAATAATTCAACAACCATTAAGCCTACAGAAGGCTCTACTATGACTCATGAAGATGAAGAATTGAAACATGATCTATCAAAATTACAAGAGCAAGTGCACCAAATTTCGCTCTCACAAAGAGCAGCAAAAAATTAAATGGAAGATTTGAAGAAAGGTGTGGAAGAAAATATGGATGGTGTGAAGAATAATATGGATGTTTTGAAGAAAGGCATGGAATCTAAGATAGATGGCATGGAAACTGGCATGGAATCTAAGGTGGATGACATGGAAGTTAAAATGGAAATCATGAAGAATGATCTAAAAGCAAACATAGAAGGTTTGAAAAAGTTGATACAAGAAATGTTTCCTAATGGTGAAAAGATAGTAGAGGAAACTCATGATGAGAACAAAACAAATGTTAATCGTGATTTCATAAACTCTAATGTTGTCAGGAAGAACAACCATACTCCAAAAATGGATATGAGGAAATTTGATGGAAAGGATCCTGTAACATGGATACTACAGATGGAGCAATATTTTGATCTCCATAATGTGAAAAACACACAAAAGGTACGCATTGCAACTTTACATTTAGAACAAAATATATTTGTATGGTATCGATGGCTTTGCTCCCGTAAAAAAATTGTCACTTGGTCAATTTTTATGGAGGAAATGATAGCACATTATGAGGATACAAAGAGCAACGCCTTCTTTAGCCAATTGATAAATCTCAAACAAAAGGGTTTAGTGGGGCAGCACATTGAGGACTTCCAAAAATTGAATATAAGGGTAACTGATATTCCAGAGGAACACAGGATTGATCTCTTCATAGGCACTTTAAAGGATAACATCCAACATGAAGTTCGCGTTTTGGAACCTGATTCATTGGAGAAGGCATTCGGGTTGGCAAGAAAAGTTGAATGTAAAATTATGGCAACAAGGAAGCCTACCACTCAATTCTATAAAGAAGGAAGTGTTGCTACGCCTAGATTTCCACAACCTACAAGGTTGACACCACAACAATTGGAAGAAAAAAGAGAAAAAGGGCTTTGCTATAGTTGTGATAACAAATACACTAAAGGTCATAAGTGTGCTGAGAAGAAATTATTTTACATAGATTGTGAAGAGGAAGAATAAAATGAATAAGAAGAGGATATACACCAGGAACCAGCCCTAGAAGAGGAAGAAATGAATCCGACCATATCATGTAATGCACTGGCAGGAATTACCACTCCTCAAACTCTCAAGATAGAAGGACATATCAAGAAGAAAAAGGTAATAGTGTTGATTGATTCAGGTAGCACTCATAATTTTATTCATTGTAAGGTAGCCAAGGAATTAAATTGTTTCCTATACCCAGCACCAGAATGTCAAGTGATGGTTGCAAATGGAGGAACTATAAATTTCTTGGGAAAATGTCATAATATCAAGCTAACCATGGGGGAATATGTATTGAATAGTCCAATGCTTTCCATTCCTATGGGAGGTGCTGATGTTGTACTAGGAGTACAATGGTTACAATCTTTAGGGACGGTAGCTTTTAATTTTCAAGAACTTTTCTTGAATATTTTTTCAGAAGGAAAGGAAGTCGAATTACGGGGTATTGCAGGGAATCTGGGAAAGATAATAAGCTCTAATGTCATGGCAAAGCTTCTGAAGAAAGAACAATGAGGTGTAATTGCACAATTATGCTCACTAGAAGTTCCAACATCAAAATCATCTATTTCTGCAAATCTCCAACAAGTCTTGGACAATCATTCCAAGGTGTTTGAAACTCCCAAAGGACTCCCACCTATTCATGATCATGACCATGCTATTCATTTGATTCCAGGAAGTGTTCCTCCAAACGTCAGGCCTTATAGATATCCTTACGTCCAAAAGAGCGAAATTTAACGTATGATTGCAGAAATGTTAGAGGCGGGTATAATTCAACCTAGTCAAAGTTCTTTCTCTGCTCCTATAGTATTGGTACACAAGAAGGATTGATCATGGCGAATGTGTCCGGATTATAGGGAGCTCAATAAGCTCACCATTAAAGATAAATTTCCCATTCCTGTGATTGATGAATTATTGGATGAATTACATGGAACAATTTATTTTACCAAGTTGGATCTTCATTCAGGATATCATCAAATTAGAATGAAGACTGAAGATATTCCAAAAACAACATTTCGAACTCATGAGGGTCATTATCAATTTTTGGTCATGCCTTTTGGCCTTACCAATGCACCTTCTACATTTCAAGGGTTGATGAATTCCATTTTCAAACCCTTCCTTAGAAAATTTGTGCTAGTATTTTTTGATGATATACTAATCTACAACAGGTCTTGGAAGGATCATGTTGAACATGTTGAGAGGGTGCTCAAACTATTGCAGGAGAAACAATTATATGCAAAAACATCCAAATGTTTCTTTGGAGTACAAGAGGTGGAATATCTTGGTCATATTGTATCTCACGAGGGTGTTAAAGTAGACCCTAACAAAATTAAAGCCATTAAGGAATGGAAAGTCCCCACAACCATAAAGAAGTTGCGAGGATTTCTTGGGTTAACAGGGTATTATCGCAAGTTTGTTAAGAATTATGGGAGAATAGCAGCACCTCTAACAACATTATTGAAGAAAGATGCATTTTCCTGGACTCCTGAAGCAACTAAGGCCTTTGAACATCTTAAAGAGGCAATGTGCCTAGCACCGGTCTTAGCTACGCCAGACTTCACAAAAACCTTTATTGTGGAATGTGATGCCTCAGGAAATGGAATTGGTGTTGTTTTAATGCAGAAAGGAAGACCCATTGCTTTTGAAAGTCGTCCAATCAAAGGAAAGTATTTACAGAAACCTATTTATGAGAAGGAAATGTTAGCAATACTGCATGCACTAAAGAAATGGAGAACTTACCTAATGGGAAGACAATTCAAGGTAAAAACTGATCATGATAGTCTGAAACACTTTTTGGAACAAAGACTATCTTCAGAAGAGCAGCAAAAATGGGTCACAAAGATGTTGGGTTATGACTTTGAAATAATCTACAAAAAAGGAAATCTTAATGTTGTTGCAGATGCACTCTCAAGAAAGAATGAAGAGGTGGAAGCATTGCTTTGTGCCATTTCTATTATCCAACCAGACTGGATAACCGAAGCAAGAGATGAATGGAAGAAGGACAAAGATGTATGGACACTCATTCAAAAGTTGCAGCAAGATCCTAGTACATCCGATACATTTAGTTGGAAAAATGATTCCTTATGGTACAAAGATCGCTTATATCTTTGTAAGAATTCCCAACTAAAACAAAAGATTCTTCCGGAATTGCACACTTCTCCTTTAGGAGGACACTCAGGATTTTTAAAAACTTACCACAAGGTGAAGAAAGAATTTTTTTGGGATGGCCTTAAATCTGATATTCAAAAGTTTGTGGCGGAATGTTTGGTTTGCCAGCAGAATAAAGTGGAGACAATTAAGACCTCGGGACTTCTACAACCTTTATCCATTCCAAGTCAACGTTGGGAGGAGATTTCAATGGATTTTATCACAGGTTTACCTATGTCCGAAGGAAAGAGTGTCATCATGGTGGTAGTTGATAGACTTACCAAGTATGCACACTTTTGTGCATTATCTCATCCATTTAAAGCAAGTACAGTTTCTACTACATTTATGGACAGAATTCAAAAGCTACATGGAAGCCCAAGGGTTATTGTGAGCGACAGAGATCCCATTTTTACCGGAAATTTTTGGACGGAGTTATTTTCTTGTTTGGGTACTCAATTAGCTCATAGCTCATCTTATCATCCTCAATCTGATGGTCAAACCGAGATAGTAAATAAATTTTTGGAAGGATATCTTCGTTGTTTTGTATCTGATAAACAAACACAATGGGTCAAGTGGTTACCTCTTGCTGAATGGTGGTATAACACTTCCTTCCATACCGCAGCAAAAATGACCCCATTTATGGCACTTTATGGATATCATCCACCATCCATCACATCATATTTAAGGGAAAATTCGAAGGTTCAAGCAGTGGAAGATCACATCGAGCATCAGCAAGAAGTTCTCCAACTCTTAAAGGATAACCCGAATTTGGCACAAAATCGAATGAAACAACAGGCAGATCAACATCGTAGCGAGAGAAGTTTTGATGTAGGAGATTGGGTATTTTTACGGCTACAACCATACAAACAAATGTCCCTCAAGCAAGCAAAGAAGGATAATAAATTATCGCCAAAGCACTATGGTCCTTACAAGGTGTTGCAAAAGATTGGTACTATGGCATACAAATTGGAGCTTCCTGCTTCTTCACGAGTACATCCAGTTTTCCATGTTTCATGCTTAAAGAAGGTTATAGGTGAAAATCTTCCAGTTCAAATAATATTGCCAGAACTTGATGAGGAAGGAAAAATAATATTGGAACCTGAAGTGGTCATGGAAACAAGAACTCGACAGCTACGGAATCGATCAATTTCAGAGTATCTCATCAAGTGGAAGAACTTACCCACTGAAGATTCTACATGGGAGGATGAGAATTTTATACAGAAGCACCTGAAGCTACTCAAGTGTTGAGGACAACACTTTTTTGAAGGAGAGGGGCATGTTAGGTCCCTATATCACTAGTATAGCCCCTTATTATTGTTAGTGTAAACCCCTTATTGTTATTATTGTACCCTTGTAACCCTCATTTTGTTATTATTGTGCCCTTAAATTATTATTGTTAGGTCGGCTAGGATTACATTGTGGCCCACTAGGATGACATTATGGAGAATCCTATATATAGAAAGGAGGTTTTGTAAATTGTATCATCCAAGAATTGTTCATTTATGTAATGTATTGGAGGTTGCCCCCTCGAAGTGGCTTATTTCTAAGGCGTTGATATCTCTTTTCTTCTATTTTTGGAGATGGTTACACAACAAGGTACAAGTCAAATTTGACATTCATGTATTTGAAGACCAGATAGATGCAGATGATGTAGATAGATGGTTGAATTTTCTAGAAGGGTATTTCTTCGTCGATGATTTCTCCGACCGAGAAAATATTATTTTTTCACTCCTCAAAGTCACCCTCATGTCAAAGACTGGTGGGAAACCTACTATGAGCAAAAGGACGAGAGGGAACCCTCTCTGTTCTTGGCCACACCCACTTGGAATTCGTTCTGAGACGACATCAGGGAACAACATTCCCCGTGAAGTGCTATGAGGACAAGTACATCCAATGGACCACACTACGGTAGCAAAGGGATCAAGATGTGCACGAACTGACGAATTTGTTCCATACCCTACACACAAAGTTGGGTATTAAAATATTCAGAGAGACATTTGGTTCTCAAGTACTGCAGTTTTCTGCACAGATACATTTAGGAGGAAATGGGGTTCCTTGACATTACATCTCTTGGCATGGCATATCACTATGCCGCCAAGATCGAGCAGAAATTTAAGCAGAAGAGGCAAGACTTTGGATCCACAAATCCCAAGCTAGGGAAAGGTGCATCGAACCGCAAAACAAGGGGCAAGGGAAAAACAGTGTGACTCAGAACAACACCACAAATCCAAAGAAGGACACATGGAAGTGGTGTGAATTTCATAACAACCCCACTCTCAACACAAACGAGTGTCGGGCCAAATAGTCATTGGTGGTTGAACTAAAGGCACACAAATCATATGCATGTTCTGATCCTGAGTCAGAACAAGAGAAGGGAAATGAAAATGGGAAGCAGATCATTGATGCAGATCCCAGTGCCATTCTTTCCACCACCAAGATCTAGGGGGAGGATCCCAAGGATCTAGAGGAGGGGGAGCACCTCTTCCATTCACAAATGTGGGCGAAGGGTTCTCCACTGCAATTCATTTTCAATAGCAAAAGCCAAAAGAACCTCATTTGAGTAGAGGTTGTGAAGCGGCTCGGCCTACCGACCATAGCACACCCGCAGTCGTATACCATTGGGTGGCTTCACAAATGAAGACAGCTTCGTGTCCGCCAGCAGTGCCGCCTTCCGTACAGCATCAAGCCATTCACGGATGAGGTACTGTGTGATGTTTCTTCTCTTGATGTGTCTGATGTATTATTGGGCCAACCATACTTGTGGAGGTGACATGTTGTGTATGAGTCTAGGCCTCGTGTTGTTATTATTACTTTGGGAAATAACTTGTACAAGATACCGGAGGTAGTACCACCTCCTTCCATATATTTGACTACTACAAAACAATGCAGTAAGATTGTTTCCCAAACCAGGAAATTTATTTTCATTACCATTCACCCAAAAGGAAAGAAGAAGATGGTGGCCACATCCTCAAAACAAGTCTCCCCTACATGGCAACAACAGATGGACAAAGGCATGTGGAATACGAGGACATTTTCTCCTCACCCACAGAGGTTCCTCTACACTATCAGATCAAGCACTCCATTGATTTGACCCCAGGCGTACTGCCGCCTGATATTTCCATACCTCATGTGACCACAAAAACAGAATCTACACATGTATTGTGTGAGATTGATAAAGAAACCAAATTTACTTAACGCATCTAGCATGTCCGCCCGCGAGTCCATGACATCTTCGACAAATCCAATACCCAGTTCAGCGGAATTTGCCTCCTCATGGAGGATCTCAACACAATGGGGACCATTTCTTCCTAAGGGGGGAGAAATGATCCAGGTAGATATTGGTGGCCACTCACCTATTCCATTTGGACCCCCACCATCGGTTCTTTCATTTTTTCACTTTCAGCACAACTTACTAGTTTTAGCAGGTTTTCGAGTCTTGAACTTTCGGAGCCATTTTGAGGCCCCAATGATCCATGTGGATATTGGTGGCCACCCACCTATTCTGTTTGAACCCCCACCATCAGTTCTTTTATTTTTTCAGTTTCAACACAACTTACTATTTTTAACAATTTTTCGGTTCCTGAAGTTCCGGAGCCGTTTTGAGGCCCTAAACGACGTTTTTTTGGAAAACTAGTAGCAACATGGGTCTTTAGACCAATGTTTCTCACTCAAAATTTGTAATCCTCAGATATATATTTCTAAAAAGGTATTGAGCGTGTAAAATGCAGATAGTATGCCAAAGTTACATCCTCGGGAAGATTGACATACCAATTTACCCAAACAGGGCCCACAGTTTTGGTGCTTCATATCCTAGGGATAGGTTTTTGGATGTTTAGGATTTTTCATTGTTTCTCAACAATAAATAGACTTTCAAGTCTCATTGTAACACATTTCAAAGGCCTGTATCCACCACTTCTCTTCTCAGAGATACGCTACTAACGCCCTAACTAGTTTATTTCCATTATGTTTGTAAGCATATTTCTATTATTTTATATTAGTGAAATTAAATGTTATTTCTGTCGCATTTTTGTAGTTATGGTTATATGTGTATTCTGTTGCATTCATGCATAAATCTGGATCAGGGGTATCAGAGCGGCATGCTCTTTCTCTGTTTTTCTTTGCATGTCCCCAACAAGGTCAGAGTATAAGGAGTTAGGGCTTGATCCGGTTGAACCCTTGCAATATCAGCCTTGCAAACCCCAATGACCTCCCATGGCAGAAGAAAAGAGAGACGAGGGAGAAATATATCCTATCAAAATATTTCTTGAGGAGGCCCTCGAGAAACAAAGGAACGTGATTATGGATCATTTTTCCTAGATCCTTTAACGACTGCCCATTGATGGCACATCTACATCCAGCAACCATTTTGGAGGCGTGTCTCCTTTCAAGGTACAAGTCAAATTTTACATTCCTGTATTTGAAGGCCAGATAGATGCAGACGTTGTAGATAGATGGTTGAATTTTTTGGAAGGGTATTTCTCGATCCATGATTTATCTGACCGATAAAAGGTTGCTTTTTCACTCCTCAAAGTCACCCCCCATGTCAAAGACTGGTGGGAAACCTACTACGAGCAAAAGGACGAGAGGAAACCCTCTCTGTTCTTGGCCGCACCCACTTGGAATTCGTTCCAAGACTGCATCAGGGAATAATATCATCTTATGGGGAGCTATGAGGACAAGTACATCCAATGGACCACACTGTGGTAGCAAAGGAATCAAGATGTGCACGAACTGACGAATATGTTCCATACCCTACGCAAAAATCTGGGTATTAAAGATTCAAAGAGACATTTGGTGCTCAAGTATCGAAGTTTTCTGCACAAATACATTAAGGAGGAAATGGAGTTCCTCGACATTACATCGTTTGGCACGGCATATCACTATGTTGCCAAGATCAAGAAAGATTTTTAAGCAGAAGAAGCAAGACTTTGGATCCACAAATCTGAAGCCAGGGAAAGGCGCCCCAAATCACAAAACAAGGGGCAAGGCCAAAACAGGGATAATCAGAATAAAACCACAAATCAAAATAAGGAACTGGGATGTGGTGTGAATTTCATAACAGCCCCACTCACAGCACAAACGAGTGTCAGGCCAAACAGTCGTTGTTGGCCGAACTAAAGGCACTTGAATCGGATGCATGTTCTACTCCTAAGTCAGAACCAAAAAAGCGAAATGACAAAGGGAAGTAGATCATTGATGCAGATCCTAGTGCCATTGTTGCCACCACCAAGATCCAGGGGAAGGATCCCAAGTATCCAAAGGAGGTGGAGCACCTCTTCCATTCATAGATGTGGGTGAAGGGTTCTCCACTACAATTCCTTGTCGATAGCGGAAGCCAAAAGAACCTTAGTTCAACAAAGGTCGTGAAACGGCTTGGCCTACCAACCATAGCACACCCGCAGTCATATACCATTGGGTGGCTTCACGAAGCAATAAATATTTGTGTCCACCAGCAGTGCCGCCTTCCGTACAACATCAAGCCATTCATGGATGAGGTACTGTGTGATGTTGCTCCTATGTGTCTCATGTATTATTGGGCCAACCATACTTATGGAGGTGATGTGTTGTGTATGAGTCTAGGCCTCGTGCTGTTATTATTACTTTGGGAAATAACTTGTACATGATACCGTTAGTAGTACCGCCTCCTGCCATATCTTTGAATAATTCAAAAAAACGTAGTAATATTGTTTCCAAAACCAGGAAATTTGTTTTCATTACCATTCGCCCACAAGGAAAGAAGAATATTATGGCCACAACCTCGAAACAAAGGCATGGAGGAATACGAGGACATTTTATCCTAACCCACAGAGGGTTCCTCTACACTGTCAGGTCAAGCACTCCATTGATCTGACTCCCAAGTGTACCGTCGCTTGATATTTCCATACCTCAGGTGACCACACAGACAGAATCCACACATGTACTTTCTGAGGCTGATAAAGAAACCAAATTTACTGAACGCATACAGCATGTCCGCTCGCAAGTCCATGACATCTTCAACAAATCCAATACCCAATTCAGCAGAATTTGCCTCATCCCATGGAGGA
This sequence comes from Pinus albicaulis, assembly GCA_034641835.2. NCBI lineage: Eukaryota > Viridiplantae > Streptophyta > Pinopsida > Pinales > Pinaceae > Pinus > Pinus albicaulis. The sequence goes on along the minus strand of CM076574.1, from coordinate 1,098,592,808 downwards.
TCTCAACACAATGGGAACCATTGCTTCCTAAGGGGGGAGGAATGATCCAGGTGGATATTGGTGGCCACCCACCTATTCCATTTGGACCCCCACCATCAGTTCTTTCAGTTTTTCACTTTCAACACAACTTACTATTTTTAGCAAGTTTTTGGATCCTGAACATCCGGAGCCGTTTTGCGGCCCTAATGATCCAGGTGGATATTGGTTTCCACCCACCTATTCCATTTGAACCCCCACCATCAGTTCTTTCAGTTTTTCAGTTTCATCACAACTTACTATTTTTAGGGGTTTTTCGGGTCCTGAACTTTCAGAGCTGTTTTGAGGCGCTAAACGATGTTTTTTGGGAAAACCGGGAGTAACATGCATCTGTTGACTAATGTTTTTCACTCAAAAGTTGTAGTCCTCGGATATATATTTCTAATGAGGTATTGAGTGCGTCAAATGTAGATCATATGCCAAAGGTACGTCCCCAGGAAGATTGATGTACCAATTTACTCAGAGCTGTGTTATAGATTTTCTACATGGAATGAGAGCAGGAATTTTTGGGCGCGCGAGTTTGCAGAGAATATATGAAATTTTTGGTGAAATAGTTTTAGAAACAAATATCATATTTGGATTCCTTGCGAAAAAATACCCAAATTGAAAGAAAAAAAATCGGTCGAATCGGAGCTCAGATGAGGGAGATATCGTCGATTTAAAATCAGCTCTTTCGTTAGAAAATTTTGCGATGGCGGGACAATTGCCATGTGCGTGAGCCAAGAATCTACATGCACTGAGGTACAAGATGCATGCAAAGCTTTTAGGAGCAAAGAAAAGGTTAGTGACTTGGTGGTTGAGAAGGAGCCTCTCAACATGCAGCTTGAAAAGAAGTCTCAGAAGGTTGTGGAGCAGCCACAACTTGAGATGCAGAAGAATCTTTATAGATTTGATGTAGATGGGATTTCTACGGAGCTTCCTATTGTTGGGAGGTGCAAGAAAGACATGCAATTGATGCTTGAGAGGGAGCAAGTTTTTCATGCAGGTAATAGTGAACCTCGGGATGTGGAGCATCCACAAGATGAGAATCATGGAGTGGAAGAAACCACTCATGAAGAGAAATTTCATGCCAGATGGGCAGAGGGAGTGCATGCAGCTATACCACCAGGTGAGAGGTGGGGCGACATGCATGATTAATCCCAAGAGGAGATTTCTGGGGAGGATTCATGGATATGGTGTGGATCTCATGAATTGAACCTGGCTACGAGGTGCCCATAGAGCAGTAGTAGTGTGATCAGTTGGATTGATGCAGGCAGATCAAAGTGACAGTGTCGGATACTGGAGCGCGAATCAGAGTTGACAGCAAGTGCGGAGTGCATGGGTGTAGAGTTCAATAGCGCAGTGGTTCCTGAAGACATCTGCAGTTGGTACCGGCAGAGGTCGAAGACTTTGATAGATGCATTATACTGATTGAGTTGTTTGGATCATATTCAGTTTCGGAAGAGTTGCAGAGCAGATGCATGGAGTTGCAAGGCGCTTGAAAAAGGTTGCAGGGCGAATGCATGGAGTTGCATGTCACATGCAAAGTCAGTCCTTTCTTGTTGAGAGGGAGTGTTGAAGATTGCAACAAGAAACAGTGAAGGAGGCATCCTGAAACATTAGTCCTGATCCTAGTTGGAAAGTGATCACCTAAACTAAGTGGGGCCCACACAGGTGATTTTTGTCGCAAAGTCTATTTTTAGACTATGTCTATTTTTAGACATGTCGATCATATTCTATGAGTTGCAGGATGCTATTTTTGGATGGTTGGTCAAGTTGGAAAAATAGATGGACTTCTATTTTTAAGACATATTGGGCGGAATCTATTTTTAGATTGCCAGTCTAAAAATAGATATGTCGAATATTATTAACTCTTAATAATATTTGGACTCTAAACATTATCTTATCCTCTTGGGGCACTTCAGTTAAGTGCACAGATGTGGCACATGCATCTGACAGAAGGAATTACTCTATTCCTGAGGGTCTAGTGGAGCTATTGCATGGAGACTTCAGTTAGAACTCAGGTGACAGAGTTTGTGGAGTTGATTGAGGAAGTTAGTGGAGTTGTATTCAGTTTAACTCAGTTAAACATAGTTGAGCTAGTTGTATCTAGTCTAACTGATTGATACACTAGTGAGAGTGGTGTGAATTAATTATTAACTCATTAATCAACTAAAGAATACATCAGTTAACTTCAGTGCATGGACAGTTTCAGTGGAGACCAGTGAAGAGGTAGGTGAAAGAGCAGTGTGACTATCAGTTGTGACTATACTGGTGCATGAGTTTGCACCACACATTGATGGAGATGCTAATGAGGATTATGTAATAATATAGATGGATCTGAAGACCCAGAGCTACTCAGCCAGCGATTGCGCAAAAGAGAGGGCAGGCCATCGCAGAAAATACATGTAGTTTTGCTAGATCTGCTTGATTAGTGTGTAGCAATTGAAGATCGGTATTTTTTCGTGATGAGCTTTGCATGATTTCACGATCTCTATGACATATAATATGTACTGGGTGTTTCACCATCTTCCCAATTACTAAAATTACATGGTTTTGTGCACACCATCTGTCTCCTGAATTAATGATCAATGGTAGAAGAGATTCTGTATTGTGCATGAAGTCAAATAGTGTGTGATCAGGAGAATCTCGGATGTATAACATATCAGTTATATAATTTCTATACAATGCGGCATCTCTATACCACTATGTGCAGCGTGAGAAGCAGTCTCAGAAGTAGCAACTGCTTCTTACATCCGAGATTCTCCTGATCACACACTATTTGACTTCATGCACAATACAAAATCTCTTCTACCATTGATCATTAATTGCGGAAATAAAATCAATTGCATACACACATTAAAACCATAAAAATTCACACATATGAACACAGTAATTTATGGGAAAGCTTAAAGCTAAAAACCCCCAACTATCTGTATATTATATGTCATAGAGATCATGTAACAATCATCATAAAAAGCTCCTCACAAGCTCTCAGTACAGTCTCCAATTTCTACACACTAATCAGGCCCTGATCTTGCAAATCCATGCACCGATATTTGCCAGCCTTTAGCCTGCCTCTACTGCACAATCATTGCTGAAGAATGGCTTTAGATGAACTCGAATCCATCCTAAATTTACCACGCAATCCTCATTGGCATCTCCAACCACTGTGTGTTGCAATCATGCAACACTATAGTCACAACTGATAGTCACACTGCTCTTTCACCTACCTCTCCACTAGTCTCCACTGAAACTGTCCATGCGATGAAGTTAATTGATGTATTCTTCAATTGATTAATGAGTTCATAATTAGTGAATTAATTGATAATTAATTCACACCACTCTCACTAGTGTATCAATCAGTTAGACTAGATACAACTAGCTCAACTGTGTCTAATTCAGTTAAACTGAACACAACTCCATTAACTTCCTCAATCAACTCCACCAAACTCTCTCACATGAGTTCTAACTGAAGTATCCATGCAATAGCTCCACTTAACCCTTAGGAATAGCGTAATTCCTTCTGTCAGCTCCTGTGCCACATCTGTGCACTTAACTGAAATGCTCCAAGAGAATAAGATAATGTTTATAGTCCAAATATTATTAAGAGCTAATAATATTCGACATATCTATTTTTAGACTGGCAATCTAAAAATAGATTCTGCCCAATATGTCTAAAAATAGAAGTCCATCTATTTTTCCAACTTGACCAACCATCCACAAATAGCATCTCGCAACTCATAGAATATGATCGACATGTCTAAAAATAGACTTTGCGACAAAAATCACCTGTGTGGGCCCCACCTAGTTTAGGTGATCACTTTCCAACTAGGATCAGGAATGATGTTTCAGGATGCCTCCTTCACTGTTTCTTGTTGCAATCTTCAACATTGAGCGCATCAAATGGAGATCGTATGCCAAAGGTATGTCCCCAGGAAGATTGATGTACCAATTTACCCAAGTGGGGCCCACAGTTTTGGCACTTCATCTCCTAGGGTTAGGTTTTTAGATATTTAGGGTTTTTCATTGTTTCTCAACAATAAATAGGCCTTCAAGCCTCATTGTAACACATCTCAGAGGCCTGTAGCCGCCACATCTCTTCTAAGAGATACGCTACTAGTGCCCTAACTAGTTTATTTCCATTATGTCTGTAAGCATATTTATGTTATTTGATATTAATCAAATGAAATGTTATTTCCACTGCATTTTTTATATTTATGGTTATATGTGTATTCTATTGCATTCTTTCATAAATCCGGATCAGTGGTATCAGAGTGGTCTGCTCTTTCTCTTTTTTTCTTTGCATGTCCCCAACAAGGTCAGGGTATAAGGAGTTAAGACTTGATCTGATTGAACCAGTGCAAGATTAGCCTCGCAAACCATGACGACTTCCCATGGCGGAAGAAAATAGAGACAAGGGAGCAGGAGATCCTATCAAAATATTGCTCTAGGAGGCCCTCAATAAATAGAGTAACGTGATGATGGATAATTTTTCCCAGATCCTTCAACGACTGCCCACTGACGGCACATCTACATCCAACAACCACTCTGGAGGCACCTCTCCTTTCAAGGTACAAGTCAACTTTGACATTCTTGTATTTGAAGGCCAGATAGATGCAGATGTTGTAGATAGATGGTTGAATTTTCTAGAAGGTTATTTCTCGGCCCATGATTTCTCCAATCGAGAAAAGATTATTTTTTCACTCCTCAAAGTCGCCCCCCATGTCAAAAATTGGTGGGAAACCTACTGCGACCAAAAGGACGAGAGGGAACCCTCTCTATTCTCGGCAGCACCCACTTGGAATTCATTCCAAGACGGCATCAGGGAAAAATATTACCTTGTGTGGATCTATGAGTACAAGTACATCCAATGGACCACGTTGTGGAAGTGCAGGACCCAAAAAACTGCTAAAAATAGTAAGTTGTACTGAAACTAAAAAAATGAAAGAACTAATGGTGGGGGTCCAAATGGAATAGTTGGGTGGCCACCAATATCCACCTAGATCATTCCTCCCCCCTTAGGAAGCAATGGTCTTAATTGCATTGAGTTCATCCATGAGAGGAGGAAAATTCTCTTGAACTTGGTATTAGATTTGTCGAAGATTTTGTGCACCTACTGGCGGACGTACATGATGCGTTCAATAAATTTGGTTGCTTTATCAGCCTCAAATAGTACATGTGTGGATTCTTTCTATGTGGTTGCATGAGGTATGGCAACATCAGGCGGAGGCATGCTTGGGGTCAAATCAATGGATTTCTTGACCTGACAATGTAGATGAACCTTTGTGGGTGAGGAGAAAATGTCTTCGTATGCCTTAAACACTTTGTCCATTTGCTGCTACCGTGAAGGGGAGCCCTGTTTCGAGGTTGTTTCCACAATATTCTTCTTGCCCTGTGGGCTAATTGTAATGAAAATAAATTTCCTAGTTTTGGAAACAATCTTATTGCGTTGTTTTGCAATAGTCAAAGAGATGGCAGGAGGTGGTACTACCTTCGGTATCTTGTAAAATTTATTTCCCAAAGTAATAAGAACAGAACGAGGCATAGACTCATACATAAAATGTCTCTTCCACGAGTATGGTTGGCCTAATAATACATCAAACACATCAAGAGGAGAAACATCACACAATACCTCATCCGTGAATGGCTTGATGTTGTATGAAAGGTGACACCGCTGGCGGACGCAGAGATCTCTTCCTTGGTGAAGCCACCCAATGGTATAAGACTGTGGGTGTGATATTTTTGGTAGCCAAGCCACTTCACGACCTTTCTTGAAATGATTTTCTTTTAGCTTCCACTATCAACAAGGAATTGTAGTGGAGAACCCTTCACCCACATCTATGAATGGAAGAGGTGCTCCCCCTCCTCTGGATCCTCAGGATCCTCCCTCTAGAGCTTGGTGGTGGCAACAATGGCACTATGATCTGCATCAATGATCTTCTTCCCTTTGTAATCGCCCTTGTCTAGTTCTGACTCAAGATAGAAACATGCATCTGATTCGGGTGCCTTTAGTTCAGACACCAGTGATTGTTTGGCTCGACACTCGTTTGTGTTGTGAGTGGGGCTATTATGAAATTTACACCACTTCCCCATGTCATTCTTTGGATTTGTGGTGTAGTTCTGATTTGCGCCGCTTTCTGTTTGCCTCTTGTTCTGCGGTTCGAGGGTGCCTTTCCCTGGCTTTGGATTCGCGGATCCAAAGTCTCTCTTCTTCTGCTTAATTTTTTTCTTGATCTTGGCGGCATACTGATATTTCATGCCAAGCGAGGTAATGTCGAGGAACTCCATTTCCTCCTGAATGTATCTGTGCAAACAACTGTGGTAATTGAGCACCAAATGTCTCTCTGAATCTTTAATACCCAAATTTTTGCATAGGTTATGGAACAAATTTCTCAATTCGTGCACATCTTGATCCCTTTGTTGCCACAACGTGGTCCTTTGGATGTACTTGTCCTCAAAGCTCCCCATAGGGTAATATTATTCCTTGATGTTGCCTAGGAACAAATTCCAAGTGAGTGTGATAGAGAATAGAGAGGGTTCCCTCCCGTCCTTCTGGTCACAGTAGGTTTCCCACCAGTCTTTGACATGGGGGCCAACTTTGAGGATTGCAAAAGTAATATTTTCTTGGTTAGAAAAATCATAGACCGAGAAATACCCTTCTAGAAAATGTAATCATCTATATACGACATCTGCATCTACATGGCCCTCAAATACAGAATGTCAAAGTTGACATGTACCTTTAAAGGAGAGGCACCTCTAGAGTAGCCGATGGATGTAGATGCATCGTCGGTGGGCAACCATTGAAGGATCTGGGAAAAGTTATCCACCATCTCATTCCTTTGTTTCTCGAGGGCCTCCTCAACAATAATTTGATAGCATCTCCTGCTCCATCATCTTTATTTTCTTCCACCATGGGAGGTCGTCGGGGTTTGCGAGGCTGATCTTGCAAGCGTTCAGCCAGATCAAGCACTAACTCCTTATACCCTGACCTCGTTGGGAACATGAAAAGAAAAAATAAAGAATACCGTTGTGATACCACTGGTCCGAATTTATGTAGGAACGTAATAGAATACACATATAACCATAAATACAAAGATGCAACAGAACTAACACTTCATTTATTAATATCAAAGAACTGAAATTTGTTTACAGACATAATGGAAATAAACTAGCTAGGGTGCTGGTAGCTTATCTCTGAGAAGAGAAAAGGAAACTACAGGCCTCTGAACTATGTTACAATGAGGTTCGAAGGCCTATTTATTGTTGAGAATCAATGTAAAACCATAAACATCTAAAAACCTAACCCTAGGAGATGAAGCACCAAAACTATGGGCCCCGTTTGGGTAAAATGGTACATCAACTTCCCGGGACGTAACTTTGGCATATGATCTCTATTTGATGCGTTCAATACCTTGTTAGAAAGATATATCCGAGGATTGCAAATTTAATGTGAGAAACATCAAAGGAAATTCCATATTTCTACTGGTTTTCCCAAAAGACGTTGCTTAGGGCCTCAAAACGGCTCTGGAAGTTCAAGACCCGAAAATCTGCTAAAAATAGTAAGTTGTGTTGAAACTGAAAAAATGAAAGAACCGATGGTGGGGGTCCAAATAGAATAGGTAGGTGGCCACCAATATCCACCTGAATCAGCCTCGCCGTAATGTTCTTGCATTGTAGCAATAAATACTTTATTCCTTGTAATTATTTTCTTGTTGGGAATGGACTTATGTTGTAATGAAGATATCGAAGAAGCTAAATTGCCTTCATCCTTATCATAGAAAAGGATCTAAAAGTATACTCATTTAACATATCTACTTTTCACATTTATTTAAACACAAATGTACTTAGAGTATTAAAAGTTTTTTTGCAAAAGTGGTATATATAGTTTTTTTTTCAACAAAAGGTTATCTTAACCAACCAAAATTCTGGTAAGAGAGTTTAATATTGAGAACTTGTATAGAAGAGATTTGCAGTTGAGTAAATTTTCTCCCTTTCTTCCTCCTAGAGCTTGTAACTTTCCAAGATAAAAGATATTCTGGAAAAATATCTATTGCGGAGATTAATACAACTAATTGATCTATCTTTGAAATGTAAAACTCTTTTGGACAATACATGGAAATGAGCCATTTGTTTACAGATTCTCTAGAATTAATAAGACCAATTTTATAAGAACCAAATTAATTCAATGTGAGGTCAGCCATACTCCATACGCACATAAAGTATAATTCATTTTTTTAGTCGTATAGAATAGAATGTTTGTCTGGGTCAATTGTCATGTGTTATTGTGAACAATGATGTGATCCTTATTTCAAATTTATCTAACTCTATAAGGAAATGAGCCATAGCCATTTTTATATAAGTTGCACTTGCACTTATACATTGTAGTCATACATGTTGTATTCAATCTTATTTAATATAGTTATTTTATCCTATTTAGAGAATTTCGTTATGAAAAAGTGACATATAAGAATCTCAAAAACAGTTCTAATCACATAGATTTTTTTTTACTTTTGATCATGTCTGGTAACATAACTAACACAATATAATTATCTTATCTTATTGAGAGAAATTCATTATGAAAAGTGGCATTTAAGAATCTACAAAATATTAGTGATCACAGAAAAATTTCTTTGACTTGTGATCATGTCTCTTAAGATAACTAAATGATCAGGAACTCAAGTCCAAGCCATAGAAAAAGCTTAAAATTGAAAGTATTCAAAATCACTTGCAACCTGAATGACCAGATAGGCCTCGGCGACACGATCCCAATGCCACAAATGACACTCAAATCCGACTTCGCATGTGGAAGTTATGAAGGTTTGAAGTTTACAATTTCCTCCAAAAATTCAGTTTGACCAGGTTTGACTTCAATTTTTGAAAAAATAAAATAAGGGAATATTCCTTGGAATATTCATCTTGGTCCAATTATTTTATGACAAGTGGCATCTTCGGGTTCGATGGCAGTTTGACTTGGATTTTTGTGGACCAATTATGGGTTACCACGTGGCAGGCCCAGAGGGCGCCACGTGGCCCCCTGTCGGTGTAATGGTGGTTATGTAAAAATTTTGTAAGTCTAAGGGTTTGAACCCGAGACCTCATTCCCGCAAGCACAAGCACCCGACCATTCCACCTATTTGTTGAATCTTAACTATATGGTGGCACATTATGTATTTAAGTTTTGTTTAAAACATATGCGGCGAAAAATGGGGGCCAGCCCACTTATATGCGAGTTCCATATGCCCAGATCTCGGAACCATGGCGATATATTCCTAGCGGTTATCATTGCAGTTTAAATGGATAATGTTCACATGACCTACGGCGGAAGTTTGGCATTAAAATTAATGCCACGGTTTTCAAACCGTTGGCCTAACGGTTCCGCTGGAGGGGTGTAGTTGGTCCATGTGACCAATACCCCAAAAATTTAATGTTAACTATTTAAACTGACCACTTATTTAGGAGGAGCACGCCATCTTTGGCGGAATGGCCGAATTTAACTGGAGCTAACTCCAGTTAGCCACATTTGGTGGAGTTTTTTTAGGCCTGATTGGGCAAAAATGGTTTTGGCCATAACTTTTGATAGGCTCAACCTTCTGGAACGATTTTTATTTTTATTTTCGGATATTATCAGAATTCTGAAGCCAATGGTATAGGTTTCAAAGCCATTGGAGATGATATTAAGCCTGTTTAGCTTCGAAGAAGCTTTTTGAGCCACGAGGGCCATTTTGGGTTTGGAGCTATGTTGAGCTATGGTTAACCATTTTAGGTGAACCAAAAGTCATTTTTTACTATTTAAAGCATTCCAGAGCCATTGGGATAGGTTTCATTTCAGAGGCCAAAAACCTTTAGGAGAGTTTTCAAGGCCACTAGGGCCATTTTGGGGTTTGAGCTGTTTTGAGTTGTGGTTATCTGTTTGAGGTGAAACAAAGATCTATTTCAGCTAATTTCGACCTTCTGAAGCCATTGGAAGAGGTTTCAGAGGAATTTTAGTACTTCTACAGCCCAAAAATATTTCAAGAAGTGTAAATAGCCAGTAGGACATTAATGAATAAATCACTGTTTATGGTAATTTCTCACTGTTTAGTTAATTTGGAAAAGCATTATTAGCTATTTCCTGTCTTCTGAATCATTATTTGTATTCATATTTGTCTATTGAGACACTTATAATCTTGTATTGCATTTGAGAGCTTTTTAAGACAAGAGGACAAGTTCATTTTGGGAGGCTTGATCCAATAGATGTAGCCCAAGAGGGGTGAACTGCTCATCAAACACGTGTCATGATATGCTGAAGTTATATTGTTGTATATGTCTAATTTAATAAGTTAAACAGAAAATTAAAATAACTTACCTTGACACATAAACTCTTATACAGCTACCAAAAACACTCTATTTCAATTGCAAAACATGAATAACTGTTTGCATATATATATTATGGAAAATGACTATCTTGAACAACAAATACAAGTCATTTCATTTTCATATTATGAGTGTTAACTTCTACAAGTTCTATAGACAGAGTCTGTAAAGGGCCAGGTAGCCTCTGGATCTCATCCTTTCTTTAAAGGTCACATATCCAGTAAATGCCCGTACATTCAATCTCTAGAATAGTTTTAAGTAGTTTTTTAATCAGCTAGACTTGGAGTTTTTGCACACATTTAATTAAAATGGAAATGGATACCTTGCACCCATTTTCAAGTACTTCCATTTTCAGATCAAATGGTATCAGAGCTTTGTTTAAGTTGGGTTGTGCTCAGGTTGAGCATTGGTTGTGAAAAATGTGTTAAAACAGTCAATCTTACTGTTTTATTGGTTGCAAAATGATTGTATGAGTTTTCTTGATTTGAAAATATAGTTGTTGATAGCTAAGTCTTGGAAAGGAAAAAATAGTTGTAGGATATTTCCTTATCCCAAAGTACCTCAAGATTATCTTTGGAAAACAAACTCCAATAGTTTGTGTTTTATGGCTGCTTGAATAAGAAGGGGTCTTTACTGACATTTGGTAAAAGCTTGTCATTTGTTGGAAAGCTTTGAGAACTTTTCTTTGGAATTTCATTTTGTTAAATTTGACCATTTACATAATGTCAACTTCTTCTACAAGTGAATATTCCTCTTTCACGAGATTCTTCAATGATGACATGAAGAATGAGTTCATTAAGGTGAAGGACATGGTGCAGATTCTCATTGAGGATCAAAGAGAAAGTGTTAAGTTTCATGCACAATTGTTGGCTATGAAGGACGAGAAGGAAACAATTCTCCAAAGGTTGCATGACATGGAGAAACAGCTCCCTCAAGCTCAAGAAGCTTTGTCCAAGAACAAGCGTGAGGAAGAGGTAAACCATTCCAACTTGTCTCCAATTTCCTCTATTGAAAAGTTTGTTGGTTCTTTTGAAAAACATACAAGGGGAATAAGGTCCAAAATAATGTTTAAGATGGGCTATCATGAAGGTAAAGGTTTGGGCAAGCATGCACAAGGCATGGTTGACCTTATTTCCATTGTGGAGCGACCCAAGAATGTTGGTCTAGGTTATGTGCAGTTTAATGGCGAAGACTCCAAATCCTTGAATGCATGTGATGCAAATTTAAAGAGAACATTTATTCCAAGTTATGAAATGCATATATGTCAAATTTGTTTTAAGGATGATTGCCATTTTTTTAAGCCATCATTGCCGCAAGTAGAGGGTAAACATGTCGCTTATGGAGAGCCTTCAAGTCCAAACAGTTTTCAAGATAAGAATTGTGATGAAAGTCTGAAAAAGAAAGTTGTCTCCTCTACTAGTTCATCGTCTTTCGAAGACAAAAAGGATGGACATTCCATGCAGCAAAAGGGGTATAATTATTCACATGATCAATTTGATTATGTTTCAGCAAAGAATGATAATTTTTCTTTTTCAAATGAAAGAAAGTTTTTTTTCACATATCGTGGTGGATTTAACCATGTTGCTTCAAGTTGCTGGTTGAAAAAGAAAGCACACAGGAAGCAGAAGAGGCAAAGAGAACTTTCTCAGAAAGTGCTTAAGAGTTGCACATTTTGTCAAAGGAAGGGACATGATGTCTCTGATTGTTGGACTTTGCATCCAACAAATCGTCCAAAGCACATGCAGCTAGAGGACAAAAATCTTGGCGTAAGTGGATCTATGGATTCCATTATCGATATGGAAATGGAAGATTCACATGAAGGTGTATTGCAACTGCAAAAGATGCCATGGAGTTGGCTTGGTAGGAAGTGGATTAACTTCTTATTGCAGTAAGTCATCTACATTTTGTACATGCAAATTTCAGATTGGTATTGCGAGAAAAATTTGGTTGGGATTCGGCACAAGTACATGGCTCATTCAGCAAAATTTGCCATGAGAACAGTTGGAAAGTCAGGAAAATTTTTGGAAGCTGAAGAAAAGAAGATGTTGTTATTCTCTCATTTTCTATACTACAGTTCAGTTTCTTCATTTCAGTGAGCTTTTGGGGTCCAAAATTTTCTCGTTTGGGAGGTGTGATCAGGAGCTCAAGTCCAAGCCATAGAAAAAGCTCAAAATTGAAAGTGTTCAAAATCACTTGCAACCTGAACAACCAGATAGGCCTCGGCGATACAATCCCAACGCCGTGAACGACACTCAAATCCTACTTCGCATGTGAAATTTATGAAGGTTTGAAGTTTACAATTTCCTCCAAAAATTCAGTTTGACCAGGTTTGACTTCAATTTTTGAAAAAAAAAAGAATATTCCAAGGAATATTCTTGGAATATTCCTTGGAATATGCCTCTTGGTCCAATTATTTTGTGACAAGTGGCATCTTCGGGTTCGATGGCAGTTTGACTCGGACTTTTGTGGACCAATTATGGACTACCACGTGGCAGGCCCAGAGGGCGCCACGTGGCCCCCTGGTCGGTGTAATGGTGGTTATGTAAAATTTTTGTAAGTCTAAGGGTTTGAACCTGAGACCTCATGCCTACAAGCACAAGCGCCCGACCGTTTCGCCTATCCGTTGAGTCTTAACTATGTGGTGGCACATTATGTATTTAAGTTTTGTTTAAAACATATGCGGCAGCAAATGAGGTCCAGCCCCCTTATATGCAAGTTCCATATGCCCAGAGCTCGGAACCATGGTGATATATTCATGGCGATTACCATTGCAGTTTAAACGGATAATGTTCACATGACTTACGGCAGAAGTTTGGCATTAAAATTAATGCCACGATTTTCAAACCGTTGGCCTAATGGTTCCGCCGGAGGGGTGTAGTTGGCCCATGTGACCAATCTTATCACTCAGTAATTTCTCCAGATTCAAGAGAAATAGTCTGAGGTAACCACAAACCAACTTTTAGGTACATAATCTAGCCAATCTGTACCCAGAGAGGGCTCTCTCTTTAAGTTTTAGCTTTGTTTTTGAAAGATATTAGGCTAGTTATGAAAGTTTAGGGATTTTAATTGTGTTTGGGTGATGGAATTCAATAGTAGAGGGGTAGGAATGAATAGTTTAGGCCATTGGGCTAATGGAGTCAAAAAAGATGGCTTAACTGGATTTAGTTTTTTAACAAGGGATGGTTTCACAAGGCAAGGTAATCAAATAGAGAACAATTAAAGATTTAAAATGAATGGAATGGATTCGAAATGGGTGAAGGGAAATTAAGAATCCTTTAACATATTTCGAAAGAGGGAACTTGAATGATTATTAATAAAGAGCAATTAAGAATTCTTTACTAAATAATCAAAAATGAATAAACTAGAAAACAGGAGCAATTAAGAATTCATTGTTCATACTAGTTCAGAGGAAAACATTAAGAATAACAACGATTGAAAACAGATTGCACTCAAGCACTTTCTGAATTATTCTTTTTCGTTTATCATTCAGATATGAAACATAGATGGTATAATAAACAAGTATAAAACTTTAAAACAAAAGAGATAGAAGACTTATTGATCTGGTGTCTGACTCAAGAATTCCGTGAAATGTCCTTTGCATAAATCATTTATCCAGCTAGCCATGCGAAATTTTTCCAACAACACTTTATTCCAAAATAATCAGTATTACATCAAATTCTAAGAATCCACCCCCCAAATACTTCCAAGGTATTTATACAAATTCTAAACTAAATTATCTTGAAAAAATATCAAGATTATTTCACAAATCTCTCTAACTGTTTTACATAAATAGAACTTAAGTAAAGGACACTCAAACTAATGCATCTATTTGGCACTATTTTTTATGGATAGGTGATGACAAAGAGGAGAATTCGAATTTGATCCAACTCTTAGTTGATGATGAGGCATCCAAGTCACTAACTGCTTCCTTTCTTTGTGCATTCTGCTCCAACAATTATGCAAACTTGGGGTCCAATGATATCTTTTTATTTTTCAATCCGTAATAGATATGTGAAAAGTGAAAGAGGTTATTGTAGAATAATATGTTGGTGAGATAAACATCGTTCAGTTTCCTCAAATGCTTCTCCAGCTGTGCACAATAAGCTTTGTAAACATATGTGTAAAACAGAGTTTTACAGAGTCTGAAAAATAGCCTGTAAAGATGTGCATGTATCTCTAATTTTAAAATCACTATGAAACAAGTGAGATAGGTTTTTTTATATGGGTCTCTTAGGAACAAAAAATTCCTTCAGTTTTGTATGATATATTTCAGATTAGCCAAAATCTTCTCTGCAAAAGGATGACTTAACTGTAATTTTCTGCAAAAAGTGCTTTCCAACACTGTTTAATATTTCCAAAACCATAATAGATGTTAGAAACGTGAGAGAGGTTTTTGTAGATGGTCCTCTTAAGAACATAAACCTCCTTCAGTTTTGAAAAATTCATCTTGGATTGATCACAATAGTTTCTACAAAACAATGACTAAAACATGAAATTTCTGCAAAAATGTTCCTTCTTGTTGTGTTTTTCATCTTTTCACTTTTTTGTTCTTTTGACTGTTTTACTTTTACTTTAGAAAAACTTCAATGTTGGTGAAAGTATTTTCATGTATTTTTTACCATTTTACTTCCTCTGTATTTACTTTTACTGTTTACCTTTGACTGCTCTGTAACTTCATTTTAACTTTCACTATGACTTTTACTTGATACACTTTAACCTGTTTGATCCCTATTTATCCTTTTTACCGTTACTTACTGTAGTAAATAACCAAAATTCATCCAAGGATATTTTTTACAAAAGGTCCAACATGTCTTCACACCATTGTGCTTTTGGTATTCTGGTTCTTTGAAGCTTTCTCAGGGTCTCATCAATTTCTGTGTACCTGAAAAAGGTAGGCTGAATTGGAAACAAGTTCTTTACCTCATGTTCGAGATAAAACAAATTTTCCAGACTGTCATAATGAATTTTTCCTGTAGGCAACGCCTTTGCTGTGGATGAACTTGTTGAGGGACTTGCCTGGTTGTCTGCATAAAATGATGAAAATAACGTGCACTTGTTTGTTTTATTCACAAAGTCAAGGTTGGCGGGGGTTTTATTATTTCGAACGGATGACGTACGCGGGAAAAGGTTTGTCATATGCGGAGGGTGGTGAATGGTACGTATCGCACCGCTTTTGGGGATGGGTGGTATTCAACCGGGAGCCAGCGATTCCATACATCTTGTGACGCATGGCGAGGCACTGTTTGCAAAATCACTCCGCGAACGCGCGCTATCGTTCGGTCGTGGAGGCCAATGGGATATGGATGACAGCGGTTGGATTTGGAAGGGTTAATCGGACAGCTATCGGGGAGACAAGATGAGGGGAGTTTAATGAGGGTGGGCCCAACATAATTAAAGATTTTTTAATTTCATCGGGAGCAACATGATTGGTCGGGTAAGTTATTAATTAACCGTGGGGGTTAATTAATCCTTATTCAATGTGGCGAGGAGTCGGGGCTCTTAATTAGTTGCAGATTTAACTAATTAATCTCAATTAACATAGTATTATGGTTATATTTCAACCAAGGGGCGGGATATATAATATTTGGGGATTTTATATAATTATAATAATACGGGAACGGGTTGATTTATATAGAGAATTAAATAATAAATTTAAAAGTTAATATGTGAAAATGAATGAAAAGCGCTAAGTATGAAAACATTAGGATTATGTATTTAACTTATGCTTGAATGAAAAAGGGTTTTTATGGGATATTGTGTAATTTTCCCAAGTAAAATAGGATTTTACTTAGGAAAAGACTTATGAAAGTAAATTGAATGACTTATGGATGGTTTTAAGTACTTAGGCTTTTTAAATTACTGGGCCGAGGGTCCGATCCCTCCAAAATTCAAGGAAATGCTTTGAGCCCCTCTAATTTTCAAATGCCTTAATACTTAGGGGAAATTAGTGAAATTTTTAGGGAAAAATGAGAAGGGGAGTTAATCATTTGACCTTATTTTGCTTGAAATTTTTCCAGTGTAATGTCTGCCTTGCATTTGTGATGAAAGTAAGGATTAACACATTTATAATCATTATCCATCACATGTAATTCTGCAACAACATCTACCTACCCTACCTACTTTAACCTACCATTTTTTCTTCTTTATTAGGGTGCACTTAGACTGAGAAACCCTTATCACACTTTCTTTTGCTTTACATGCAGAAATCTATCTAAATCTAACCTTATTACATCCAAGGGCTCAGATTAAAATATTGAGCTCCTTTTATTTACTCTACATATCTACTTATCTGCCAAGATTAAACAGTTTGGTCAGATTTTATTCGCTATCTCTAAAACATAAAATTGAAAGATGAACTAGCCAAGCTTAAGTTGTTTGACTGTTCACCAATTGTGGCATAAGATACAACTTGCACACAATTTGTTTATTTACATAAGAGCAAAAAATAGTGGCATTTAGACTTGCACACTTTCCTTGGCCTTTATTTTGGCGGGGTTCATTTTCTTTTGCTTTTTTGGCCATTTTTATTCTTTTCACCCTTTGATTTTTCTTTTAGGGTATACCCTCTTTACATTTTTTAAATTTTTTTAATTGTTTTTGACAATATGGAAAACCTTTGCAACAAGGAAGGGTATGAACATATTACATAGCCCATCAAGTCAATCATGATATATGACACCTATTGGTATAGGAGCATAACACTGGCTCCACTTGGGGATGGCTTTTCCTGGTGAAAAGTCAAGAACAACAGGTCAGTTTTCCTTAGACATTGACCTTTGATGATCTTAGTAAGTGTCTTTTGTCTTCTGCAAACTGAAATCCGATCTGAAACTAAAACAACACACAAAAAAATTTCAAACCAACTTAATGAAAAACTAGCTGAAAATTGAAAACTAAAAAAAATGTTCAAAATTCTGAGCTTATTAGCACTCATCTACCTACTCAATCTATTGTTCAACTGCTGGTTAGGTAAAATGAAATAGCCAATGCAACCATTCAAGTATTATGTATTTTGATAGATTCTTTTGCATTTTCTTGTTGATTATCAAAACGGTACTTCTGCAACCTATTAGAAACTTGTCAACAAATGAGAGGATAAGGAAATACTTGATTTCCTTTGTTGACTCTAAAAACTGTACAAAAGGATATTGCAAAATATATACACTGATGTTTAACTGATCTAAACAACCATACATCTGTTCTGGATGGCCTCCATGCCATGAATCTGAAATGTTATTTTCGTCTTTATCTCCCTGCAAACTTTCAGATAAAATTTTTGATGATATTCCTACTGATTGTAATGTTTGACTATTGAATCCTTTATCATCTTCATTGTGAAAATCATAGTTATTTAATAGAGGAATGCTTTGAATGCCTTCAATATTCAACATATCTGCTATTGGATCCTGAAAAACTTGGGAAAATGGTTGCAACCTATAGCATATAGGTTTCCATGAGACTTCATAAACTTCAACAAGTTTCTCATCCTTTTCATTAAATATGTTATACCACATTTCCTTTAAAAGTTGAAATGGTTCAAAACATAGTGGTATGAAACTTTCTTGTGTCATTTGATTATTTATTTCAATAGGAACCGATAACTGCAATTGTGAAACTGAAAAATCTTGATCAATAGTTTCATTATCTTCTTTGTTGTCAATCACAATTCCTAAAGATTGCTGATTATTGATGGCATGAAAGTTGTCTCTAATGAACTGAAATGAGGCAAGACAAAGAGGTAAAGAACCTTCACTTATTTCCACATTTTCTGCTCTTTCTTCCTCACTCTTATGGCTGATCTGTATTGGCTGATCATTGTCTTCAATCTACTGAAATTGCATTTCTTTGTACTCCAAACTAGCTTCTGATTGCTCTGTAAAGTTAGCTTGAGTTTGGAGAACATAACTATCATCATAATGATCATACTTAGGCAAATAATTAAAAAAAAAGAATGTCATCAAACATACACATTAGATCAGCAGATTCCTCTTCCTCATATTGATCTGTAAATTCATTTTCTGATCTATGATAATTTGAATTAAGAGGAATTTGTTCATGGCTATCAACCTCTTCTATTTCTTCATGGTGATTTTGAATAAAAAAATCATCTTTCATAGTGATCTCTTGTGTTCTTTCATCTAGTTTTCTTACCAAAAGGCTGAGTTTTACCTCTGCAATATTTTTCTTTTCCTCTTCTTCTGCTTTCAACTTTTCCTGTCTGATTTGCAGATTAAATTCTACATCAACTGCAATGTTCTGCATCTGTACAAGTGTTTTTGGATCTCTTTCTCTTAACCGAAATTATATTTCTGGATCAAAGGCACTTAGATAATGCAAGAGAGCTGAATCATGAGGAGGTCCAATATTTTCTTGCACTAAATAATAAACTTGATTAAATCTGTCAGAAAATTGTTGTATTGTTTCATTTGGATGTTTTTTTAACTGATTATATTCTTCCATGATCACAAAAGGATTAACTTTGATTATCCATCTATCAAGAAAAATTTTGATAAATTGCTGGAAATTTGAGATGCTAACATTAGGCAGATTTTTGAACCAATTCTTTATTCTATTTTGCAAAGAAAGAGCAAAAAGTCTGATTTTAACATCATCTTCATCAATCTCAAATAAATCCAAATAATTCTCAAAACCTTGAATATGTTTTTGGGCAGTGATACCATTCTCTCCATCAAATCTAGGAATATACTTGTAGTATTTTTTAAGAAAATCATGGAGTATAAGAGGTAAAATAAGGGGCTTATATCTATCTGGAACTTTATATGGTACATGGATATGTACAAGGATTGTAAGATCAGTCTTGATTATCTGAGGCTTCTTAATTGGAAAATGATCATCATTAGATTCATAAGAAAGTTGCTCAAAGAGATTAGGAGAATTATTACTTACAATCTTCAAAGGAAAATAATTAAAAACTAATCTAAGATCTTCTATAAAATACAATATACATTGAAAAACTTTCTTAATGAGAAATAACATAATGTCTTGGATTAAGATCCAAGTTGAAAGCCTGATCCTTCCATATTGTTCTTTGAGATTCATTCCTCCAGTGGAGTCTTTATTGTGAAATTGATTTGGAGTCGTCAGGTGGATGATTTTAACCTTTATGTGTCTGATCGTTGTGCACCATCATAGATTAGATCTGAACCTGTAAAATATTTCTGAAGAAAATGTTAGTCTTCCCCAGTATGGTCGCCACTATGTTATCACTCAGTAATTTCTCCAGGTTCAAGAGAAATAGTCTGAGATAACCACAAACCAACATTTAGGTACAGAATCTAGCCAATCTTTACCCAGAGAGGGCTCTCTCTTTAAGTTTTAGCTTTGTTTTTTAAAGATATTAGACTAGTTATGAAAGTTTAGGGATTTTAATTGTGTTTGGGTGATGGAATTCAATAGCAGAGGGGTAGGACTGAATAGTTTAGGCCATTGGGCTAATGGAGTAAAAAAATATGGCTTAACTGGATTTAGTTTTTTAACAAGGGATGGTTTCACAGGGCAAGGTAATCAAATAGGGAATAATTAAAGATTTAAAATGAATGGAATGGACTCGAAATGGGTGAAGGGAAATTAAGAATCCTTCAACATATTCCAAAAGAGGGAACTTGAATTATTATTAATAAAGAGCAATTAAGAATTCTTTACTAAATAATAAAAAATGACTAAACTAGAAAACATGGGCAATTAAGAATTCACTGTTCATACTAGTTCAGAGGAAAACATTAAGAATAACAACGATTGAAAACAGATTGCACTCAAGCACTTTCTGAATTATTCTTTTTCGTTTATCATTCAGATATGAAACATAGATGGTATAATAAACAAGTATAAAACTTTAAAACAAGAAAGATAGAAGACTTATTGATCCGGTGTCTGACTCAAGAATCCTGTGAAAAGTCCTTTGCATCAATTCTTTATCCAACTAGCCATGCGAAATTTGTCCAACAACACTTTATTCCAAAATAATCAGTATTACAGCAAATTCTAAGAATCCACCCCCCAAATACTTTCAAGAGTGAAGTATTTATACAAATTCTAAACTAAAATATCTTGAAAAAATATCAAGATTATTTCACAAATCTCTCCAACTGTTTTACATAAATAGAACTTAAGTAAAAACACTCAAACTAATGCATCTATTTGGCACTATTTTTTATGGATAGGTGATGACAAAGAATAGAATTTGAATTTGATCCAACTCTTAGTTGATGATGAGGCATCCAAGTCACCAACTGCTTCCTTTCTTTGTGCATTCTGCTCCAACAATTCTGCAAACTTGGGGTCCAATGATATCTTTTTATTTCTCAATCCTTAATAGATATGTAAAAAGTGAAAGATTTTATTGTGTATTAATATGTTGGTGAGATAAAACTCTTTAAGTTTCCTAAAATTCCTCTCCAGCTGTGCACAATAAGCTCTGTAAAAATATGTGTAAAACAGAGTTTTACAGAGTCTGAAAAATAGTCTGTAAAGATGTGCATGTATCTCTGATTCTGAAATCACCGTGCAAAAAGTGAGATAGGTTTTTGTATATGGGTCTCTTAAGAACAAAAACCTCCTTCAGTTTTGTATGATATATTTCGGATTGGCAACAATATTCTCTGCAAAAGGATGCCTTAACTGGAATTTTCTGCAAAAAGTGCTTTCCAACATTGTTTAATATTAACAAAACCATAATAGCTGTTAGAAAAGTGAGAGAGGTTTTTGTAGATGGTCTTCTTAAGAACATAAACCGCCTTCAATTTTGCAAAATTCATCTTGGATTGATCACAATAGTTTCTACAAAACAATGACTAAAACATGAAATTTTTGCAAAAATGTTCCTTCTTGTTGTGTTTTTCATCTTTTCACTTTTTTGTTCTTTTGACTGTTTTACTTTTACTTTAGACAAACTTCAATGTTGGTGAAAGTATTTTCATTTCTTTTTTACCATTTTATTGCCTCTGTATTTACTTTTACTGTTTACCTTTGACTGCTCTGTAACTTCATTTTAACTTTCACTCTGACTTTTACCTGATACACTTTAACTTGTTTGATCCCTGTTTATCCTTTTTACCATTACTTACTATAGTAAATAACCAAAATTCATCCAAGGATATTTTTTACAAAAGGTCCAACATGTCTTCACACCATTGTACTTTTGGTATTCTGGTTCTTTGAAGCTTTCTCAGGGTCTCATCAGTTTCTGTGTACCTGAAAAAGGTAGGTTGAATTGGAAACAAGTTCTTTACCTCATGTTCAAGATAAAACAAATTTTCCAGACTGTCATAAATAATTTTTCCTGTAGGCAATGCCTTTTCCGTGGATGAACTTGTCGATGGACTTGCCTGGTTGTCTGCATAAAATGATGAAAATAACATGCACTTATTTGTTTTATTCACAAAGTCAAGGTTGGCGGGGTTTTATTATTTCGGATGGATGACCTACGCGGGAAAAGGTTTGTCATATGCGGAGGGCGGTGAACGGTACGTATCGCACCGCTTTTGGGGATAGGTGGTATTCAACCGGGAGCCAGCGATTCCATACATCTTGTGACGCGTGGCGAGGCACTGTTTGCAAAACCACTCCGCGATCGCGCGCTATCGTTCGGCCGTGGAGGGCAATGCGATATGGATGACAGCGGTTGGATTTGGAAGGGTTAATCAGACGGCTATCGGGGAGACAAGATGAAGGGATTTTAATGCTGGCGGGCCCAACATAATTAAATATTTTTTAATTTCATCGGGAGCAACATGATTGGTCGGGTAAGTTATTAATTAACCGTGGGGGTTAATTAATCCTTATTCAATGTGGCGGAGAGTCGGGGCTCTTAATTAGTTGCAGATTTAACTAATTAATCCCAATTAACACAGTATTATGTTTATATTTCAACCAAGGGGCGGGATATATAATATTTGGGGATTTTATATAATTATAATAATACGGGAACGGGTTGATTTATATAGGGAATTAAATAATAAAGTTAAAAGTTAATATGTGAAAATGAATGAAAAGCACTAAGTATGAAAACATTAGGATTATGTATTTAACTTATGCTCGAATGAAAAAGGGTTTTTATGGGATATTGTGTAATTTTCCTAAGTAAAATAGGATTTTACTTAGGAAAATACTTATGGAAGTAAATTAAATGACTTATGGATGGTTTTAAGTACTTAGGCTTTTTAAATTATTGGGCCGAGGGTCCGGTCCCTCCAAAAGTCAAGGAAATGCTTTGAGCCCCTCTAATTTTCAAATGCCTTAATACTTAGGGGAAATTAGTGAAATTTTTATGGAAAAATGATAAGGGGAGTTAATCATTTGACCTTGTTTTGCTTGAAATTTTTCCAGTGTAATGTCTGCCTTGCATTTGTGATGAAAGTAAGGATTAACACATTTAGAATCATTATCCATCACATGTAATTGTGCAACAACATCTACCTACCCTACCTACTTTAACCTATCATTTTTTCTTCTTTATTAGGGTGCAATTGGACTGGAAAACCCTTATCACACTTTCTTTTGCTTTACATGTAGAAATCTATCTAAATCTAACCTTATTACATCCAAGGGTTCAGATTAAACTATTGAGCTCCTTTTATTTACTCTAAATATCTACTTATCTGCCAAGATTAAACAGTTTGGTCAGATTTTATTCTCTATCTCTAAAACATAAAATTGAAAGATGAACTAGCCAAGCTTAAACTGTTTGACTGTTCATAAATTGTGGCATAAAATACAAGTTGCACACAATTTGTTTATTTACATAAGAGCAAAAAGTAGTGGCATTTAGACTTGCGCACTTTCCTTGGCCTTTCTTTTGGTGGGGTTCATTTTCTTTTACTTTTTTGGCCATTTTTATTTTTTTTCACCCTTTGATTTTTCTTTTAGGATATACCCTTTTTACATTTTTTAAATTTTTTGATTTTTTTGACAATATGGAAAACCTTTGCAACAAGGAAAGGTATGAACATATTACATAGCCCATCAAGTCAATCATGATATATGACACCTATTGGTATAGGAGCATAACACCTACAACAAGCATGTAATCTACATACAATAGAAATATAATATATATGCCATCATTTTGATTTTTAAGATAAACACAATGGTGAGGGTGACATCTATTATAACCTTGTTCAGACGTAAACCTATCAAATTTTAGATACCAATTGTTTGGAGCCTATTTTAAGCCATAAAAATTTTTCTTCAATTTTCACATTAATTTATCCTTCCCTTTGACCTCTTACCCTTGTGTTTGTTGCATGTATATTTCTTCCTCCAAATCCCCATGGATAAAGGTTTTCTTTAAATCTAACTTCTCAAGGTACAAATATTTTGTTGCCACTAGACTTAAAATAGTTATCACTGAATTCATCAAAGTCTATACCTTTCTTTTGTGCAAACCCCTTCACCATAAGCCTAGCCTTATACCTTTTCTTTCCTCCATCTTCTTCCTTCAACTTGTAAACCAATTTATTCTTCAATGTTGTTTTACGTGCAAGAAACTTAAATAAGTCCCAAGTTTGGTTATGTATCAAGGACTCCATCTCTTCTTCCATGGAATTCTCCCACTTCTTCCTAGTTTATACCTGCATTGCTTCTTCATATATTTCCGGTTCATAAGAATCAGTAAAAAATACATAATATAATGAAAAAGAGTATCGTTAAAGGGGTATACTTATCTTATTAGATCTTCTAACACCACTTTTAGGTGTTTGAGGTGCATGCTTTTGTTTTGGTTGTATTTTTTATCGTGGTTGTTGATCATTACAATTTTCAAGCACCTTTACTTTTTTTGTGATCTCATCAAGCACTGTGTATTCTTTGTTTTCCTTTTCATGTTTCATTACCTACATCTGATCCTTATACAAGGCCTTTTCATTTAATATGACATCTTTGTTCCTAATGATTTTGTGATTTTCATAGTCATATAAGTGATAACCAAAATCATTAACACCATATCCACTAAAGGAGCATTTCTTTGATTTAGCCTCAAGATTTGTTCTATTTTATTTATTAATGTGGACAAAGGATTCAAAATCTAAAGTCTTTAAAAATGAGTAATTTACCTTTTTACATGTTCATGCCTCCTTAGGAATACCACCATCCAAGGAACTTGAAGGCCCTTTTCTTATTAGATAAACAATAGTATCTACAACATCTGCCAAAAATTATAAGGACAATCCTTCTTTCAATCTCATGCACCCTTCATGCTCCATGATTGTCATCTTCATCCTTTATGACAAACCATTTTCCTCCAGTCTTCCTAAAACTTCCTTCCCTCTGTGAATTCCATGCTCTAAGTAGTAGTTATCAAACTCTTTGTTGAAGTATTCACCTCCATTGTATGATATGAGACACTTCAACTTCTTTCCTATCTCATTCTCAACCAAAGCTTTCCATTTCTTGAAAGTATCAAATACATCATATTTATTTCCAATACTGTAAATCTAGGTTTTCCTAGTTGCATCATCAATAAAAGTAACATAATAGCGAGAGATACCGAGAGATGATACCTGATTCGGTCCCCATACATCTGTGTGCACAAGATATAATTTTCCACTCTCCTTTTCTTTCCCAAATATGATAAATCTAACTCTCTTCTACTTTACATAAACCCATTTCTCACAGAAATCCAAATTAACATGCTTCAAACCTAGCAACAATTTTTTTGAGTGAAGAATCTGCTTCCCTTTCTCACTCATGTGTCCGAGCCTACGATTCCACAATTTATTGTTTACTCCTATGGAGGTTAAATCATTAAAAAATTTAGAAATACCATTGCATAAATACAATGTACCAACCTTTTATCCTTTTTCTATTACCAAGGCTCCTTTAGTGACCTTCCAGGTTTTTTCTGTAAAAGTACTTACACAGCCTTGACCACATAACTACCCTGTTGAGATTATATTTTTCTTCAGATATGGAACATGTCTTACCTCCTTCAATATCCATTGGTTTCCATTTTGTTTCTTTATGAAAACCTTACCCATCCCAAAAATTTTACAAGGTTTATCATCACCCAAATGAACCTATCCAAAATATCCTTGAACATAGTCATGAAAATGTTTTCTATTGACTGTGGGATGGAATCAAGCCCCTTGATCTACCACCCAAACATCAATAATATTCTCTAATGAAATAATCAAAGCATCTTGCAACACATCACCTATTACATTCGTTCATGATTTTTCTCTTGATGTCCATCTCCTTATTTTCCCTTCCGATATTTGCAATATTTCTTCAGGTGTCCTTTATTCCCACATTTCTAGCACACTATCCCTAATCTAGATTTGGTTTTTCCTTTTCTTCAATTAATATGATTTCCTAGACTCCTTCCTATTTACATTTTTCTTCCCCTAGACTTTTCATTCAAATTGTTACTTGGTGTCTCACTAGAGATTTTCCATTGCATTTCCTCGCTAAGGATGGAAACAACAACATCATAAAAATTTAATGTACTAGATATAGAGATAGATTTACTAATAGCCATAACTAAGCCATTCCTAATTTCTGGAAATGAGCAAAGAAACAACATAGCCCTAGCTTCATAATCAAAATTTACCACTATAGAACTTAAATGACTACTAATTGTGTTAAATTCATTTAAATGATCAACAACAAATCTACCTTCTAACATATTCATATTAAATAGACGCTTCATAAGAAATATCGTACTTGAGGACTAGGGTTTTTCATATATTTTGGCCAATTCTGTCATTAAAACTTTTGTTGTTGATTCCTTTGAAATTTTGAAGGCCACTTATGCTGCTAAGAAAGGTTGCATTGTTCATAGTGCCTTTCTGTTGATAATATCCCATTATTCATTTGTCATACTTGTTGAATACTTTGCTTTTTGGCACAATGGTAGGTAAAGTTTTTTCTGATACAGATATTCCTCCATTTTCATTTTCCATAGCCAATAGTTTTTTTCATTGAATTTCTCGACACTAAACCTACCATATTTCATGATTGCTCCCACTCGATCCAGGAACCCTTCATTTTTGCAAGTTTATCATCCAAATAGACCTTAAAAAATGATACTCATTGTTAGAAATCAAATAACATAGAAATGAAACACATAAAATATGAGAAAAAACAACCACAAAAAAGCATAAAACAAGAGAGCCACAAATATATGTGGTTAACCCAATCTGGGCTACATCAACAAAGAAACGATCATTCCTTCCTTTTATATTACCAGTAAAATGAAGGGATACAACCTACAACACATTCATTGTAACTTCATCTTCATTGCCACACAATGTACTCTCTTTTTCCCATCACATAATAATATACATTCGCAATACAATTTCATCATATAAACCGAGGGTTTCCTTCTAGGGAGAAAAACCTAATTTAACATAACTTCTACCATCAGGTCTTTTGCCTAAAGAATGAATCATATTGACTATGCAATTGCAATATTTTACAAGGTGATTTTTCTCAAAAAAATTATTTTGGGGGTGATGCCCATAAAATCCCACCAATGGGGAATAATGGAAACATTAATGGGGGGCAATCACCCCCACACCCCCCCATTAGGGACTGGGATCCAAACACTTCTGAAACAAGATATTTGAATCAGGAAGATAATCCCCACACACACACACACACACACACACACACATATATATATATATATATATATATATAAAGAAAGATAATACATGACACAAAGAATTTGGAAAAAGAGGCCTCATTATCTATTTTGTATTCATATTCTAATGGTAAAGGTTGTATACACTTACGAAACCACCTCAATTTCTCTCACCTTGACACTTCACAAAGAAATAAGGTAGTATGAGACAAAATTGAATCTAGAAACATACTTAAGATAAAAAATATATCCCAAGATGTGAAATACATAAAGGTGGTATACAAGGACTTTATGATTTTTTATGAGAAGGACACTAACACTCCCCATCTCAATCATAAGTTTGATCAATAATACTAAAATGAAACATAAGATTGTATCATCTACAAGTCTTCATGCTGAAACCCCTAATTTGAACCTCAATGAATAACTTCCTAAAAAACAACCAAAAATGGATGTAGAAAACTCCAATATGAAGAGAACACACAAATAGAAGTGAATCAACTGCAATTTTGACACATTCTTGAGAATACTTGACAATTCAATCTAATTCAAGGTTGCAGTGCAATATCCTTTGCTAGGTCGATTGACCATCCAAGTGAACAAAAAATTCCACAAATTTTCTCTCAATTAGCATCCCAATCTTATATCCCATGTATGATTCAAGTGAAAAATATTAAACCATAATTCTTCCAAATTTTGATTCCCATTTGGAAATTTCATTGTGTTGTTAAAAATTTTAGTCTATTAACCATTTTCAATTTGAGCATTAATGCCCCCCTTTGTCAGTTGAAAGGAGAGACCAAAAGCAGTTTTTGTTTGACCACTAACCATCTACATTTTATTTTTGAACCACCCCATACTCCTTAAGATGTAGGATAGTTTCACCATTTTACTCCCCCTTTTAGGCGTATGAGAGTACCATATTCTTTTCTTCACTTGAGATTGAATTATGTAGTAGAAATGATGTAGTCTCTTGGATGTTGATGACCAATCCCATCGGATCAATTAACT
This sequence comes from Pinus albicaulis, assembly GCA_034641835.2. Taxonomy (NCBI): domain Eukaryota; kingdom Viridiplantae; phylum Streptophyta; class Pinopsida; order Pinales; family Pinaceae; genus Pinus; species Pinus albicaulis. Next base: position 1,098,564,826 of record CM076574.1, on the reverse strand, counting down.
CATAATCAATATTCAATATTTCTAGTTTATTTCTTTTGGAATATCTCCAAGTTTAATGATTCTTATTTCCATAATGGTGACAAGGATGGAGATCAAAACAATGATCTTCCATGTGACCAGTGTGATTGCAATGTTGGAATTTATCTTTCTCCTCATTGTTTCTTGATGTTTCTTTGTCCAAAGAATGGTCACTAACAAAATTGATTTGTCTTAAAAAGTATGTAATATCCAAGTCAATGTCATCTTTGTGATGTCCTAACCCATGTCGATTTTTGTTTCACTAAATTTCCTTCCAATGTATGATGATTGGATTGCAAAAATAAATTGTCTTCATCATGTACAACTTCATCATCTTCTACACTCGAATTTGTATCGCAAAGTAAATCATGAGTTTTTTTAGCTTAATCATCATTGGCGTCATCATCCTCATCACTATCTTCATTATTTTCCTCAAAAAGAGGGTTGGCATGGACCACTACTAGTTCATAATTCTTTCACTAAATTTATATTAAAGAAACTAAATTTGATTTTAAGGAAGATCAAGTTGAGCATGCTTTACTTGTAGATAATTTACCACTAACTCGAGAGTATTTTTTTGAATAATAATTTTTTTTGTATTCAACTGTGATTATTAAATTATTCAATAACTCCAACAATTCCATATTTCACTTCACTTTATCTCTTGAAATCGCTCGCTTGGATTTTTCTTCAACGCGATCAGGATGTTAGATACCAGCAAAAATTCATCCAAACTAGTGAATTGTAAAATGGTTTGAGTTTTAACTACTTAAATTTTTCAGCTTTGACTTACACTGATTCAAACAAGTGTCGAGTTCAACTGAAAGTGCACCTAGTACAATTCTAATTCAACTTGATTTTGACACTCACGCTTACAAAGAGACTATTTCAAGTTTCATGCAAATTATAAGAAGTTAAAATGATGTTGGTGTCATCGAAAAATGATGTGGATGAAAAATTGAATGCTCGAATGCTTGATTGAATGCTAAATTGAACACTTGATTATGGTCTTCATAGCTACCAAATTGCAATTTCTTTGATTTTTTTTTTTTTAATGTGCCTTTATTTCATTAATTTTCTTTGATTGTATGGGTGTAATGATATTTAGATGCTTTTTGCTTGTAATATAAAGAAATGAATAGGCAATAAAATGCATCACAATTCTAATGAAGCAAACAAAATTCCTTTGATTCCCCTATTCAAATTATGGGCCAGATTAAGAACACAACACCACCAAAAAAATTGCTTTGATTATGGCCATTATAAGTTTCTCTTTAGCACTAAAGAGAAATTTTTGCAAAGGAAAAAAAAATTATGGAAAATTAAGCTATCAACTAAAATTGATGCAACAAATTTTTCAGTAGGTTATTAATGCTACCAACAATCATTCCATCTCAAAGTATCCTTCTTAAATTATTCCTTCAAATGTGTGCTCTAAAAGACATTGCCATATAACTTTATGGTGTTGCAACATATTTTAAAGTTAAATTCAAATGTTTTATTAGAGATATAACGTGCAAGGAATTCATAAATCTAGAAAATGCATCCTATAGGAAACAATTATAAGGTTCCTAGAACTTCCCGTAGAAAGGTTATTGGAAATTTCAATAGACAATGATTTAAGTTTCTTCTCCTCCACACAAGATCTTGCATTCTTCAACATCGACACATCCAAACAATCAAACATCCCTTTTGCAATGAATATTACCACCATGATTCAGAATACAACTACGCATGAACTACATACACAACATTTTGAAATTTGAATGCCAACCTTCAATTTCAGAAGTTATTAGAAATGAAGACTCAACAGAAAAGCCTTGATGATTGCATTCAACATACAACAATTTATACATAAATTCCATTGTATAATCCACAGTGAGCTCATAGACAATCACCAACTCAAGTGTACTATTAATTACTGACAATCTAGAACTTGTACTATGTCGACTATTGAATAGTGTTGTGATTATTATTCTGACACCTCCCCTTAATCCTGACCTATATGTTAAATTTTATGTTGGTCTAAGTCTCAGCTAGGCTTATGACATAATTTGGATTTTCTACAACACACAACTTACTTCTACAAATTTCAAGTTTAGCCTTTCCAAGAGGCTTGGTGAATATGTGAGCCACATTTTCATTTGCATTACAATATGATAAGTCAATTTATTTTGATTGCACTTTTTCTCTTAAAAAATGAAGTTGTGTGTCTATATGATTTGTCCTTGCATGATATATATGATTGTTTTCCAATTTTATAGTGCTCTTATTGTCACATTTGATTATTGATCCCTTTCAATTGTATTTACAAAAAAATGCAAATACTTACAAATCATTAATTCCTTCTTTGACCCTGCAAGTTCCTTCAACAATGGCAGCAATTTCTTCCCATGACACAACTCCCTCACATGCACTTTGTTGTCTCCAATAGTGACCTCTCCTTCATGAATAAGTGGTTTCTCTTCACAACAACAACTTCTTCACTCTATGCAGCTCTCTCTTTCAACTACACACTTCCTCCATAAAGATTAGTTTCCTCTACCACATGGTAGCTTGACCTCTCCTTAGCGCAACTTTTTTTAATGCGGGTGCTCTCTCTTTGAATGAAAAAATGCATCTTATATCATAGAAATTTAATTTTTTTATCATTTTCAAAGAAGACAACAAAGACAATGTCCTTGCGATCCTCACTACTTCCTTCAAATGAAACCCTCAGATTTAATTTCCTAGAAATCAATTCCATTTCCTCTGCACAAAGGGGACATTTATTTCCCCATCAATTGTTTTGAATTGTCTCTGGCATATTTTAATTTTATCTAACAACTTGAAGCACCTCCAGATAAATTTCTACGCAACATAAGCAATTTGTGTCTCCTTAGTGATGACGCTCAACACTAACATTTTTCTTTACTTATTTATGCCCTCCACGCATAGGAAAATAATAACAGGTGATTAACCAGACATGAGCACATGAACCATGTTCTTCTCTATAATTTCATCTTTCACACAACTCTAATCCACTCTGATGGTGGTGATAATATCGAAAAATAATTCCTCTAGATATGTTTCATAGATCTAGCTTGAAAATTGACACCTCTATTTCTTTTCCAATGTAGATTACTATACCTCACTTTGTTTTTCCTTCAAATATATGCATATTCCAGGGATCTAACAGTATTGGTGATTTCAGATTGTTTACATAATTTTCCAAACTAAGCTCAATTCCTACGCTTGATTTGGAATCTGACTCAACACATAAACACTAATTTATCCCATCATGAAATAATATGATTTCACCTTGACCAGTTTTGAACCAACATAAAATGTAGATATTTGTCATAAAGTTATGATATTCAAAAACATTGGGAACCCTGCATATTTCTTACAAACTTAGTGATTATTTAATTAACCACAAGATCAGTTTATATGCTGCTAAATCACATTTACATTACACAAGTTGACTGAAATAGATTCCCTTTCCTAATAGATTGATTTTCCTTTCCAACGCCTCCAACACTGTTACCGATGAAATAGGTAACTGCACTGGTACCTACTTTTTGAGGTAGCAAGAAAAACACCCAATTTTGAAAAGTGGTGATGCAGAATCATAAAAAAATAAAATTGGAGCATGTTTTTGGCACTTTAAGTTTTTTATTTTTATTTTTATTTTTTTTATGTGATGTTTTTTATTTCGATTTTGAATAGTGGTGGTGTATCATCACCAACGTTTTTTTATAGGATTGATTTTGACACTATAGATTTTCTAATGTCTTCTTCTTCTGTGAGATGTTTTTTTTTAAGTGCATTTATGTACTTTTGTTTAAAAATTTTAAAATTAAAATTAAAATAAAAAATTGTAATGATATCTTCACTTGTTCACATAGATAAAAAAATGGAAAAAGGGTCAATATTCTAAAGTTTATATTTTCTACATGTTTATGTATTGTTAATTAATTTTTCAATGCACATCAAATAATTGTCGCTAAAAAACCAATATTTTGAACCATATGACAAAAAAATACAAATTTTCAATATAAATAGAATGCAAAAAATACACTTTTAGAGACTTTTTGTTCAATAAAACATGTTAAATAAACTAATTTTCTGGGAGAATCTTAACAAAAAAACTTAAGAAAATAACATTTTTATTGAATTTTATGTCAAAACATAATGGTAATCACATGCTTTTTGCAAAAAAAAAAAAGGTTCTTCTCATAAAATATCAAAGTCTAAACATTACAAGTAAAACTGATTAATAGATCTCAAAAATGAGCTTTGTTTGCAAGCATAACTTAAACATCAACAACAATATCAACTAATACATGTTCAACATCATCTAGAACATCATTGATGGCTTCTTCCACAAGATTTTCTTCTTCATTTTGGTCATTTTCATCTTCTAATGGATCTTTCATGTCTGCAAATATTCCAAAGTGTCCCTTTCCAATCATTCCATATAATGGTGGTTTGAAGTTCCTTTTAACGCACATGTGATTCATTAAAATCCCCTTCCTCGAAACCAACTTATTAAAACATCTAGAAGGAATTCAAAGTGTTAATTCTTCTTGAATAAATTTGCATTGCAGGTCTTTCTAAATGGCAATCATTTCTTCCTTCCAATGAAGCAACATGCTAGTGTTGTACCTAATCATCGAGCACAAAATAAATAAGTAAGAAAATTAGTATGAAGACATAAAAGTAAAAAAATATTTAAATTTAAATTTTGTATATCAAGCACTTGAACACAGAAAGAAATCAAATCCATTCTCCTTCATTTGAACATAGATCTATAAGATAGTTAATCAATGCTTGTGGTTTGATAAATGTTAACTATATCTCCTTTTGTATCTTTATCCTCATATGTTAGTTTTCTTTAACTACATCATGAATAATGCGACTATGACTCTTCCCATCTCTTTCGATTCATAAGAATACACTTATAGTTATCCTCTTTTGTCTAAAATTCAACATGGATGAACTCGATCATTTATAATATGCGATCTTGAAAAAACGATGTTATTATGCACCTATAACATAACATAGTAAAGTTCAATTAAATTTTACATGAATCAAAAAATTTAGATGTCAAACATACAATTTCAAAATCTTACCATGTAAGTTGCATCCTTGAGTTGCTTTACCTTGAAACTTGTTAATAAAATTGAAGCGTATGCGAATGAAATGTCACAAATGTGATGGTGATGTTATCACTTCTTGAAAACTGCTTAACCACTTTACTAAAAGTTTGATAAGTATATAGATTCTCTATCATATTCAATGTCTAGGAAATTGAAACCATGAGGAATATACGCAATAACTAGGGCATATTCCCTTTTAGGTATTAGTGATACAATGTCTTCTGAGTCACCTTGTATTATTTGCTATTGGATATACTCGAGCCCATTTCAAATGTAATGATTAAGAGTAGGATCAAGTTCAACATTCATAAGATGCTTCTTTCTCATGTTTTCCAACTTAATTTTGCTCAATAAAGCTTTTGAAAGTAATAAATTTTCGATTTCCATCCTTCTTCGACATCTTAAATGACATAAAAATATATGTATGTATAATTAATGCACTTGTTGCCCTTTTTTTAGAAAAAGCTCATTTTTTCGGTCTTCAACACCTTTGCAAGGTAAAACAATTTTTTTGTTTAAATTTCATTTGCGATAAAAATAAAAGTTGTCGAAATTGTGTTAGTTTTCTATTACTTATTTTTGGAATTTTTTTATACACATTTGTTATGTCCAACTAGTATTTCTTTAGTGTGTTTTTAACAATCAGCAGTTCACTAAGAAGTCATGTTAATACCACTGATGTTGTATTCTTTGAAAATTTGTGTTTTTGAGAAAAAAAAATGTGTTACAACAATCTGAGCGAAAGTCTACTTTGGTTTAAATGCATGTTACAAAGCCAATGGATGCATATCATAATTACTAGAATTTTTGAAACTTGGTCCAATATGGCATATTTTAGATATGTTTTCGTGACGCGAAAATTTATTAACATATAAGTTATAAACTAAAAATCTAAAAGCCCCACTTACATTAGAGACAATGGACATTAGCAATGTATGATAATTTTTTCAATTTTTTTTTACAATGTATTTTTGGAAATCTGAGAATTTTGATTTTCAACTGAATCCTGACCTTGAGGTGTTTTATCTGGTTTAATTACAAAATTAATTAAAATAGTAAATATTTATGAAATTCCATGAAAGTTATATTTCTGAAAGTAGATTCAATTCTTAAAATTCTTGTCTTAATTTCAGAGTTAATTCGAATGTTTCATGGGTTAATCGGTCCAAAGTTGCAGAAATGTATTGGTCTTGGCTCTATGCTTGGTGGCCAACGTTAGTTTGGTGAACTCTTAAACAAAGTTCGGCCAAAGTTTGATACTGTGTTAATGACACGTTAAATCAAATGACAAAGTAGTTCGTGAACTATTCATTAGAAGTTCGTAGTTTCTCTCTTTTAGTGGTAGAAAAGTACCCATTATTGTAGAAAAACATTTCACGGCAATATAAATTTCTAAGAAACCATTTATTATTTACAGCATATTTTTCGAACGTTTGATAGGTTACAAAGGCTTGTCTGATTTTGCAAAGAATTGTTTTGGGTTTAAGGACTTTTCTTGGAGCTACATTTAAAAAGGAATTTTCTTTGAGACACATTATTTCGTACATTTGATCTTATTTTGCAAGGAATTTTTTGGAGTTTTAAATTTTCTTGGAGAGTTCATTCAAAATTTCTTGGAGGTACATTTCAAAGACATTTCTTGGAGGTATGTGATATAGTTTTTGGGCTTCATTTTTTTAAGTGTAGATTTGCGCTTAATTTAGAAAAGGACATTTTTGGTTTTGAGTTGAAGTAAAATATTTTATAATGATTTTTAAAATGAGCTTTTGTGTAACTTTTAAATGAATTTTTTTGTAGGACTTGGAAAATATTTAGAACTTCGTTTCAATTTTTATAAGACATTTTATTCTGAATTTTTTTAAAGTAAAGGAGTGTTTTGGATTGGAGTATGTATTTTTTTAAAATTTTAAAATGATTTTTTTTAAATTAAATCTTTTGTGTTGTTTTTTAATTGAGTTTTTTATGCAAGCTTTTGAAGGAAATTTTTGAACTGCATACTCTATTATCATGAAATCGAAGAAATTGTACGAGAAAATATGATCGAAAAAGAGACACGAGCGTACGGAAAGAGATGAGACAATCCCAGCAAAGAAAAAGATAGAAACACTCTCAAGTAATGAAGGAAAATCAACTCAGAAGCCCAAAGTTGAAGCAGGTATATAAATATAAATATTATGATTTTGATATATTTAAAATTTTCACAGTGTAAAATATGAAGCAATTTTTTTATTTGATGAACTAATTTGAAAAATATTTTACTTGATGTAAAGAGAGATGTTCTGAAAACATTGATGATGAGATACAAGAATTTTGAAGAAAGTGAAAGTATTAGACAGTGGAAAGATGGTAGAAAATGATGAGAAAATTCAATGAAGAATTGAATCACAAGGTATATATATATATATATATATATATGTTAGACACATGCATGTATTATTGAAATTATACATATATTTCTTAATTTAGTTATTTGTTGAATATATATGTGTATGTACTATTCATTCGAATATGTCTGAGATGAAATCAATGTCGATGACGAGATGCTAGAAAATGTTGACACTTCCATACATATGGAGATAAAAAAGTTGACCATTATATACGATATCATGTTAACGCATTTTGAGAAGTATTTCATAAGAGAATGTGACGAGTTAAATAAAATGACAGAGGTCTCCTATCATTAAAATTAAAAAGCTCACAATTTATTGGGTATTCAAAAATCAACAAAAGATAAAAAAATGAAGGAAAATGTTTCGTGATATTGTGGATAATCAGGAAGTTCTTCGGAAAAAGAAGGAAAATGTGATACAAAACATAAATAGTCTTGTATAAATTCAATTAAAATATCTAGGCAGAAAAATGTTTTTAGTTGTCGTGGGAAACAATACATATGGCAGTGTTTCATGAAGTACTAAAGAGAATCGCTTGATAAAATATATGGCACTTCTGGAAGCATTAGGAACATCGCGAAAAACTTGCATAAACCATCGCAAATTTCGGGTACAGAAATAGATGTAAATGATGAACTTGCTTGTTGGAGAGCTATTTGTAGGCAAACATACGAATAGACTTGGACAAAATGTTAAAAAAATAATATATGAATATTGGAAGAACAATTTGCATGTTTCACCAGAAAGTACAAGGCATGTGATGTGAAAGAAGAATAGCACGAAATCGATGCAAAGAACATGAAAAACATTTCTTGGAAACCACTCAGATAGATTTGTTCAACGAAGTTCAAAGAATATAATCGTATTCATGTTTCAATCGATGCTTTTGTTCAACTAAAACCATGGTATGTAAAACCTATCAACACACGACACTTGTTATTGTCGTTATCATGGAATTTTAAGTTATATTATCACACATTCCTTGATTTTGGTAGAACATTTTGGAAGGATTCCTCCTCAACTTCCACTATCATCATTCATAACTCAAATTCTATGTGAAAGAAAGCGATGAACAATTTCACGAAAAATGTGTTGGTGGTAAAAAATCACGATGATTGTGGAAATTTGACTAAATTTAATAGTATAAATCTTTCCATTCGTGATCAATCATTGTCTAACATAGTGAAATTGAATAGTTATGAATATATCCATATATCGATTCAATGGCAAATGAGTATTAAAAGAATTGAATTACGAGAAGAAGAAATTTTTGTGATAGAATTTTTGAGAAAGTTTGAGAAGCTGAAATTCCGTCTGGCTTATTATATAGAGCTTCGATGGAAAGACTTACTGATTAAAAAATCCATGAATTTTCACGGGGGACCATTTTGTTAGTAATTGATTTTGCGAAAGAAAACTACACATTTGTTCCACAAAAAAGAAATTGAGTGAATACTATCATTTTGACCAAGTCTCCATGCTCATTATATTAATATAGATATCTTGAACAAAGCGTCGATATAGAAAGCACGGTCATCGACATATTATTAAGAATATCACTTTATATCAATGACGATCGTACACATGATACATATTTTGTCAACATTTTTGGAAAAATTATGAGTTCATAGAAAAAACGTGGAATAACATTCAATGAACATTGGATATGGTCCAGACGGATCTGAAAATTAAATCACAACGATCGATGCTTTTAGTTATTTTGTCTTTATGAAAACTGCATTAAACTTGTGTTGGAATTTCTTTGAGGCGGCCATGAAAAAGGAGAACATGGCGGTGCGAGCATACATAAATGAGAACGAGAAGATATCAAATTAACCCCTGTAGTAGGCTTGTGGACATGCGAAAGAATTTGTTCAATGGGCATAGCACAACAAAGCCATGAGACGAATCAAAGAGATGCGGAGTACATTCAATTTAATTTTATTGGATATCTAATTAAATAAGCAAATTTTTATTCATCATAATGATTATCTTTGATTGTATTTTGATATCATATTTACATTCTTCTTTAAATTTTCCATATAAAGGTTTTTTTGGCATATTGGGATTGAAGATGTAGATAGATCAATTGGAAATAGCGTTGAAACAATAAAGGGACTCGAAAATTGAATTGATTAAAACAGAAGTCGTCCAAAAATGTGTTGCATTGGATAAAGAAAAATATTCTTGTTTTTGTCTTGTTTATAGACAACACAAAATCGATAGATTTGTGAAAAGCAAAATGTATGTAAAAGATTGGAAACCTCTGAGCTAAATACAAAGGAAAAAATGTGGTTACTGATGTTTTATAGAGATAATGTCAGAGGAGACTACAATATCATCGATGGTGATCAAGTTTCACGATATTTTTAGAGAGGCCTTTATTTCAATTGCTTTCTAATGATAAAGATCTAGAAATAAATTTGAATATGTATAATTTTATCAAGGATTTGTTTTATTAATGCGGAGATGTTTTTGTTGTAATTGCACCTCATTTAAGCGATGGAAATGTGATATTATTTGATGGGTACTTGAGCGAAAAATGGTATTAGAAGACTATAATGATCATGGATTTCCACATATGAAAGGATCTATTATCTTGCAGAAGGTTATTGTTTTAGAAAAACTAATCAAAGTGGGAATTTTGTTCGCACGAAGACTATGAACACGATTTCATAAGTTGTCAATATAGTCACGATTATTAAGCCATATAAAGTTTATCGAGGTTCAATCAAAGAAAAAAATATTAGAAATGGAAAATGTAATCAGATCATGGGCAATTATTGAACATGGCATTCAATTGGAATTTTTTTGATTAGTAGCAACAATTTATTCTCTTTGGATTATATGTTCTAGAACTTCCAATACCGATTAAAAATTGGTACCGCGCTTGATATGTTATGCAGTAAGTGTTTGCATGTACAAATTTTTTTGGTACATGCCTCTAGTATCAATGAAAGTAGCTTTTTTATACATGCATTGATGAAAAATGTTGCATACATATTGGAGATACTATATGTGTGTGTGTGTGTGTGTGTGTTCTAGAAGTACGATTAAGCATTCAGATGGATTTGCTATTTGCATTGATGAAAAATGTTTCCATACTCAATATATATGTTCTATAATGCGATTAATGAAAGTAGTTTTCTATGTGCATTGATGAAAAATGTTGCATGCTGGATATACGAAGAACTCAATGCATGGGTTTTCTTGTGGGATTTTGGTAAAAAACAAATGTAAATAAATCATCGCATTTAATTTTGTACAAAGATTCCTTTCATACAAAAAAGAACCTAGAAGCACTTCTTCAAATTTTGTGATTTGACCCATCTATTCGATTGAAAATCTAGTACAAAACGTACATCGATGAGTGGAAATATGTTACATGTGCATTGATGAAAAATGTTGTGCACGTATTGAAAATGTTAGATGACACTTGTTCAAATAGTTGAAATGGTGTGGATGTTCCTATCTCCAAGTCGCTAGATCAAGTGGATTAAAATCTTCCATGAAACCTAAATTAAAATTTTAATTTAAGTATAAAATAACTCGAAATCAAGATCTCTCAACATATAGAACTTAAATAAAATTAAATTTATAAATATAACATAAATTAAAAAAGCATATATATATATATATATATATATATATATATATATATATATATATATATATAAGTGAAAAATTCAATACTTCATGATGAATTTGGGACATCTCTAAGAGAAGGCTCCAAAAGAAAATCCTCGAAACCTAAAATTCAAAAAATTTAAAATAAATCAATATATATATATATATATATATATATATATATATATATATATATATATCAATTTTTGTGGAAATTTTTGAAATTGGAATATATATATACTTCAACATAAATTTTAAAAAGTGAAAAAATTGTCCATACTTGTTGTGGATGTGGCGTATCTCCTGAGGTAAATTGCATCTCGAGGAAGAAAAGTACCACCATCCAAAAACATCGGACCAGATGAAGTCTGTTAAATTTTATTATTATATATGTACATGTACATGTGTGCACAATTATTTATTTTAAAAATATAACCAACACTAACATTTGTCAACATATCTTGATGGTGGTTATCGTATTGTTTTAGACGAGAGGTCCTAAAGGCGTGATATTGCTTTTATTTTAAGTCATTCATCATGCATGACAACTCCAAATGGTGTTTTAATGCATTTTGTTAGATTAATATACATACAAATAAATGTATACATGTACATACACATTTATTTATTACAAATTGTACACATGTATGTGTTAAAATAATTGAAACTAGTAAGGTCATTAATACATATCGATCAAGTACCTCTTCCTCATGAAAAATTAAGTCTTTCAAACCATTGCGGAAATTATTTGCATATATTCGAGATATCTTCAACATTCATGTTGTCAATATATCCATCTATAAAATACACAAAATGTGCATTCTCACGTGCTCTTTGTAGATTTAGACAAACATCGACTCTTTTGATCACTATAATAATTGTCGATCCTTGTCAACATGCAAACATTTCGAAGTCACATCCATCTCTAATCATAGAGTTTAGACCAAAAAAGGTGAGTCACCAATGGCGACTCGGGGCGAGCAACTCCATCTCGCTTAGTGCCATGGAACACACAATCGACCTTTCCTCGAAGTTAAAAAAAAATTTGACGGAATGTCATTGTAATTAGTTTAATTTTCAAAACAATATCGTAAAACAATTGTTCAAAATAAATAGGAACCTCGTCGTTCCGCAGGAGCCTTCATAGGCGCGGGTACACAGCATACGAATATTAGGCTATATCGGGGTGTAAATATTGCTGTAATTTTCTTTTTGGCCTTCCTTGAAATTAAGCTTATTATATATCTTTTGTAACTCTTTTTTACATCCTCCCATTTATCGGGACACATTACTTTTTTCCTTTCTCTTTCTCATGACTTCTACAAATATATATCGATCGTTGGCGAAAGATTTTTGCTTGTTACTATTTCACCCAATGAATGTGTAACGGCTGACTTTGTCGACTCTCATCGGAAATGATCAAAACACAAATCTCTCGCAATTTTTCTTAGAAGTTGTTGACACCTTTCTAAGTTGCATTATGGCATGTACTCATGGTATATCAAAAATAATAAGTACAGGATAAGTTGTCGGTGGGTAGACAACCTTCTTCGAATGTGACATTCTGCATCTATTCGACCAATATTGGAACATTTCGACCTACGCATCAATATATTCAAAATTTTGTATATTAGAAAAAACACATGTAAGCAAATTTGCACAAATTCAATGAGAAAAAAATATTGAAATTCATGGCAACCTCGACGTGGTTATTAGCATCTTCCACCACACAAGCTTTATTTGAGCAAGAACAACCTACGAACAGCTACAGCCATTGGTCAGCCTCGAAGAAATAAATATCATACCTTCACGCAACTGTTGCCACTTATTGATAGCCCTCTGAAGTTGAACCACACGACCTCTCGAGAGGAGAAAGCTTTCATAAACAAATATGAATTTATAATCAATTGAAAAATACACCATACATATAAATACACGTGTACATATTCATTTATTAAATTGTGTTAAAACCATGCAAACCAGGTGAAACATAGGCATGCTTCATTTTGGATGAACCCTTCTCTTCTTATTAGCTCTTAAAAAAAAAAAAAATGAAACTTATTAACAACTAATTTAACTCACAAAGTTGATAAAATCAATTCCATATGTACACACATGTATGGAGATTGATTACATTAAATTTACCATGAACGGCTCTCGATCCAAATCCTGAGTCCTCCCCTGTCGTAGAGATATGGGATTTTGTTGATCTTCGTTGTCCATCCTCCATGATATATATATCTACGGTGGACATTTCTGATTACTTTTAAATAACTAATTTAAATTAAATTCAAAATAAAGTTCGGAAAATTAATGTTTAATTTAGTGTAAACAAATTATGTAAAACCACAGTTTTCAAAGCACTAGTTGATGTGGAAACTTAATTTAAGCCAAAGTTATAAAAATGATAAGTTCAAAAAATTGTGTTTTTACATGGTGGGAGCACACTTGGTATAAAATTGAAAAAAACACTTTTGTCATTAAAAAAGTGAAACTCCATTTAAACAAAAAAAATTTGGAGATCCCCTAGCACATTTTAATTTCATAAAAATGTGAAGTTCATAGGATTGTGCTTTACATAGTGTGGTGGGAGCACACTTGGTATATAATTAGAAAAGAAGCACTGGTCATTAAGAAGACACATTTGCCATTGCCCACAACACACACATATCCAAGATATGTTACAATCGATACGATAAATTTTGAAGGAGAGCGTCATAACTAATTCTCTTTGAGAGATGAATCTTGAATTTTGAAGAGCGTCTGAAATAATTCATCTTTGAGAGATGAATCTTGAATTTTGAAGAGGTGTCTCAAAACTAATTCATCTTTGGGAGATGAATCTCGCATTGGCATTGGCATTGCCCACATAATTATAATTCATCTATTAATTCATCTTTGATAGATGAATCTTGAATTTTCATTGCCCCACACAATAAATGTGAGACATCTTATTCACATTTGTACAATACATATACTAAAAAAATGAAGGCGGCTAACAATATTGTTTGCTATTCCATGCAATTCTTTTAGCATCTCCTTCTTAACTTAGATATACGCCATTCATCTAGTTGCACACAAGTTGGGAGTGGTAAAGCTACAATTCCATTTGATCCATACTCCATCATTGTTCCCAAAGCCTTCTATTAATCCAATAATATGCCTCGTTGTTTGTTGTTCTTTACAGTGCTCTTCATTTTCCTTTTGATGACTTTGCTGGTCGCAATATTGGAAAACACATATATATCCATACATTCCATAGATTGGGATAACAGCTTATGCATATTTCCATTTTTCAACCATATTTAATGGTTTTCTTATCCCTAAAAAAAAAATTCAATAAAAATATATATATTAAATTGACATTTATTGCAAATGCATGGGAGAAATGAAAAACTTATATTTAGATCTGTTCGAGAGATTATTTGTAAAGGCATTTACTAGTTATATCACCTTTCATAAAAGATGAGATCGAGAGGCTACGGCCCTGAGACTTTTCTCTGAACTACCATGGATATGAAAATGAAAAACTTCCAATTAGATCTATTCTAGAGATTAAATGTAAGGGCATTTACTAGATTAGGTTTAAAACCTATATGTTTTTGTATAAATCACTTTTGGTTTCAATGGGAAAATTTTATGGCTAATTTGTGTTTTACATGTTGAATATAAAAAGGTATTTTCTCTCATTGTTTGAGACCATGGATATGAAAATGAAAAACTATATACTTGGTGAAAAAGCTTGTTTTATCAAATTACTTTTGTTCTAAATACTATATACATGTTATTTGTGGGAGCATGTCTTGTAGTAGCATTTAAGATCTATTCCGAGAGATTGATTGTAGGGGCATTTACTAGATATGTCACCTTTCATAAAAGTTTAGATCCATAGGCTACCTTGTTGAACCCTTAGTTAAAGCTGAGAGGGGGGGTGAATCGGTTTAACACATTCATGGACTTTAAATTGTTCATTAAAACTTATTACACCTTCATTTCATGTCAACTTGAGTAATCTTAGAATGTGGCGGCAAGTATTAATATAATAACGATTAGACTTAATATGAAGCGGTATTAAACGGATAATTATAAATAAAGTCAACACACAAACATCATGCACAAAGACACCCGAGATGGTGGAAACCCGCAAAGGGGAGAAAACCACATCTTATTATTGTTGTGATGCAAAGGAAAGCTCAAACCTGCACTGACACTACCATGACACCGAAGCCTACGAGGAGGCTCCAACCTCAATTCGTGATACCACAACACGAGGAAGCACCAACTCCTTCATTTTTAAGCGAGGGCACAAACTACAGGCTCGACCTCGGTCGGCTACAGTGACGACTATCAAGCTTCAACTTGATGGGAGGCTCCAACTTCTGATTTGTAAGAAAGTGTTTGGCGGTTACCTCAAATATCGGCACAGCCTACGTTCTATAGCATTTCTTTTGCTCCTCTCTTCCTTATCTTTTCTGCCTCAATCTTCTATATTTTTCATTCTCTATTCTTACTCTCACTCTCTCTTTTTACTTATGCATATCAAATTATATATGAGTTCCTCACATGACTTTTTGTATTCCACGAGGAATTTTGAGTGACTAACCATGACTCTTTGACTCTGTCTTCTCAATTCTTTATCCAACTTATTAAAAAAAATATAACAATATGTACAAATTACGGTGGGGATTTTTCTTTTCCTTAGGATATATACCTTTGCATCACAAACAATATAAAACAAATAAAATATTTAGAATTTATAGTTACGATGTCTCATCACTCGGCCTTTGGCTAGGCGGGTTTTGTCCTTTCTATGTGATCTTTCATATTCCACATTCTTGTAATTTTGAATCCCTTTGTTGTACATCTCTTCAATTTTGCAATCTTTTTTTACCTCTTTCGAGGTATCATACTTCCTCTTCATGCTCAATTTAGTACTTAGCAATTTACAATGCGAGCGAGTTTGAATTTGTGCTAAAAAGTTTACCTCCTTGAAGAATCTGTAGGCTTAAACCATAGTCGAATCAACATGGGCCAATCAATTGCTTGATTGGTTCATCTTAGGAGTTTCACACATCACATATATGGTGAATTTTTTTCTTAACTCTCCCCTTTATTAACAACACTTCTTTTAGAGTGAAGAGTATTAACAACGGCGGAAATTTAAGCGCTCTGGTTTACTCACAGTAGGGTTTGCACGTAGGCCCCGGCCACGGTCTTCAAGCTCCACGAATACCACCGTCGTAGCTCGTCCTCTGCGCGGCCCGGATGCGCACTCTCGAAGCGCACCTCATGGTTTTATCGCGAGGGGAGGCCCACGGGGGCTCCCCACGGTCTGAAACGAGGGCGTCGGTCCACTCGGCGGAAAATCCAAACTTGACCTGCGCAAGCACAAAACACGAGCGTGAGCCAATGGCATGGAGACAGGTGCTACGCGAGAACATGCGGGCGAAAAGCACGGCACAAAAAAGGAAAAAGAAGCAGCGCGGAACCTTTGCGGATGGCCCCAGGCGACCTGCGGGACATGCAAGCCAGCGGGCCCAGGCGACCAAAAATAGATCTTCGAAACCCTTAGAATCAACGCTCGGTCCAATTTGTAAGGACCACGCGGTTGGCAGTGCCCAGGCCGGCTGCGGAAAATACTCCATGGGTAGGATCAAATCAAAGTGGGCGAAAAGGACAAATCACGCGCGACTTGGACCCAAGGAGCTCTTCCTGACCATCTTCTGCTGGAGGGGACAGCGCCATCATGGATGGAGGTCCTCGTACACCAACTCCTCGGGGCTGTACCTCACGAGGGCGGACCGAGCGCTTCAATCAGGACAAAGAGGATCTTGGCGGGCACGATGCGGATCGAGCTTACTCTCTTCCTACGGAGTATTGGATGAGGAATCTCCTCGAGATATAGGCAATGGCACAGGAGGTCGTCGAAATAGCGGAGACCAAGCTAAGGCCTTCACCTCCTATGCCGATACAATGGTCTTCATGCATCTTGCGCAAGCCCTCCCGGATTCGGTAGATACCACCACGATGACTTGAATGGGTTCAATCCATAGATTACGAGCATGTTCCTTTCGGATATTCGGAAATGTCGTGCTCACGGGCATCTTTTAGATTTCCCTCTCAATAATGCACCAAATAAAGCCTCTGACATCTCCCAAACCTGAGATCTTGATGGATTCACCAGTCCCTTCCGTGGCGCCATAACAAAAGCCTCTCTGTTGTGAGCAAATCCTCTCCTCTTTCCCAAACTCTCCCTTCCCACGAGCAACGGCTTTGATGTATTAGCCCAATCTTGGGAGCCCGATCAGTCTGGTCCTTGACAATCCCCACCGCAGTCATCACGCCCCTCCAGGTTCCCGACATTCACCCTTCAAAGCCACAAGCTCACTCCTGAATCTCCTTCCTTCCAAGCTACCCTGGATACTGCCTCAGTACTCCTTCCTGGCCTCATAGACTTGATCCCTGAATCGCAGGTGTTGGAGGAAGGTCGAAGAGGTGGACATCGACAGTGGACATCAACCTGTTGAACAAGCTTTGTCGAGAAGCAAGAAGACTTCGACACCATTTAAAATGACTTGAATGAAAATCGAGTTTGCTTTCAACAAGCGCAACGACATCAAAAGATAACGAATCGGTGGGAAACGCCGGACAACGAAAACTTTCCAAAAAAAAAAGACTCAAACGAGGAAGCAAGTCTCAATGAGATACATCTCATAGGAGAAATACTATTGAACTGCGGTAGGTACCCCAAAGCACGAGATTTTTTCAACCTCGGGAAGATAAGTTCCCGTCGACCATCTCTTGGAACATAAGGGGTCTGTGACCCCACCAAATTCGGAATGCTCAAAAACTTGATACGAAAAACAACGGTCATTTTTCTGTGAAGACAAATGCGTGCTTGCCTCTCGTACCTCACCGGGAAACGACGCTAACGTCAATCTATCGTGATGCTTAAAGTTCCCTCGAGCGGACTGGCCATCGCACCAGGACCCTCGGGCAATCTCAATTAGTGACGCCCATGTTGCTCCTGACTTGATACAAGCTACTTTCCACATCTGAGCACAAATCACATGGTCACTTCACTAATGTCTACTTCCCCGGGGAGATGCGAAAATCGCTCTTCTCCAACACTATCGAGGCCCTTAACTCCAGTGACCACCCTCTCTGGATATTCCAAATTGACAACATGACCATAAATCTAGAGGGAAAAAAGAATTGGACGAGCCGAGCTAGATGGGGACGTGCCCTTTAAGGAATTCATTGGTCTGATTGGCTCTAGTGATATCCCCTTCGCCAACGGCATCTTTAGACAACAGCGTCTTGACCACCAAATAAATCGCTTCCAAAGCCAGGATCGCTTCTTGCTCTCGACAACGCGATACCTGTTGGGGGGGATTTCCCACCTCCATCTGCCTACGGATTACGATCAGCCCCATCTCACTACAATGGACCAGGACACAGAGCTGCGGCTAAAGCCACCCGGCTTTGAAACATTTTGGCTCACCTGCGCTTGAAAGAAATGGTCCCAACCTTCGGCTTAGGCTTTCATCCCTCCTCCAGGATCAAGATGTATCAATTCAACGGCTATAAAGATCTCAAGGCTCATCCAAACATTGGAATCCTCACCCTAGGGACATATTTTGACATCAAAAGGGCTCGGAACGAGAAATGGAAGGCTACGGACTCATATCATCCCGAAGGGTCGCGCGGAGGGTCTTGGTCTCGAAAAACAACACCTTCTTCGCATTTGAAGGGTAGGAGACAACGGAAAGATTCTTTGGAGACGAAATCCGCATTCGATGGTTTAAGGAGGGCGAGCGGAATACAAATTCTTCCCACACTTTCTGCATTCGGCGCGAGAATGCATAACAACATCAACTTCCTCCAAGCAGCGAACGTCTTGAAGAGCATCGAGCGATTGAACGGCTCACAACTCACTTCATGATCTGAAGAAGATAGGCCGGGACGGGCAACCGAGCGATCGACAAGATCACGCACATACCCAAGCTCATCAGGAGGAACCTGTTGACTTCTTCTAAAACGGGTTTCGCTCCTTTGGAAGTAGAAACCGGTGTCCTCGAAACAAAAAAGAAGCAAAGCTCCCGGACGGATGGATTCACACAGCCGACTTTCCACCCTTACGGGCTTGATAAAAAGGTATAGCGACTAGTGAGGGTCCGGATCCATGCAACGGCTCGCCCGGGTCCTTAATGCTACCTTCCTTCTCCTTCCCAAAAGGCCCCGACCTCGACGCCTCCTCGATAAATTCAGACCCATAGCCCTCTGCGGTAACGATTCCGTCATCTCCAAGGTCCGCGCCAATACGGCTCAAGCCCTCCTTCCTCTTCTCATTTCCCCCGAGCAAGCGGGTTGTGTTGAGCGGAAACAAATTTTAGATGGCATCATTCTCACCCATGAAGTCATTCTTGCTCCCTCGAAAGCAGATCAAAAAGCCGCGTAGCCGAGAAATAGATCTTTAAAAACATTAGCTGCGGTGGGTTTACCCCATTCGCCGGGTTCTTTCGCCTTGCTTCGACCCCTCACGGATCGTGGGTCATGAGTCTCATTCCTCATCCTTCTTTTCCATCACGGTCAGCAGCTTCCCCTCTCGTCCTTTCTCCTTCTCGGGGGGCATCGCGTCGAGGATCCTCGCCCTATGCTGACACTAATGGAGGTGAGTGCGGGTCGTTTATATCAAGCATGCCATACATCGAAGCAGATCGAAGGCATCTCATTCACGTTTCCATTATCACACATCGGCGGTTGTAGACGACAACATGCTCTTCGGGCATCCTACAGCAAGCCTCTTCCCTCAAAGCCATCCTTGACACTGGGAAACGGTACCTCTATC
The DNA here is from genome assembly GCA_034641835.2 of Pinus albicaulis. Taxonomy (NCBI): domain Eukaryota; kingdom Viridiplantae; phylum Streptophyta; class Pinopsida; order Pinales; family Pinaceae; genus Pinus; species Pinus albicaulis. The sequence goes on along the minus strand of CM076574.1, from coordinate 1,098,544,799 downwards.
GTGCCAAGTCGGATGCCTACTGCTGCTGCTTGCCACATTCCAAGCTCAAAATGTTCCCGGATCTTAGGCTTCACAATGGCAAAGCTTCCCGAAATTTAGCACCTATCTGGCCCCCTCGCGGCTCGTACAGGCCTCTCACGGAAACAAGCGCGATAAACTTGAATCCGGACTTTCTTTCATGGACGTTCCCAGCTCTCTAAACCTCCCCCGGTCGTCTAATTACGGTCACGTCATCCCTCCAGTCAATGCCTCTCTACCTCTTCTCGGTCTAGCTGACACCCAAATGGGTTGAAACGGATAAAGGCTCTTGACGCAATTTTCTATGGGAGACCTCGGAGTTACCTGACATGAGCTGACACTTGTCAAATGGACCACGGTATGCCCCTGACGCATGGGAGGTACGGGTCTCGCGATCCTGACGCCATGATACCATCATGAAGCAAAATTAAGTGGAATTGGGCATCAGCCGCCTGACCCATAGGCGAGGCTACAGGCCCGACAAATACGCCGTCAGACCCATCTCGGCTCATACGTCTCACCACGAGCGAAATCGGGCTCCTTGATTTGGAGCAGCAGCCAACAACATGACAGCGGTCCAAGAGCACGATTGGGAAGTTCTGGCCATCGCGCCGCCACCGGATGGACGCATGGCAGCCAGGCACGTCGATGTCTGTGTGATCTCGACTTAGCCTCGAAAACCCACCCGCGAATCTGTCGGCAGGTTGGAGAACACCTCATTCGAAAGTTTCTTCGTAGGCAACCACTTATCTAAGCCATCGACGCAGTCAAGCCGGCGGCTAGAGAAGGAGCTAGCGAGCGAGCTACGATTTCGAACGACCGGACATCATCGCGTTTGGGGTACACTACAAGGGCACGTTCACTGCTCGGGAAAGCTTATTCGCTCCTCCTTCATCCCCATGATAGCGGTCCCCATTTGGAAGGAGCTGCAGCTCCCCCAACTTTAGCTAAAGTTTCCACATTCTTGTGGCTCCTACAATACAGAAAATTCTCACTTGGGACAACCTTCTCGAAAAAAGGGTTCATTGGCTTTCCGCGTTGTCCTTGTGCGACCCAAGAGAAACGATCAGTATCTTTTCGTCTTGTCCTTTAGCTTCCTCGTTTTGGGACATATCGGCCTCAAATGCGAAAGAAAGGGCGAAATGAAAGCCCAAATGCCCTCATTCGTGAGCGGCCATCGCATGGTGTCTCTTCTCAACTGCATGGCGAGATCATCCGGGCCTCGCTGCGGAATCTTTGAAGAAACGAATCGGCCCGAGTCTTCAAGAGCCAGCAGCTCTGTCGATGTCCTCTGAACGTCTTGCGAGGAACTCGCTATAGGTCTTCGGCGGTGGAATCAGAAGATTTCCCTCTCTTCCTTAAACGCATTTGGGAAGAGTGGCCGGCCTCACTCTTACAGCCCACGAACACTCTGGCAGTCATCAACGTCCCTCGACATCGAATCACGGTGGGACCCACACGAGCACCTAAACTCAATTTTGATGGGGCCTCAAAGGAAACCCGGGGGGGAGGGCGAGGGTTTGGGGGGCATTTTCGGGACCACGAGCCTGCTCATCTTCTATGGATCCATTGGATGGGGACACCAACAACAAGGCGAGCTTGAAGGACTGCAGCGAGGACCGGTGCTGCGTAACAACTTCTTTCCTGCGGAAATCGAAGGAGACTCTCGAGATCCTCCTTGACATAGGCGCGAGCTTCTCCACGGTTCCCCTCCTTCTCGAGTGTCTGGACTAGGCGGAGATTGGCGACGGACTTGAACTCATGTCAAAAGCTGGATGCAGCAATCTCGGCCATCGTCTTAAAGCATGTCGGAGTCGGGGGAACAAAGTTGCGGATCTGCGGCCCAACGAGGAGTCGCCGGTCGTCCGTCCTCTTTCTTTGAACCTCTCTCCAATCTCGATGATAGTGAGCTCCTCTAAAGCACTACGGTGGTGCCACAAGGATAACTACGAGCCCCTGGGATGCGGGTGATGGTTTGTTGACAATGTGCGGGCGGCGGCGTGCACAGAAGCCCATAGGAGCCTTGGAAGCCATACACGTGGCCCCCACTCTGGTTGTATGCTCACGCAACTGCCTACTTGGTGGCGCCGGGTGAGACACGAGGACTCGCATTGTGCTAGTCCTCCACCACGGAAGTGCTTGCTTCTACCGATGCTTGGTGACTCGCCACCTGCGGGTTGTAACAATGCTTATCTCCATGGCCTCTCGGCTACTGTTTGTTCTCGAGGAAGCCACGATAGCCGGCCCACGGGCCCCGCCTGGGAAAGGCCTGGCATCCTTCTTTCTGTGGAAATTCTCGGGCTCCCAACCTCTCGAAGATCTTTGTCTTCTTGCGGAAGTCGCCTACGAACTTCACGCCCGGCACGCCTGCGCAATTCGAGCGCTTCTCTCGTGCTGCCCATTCTCCTCGTTTGATCATGCACCTAGACGCAGTGTGCAAGGCTCACTGTCTTGCCAGGCGTGGCTTGGTGCGCACTCTGAGCGCTGGGTCTCCTTCCATCTCGGGCTCTCAGGTTCTGACTCGGCCTTCCCTTAGAAGTGCTCGAGCAGGCGCCACCATGTCTCGCCTCCCTCTCCCTCGCACAATCCCCTCTTCACCCCTTCGCCCCATGGAACCATGTTGCGCAGTACACACTAATACGAGGCTGGCTTTGTTCCTTTCCTTGCCTCCTCTCGGCCTGGTGGTTTGCCACAATTTCGGTAAAGTTCGAGCTTCCTCGGTTCAGCTCTTCTTAAATTTCTCACGGTCCTCGGCTCCACCCTCCACGAAGCTATCGTGTTCTCCCGCTCGGTTATGCGAATAGGCTCAAGCGAGGGAGACAACGGCGGCGGCTACGAGTCGCCCAAGAATCCACATGGCGCGGGGCCGACGAACAACGACAACCATCCACGCCCGGAGACGGTAGGGGATTATGAATTTGGATCTTGAAGTATCGAAGAAGAATCCCCTCAAGCCGATTATGGTATTTATAATTCTCGGTTTTTGGCATCTTTTTCATGCAGTCTTGGTCAGTTGGAATGTTCAGAATCTCGAGCGGTGGGCTGTCTCCTCCAGCATTGTCATAGGTCTCGGTTAAATAGAGTAAAAGTCCCGAATGTTACACTTATGGTATTTTTTGTACAATCTTTGGTTTCCTCTGTGAGCTGACAAACAAACTCCTAACCTTATTTGGTTTCCCTTTGTGGTGACACTTCATTTTTGTTCTTGGAAACTCATCCATTTTCGAAGGCTCACCTCTGTACTATATCTTCTTGTTAATAGAACTTGGTCTTATTTAGAAAAAAAAAAACTAACTATTTTAGTCCTACGAATTTACAATTTAAGGCTGGAATAACGGAAAAATACTACTGACTTAACTAGTTAAACTTCATATTTCAATCTTCAACTTGGGATTTATATTCAACTATTTATGGTTTTAAAATAAACCTCGATGCTCCCGGTACGGTGAGCAACCTTTGAGTGAACCCATATTAAATTAAATCACAAAATTACATTGGATTCACGAACTTAATTAAATTGACTTTTCTCTCCATTTGTTCTGCAACTTCATTCATGCAATAGCAGGCAATCCATAAATATTTACCACCAGTATATCGATTAACCTTTGCCGGTGTAATGATACATACCTCGGTTAATTCCACAACCTTAGTTTTACGGTCGATCATCATAATTGTTTGGGGCAGCCTTATAACCTTCCACATCAAGCCCGGCTGATGGCTTCACCGGCCCCCCCTTTGTCCAGCTTTGGTTGATCCAATGGATATCGCTCGGTGGATATGCACAAATGATAACGCGCGATGGCGTGCAATGGAAGCGGTTTCCGTTTTGAGCCCTTGGAGCCACGTGTCGGCGTAGCTTTGTGGAATCGCTGCGGGGAAATACGATTTACCGCTTATTCGCAAGGCCAGTGCGATCAAACCCGCGGGTTTTGCTCAACGCTTTCAACATTTCCTTAAACGGATTACTGCTCCTTGGTTAGTTCTACTCCTCGATATACCATTTTGACTTAACTCACCTTCCCTTGTATTTCTTGCGCTTTTTGTTCCTGCAACCCTCCCATCTTCGTGAAACCCTTCCTCTGTATCGTCTCGATTCTTGGCGGATATCGTCCTATTTCTTGTTATGTCGATTCTCCACATCTTTGACTCAGGTCCTTGTCTAGTTTAACCCTTGAACTACGATCCCCTCCTAAATGCTTCTCTGGTATGGCTAAGCATAATAAATGATCCCTCGTGTAACATCAATTTATTCCGTTACACACCCAAGGAGCTCACACGGCTCATAATTTCCATATAGTTAATCCATGTTCCCTTAAGATTTGGCTATCTGCATAACTCCATCTGCAGAGGTTTATTATTGGTCACGAGGATTCATCGAGAATCATATTCACACGAGGTTTAAATCTACGAGGCACAAATATATAGGTTACCTGATCGATTGGCCGTATCCTCTATTTTATTCTCTGACTATGCGAGTTCTCTAAAAGCGAGTTTGTGCTCCTTGATTCTGCTCATACTTCTCTTTTTGCCTCCTCTTGCTCCTTGATGTTTCGGTGTTCCTCCTTTGTCATCTCCTTTGCCATCATTGACAACATTTCCATTAATCTCCCCCTTTGGCATTGATGGCAATATACTTCTTGTTTCTTTTAGGACCCTTCATACTTTTGTTGTTAGCTCTTCCTCCCCTTTGACATCAATGGCAAAGGGTTAACATATTTCTAGTTTGCTTTCGGCATTTCGTCTCTGAATCTTCGTGACCTACATTACCTAACGCTCTAAACTTTGGATTAAATCTAAAATTGTGACCTTTAGCCTTTTCTTTAAATCTTTTAAGCTGGGTGTATTCTTTCATAATCCTTTGACAAAGGGGACCTGTTTCATGTTGATCTCCCCATGGAATGATATTTTCATTTACGATTTCTCCCCCTGAAGCTAAATGCTTTCTCTTTATATCGGAAAGTAGCATCTACGGATACTTCCCCTAGTTTATCTCTCAAATATGAAATGGTTCTCTAGCGAAGGTTTGGTAAATATGGTCTTTGTTCCTTTGTTGGTACATATTCAGCTTTAATAACTTCGAGCCACTTGTTCTCGAGAGAAAATGATACTTGATTTGGATATGTTTGGTTTTTTTTTTTGAGTGAGCATGGGTTTTGATATATATGTACTTGTATTATCACATTTGATTGAGATAGTTTTATCAATGTTTACCTTCATTTCTTGGAGGTTTGCTTCATCCACATGACTGACCTTGACATCTTCTTCTTTGTATATAATGCCTTGTTGTAGACGGAAGAGATAGATGTTTGTTTCTTGCTTAACCATGCCTAGACTTTCTCCTAGATAAAATGCACACACTTGTACTTTTCCTATCATCCTGGTATTGATGACATTAGTGTATGTTGTCGATGTGAAGTTCTTCCTTTAGGATACCAAGACACATACAATGATGTTCCTTGCAGATATACGAATATTCTTTTTACTACAAGGGTGATTTTGTTTAGGTGTTTGCTTGATGTCTATTTTACTGGTCCTACTGTATGATATACGGTCTTGATCTTGTGAATCTGAGAGATTCCTATCATGGATCTGTATATTTTTATCTATGTCCTTGGATCCATCATCAACACAGAAACACATCCAAGAGTGATCATGGGGGTTGACACGGGTTGCTGTAGTACTCCATTTGAATTTTTTCAACATTTCTTTTAAGTATTTTTCTTGTGAGATGAATGTACTGTGTTCTTTTGTTGAATTTGAAGTCTGGTAAAGCTAAGCTCTCTGATAATAGACATCTCAAACTGTTCATCTCATCAACCAAAACCCTTTTTCTAGTTCTTCTCCATTGCTTCCAAACATAATGTCATCAACATATACTACAACAATAAGGAAAACGGCCATAAGAGAAAAATGGTGCAAGAATATGACTGACAGGCAGTTTCCCCTAGCTTGGGATATTGGGACTTGTGTGATGAATTTAGGAAAAAATGAGTGTAAGACCCATGTTGGATCTCACAGTGACTAGCTGCATCAGCTAATGAGAAGGGTTCTTTGCCACAAGGAGTTCTAGCAACTTGAGAATTGCGTATTTTGCTTGTTAATCACTTGGATACCAGCCATAAGGCTCACGAGATTCATTCATAATATTATATCATCATTATGAAATATTCTCCCATTGACATACAACAAATGCATGAAATAATAATGCATAAATCCATTAAAATAACATCTTGGGCATTCCGTGCATAAAGGAATGAATTGCGTCCCTCTAAGTGTGCTGAGAAGATAAATAATGGATCTCGGATCTATGATAGATATATAGTTTTGTAACATCAGATCCATACCATATCAAACTACTTGACCTCTTCCACCGAGTCCCCTTTGGGGTTTGCAAATAATGCACAAGAAGATGTAGATCTAACTTTTAATACATGAAACTCTGAGAAACTTTCGAGAAATTGCTAAATATGAATATTATTACGGTGCTTATAGATCTTTATAATAAATATCATCAAGCTCACAAGAGATTAATCCACAAGATGAAATGACCTCAATCATGGAAAGCAGTGTAATGAAGGATCTAAGCAATAGTGACGTTACACATGAAAATATTGCCCAGGTTCCCTAAGCGAGATAGCATTGTGTCCTTGAAAAATATGAAAATATGTGAAATATACGGATACGAAATGGAAATACACAATAGAGATCCTCTTAAAATTGATCCTGAACACCCTCACAGAGAAATCCCTCAAAACAATCAAAGCTTTGCATATACGGGTCACCACTTGCTACAACTTCATAAAAATTTGCCAAAACCCTCAAGGACCCGGTGCTACTAATGGAGATGAAGCTTGGCCAAAATGCGGATAGTGGGAAAATGCATCACAATCTCACTCCACATTTTACTCGAGAAGGAGAATTCCTAATAATCCTCATACTCTAGCTAAATAACCAAGGAAAGTAGAATTGCTCAAGCAACCTCTATTTCGAAAAATACATCAGCAACCCTTTACATGACCACTCTCCCCTCCTTTTATAACTTCAAAGTTACCTGAGCCACAAACCACTTTAATGGACTTAACCATTTCTCGATGGATCTCTCTTCTAAAAGCGTATTTGGTTCTCCAAGGTGGTCCAATTTGTTCCTACACAAGTGGATTTGTTACAAAAGCCCCCGGTTATCCTTTTCACATTGGGCATGTATTTATTCTTTTGATTAAAGGATTTTTTCTTGTCCTCCTTTACATTTTATTCATAAATGCATAAAATTAAGACAAAATTAAATGTTCGATTAGATTGGGCTAATTAGGAGACAACCCATTCCTCCCCTCCAAAAATTTTTGCTTACCCTCGAGCAAGTTTGCAGGTAGTCTTTGCCAAATTTCCTCCCTTGTTGACACCAACATAAAATAGCTTCCTCCATAAACCCGAAATGCTCACAAATCCATCCATGTCTTGCTCCTCGATGTTCTCATGAGATGCAATTATCTCATCCCATAAGGATCTGATAAGTCATGAAACAAAGCATGGTTTGCCCCATGCTCTCACAGAACTATGAGACATACAATACATGGGAAGTGGTCCTCTCATGAGGCACATGCCATCCTTCATTTATTTCTGCCCTTACATCATCATGGCTGAAAGTGTGATGTATGCTTTGGTGCTTTAGGCGACACCCTTCTCTTTGCAAGAATTCCCTTTTCCTCTCAAGGGGTAAATAATCAGTACGGAGCCCAAAATTGTGAGCTCACATGATCTTATCATTTCTCCTTGGAACTTTGGCACGAAAAAACATAGTGTAAGTGCATGAAATCGAAATAAAAACATGTATAACATGATCATGTTCTACAATAATCTTTCTAAGAGCTATGGGAGAGATGCATAGTTCATTTCCTTCCTCCAAAGAGAAGGAAAGAGTGGGTTGATTCAGCACTCCCAAAAAGTCATGTTGGCAAGTCCATCTATACATGGCCCATACCCCTGCGACAACGCTGATCAACCCTCTTTCAAAGCACTCCCCATCTTTGCTCGAAACCATAATCCTGATAGGTGGCCATCACCACATTCTTACTATGGCTTCTTGAAAGCTTGAGAATAGTGGAGAATAATGGGTGTTGGCTGAATATAGTTAAACAACACATGTCATGCTCTATTCTTCCATATGAGGGACTTTCTTCAGCATAACTGATGGCCGCTTTGGCAAAAACAAGATACACAGTAGGCTTGACCATACGGTATTCTTCCTCCTCTTGAAGCATGAATAGATATGGAATCTCATCACACCATGAACACATTCCTTTCACCCAATGTTTCGTCCATCCTATCCATGTCATCCCTCCTCTCATGCATGGGGCATAAATATCCTTAGGCCTTAAAACTCCCCTTATGCCCAGCCCATGAGAATATTTTAATTTCTCCCAGGGAAGCCCAATGCCTCCTGAAGATTTTGAAATGCATCTTAAACAAAAACACATGTACATACATTGTAAAAGTAGTTGTATGGACATGGAGCTTATCATGTGATGTCCATACCTCTTCATGTCTAATAACATAAGTACCTTGTTATCTGACTCCTCTTGAGATAAAAGGCATGTGACACAGAAAAATCAGAAAATTTCAGAGTGTTTAAACTCCTGCCCAACAAGAACAAACACGAGGTTGTCCTTTCACCCATCAAATATGAATGTGGTAAGTGGTTCTAGAAGCAGTGCCCTTGCCCTTCATCCCACCATGGCTAAGTGAGAATTATATTTGGTTAGCATGTCTGACACCCATCATGGTGCCAGAATCTCCCTTAGCCCATCGAGGAGTGGCCATGTTTGAGAACAATCTTGACCCATAGTTGGCCATGAATCTTGTATGGTGCAACACTCCTCTTGGGAGTCATGGGCTGCAAATGAAGTAAGAAAATAAATGCAACCATAAAATGAAATGTGATTCTCATAAGCATACATCTTACACAGAAGTCTCCGGTGTTGTGATGGTTTCCCCTTGGGAAGAGATGACATTGATGCACAAAGGTTGAGGGAACACTTTCTCTGCAACTAATCATGGGAAATCCTTAGTGAATTCCTTCCAAGTGAGAACATCAAGGCATAGATCATGAGAAGATGTAGAGCTGATATGTCCTTGCTTTTCTTGCATTGATCTTTCGGCCTTGCTGTAAACATGTTTGAAATACGAAGGGAAAAGTTTCTCACCATTTGAAGCTTGCCCTTCCCTGCGAAATGTTGCTTCAATCTTCAAGATCTCACCATCTGATAAGTGTGGCACATGATGCCCATGGATTGTGCCATAATCTCTATGTGTGATATTCTTACGAACTTCAAAATGTAAGATCTTCTCTCCTTAGAACGGTTGCTCTTCTTCTTCTTCCATGCGGTCGAAGGGTCCTCTTGCTCTTGCTGTTTGTCATAGCCTTTTCTTGAGGAGAATGGAACATGCCTCTCCTCAATAGGAGACCTTAGAATTGGTCTTCTCTTGGAAGGAGAATCCCCACTCTTCCTTCTTTTCTCTCAAAACCTCGTAAAATTTCCATATGACTATCTTGAGAAGAGGACCCTTCACCAAAGTACGACTCTTGGCGGTGCATCAGCAAAGCTCACTCCTTCTCTTTCCCTCTCTTCATGGAAGAAGTCACTTAACAAAATTTTGAGGCTCGATCATGGTACAGGTGCATATCCCATAAGATGAGGATTAAAGATGTTCCTCATGCACGGATCTTGCCGAAGCCGGCCCCAGAAGATCTTCTCTTTCTTGAAACTCCTTAGGGCTTCCACTTCTTTCTTCTTCTTCTTTCGCTTGGCAGGAGGTTCTTCTTAGATGCGAAAAAGAGATGAGAGTAATCTCATCCTCTCCACTTACTTTTTTCTTTCTTCTTCTTGCTTCTTGCAACGCACTTCTCATTAGCTTCGATCTACCAGGTTGGGTCGGGGTCATGCTTTTCGTCTGTATCAATATTCCAAATGGGAAAAAATAGGCTTAGTAGGAATATATTAGATGTTCCACTATGGATTCATAACGGTATGGAAACACACCCAATTTCTAAACCGGAGATAGGCGAAGGGGCTTTCTGGATGTCACCTCTAAGAGAGGATGAGATCAAAGGCTGCACAGCCCCCATTTCGAGAATGCAGCCATGGTAATTGTGAAACACGGAAAGGGGAGGAAATATTACAATCTATTGGTTCAGCCTTGGGATTGTAGATGCCATATCCTAATCAAAGTCAAAACCCAAAATTAATAAGGAATGACGGAAATTCCTACTTCGGGAAATTCTGTGAGGCTCAAGGAAAACATTGTATACAAATGGTGCAAGAATAATGCGACCCGGGCTTGGTTCCCCCTATCTTGGGCTATGTGGGACTTTTTTTGATGAATTTCAAGAAAAAAAAATGAGGTTTAAGACCCTTAAACGGATCTCCCACGAAAGTGACTAGCTAAAATACATTGACGAAGAGCTTATAACCAAGGAGTTTCGACAACCCAGTGTAGTTCCGTGTCCGGAGACGACCCATAGGGCTCGGGGTCGGTCATAGAACATCATATCATAATTATGAAAGATTCTCCCATTTACATACGAGCGAATCACATGAAATAATAGTGAAATGCATTAAAATAACATCTCCATCATTCATAAAATTGCGAAAGGAATGGACGGCGTCCCTCTGGTGTGCTTGACGGAGATAAATAATGGATCTTAGATATGATATATCTATGGGTACATATTTATCAGATCCATACGGTCTGGAAACTACTCGGCCTCTTCCACAGGTCCCCTTTGGGGTTTTAAAAATATTACCTGAAAGATGTAGATGCGACTTTTAATACATGAAAGCTGAGGAAAATTCTAAATATTTACGAGATGAATATTATTACGATATATCAGATATGTATAATAAATATCAGCAAGCTACAAGATGAATCCACAAGATGAGAAACAAGCCTGATCATCAGTGACGAAAACAAATGAAGGATGCAAGCAATAGTGAGCGGTACATAGAAAATAACGCATTTCCCTAAGGAGGCAGTGCTATAGCTTGAGCAGAATATGACAATATGTGAAATATACAAATCTGAAATGGAAATAAAATAGATATCCTCTTCCAAGTCGAAGATACGAAGACACCCTCTGAAATCCTAAGTAATCGAACTTTGCGGATACGAGTCACCACTTGTTGCAACTTCATAAGTACAAAACCCTCAACGGGACCAGGCGTTGCTAATGGATATGAAGCTTGGCCAAAATTCAGAATGATGGATAAATTCATGCAATCTCCTCAGAGCTACTCGAAAGGAAGGAGGATTCCCTAGCAATCCTCAACTATCACAACTAAAACGACGAGAAATGGGGTGATCAAAGCAGCCTCTATTTGCAGAAAATACATCAACGAAACCTTTACATGACCTCTCTCATTTTTATAACTTGCAGAGGGGTGCAGACCTAAACCCTTCAGTAGGATATTTTCACATTGGATCCCTCTTCTAAAAGCTACATTTGGTTCTCAGGTGGTCCAATTTTTGTTCACACCATAGTGGATTTGTTACAAAAGGCCGGTTATCCTTTACGTGGCCATGTATTTATTCTTCAAGTTAAAGGATTTTCTTGTCCTCCTTTAAATTTTATTCATCGATACATAAAATTAAGACAAAATGAAATGTTCCAATTAGCTTGGGCTAATTAGGACATTACATATATACATGTTGATTGTAGGGGCATTTAGATTATTCGAGAGATTGGTGGCAGGGGCATTTACTAGATATGTCACCTTTCATAAAAGATGAGATCTAGAGGCTATACGGCCCTTCTGATTTCTGCTAATAGAACTACCATGGATATGAAAATGAAAAGAAACTTCTAATTAGATCTATTCTAAAGAAAGATTGAATGTAGGGGCATTTACTGGTGTTAGGTTTTAAAACCTATATGTTTTGTATCAAATCACTTTTTAGTTTCAATGGGAAACTTTTATGGCTAATTTATTGTTTACATGTTGAATATAAGGTTTTTCTCTCATTGTTTGAGACCATGGATATGGTAAAAAATATATACTTGGTTAAACCTATGTTTTGTATCAAATTGCTTTTTGTTTTATAAATACTATATACATGTTGATTGTAGGGGCATTTAGATCTATTCTAGAGATTGAATGTAGGGGCATTTACTAGATATGTCACCTTTCATAAAAGATGAGATATAAAAATTTTACGGCCTTTACGGACTCTACCTATAGAACTACTGTGGATATGAAAATGAAAAACTTCTAATTAGATCGATAAAAGATTGAATGTGAGAGCATTTACTAGATTAGGTTTTCCGTCTCTCATTTTTGTATCAAATCACTTATGGTTTCAATGGGAAACTTTTATGGCTTATTTTGTTTTATGTTGAATATAAATATTTTTTTCTCTCTCATTGTTTGAGACCATGGATATGAAAATGAAAAAACTATATAATTGGTTGAAACCTATGTTTTGTATCAAATTAATTTTTGTTTCTTCATCCTTATACATGTTATTGTTGTGGGGGCATTTAGATCTATTCGAGAGACTAATTGTAGGGGAATTTACTAGATATGTCACCTTTCATAAAGATGAGATCTAGAGGCTACTTTGACGCTAAGACTTCCTATAGAACTACCATGGATATGAAAATGAAAAACTTCTAATTAGATTATTCTAGAAATTGAATGTGGGGGAATTTACAGAATTAGGTTAAAACTGTAACATATCAAATCCCTTTGGTTTCAATGGTAAACTTTATGGCTAATTTTTGTTTTTACATATTTTGAATATAAAAGGTGGCTCTCTCATTGTTTGAGACCATGGATATGAAAATGAAAAACTATATAATTGGTTAAAACCCCATGTTTTGTATTAAATTACTTTTTATAAATAAGTTATATACATTTTGAATATAAAGGTTTTTATCCTCTCATTGTTTGAGACCATGGATATATGAAAAATAGAAAAACCTCTAGATATTCCAAACTATTCGAGAGATTGATTGACTTATATGGGGCATTTACTCTTAGGTTAAACCTATGTTTTTTGTATCAAATCACTTATGGTTTTCAATGGGAAACTTTTATGGCTAATTCGGTGTTTTGCATGTTGAATATAAAAGGTTTTTTTCTCTCATTGTTTGAGACCATGGATATGAAAATGAAAAACTTCTATTTAGATCTATTCTAGAATATAATTTGTGTTCTGTATTGAATATAAAGGTTTTTCTCTCATTGGTGGAACCATGGATATAGAAAATGAAAAAATTCTGAATATTTAAAAATATTGAAGATTGATTGACTTGTGAAATTTACTCTTAGGTTAGAGCTCTATGTTTTTGTATCAAAATCTTATGGTTTCAATGGGAAACTTTTATGGCTAATTTGTGTTACTGTTGAATATAAAAGGTTTTCTCTCTCATTTGAGACCATGGATATGAAAATGAAAAACTTCTATTTAGATCTATTAAAGAATATGGTATTTGTGTTTTACATAAATTGAATATAAAGGTTTTCTCTCATTGTTTGGAACCATGGATGTAAGAGAGATGAAAAACTTCTAGATATTTTAAAATATTAGAGAGATTGATTGACTTGTAGGAAATTTACTCTTGATTCAAAACCTATGTTTTGTATCAAATCACTTATGTTTTCAATGGGAAGCTTTTATGGCTAATTTGTTTTGCATATTTGAATATAAAGGTTTTCTCTCTCATTGTTTGAGACCATGGATATGAAAATGAAAAACTATAGAATTGAACCTAAAATCCTATGTTTGTATCAAATTACTTTTTGTTTCTATTTTTATATCATGTTGACTGTAGGGGCATTTAGATCTATTCCAAAAGATTGGCATTTGTAGGGGCTTTGTACTAGATATGTCACCTTTCATAAGGAGAAGTGGATCAGAGCTACTTGGCCTTCTGGACTACTGCTAATAGAGCCTACATGGATATGAAAATGAAAACTAATTAGAATATTCTAAAAGATTGAATGTAGGGGCATTTTACTAGATTAGATTTTAAAACCTATATGCTTTGTATCAAATCCTTTTGGTTTCAATGGGAAACTTTTATGCCTAATTTGTGTTTTACATGTTGAATATAAAAGGTTTACTTTCTCTCATTGTTTGAGACCATGGATATGAAAATGAAAAACTATATAATTGGTTAAACCACATGTTTTGTATTAAATTACTTTTTGTTTCTAAATAAGTTATGTACATGTTGAATATAAAGGTTTTTTCTCTCATTGTTTGAGACCATGAATATGAAAATGAAAGAAATATATAATTTAATTTAAACCTATGTTTTGTATTAAATTACCTTTTTTCTAAATAAGTTATATACATGTTGAATATGAGTTTTTCTCTCTCATTGTTTGGAACCATGGATATGAAAATGAAAAACTTCTGTTTAGATCTATAATAGAGCTATGACTATTTGTGTTTTACATACATTGAATATAAAAAGGTTTTTTCTCTCATTGTTTGAGTCCATGGATACATAAAGAAATGAAAAATTTCTATATTTTAAAAACTATTCAAGAGATTGATTTATTGTAGGGCATTTACTCTTAGGTTAAAACCTATGTTTTGTAAATCTTATGGTTTCAATGGGAAACTTTTATGGCTAATCCAAGTGTTTTACATGTTGAATGACTTGTGGGCATTTACTCTTAGGTTAAAACCTATGTTTTGTATCAAATCCTTATGGTTTCAATGGAAAAACTTTTATGGCTAATTCAAGTGTTTTACATGTTGAATATAAAGGATTTTTCTCTCTCATTGTTTGAGCCATGGATATGAAAAATGAAAAGCTTCTATATTTAAAACTATTCGAGAGATTGATTGACTTGTAGGGCATTTACTGCTTAGGTTAAAACCTTTGTTTTGTATCGAATCACTTATGGTTTCAATGGGAAACGTTTATAGCTAATTTGTGTTTTACATATTGAATATAAAGATTTTTTCTCTCTCATTGTTTGAGACCATGGATATGAAAATAAAAAACTTCTATTTAGATCTATTCTAGAGATATGGCTAATTTTAGCATTTTATACATTGAATATAAAAGGTTATTTCTCTCTCATTGTTTGAGACCATGGATATGAAAATAAAACTATATACTTGGTTTAACCTATGTTTTGTAAATTACTTTTATTTCTAAATACTGATACATGTTATTTGTAGGGGCATTTAGATCTATTCAGTGGTGACTATGGGGGCATTTCTTTTAAAGATATGTCACCTTTCATAAAAGATGAGATCTAGAAGCTACCTAGCCCTTTAAAGAGCTACGCCTATAGAACTACCATGGATATGAAAATAGAAAAACTTCTAATTAGATCTATTCTAGAAATTTAATGTGAGGCATTTACTAGATTGGAGTTAAAACCTATGTTTTGTATCAAATCACTTTTGGTTTCAATGGGAAACTTTTATGGCTAATTTGTGTTTTACATGTTGAATATAAAAGGTTTTTTTCTCTCTCATTGTTTGAAACCATGAACAGAGTGAAAAACTATATAATTGGTTAAAACCTATATTTTTTATATCAAATTACTTTTTGCTTCTAAATACTATATAGATGTTGAATCAATTGGATGCACATAACATGCAATTTATGTGCAAATGATGGATGATGAATGACCTAAGTGAATCTCCATGTCAATTGGATGCAATTTATGTGCGAGATGATGGATGATGAATGAGGTGATGTTGATCATAGCGTTTACATCTATATGATAGGAAGCTTGATATACACTCAAGGTTTGAATATTAGATATAATTTTGGAATTCAAGTTGTAATGAGATGATGGATGATGAATGACCTAAGTGAATCTCCATATCAATTGGATGCAAGTTATGTGCAGATGATGGATGATGAATGAGGTGATGTTGATCGTAACCTTTACATCTATATGATAGGAAGCTTGATATACATAACAAGGTTTAGACTAGATATAATTTTGTAATTTGAATTTAGCCAATAGGATGATTGATGATGAATGACCTAAGTGAATATCCATATCAATTGGATGAAAGTTATGTGCGGATGATGGATGATGAATGAAGTGATCTATTTATCATAACCATTACATCTATATGATAGGAAGCTTGATATACATAACAAGGTTTAAAGACTAGATATAATTTTTGGAATTTATATTAGTTGGAATATTTGAATCAACAACTAAAGCGAGAGTCATCTAACCCAACAAACACCAACAAGCAGATGAAGATGGCAAGAAAAGAGACTACAACCAAATGGAATATAGTACCCAAAAGGTGAAAAGTCATATATTACCAATGACGGATATTAAGATACTTGAAAGGATATTTCTGAGCAATGGACTATAGTACCCAGGTGAAAGTACATTGAAAACATATAGAGGTGCTTAGGCTTGTGTGGATGACTACGAAAAGTACAAGTGGACAATGTATAATTCTACTTAGGAAGAGTCTTTGGTTTTAATGGTTAAACGAAGAGTCATTGCTTTCTATCTAGAGTAGAAGTGGAATACATAGTAGTTACTTCTTTTAGGTACTTTGGATAAAATAGGCTCTACAAGATATTAAGATAAATTTCATTGAACCTACATATCTATTAAGTGTTTTTCCGCTACAGTGTAATAATAATTTCAAAATAAAATATTCTACTTCCTTGATCACTAAACATATCTGTCTAAGAAAGTACCACTTCCTCACACAACAAGCATGTTCCCAAAATATTTATAAAGTACATATGTATATATAATTTATAAACATGTTCCAAAATATTCTCAAATGTGCAATAGTATTATAAATTTTCATATCTAATTAATATATGTTGAAGATGATTCTAGCTCATTCTTTGGCTGGCATTATCATAACATTCTCAAAAGCTCTCCTGAATCTAAAAATGAATATGGAATGAGTCATTGTACATTATGATAAATCAACTCCTCCTGAATCTAAAAATAGAAAATGGAATGATTCATTGTACATTATGATAAATCTTGTATTTAAATGACATTTGATATGAATGATATAAAATGAATCATTGTACATAAGCTTAGAGAGCCAAAAAAAGCAAAGACGAACGAAAAAAAGTACATATATATATATAATTTATATAAACATGTTCCAAAATATTCTCAAATGTACACAATAGTATTATAAATTTTCATATCTAATTAATAGAGACGAGCCAAAAAAAAGTATATGTATATATAATTTATATAAACATGTTCCAAATATTCTCAAATGTACACGGTAATTATTATAAATTTTCATATCTAATTAATAGATGTTGAAGATGATTCTAGCTCATTCTTTATTGGCATTATCATAACATTCTCAAATCTCCTCTTTGAATCTAAAAATAAATATACGATGAGTCATTGTACATTATGATAAATCTGACTCATCCTTCAATACGTGAATATGGAATGAGTCATTGTACATTATGATAAATCTTGTATTTTAAATGACATTTTATCTATAAATAATATGGAATGAATAAACGCCCATAGGGAAGAGAGAACCAAAAAAGCGAGAGAGCCAAAAAAAGCGAGACAAAGCCAAAAAAATAAGACGGAGCCGAAAAAAGCGAGCGAGCCAAGAGCTAAAGAACGGGCCTCTCTCATTCATAGCAATTCATACGCACTTAGATTCCCCTCTGGATAATAGGGAGATAAACACTACACAAGTCGCGGCGGAAGGACACTAAAGACACTAAAGACAATGATTCTTAGAAGACACTTTAGAAGAATAAATCACAAAGGCGTGGAATACCTCGCAACAAAAAAATGGAATTAAAACCAAATTAAAAAAAAAACAACAACAAAAAAATTAGAGAATTTAAAATTTGGTATATCTTACCTCCTTGAGCTTAATTAGCACATGAAAGAAGCGAGTGCATGATAATATTGAGCGTGTGAAGCGAGTGAGAATTTTCGTGAGAAATGAGCATATAGCGATAAATGTAAATAAAAAGCGTAGCGAGAATCTTGGAAAAGTATCGATAAATGTGAACAAAAACTTCGAGAAACGGGTTGTAGTGATATATTTATAAAAAAATAATAGTTTAGTAGGAACTTTCTTTTCGAGTTTTCCAAGCCTAAAGGAAAAAAATTGTTTTACCATTGTTAATAAATCGTCGTCATGATGTAAATGGAAAATGAAGTTATTAAGTAAATTCAATAGTTAAATTTTGAAATCTGAGTATTTGGCGAACTATGACAGAGTTCGGCAGAGACTATGGAGAAAAATTTTGCTTAGAATTATCACAAAGTATTTACCCATCTTCGCATTTTCACCTGACTAAAATAAAATAGTTTAAATATGAATAAAATGAATGTATAAATCAACATACCTTATTGAATGCAATATAAAAATCTTTTAAGTGTTTTTGTAGAACTTCGCCACGGGTAGTGGCACACAACATCATCCCAAGCTGTCTTCATTCAACATTTTAACCATGTGTTCTTGTATTTTCATAAAAATTCGACTAAATAAATCAATTTCGCTTAGTTAATATAGTGACATGTATAACAAATTCTACCAACATCATTATGTTTTATTTAAAATAAATTATAATGAAAGGAAAATAAGAAATAATTCAAGAAACTTACTTTTGAAATTTTGCACACATTTCTTCATTTATAATTCACTGAGCTTCACGGGCTAGTGCGGTTGACTAGTTTCTCATCCTTCCACCTTCAATTGTTCTCGAGGTGTGATAGTCATATCTATAAATTGCTTCATTTCGGGACATGTCTTACTATTGGTAAATATTATGGGTTTACTCTTTTAACCTTCTAATTTTTTTAGCAAATATTCTCTTACATAAAAATCTCATCGATCAAATCATATCTCCTAGTTCTAAATGCCAACTAAAAAATGTTATCCATGCTTGAATAGGGTGTATTCATTTTCCTTCTTTGCTTTGATTTTTTCATCGATTTTGATAACTTCATTTTCCATTAAACATTCATGCGAGAATGTTAGACTAACTTGTGTCTTATCACACCATTTTCTGTGAATTCATTATGAATAAATGGAAGCCCTTTGGATGAAATTCATTTCATTACATACTCATTATTTGCATTATGATCCCATGTGATAAGTTGATTATATTTGTTAAGCTAGCGTAAATGATGCATTCCTTTGTTTGAAAAAGATAGTTATTGGGATATTCCTGTTAATTGTATTTAGCCTCTACTGAAATGGCTCCTCGATTACATAATATTTATAATCAAAAAATTTGTCTTGTCAAATGCCTATTTGTTGAAGACCTGGCATGGATCAGCAAAATTACGCAATCCATATGCGAATATGGATTAGCCTATTAATGTTTTCATATTATGTACAACAAAGTGATGGGCTTTTCTAATTGATATTGATATTGTCACTTCATCAAGGCACAAAATAAATTAGTAACATTAAGCTCAAATGTTTAGCTACGAGAATCAATTTATTCTTCCTCACTCATATCGAATAGCATTTTGTTTTGTTTTAATAATGGCATCCTCTAACTGTTTTGGTGTTATGATTTCTCTGCTTGAATTAGAGCTTTTCGATTTGTTCCTTCCATTTTGCTACTCCACGACAGCTACAAGTTCACCAATATTTTGATTTCCTAGCCTTGTTAATTTAACATATCGGTTCTTTTATAAATAAACTCTTTATCATCGGAGTAAAGAGAACCATCTTTGGCAATTTTTCTTTTTTGATTGTACGTTTGTTTCTCCTTTGCTATGAGTTTAATCTCCTCCTCACTAATCCTATCATAATTTTCAGTTTCATGTTCGACATCTTCAAAAGAAACATGTTTAAGTTTACTAGATTGACCCACCTTAGTGACTCTTGGTTGATCCCTTCTTTGTACCTATTGCAATGTCCACGAGCTATTGATCTTTGCTAATCTCCTTTCCTATTTACTTTAATGCTGTGTGAAGGTTTCCAGTCACATGCATAACATTTGAAACCAAATAATAAATACCTTCAAACATGTTTGAAAAGACTCGAAACAAAATCCTATTAAACAAAATAAAACATGTCAATGATCGATAATTTATAAAGAATTGAATCCATCCTTATAATACATAAGCGGAAACAAAAAATAAGCACTATGATGTTATTTGCAATGTTTCTTGAGATTTCTTCGAAAACTTTGTATATATTTCATCTGTGTCATACTTGACCACGATAGGGGAGACGATATCTAACCTTCTCATGTTTATTAGCCTTTCTTGCAAGAACATATAGTGTTTGTAGTCGGAATCACAAATGTTTTCGTACTCTTCCCACATCACATCGCATGGCTCATTTAGAGTCGATCATACCACAAACCGGATAGATAATAATAATAACCTGTTGTTTCACTATCTTGAATGCAATCAGTTTTATCTATTTCTCGACGATTCTTCCAATCAGAAATAAGCTTTTAGAACTACAGCGTACTGCTTGACTTTTATTAGTATGTGCAACAATGTCGCTACTGCGTCCAATGGTGTCCATAAATGCGTCTATTTACCTTTAGATTTGGGAGTTGTATCCATGAGTCGTCTTAGGTCTCGAGAAGCATTCATGAAAATATTTTTTGATGCCATTTTCGATAAAAATATATATATTATTTAATGAGAAAATAATGCTCGATAAAATAAATTTAAAAAACAAAATTTGTTGTAAAACTAAATATATTGAAATTAAACCCGATTGAAATTAACTATCGAAATTTTTCATTTAAAAAATAAAAATATTATAAATTATATTTAGATATATGTATATATATATATCTATATAATATGTTTAGATACACTTTATAAAAAAATAAAAATTTGTTTTAAATTATACAAAATAATTTAAAAAAAAAATAAATAATATTATTTTCAAACTTAGGTTTTATTTAATATTTAAAAAACAAAAACAAAAAAATACTTACTATTTATAACAAATGTTAAAATTAAATTTTATTTTTAGTTAAAATTTTTATTATAAAAACAAAATAATGTTATTTTTTTATTTAATTTTAATTGTGTTTTTATTAAATTTACACTTAATAAATAATATTATAAAATTTAAATATATGGAATAAAATTAAAGCATACATGTTAAAATTAAAATTTAATAAAAACTTACCTTTTATTATATTCTAAAATTTAAAATTTTATTTTCTGATATTGAAATTTATTAAAGTTTAAAAATGTTAAATATAAAATAAATTTTAAATTTAAACTTTATATCATATTAATATTATAACTATATACTTAAAAATAAAATAAAAACTATAATATAAAACATTATAATTATTTTAAAATTTTAAAAATTTACTAAATTTTTAATAAAAAATATTTATTTAAAACAAAATTAAAAAAACAAATTAAATTATTTTCGTTTGTTTATATTAATAAAAAAAAATTAAAATAAAAATTAAATTTTTTATAACATTATATATTTAAACTTTAAAAAAAAATAAAAATATGTTTTTTAATACCGCCCGTGGTGGGGCCAAATAAGGCGACACCCCGTAATCGACTCGACATTACATTAGAAAGCCAAATTTTATTTGTTGCCACAACCTGTAATTTGCCAAAAAATAAATTTTAATTTTTTTTTCGATACAAAAATAAATAACTATATAAAAATTAAATTTTTTTAATTTTTCTTTAAAACTAAACTATTATAAAAACAAATTTTAAACTATATAAAAATACAATACAATAAAAAAAATTAAAATTAAAAAAAACTATATAACAATTACAATAAAAAAAAAATTATAAGATATATATGAAAACGATAAAAAAAAAATCTAAAGAAATTGTTTTTAAAATATTAATTAAGAACTAAAAATATAAATATAAATTTAAATTCTATAATTATAATTTAAAAATAAAAATAAAAAAATTTTTTGTTTTAAAACATAAAGTAAGAAATAAATTAAAAAAATTTATTTATAATTTTTTATTTAAAAAAACAACTATAATAAAAAAAAACCCATTTGTTGTTTAATATAAAATATAATACTCTACCATATAAATTTAAAAAAAAAAAAAAAAAAAATATATATATATATATATATATATATATATATATATATATATATATATATATAATCAAATTTAAATTAAAAATTACAATTAAAAATAAGATTTAAAATTTAAATCAAAAAAATAGAATATAAAATCAAAAAATTGTCAAATAAAAATAAAATAAAAAAATTTAAATAATGAAATATGACTATATTTATAATAAAAAAAAATAAATAAAAATATAATAACTATTATTTTTTAATGTGCATGGTCATTTTATGGATTTTTACTGTCTAGATGAACTGTAAACCCACAAAAGAAAAAAAATTCTAAATTTTTGTCCTAAAAACTCTAAAAATTTGATTTTTTTCTACATTTTCTTCACTAAAAAAATATAAAAAAATTATGGTTTTTGAACCTAAAAACCTTTAAAAAAAGTTTTTGAACACAAACTATAGAAAAATAGATTTTTAACAAAATCATCTTTAAATGGTGAATATAAGAAAATTAATCTTTGAAATGCAAAAACTATTGTCACCAATACGACCACAAACACCTCCACAAAATTACCAATAGCAACACAAGCGCCTCCAATTCCAATCACGATGCACCTCCTTGAGGTGCAGTATCAACACAACACCTCCTACAGTACCAATAGCAACTTGTAGCCAATGCGATCTGATATATCACAATTACTGATACTAGCAACACCTCTAGAAAATTCTTCGCCAACAAATACGAGAAAACTTGATGATGTAAATGTAATGAATAAAACGATGATTCTTATTATATAGCGAATATTATGTGATTGGTTTCTTTGACATTTAACGAATGTAAGGATTAAAATTCGTTAAAATATTTACATATAGTTGTACATAGTTAAAATATATGTTGCATGTAGTTATCTTTTTAATTTAATATTTTATTTAATATTTATGTACTTGATATTAAATAATTCAAAAATGTAATCTCGAATTAAAATTTAAAATATAAAATACTTACGCCTCGTTTAATTATAGTTTATATTATAGATAAAATGAATTAATATTTGCATGTAGTTATCATAATTTAATATTTTAGTTAATATTTACATGTGCTAAATGTTTAAATCATGGATTAAATTTAAAATTTAAAATATTTACATGTAGTTAATTATAGTTAATATTATAGTTAAAATAGTTAATATTTGTATGTTGTCATTATGAGATTTAATATTTACATGTGATCAATCTTAAATCATTCAAATAAGAAAATTATTTTAGTTTCAAAGGCATGCATGAAAGTATTTTGTGGATATTTTGAATA
Organism: Pinus albicaulis; assembly: GCA_034641835.2. NCBI lineage: Eukaryota > Viridiplantae > Streptophyta > Pinopsida > Pinales > Pinaceae > Pinus > Pinus albicaulis. The sequence goes on along the minus strand of CM076574.1, from coordinate 1,098,521,457 downwards.
GAAAAGTATGGTGAAATATTTCAAGACCAACTTAGTTTATTAAGAAATTTTTGAAATATATTTTAGATGAATATAATGAGGGTTTAAAATTTAATTTAAATATTTACATGTAGTAATTATAGTTAAAATAGTTAATATTTGCATGTAGGTATTATAGTAATATTATAGTTAATACTTACATGTAGTCAATGTTAAATCATTAAAATAACAACATTATTTTAGTTTGGAAGGCATGCATGATAGAAATATTTTGTGGATATTTTGAATATAAATATCGGTAAAATATCTATTTAAACGAGTTTATTAAAAAAAAATTAAATACATTTTTTGGCCCAATATTTTATGCGAAATATTGAAATAGGATTTTAGAGGGAAAAGTTTTTAGCGAAATTTTTGGAGTGGAAAATTTAGGTAAGTTTTTACGAAATTTACAACGGGGGGAATTTGAAGGGAAATTTTGATCTTTAATCTATATATTGTAAGTGGAAGAGGCATTTTATCCTTCAACCTATTCTTGTTAAAGCCATGGTTTTTTTAAATCATAAATTTTTCTTTATATGACATCAACATCTTAGATATTACCAATATCTATTGAGTGATGAATATAATAGGAGTTCATTCACCACATGAATGAGGTAAAAAAATTGACATTTCATATCCTAAGGATGATGAGAACAAAAAATTGATGATCTGCAACAAATGAAATTTACGTAAATGGGGATTAGTTATTCCGCTCAATCTGAGATTGTAAACACTTAATTGATGAAGGGCATGATAAATAATTTTTAATTAAATATTTCCGCCGCGTCCTAATCCACAAGGATTATGAGAGACGCAGATTGATGAAGGGAAGATGAATAATATCCATGAAGCAATCTAAGGATTATGCGAGAACCTGAATGAGGGAATGGGCAATTTGTAATTAAAATATCCGCCGTCTTAATACTAAGGATTATGCAGCCGTGAAATGAAGGAATGAAGAATTTGCAACGTCAAAATATCACTCTATCCTATTCACAAGGATTATGCAGCTGCTTGATGAAAGAGGGGGATGTAAAAATTTAAAGTCAAAATATACTTCATCACAATCATAAGGATTATGCAGCGTAACGATGAAGGAATGATAAATTTCCGGAGTAAAACATCCACTTCGTCTCAATCCCCCAAGTTATGCAGCCTGCGATGAAGAGGGAAATAGAAAAATTTCTGGTAATCAAAATATCACTTCTTCCTAATCCTAAGGATTATGCGGCACCCTTGTATGAAGATGGGGATGAAAAAATTCCATAGTCGAAATATTCACTTCATCCTAATCCTAAGGATTATGCGAGCACCCACGGATGAGGGGGAATGAAGAATTTGTAGAGGTCAAAATATACTTCATCCTAATCCTAAGGATTATCTTGACACCAGCGATGAAAGAGGGAATGAAAATTCTTGATAAATATCACTTTGTCCTAATCCCAGGGGTATTGACACCAACGATGAAGGGGATGGATTTTAAGCGAAATTTTCACTTCATCCTAATCGTAACGTTATAATTTCACACCACTAATGATGGGGGGATGAAGAATTTCCAAATAAATAGATTCAAGATATTCACTTATTCCTAATCCTAAGGATTATGAGAGCACTAGTGTGAGAAGGGGAGGGGGCGGGATGAAGAGTATAGGTAATCTGAATTTATTTCACTTATGCTAATCCCAAGGTTATGAGAGCACCAGCGAGGAAGGAGGATGAAGAGTTTCTTTTAAATGATAATTTTAGAGGCATAGATACGAATATTGCATTTTCTCCTAAGTGATCATTCAAAGACACTCATGGTGATGAGTGAATCCTCCCAAGGAAGAATTTGAAAAGCATGGATCAATATGGTGAAGAAGTGTTTATACATTGGGCTACAAAAGCGTCGATGATTCTTGTGAAATGTTTTCTTCAAGTGATGATGGTAAGAAAATTTTCCGAAAATGATGTTGATGAAGATTTCTTAACTATGTTGGGGGATGATGATAGTGGGGATAATATTCCTCCTAATGGTGGTAAACTTCTTTTATAAAAGATGATGGAATGATGAAATGGATTTGCGAAAATGTTACCTTCGTAGGAGTAGGAGTAGACATTTTTGTATCAATCCAAAACATTCTGAACATACAAGGGTGAGAACAAAATATCTCACAGAAGTTTTGTCATTCATTTGATTTCAAGTGAATGTTGTCAAGAGGATTGTGAAACATGGATTTTCTTTGTTTTGGAGAAAAGGAAAACATACCTTCAGTGAATAAAAGCATGAAAAATTCATATTTAGTGGGTTGCATGCAATCTACACTAGAAGGTTATGATTATCATATTGGGAATATGTTTCTATGAAAGGCATTCAAAATGTTGCATTCAATTGGTAATTTTCGTTTTATTAAGAATCCGAAAAACTAGAAAGGATCCCATATATTATTCAAAGTACGTTATAAGCAGGGGGGGTGGGGTCGTTTGCAAATAATGCCAAAGACATGGATGAAAAGACTTCTTTTCAAATCATGGAGAGTGTATGCCAAATAAAAACCACAAATACATATTCGAGATAATTTCTCGAGACGAAATATTATCCTATCTGAGAGATTATCCGAAGTTGTTGAAGGAGTTGGTAATTTTACATATTCTTATTTTACAAGGTTATGGAAAATGAATTCAACAATGTTCGTATTCCTAAGAAGACAAGGATGGGGTTTCCCGGCCTGTGCTTCTCTTAAAAGCAAAAAGAGATAAATGTGAAGGGCGGAAAAGAGGTATGCATTCAAAACATTGTTTTAAATTGGATAGTTATCAACTATGAAAAATATATTTATTCATATGCTTATTTTATTTTATGCTCTGATTAAAGTTGTCGAAGAACTTCAAGACCATCACGATCATGAAAACGGTAAATCAAAAGTTGTATAAACATCGAAAGAAGTGTTATGATCATCAAATAAATATGCAGGTTTGATAATTGATGGTATGGACCAAAGAAAACACTTCTTCCACATTTTTACTTTATGCGCCAAAAAAAGGTGGAAAATTTCATTAGTTCCTTGGTTGGTTGTATGGTATTTAATGAAGATAAACAGAGTTTTCTTCACAACTCAAATATTCATGATGATGCAAATATTACCATAACTATAATCCATGATGTGGTTACTCATTAATTTGGTATCAGCTACGAAGTTTTGTATTTACAATTAGACAAAAAGTCGTGAAAACAAAATCAAGTTCTTTTTGGGTATCTAAACATGCTTTCGTTTGAATTGAGAATTTTTAAAAAGATAAGGTTGGTTTCCTTCTTGTTGGGCATACTTATGATCATATTGATCAAATGTTGATCGTTTTTAATAACATTGAGGAGGAAAGGTGTTAGGCTTTGCCATCATTAATTGAATGAATTAAGCACATTCAGGCTATTTTTGATGTGTTGGAAGAAACTATTGACATGCGAGGTTTATTTTGGGATCACATGGTGAGGAGAAATGCATTGAAAAACTTAACGACGTAGCTTCCAACATCAACATCGTATCAAAAAAATTGATGGGATAACACTTATATGGGGCAAGAAGTATTCAAGCTGATATATGAGAATGGGGGCCATCATCGGGTTTAGCATTTTGAAGTTCATTCCGGAAGCATCCAATATTTTCATCAAAGATATTTTAATTACGATCAGTTGCTAAAATCCATAATGCCTGAGCATAAGAGAACTATAAGTGTGGATAATAGGAGGAAATTAAAAAGATGTATTAAGGGCCACATATAGGTACTTCGATGTTGTTGATTCGGTTTGGTGGGAGTCTTTTTTACATTAATCAAATTGATATGATTTCAAGATCAATAAATGTGTATACGCTTTCGAACTCCTCCAAAAAATATGCCAGAGAAATGAACATCAAGGAAACACACATTTTGAGCAAAACTGACCTCAAGCTATTATTAATTCCCCCAATTAGAGGAAAATCTATATTGGTTCTGAAGACCACATACACAACGTGGAAAGCCATAAGAAGACCTTTACGGGGTTAAAATGCCGGGATGTTAAGGAGAGGGTTGCATGATAGCGGTGTTAGTAGATGAAAGATCCACTTGGTTATCCGTGCAGTTAGAGGTTATAAAGGTCATTAATGAAAATGAAGATATTACGATTGTTGATGTACACATTGGTATGCCACAAGTACCCACACTCAATGGTATGCAGAAGAGATGGTAGTTGAAAATAAGGGAAAAGAGAGAAAAATAAAAGGGTACAAAATATAAAATCGTCGCCGCACTGGATGTCTTAAAATTGGAGGATGTTGACATGCTTGTGTATGACTTCAATTTGACAGAGAAGAACTTCTTTGGTTGAAGACCATAAATATTTGTTTGCTACTAGGGCAATTCTGTTGAGATGGGACTGCGTGAAGATGTATTCGTAAGATCTCTGAACATTTTGAACTCTGAAATGGTAGGCATGCATGTTATTTCGGATAGACGCAACGTTGATGAAGAAGACATGGATCATCTTCATACGCATGGTCATTCATACAAGATGTAAGGTTGATGGTGTTCTAGAACCTATGGTTGATTTTGAACCTTATCAAAAGACACTTTTATGTAATTGATGTTTTGCATGGTAACTTGAAATAAAGAATTAACTATCGATTTTCATGAAGTTATGAGGCATTTTAAAATATTTTAGTGGATTACATGTTTTAATTATGAAGAATTCATTTCTTTAGAATATCGACAGACAATTAAAAACAATTTATGTTACTATTCAATGTACTAATGTTGAATTTTGATTAAAGTAAAATAGAAAATAGAAATTAATGTTGAATTTTTAGATTATCTTTTTGAGTGATATTACCATGATATTATATATTTTACCATTTGGTATATA